>JADLZK010013221.1:0-603755 GCA_015847255.1 Hyparrhenia diplandra | reverse complement strand
AAAAGACAACAAGCAAACTGTAGCACTGCTGCTTCACTTTTTCATATCTTTTAATCCACGAAAGATGTGATAGCAAATAAATACTTTTCTGAAAACTACAGAGAAAGGCCTAAAACTTTCATGTGGAAACATTATTTTTCTCATGCCTCCAAGATGGTCTAAACTATAGTTGAAAACAGAGCACATCAGGGCAGCAAGCATTGTAATTTGATAACTCCAAATCCATATGTACAAAAACTGTGTTCTCTCTAATATGGAAATCTTAAGAAAAAAATTCTCTACAATTCATATTTAGATTACAAGTTCAACTTCCTTTATTATGGGGGGCCAAAAACTAGGTAGATCTGAAACTGTACAGAATTCTGACAGCACAAATGTTTCATCAAACAACAGCAATAACTCCCAAACTATAAGGGCTGTAAATGTAATATCTATGCCAAAAGAAAGATAGCCAAAAGAAGTTTTCTAACTCAATATAATTTTTCTATGATTTTAGGGCACACAAAAGCAGCCCAAAACAGCACATAACCAACGACTATAGAATCTGAAAACCCATCGAGACATAATTACGAGATTAGAACCCTAGCCCCGTTCACTAATCCATCAAATTTGGTCAACCCTAACATGAATTTCACATCATAACAACGAGGAACACAAGATCTTACCCCAAACAGCATGTACCATGAGGATCCACAACAATTAACCTCTTGTTTCCCCCTTCTTTCTTGTGACGATCCACACTGTTACACCCCATCGAATTGATCTACTCCATACATGAACTAACCATCAAAAACAGTGAGGGGAACCATGGGATTGAGAGCAAAATGAGAGGAGAAGAACCCTAACCGGTTTGGGAAGAACGGAAACAAGGACTATCGCAATCACAATGGCTAGACTACAAATCCTCTCTTCTTCCCCCCCTGCTCTTCGCCTCCTCTCCTTCTCCTCCCTTCTTGTAACATCCCAGATATTAAAAAGTAATTAAAATTTAAAACATGATCATCATCATATGTAATTAACAAGTATCATATGAATGTTGCATATGCCATGTTTCATTTATTTCATGAAATGCTTTTTATGTTAATAATTAAGGTTTTGGTGAATTAATAAATTTACTCTTCATGATGAATAAACTTTCCAAATTTTTATTCCATGAAGTGGTGTGATGCTTGAGCTTTAAAATAATGTTAATGGTTGTGGTGTTTGAATAATGTTTGTTTACTAATTAAATACCGAATTTAGAATGAAATAAGTATTAATCCTAATTTTAAATTTAAATTTGGAAAACCTACTTTCAAAATTATTGAGAATTTGGTGATGGTCCAAAAAGCAAATTTGTAGCTTTTATTATTTTGAACAACTTTTATTTTGGGAGTTTTGCAAGTTACAATATGGAATTGGGAGAAACAAGCAAGCAGAAGGAGGAGAAGGACCCTGCTACAGTAGCTTCGGCAGCAGCATCTTGCCTGTCTGCTTCACCGTCCCCGTCGACGCTCTTCTGGCCACCTCTACTTCTTCTTGATCCTTCTCCATGCCACCTTCCCTCACATGTGTTATGCTTGGATTGGTTGGAGTGGAGAAATTGATTTTCTTCTCTTCCACTCTTGCTCTGCCTCCTCTCTGGCTCTCTATCTCTCTGTTTCTTTTTTTTTTTCAGCGCAGGGGCACAGCAACAGCAGCAGCAGAGGCAGCATCGGCGCCCAACCTCCTCCCTTTCCCTTCCTGCCGGCGCCCTAGCCCTTCCTCCCGGCTGCCACCCCTCTCCACAGCTGCAGCGCCCCTAGCTCCCTTCCTAGCTGAGCACAGCAACAGCAGTGCAGCTGGCGCCCTTGGCAGGCGGCAGCGGCCGCTGGCCCCAGCTGCGTTGCGGGCGAGAAGCCGCTCTTGGAGCAAGCCACCGGCCGCCTTCCCTCTGCTCCTCGTCGCCAGGAACAGCCGCAGCAGCAGCACCATGAGCAGAACCGCCGGCTCACGTGGTCGGGCTGCCACGGGCTATCTCGAGCCACGCCGCGACCACCATCGAGTGGGCCCGAGCATGGTGAGGCTTCCCTGCCACTCTATTGCCGTCGGCAAGCATCACAGTGGCAGGAATCGACGCTTTCCCGAGCTCCTCTGTTTCCAATTTGCGACCAGGGTCTTACGGCTTAGAAGATAAGTTTTTCCAGGGGCCTAACTGCACAGCCATAGACTCAGGTGAATAGTGCTGCATAGTGTTTTCCTTTTTTTTTTCAAGAAACAGGCTGAAACTTTAGAAAAATCATAGCAATTCATAGAAAAATCGTAAAAATAGCAAATGAAGATGTTTTGGAATCCTTGTGAGTACCTCTATGCAGTAGATATATAAAATCATGTGCTTTAGTATAAATTGTTGATGCATGTTTAATCTAGTCTTTGTGTTATTTAATAGGGCATGTTTTCTTAGTCCAAATGCAGCAAAACTTTTACAGTAAGCTTAGGTTGATGTGCATGTGCTGTGGTATAAGTTTCATGTATAATAGATGCTTATTTCTTGAGTTACTAATTTATCTTGTAATATGCTTATTCCATGATTTTTGTAGG
The DNA here is from genome assembly GCA_015847255.1 of Hyparrhenia diplandra. Taxonomy (NCBI): domain Eukaryota; kingdom Viridiplantae; phylum Streptophyta; class Magnoliopsida; order Poales; family Poaceae; genus Hyparrhenia; species Hyparrhenia diplandra. Next base: position 601,196 of record JADLZK010013221.1, on the reverse strand, counting down.
TTAAAATAAATATCCAATGATTATGAAACTTTTACGTGTATCTATTTTATTCTAGTTGATCTTTTGAATAATACATATATGATCTCTTAGTGATAAAATGATTGGTGAGTGTGTTGGTTATGCAAGATGGTTAGTGAATAGAATACCCACATATAAACTCCATGTGTATGTGTTGCTTTCTTGATAACCACGTGATGGAGTTGTTGTTCAAGTGATTAGAATACTTTATGAAACATAGCCTAGTTGTACCGTGAAGGAAAGTTGTGTTCAGCTTTTACGTAAGTTGTTTTAACTTCCTTTGTGCATTTGTATGCCTTTCATCATGCGTGGCATGCATTCCATCATGTTAAGCAATCCATCATTTATTACATGTAGTAAACAAGAAAGAGAAAGGTTGGAAGCTACAACCAAGCCCCGTGATTCTTTGGTCTCGTCGTAATTAAGGCAAGTGCATGACGAATCTTTGCTTCGGCTTTACACCTATTATTTGAGTTTTCTTGCTTTCCAATATTCAAGTATTATATTTCTGGTTCATGTTCAAGTTCGGTTCATGAGATTCAAGTTTCAAGTTTTCATTTACATTCAATTCAAGTGCGGTTTATCCGGAGGTGCAATTTGGTTCTTATATTCAAGTGCTCGTGAGTAAGTGCTGGCCCCACTTGCTTTCGGCTTTACCGTAAATGCTAAGGAGTATTCAAGTGCTGTCCGTTTCAGGCGGAAACTACTATTCATTTGGAGTTCCATTAATTACGTTCATGAATTCTCGGGAGTTTATTGATTTTCCAGTTCTGAATGTACTTGCCGAGTGATTTCACTCACTCTTGTGTTTATTTGGTTTTTAGGTGCTAAACATCACGACCTGCATGGGAACTGAATAGCACCATCATCACAAGTATTCACTTTTCGTTTACAAACGCCGTAATCTTTTTACATAGCGGCTGTAATTGGTTTGTTTTAGTCTTAGTGAATGTGTTGAGGGGTAGCCCCGTGGTGTTTCTAGCCAGGGCGTTACACTTCTCCCTTCTCCTATTTTTCCCATGCGTGCACTAGAGCTGGTGGGAGAGGGAAAAAGATGTGTCCAATAGTGATATCACGATGGAGAGAAAAAGAAAGAGAAATGGAATGGGTCACAACCACTAATAGTTAATTGGTACTGCATGTGCATGGCTCCAGAGTAGGACTCGGGCATGGAAAAAATTGGCCATGTCAAAACCGATTAGCCATGCATAGAGGAGGTACGGCAGAAATTCTCTAACCCCTTCTACTATTTTTAGGCCATGACACTGGTCTCCTCTCTAAGCCCATTTGGCTTTAATACAAAAGTAAATCAGTTTGATTACTATTTTTTTCTGGGATATTACATTTGCCATCAGGTGAAAAGTGAAAAGGAAGTTCCATAGTGCTGTTGCAAGGAAGGTTGGATAGCTGTCCCCAGATCTGTAGAAGGAAGATCCATAGTGCTGTTGCAAGGAAGGTTGGATAGTTTCTATTCTGACTATGATAAACCATGTTAGTAGAAGACCGTATGAAATTCCTTGTTTGGTTTTGGAGATGAGCTGTAGCATGCATCTTAGTGCCAATCTACCTACCTCTGCATCTTAGTTGCTTCCCACAATGGAATGTCTGCGACTGCAGTTCCTTCTCCCCTAGCTCCTCCTACACTACCTCCAGCATATGTGGCTGCATTATGTCCAAATCCCTCTCTTGTCAATGTAAGTTTGATGATCATTATGCCCCCTTTTTGGACCTTAATTTGGCATATCTTTGAGTTTTATAGTTATACATGCTTACCATGTGAGCCATGTGCAAATTATAAATGAAAAGCAAAAGTTGTGTGCAAATTTAATATCCTAGTCAAAATGATGCATCACAAGTTTGTCAAATAGGTTACGATAGTCAATTTGTTAGAGACCTCATTGCAATTTTTCTACTCTAATGAGACATAGAGGTAACTGGACTGAACTGAATATCAAACTTTGTAGTCGGGATAACAAGAAAGTAGTCAATATCGGAAGCTAGACTGGACTGAACTACATTATCATTGCTATTTTGTACTCTAATGAGACAAAGAGGTAACTAGTGAATGGAAATATAACTATTATCATTGCTAATCTAGTGTGTTTTCATTTGTATAGTTGTATAGCTGGTTCTTACATTTGGATCACCTGTTTGGAATGACTCTAGAAGAAACATTGAGTAGGATCGCTTATGGAGGCTATCATTGTCATGTGAATGCCACAAGTGGTGCGGGTACATACTCTCCTGGAGAGGACAATGGATTTTCAATGTTTTGAAATGCATTGTAAGCATCACATGCGTAGAACCTTCAATGGCATTGGTGGGCTCAATTTTGATTATTTGGCCGTTTTGGGCTTTGGCTGCTCTGTGTAGCGGTGTTAGTCATTGCCTATAGGAGTTGCTACTAGTTATCTTCCAGGTTGCAATATGCACCATTATGTAGTAGTGTTTGGTCATTTTGACGACACAAAGTGGTGTGTATTTCACTCTGTAATGAGATTTTGCAACACTTAACTCAATATGGATCCATGAATGTTTATTGATGGAAAGAGATGGAGACAATGAGTGTGTCCTGTGACATATTAAATTTGTATTCAATTTAAATTTTGAATTCAAACATATGTTGTTTATGTTGTTCCCTATAAAACACAACCCTTGGGAAATTACATTTACACGTGTGTCCTAATGTGGCATGTCAACATATTTCCCTAGGGGTGAAATCACCCTAGGGAGCAGATTTCCCTAGGGTTTTGCTAAGGAACCCTAGGGCACTCATCAGTTTCCCATGAAGTTAGTTTCTTGGGAGCAACCCCGACCAAGCACCCAAGGAAAACTAATTTCAATAGGGTACGTATGCCTTTCGGTATGGTTTTTGGCCCTAGGGTGACATGAGGATTTCTAGTAGTGGCTGCTCTAGCACTACACTATACAATTACATATGTCAACATTCTGTTTCATTTCCTCCATTATTATATTAAATAGAAACAAAATTGCTTGTTTCAAGCCCTAAACGAATTTAAATCAAAAAAGTATTTAACTACAAAAATTCATAACTTTTAGTGATGTACAATCTTCATTTAGGAAGTTTCTCCATCCAAGGTTGTTTAAAAAATCAAATTTCAAATTTGAGATATTTATATGTAGTTTTGCATGACAACATGAATTCAAATCAAAAAGTGGTGAACTACAAAGTTTCATAAGTTTTCATGATCTACAATTTTTATTTAGGAAGTTTCTCCATACAAGGTCGTTTGACAATTTTGAATTTTAAATTTTTAAAATTCAGACATAGCTTTTGCAAGATAAGATGAATTCAAATCAAAATGTTGTCAACTATAAAGATTCACAACTTATCAAGATTTGCAAAGTTTATTTTGGCCATTTCTTCAACCGGCGTGGTTATAGTAACATTGTTCACAAATCTTAATAGTCTCTTCTAGTTTCGAGGAACTATGACAGGATATAAGAGTAATGCTTTTCCAAATGAAGAAATGACCAAAATAAACTTTGTAGATCCTAAGAAGATATAAAACATTGTAGTTGAAAACTTTTTCATCTGAACTTGTTTAGAGCCCCAAAAACTGATTTGAAAAAAACTGATTTGCCGAGTGCGATGAAATGGCACTCAGCAAAAACGCATTTTGTTGTGTGCCAAAAAATAGCACTCGGCAAAATAGCTCTTAGCTTAAGCGCCGAAGGAAAAAAAAAACACTCGGCAAAGCCATCTTTTTTTTTTTTTGAGCTGGGCAAAGCCATCTCTGCTGAGTTTCTTTGCAGAGTGTCCGATAAAATACACTTGGCAAAGAGTGGAATTCCGGTAGTGAGCAGTGCACACAACAAATGCTTAAACTAGGAATGAAAAAGTTCAATCATCGATGCAGATCAATGCAGATGTTGCTGCTGGAATCAAAAGCAAGACCTGCGGATCATGTACATGAATCAATAATTAATCGGGCTGATGGTGTATGAAAAATTGAACGAAACAGTTGCACAATTGTGATCCAGTGCACAGCGGCAACAAATCAGTAATATGCAGGTAGTGTATGGTCGATGCAGGTCCACATAGATGCCAGTTCATCGATATCCGTTCTTTCTACATATAGAGATTTTGTCATAGAACAAAAAATATCTCGCCCAAACATGTCTGGTGCTTTATTTAGTAAAAAACTAAATAAAATGTAAACAACGAGCTAGCAGTGGCAGTAACTATATTACAAATAGTATCCTGATTCATAAATGGGCAACATAACGATATATCCAGATTAATTGATTTCAACACGATGCACACATGTGTGCACTCTGTCATACTAAACAATAATTTCAGTACTAGATACCTCATCTAAGCTTGTTTCAAATCTTTGTTTAGTTTTGAAGATCGTAGACTGTAGTTTGATGACGGATGGAGTAGTGTGCTTCAGCTAGCTCATCCTTCGAGTCACTGTCGGTGCATGATGCAATTAGTATGGTTTCCCTCAATACTAGCAGTACTCTTATGCTCAATATTTTTAGCGATTAACAAACATGATTTTAGTTTTTTTTCTAGTTACTGGTCGAAACTACTCTCAGCTAGCTGTTGATGTAGAGTGAAATGGGAGATAATCACCAGGGTCTCCTGATCGGTGGGGATGACCTACTTCGTGGACCTCAGTGCACAACACATAGTCGCAATTCACTGCAAGACACAGAACCAACGTGCTGACTACGGTTCACACAGTAGCGCCATGCATGCACGCTTCACACAGTACTTGAACCACACGAGCACGAATCCATGCATTCAACACTCTTTGGACCCAATTTCCTGTTGCATCCTAATCCAACTTAATTACGTGACCCACCGGTTGATGTATTTTTTCCTGCCTCTGCCTCTTCCTCAATCTCTGCCTCTGCCTTTGCCTCTGCCTCTTTCACAGTTTAGCTGTTGGTGGTGACCGAACACTGCCATAGGTTGCTATCTATTTCTAGGAAGTAAGGATGCAATATTTCGTAAAAAAAAAAGAAGAGAAGGTTGCAATCAATAGCAATGCACGGTCGTGTCCTACCTGAAATTGTAGTCTATTTTTTTAATAAGTAGCTCTGGTTCAAAAGTGAAAGTGCAAAAAGTCTAAACTATAAAAGACTAAATATGTTGTTGTAACGTTTTCTATACATAGGAGTCCCCACCAAAAAATTTGTATGATTTGTTCCATGTGTATATACAAACCTTTTTGCTTACCCCAGCTTATGGCGACAGAACAAAAGTTTTGTTTGAGTTTAATTTTTTGTAAGACAAGAGGTCATGGTATAAAGCACATTTTGTTATGGGTGTTTATTGCCTGATTTTGTTGTTTTTGCTCAAACTTTTTGGTAAATGAACCAGGCAGAAGCGCTGCAGACTACATGGATTGGGAGACAATATTTTTCCTTCTTTTTTTCCTTTCGTAGCATTACAGGAGGCAAGCGTGATTTCTTACTGCTTGTGATCGAACGTAATCCACACCCTGTAGGCCAAAATACAATTCGCTGTCAACCGATTACATAGTACAACAAACAAACAAAAATGAACACAGTGAATTGGCAATGTGACCAGGTTTCACCACGAAATAAGCCAACCAAATAACACCTTAGCAGTGAGTCACTACGTCTGCGGGAGACCAATAATGCTAGCATTTTGTTCCTACTTGATGAGTTCTTATAGAAACAGAGTCGGCACTACATCATTTGCACTGCGAGCACCAAATTAATAATTTGTACAATTTGGTAGCTTAATGCATGTTTAATTTCACAGGTCGATCGAATTGCTGTAATGTCGAACTCCAATAAACATGACCATAAATTGACGCTACACAACAAGTACAATTACTTAGAAATAGTTTTTGTGTTTCAGGCAGACATACCAGATCAGTCATCACTAGATTATAGATTAGATCACGGTTTGCCCAATATTTGTAAATTAGTCTCTTTTATGTCTACATTTCAACCTATTACTATTGTATTCGAATTATTTGTCCTGTAACTTTGTAAATTTAAGTTTAGTATGTTATTTAGTGCCAGTGTAATAAATTATAATGCAAATTCTACAATAGCTTACCCAAGTTGTAAATGGGAATCGTGTTACAATTTTTTTTTTTTTAAGAGCACGCCATGGCGCGATCGTGTTACAAATTTTAGAATTGTTTTTTAAATCCATAAATGGTTTTACGAACTGCATATGATTTTTATGCAGCATACTCTAAGATAAAATCCTTGGTCCATTACTGTGGTTTCACTTATGGTCATACTGTTGGTGTCATTTAGATTGGTTGGTGAAGAACTGAAAGTGACCCAAGCATGCATCGAACCGGTCAGTTTTGTTTATAAATAACTAAAACTTCTCACACAATTGCTTGCAGCGAGGAATCACAGTGGGTCAGGAGAACAGGAGAGAAACACAAGACAGAGGGCCTGTATGTGTAATCATATATAGGAGTAGGATGCACCGGGAATCTTTGGGCATGTTGGGTTGTGTGATTGGTTCTTGTACAAGACCTTACTAGCCTATATGAAATTCCTGTGGGCCGAGATTTGACAACCAGCCAGCATGTTAATCTGATGAAGAAATTCTGGCCACATATTTACACGGGACCAAGCTTCAGTGTCTGAGATCAAATGTTAAACAGGCCAAGACATGCTAGAATTAATACAGGGGGCGTTGAGAGTCCAGTTGATTTATCGAGGTAGCTGCTGGTGGTGGAGAGCTGAGATCTGAACCATCAATCGCTGCTACTGAGGTTGCATGATGAGATCCTCAATACTTCCGGGTAGTTCTTGCCGGCATTTTAGCCCCGTAACGAAAGTCAGTTCTCCACTAGTAAAAAACCAGAAAGCAAGTGTGCTTTCGTTCCCCGATACCTCTCATTTCTATCTCAGCGCTCCTTTCATTATTCTATTTCGCATTACATTCAGTACTGAGCTAAAGATCCCCACGAGTTGCAACATATATCCCTCAAATGAAAGGTGTGTTGTATATGTTGTCGAGAAAAGAGTCATGGCATATTATTACTTTTTTAGCTAAAGGATTATTGCATATTTATTTTTTGAATGAATTAATGGGCCGCCGTGGTTCCTCAAACTTTTGTTCACTTGTCACCTAGGACCATAAAATTTTTATTTCGTTCATCTAAGGTCCATGAACTATGTCTACCTCCTAGCTAGCTTCCATCCATAGCAGCCCACATAGGATTATGCTAAACTACGTGGGCACTGTGGCTACAAAAGATCCTGGCTGCGAACTCGCCACTTGGCGCATGCTCAGTAGTGTTGCGCACTCTCCTGCGGCTACCCCCCACTTTATTGTTCTTGCCCGCATATGCTGCCATTTTTAAAGCACATTTTGGGGCGTGGCCTTCCTGGATGCTAGTGCTGTCAGAACGCATTCTCAGGGGGCGCTTCCCGGCCTTTGTAATGGCCAGCCGCCCCTCCCAAAGGTCTTTCACAAATCAGTGAATTGTAGGGGCAGCTGGCGCCCTTAGAAATATCATTTGTAAAGGCGGCTCAGCCGCCTGCAAATCATTTTCAGATTTGTTTTTTGAAAAATAAAAAAATTGCAAATCTTTTTAATCCGAGGAGACCCACCGGTCAGCCATCAACAAGTCGCACAAAGTCACGCACTACGTGGCCATGGGGATTCAAAGCTGCAACCACTCCCTCGTGCGGACCCTTCTCCTCCAGTGCACTACACACACACACCTGCGTGCATACCTCAGAATTAATGGCCGCACACGATGCCTTGTTGCCAACAAGACGCACTTGTATGGAAATGATTTTTGGTAATGGACAAAAAAGACCTCCAAGGCCAGTCCTAGAAATCGCCACTACGCTATTGATTGTAGAGATAGGACCTTTCTAGTGTCAGGCATTGAAACGTCACTGGCAAAGAATTTCTAGGAGTGGTCATAACCCACTTGTTTCATGAATAAAAATATCCGGTGTCTGGTTGGTTAACGACAATCGCGCACTTGAAATGTTATTAAAAACGCCACAGTTAATATCACAATTAATCGTGATGGTTTTATAAAATTAACCATGGTGGTAACAGCCGCAGTAAATGATTAAACGTGGCGGTTACTTGTAAGAGGCCCACAACGGTTAATGGAGGCCTAAATAGTCTGTTCATGTCCCGATAACAAGTGCCTCATACATATATGGCGAGCCGAACCCCTAACCCCAATCCACACCCAAATTCTATCTCACACCAAGTCGTTCGGCGGCCTCCACTCCCCTTCCGTTCCCCCACCCCACACTCCCCTCCCGGCACGCCTTGGGCGTGGCGCCGGCGGCGGCCCTAGAATGACGGTGGCGGCGGCACCTATCGGAGGATCCTAGTGGCGCCGAATTTGAGACTTCGGGCGGCGAGTCCCAACGACGGGTCACCCTCGACAGCGGCGGGTCCCAACGGCAGGAGTCACCCTCCGATAGCGGCGGCGACAACTCTAGGGTCCGTGGGCCATGGATCCGTGCATTAGGAGACACCCTCAAATAGCCGGCGGCAATCGATCTAGTGTACACAGCGGCGAGATTTTGTCGGTGCCAGCGGAAAAATCTTGCGTGACACGGGCGGTGGATCAGGCGACAAGCGACGACGGATCCGGCTAGAGGCAGCCGTGGAAGGGAACCCTAACCCTAGGTAATGGAACCCGGCGGCAGCAGCCCAGATCTAGGCTCGTTAGGGTTCGAACTGGGATTTTTTGTTTTTTTTTTATTTTTTAGCGGTGGCGGGCATTAAAACCGCTACCGTAAATAGATGATTTATAGTGACCTTCGCTCTGTGGCGGTTTCAAAACCACCATGGAAAATCAATGAAAACCGCCATCAAAACCCATTTTGGTACTAGTAGACTCAACGAGCTTTGTAACGGTCGAGGGTGCCATCCGGATGCAATTTGTGTCGAAAAACCCCACTTTCCTATAACAATATTAATGCCAGGTGGAGGAGGAACAAGATCCCAAGTGTGATTAGCCTAGAGAGCAGTGAACTCCTCTTGCATTGCATCACACCAATATGGATTGGCCAAAGCACCACGATAAGTCTTTGGAATAGGAGACAATACGTGATGGCCTGCAAGTTTGATTAGGACAGAGCTAAAGTTGTCTCTGAATGGCAATTTGATCCACTCAGAAGAAATGGTAACAGGTATATATAAAGGCCTCAAAAAGAATGATGGCATGTTGTCATTTTTGTTTGCAAAAGAACTGTTGCATATTAATTTTCAGTAGGTGAGACATCATGGGCATGTTTGATTATGAGCATATAACATGCTTATAGGGAGACTTGAAACAGTGAACCGTTAATCAAACATTCTGCAGTCTAGAATCAGAAATGGCAGTGTCTGTAATCATATACAAGTTATACAACTTCCTAATTTCATTCTCTTCACAGACGGCAGCAGTGTGTTCAATTTAGATGAGCAATATATGAATGCTGAGCATGTGCTCCCTGATGTCCAAGTTTATTTCTTGAATTTATTATTATTAGTTACATTTTCCTTTCGTGAATGTATATTACCAATAATATTTGGTTGATGGGTGGGACAGGCATTCTTACAAAATGCCAAGAATAGGCACACACTCCAGAGTTTACTTTTAGGGTCCTTATAGGTTGTTGGCACACACGACGGCACTGCACAGCATATAGGAGGCAGCTTTGATATGGCTGCAAAATGATGAGGCAATGTGGCAAGTCGAGCATTTTATATCTAAAATTAGACATTTAGGCTCAAGAACCATCACTAACATAGAATTTTTGAATCCCTGTTGCACTTGCACAACTCGGCATTATTATATGAACCTACTTTGGCATGGGCTTCGAGATCAGCCCTGATATTTGGCAGAATATTCGTGAGTTGATGTAGGAAGGACCCTGCTGTTGGCAAAACAGGATCACAAACAAACGTTTATCTGCGTGGCTAGCCTATGCGCGCATGAATCAAGCGAGTAAAGTGGTGGAGAACACAAGAACACGATGAACACGCCCAGAAACCGCCAGGGTGACGGTGCCCCTTTTCACCTTCTCTAGCAAACTCCACACACAACAATTACAAGTGTTCCAAGCTCTTACACACACCTTGACGCTCCCACTACTTAACCCAGTAGATGGTTACAACACTTACAGAATGAAAACGCACACACTCACGCGATACAAGTTGCAACAATGCAACTGCTGAATAAGATCGTGGCCACCGTGATCACCGCGGCAACTGCCGTTCCCGCCGTGTGCCCAGTTCAAACTCGCCCACACTTGGTTCCACTGTGTCCTCCAGCGTAGCATACCACGTAACGTGTCTGAGCTGGCTTCGGGATTACGCCAACAATCTCCCCCCTAATCCTGAAGACTCGAGAGACACCTGACTCCAATCAAGTGTCTCATGACAGCAAACTTTCCAGCAGCCAAAGGTTTCGTCAGAACGTCTGCCATCTGCTCATCTGTACTCACCCTCTTCACCACAATCTCTCCCCGCTCCACACATTCTCTGATGAAGTGGTACTTGATCTCAATATGTTTTGATCTCCCATGAAACACTGTGTTCTTCATCAATGCTATGGCAGAGTTGTTGTCGACAAACAATGTCACAACCTTGGGCTCTTGTGCAGTGATCTTTGCCATCAGGTTTCTCAACCACAAACCTTGTTTTGCTGCCAATGTGGCTGCCATGAATTCTGCCTCACAGGAAGAGATAGCAACTCTCTGTTCCTTCTGTGAGCACCAAGTAATCAAGCTTTCACCAAGGTAGAATGCCATGCCAGCATAGCTTCTCCTCCCAACCAGATCACCTCCAACATCACTGTCTGAATATCCCATCAGCACCTCTTCAGACCCACCAAGAGTATACACCAAACCATTGTCCAGTGACCCTTTTAAGTACCTCATAATGTGCTTGACTGCATTCAGATGCAACTTGTTGCTTTTTCCATGAACCTACTAGCTACTCCCACTGAGTAGGCCAAGTCTGGTCTTGTATGAAGCAAATACCTCAAACAGCCAATTACTCTCCTGTAACTTGTGGCATCCACTCTTTCACCATCTTTGTCACTGTGCAACCTTGCACCTGGATCCATGGGGAATTTTGTTGCATTGCAATCCCCCATCCCAAACTGATCAATGATTTTCTTTGCATAACCAGTCTGTTTCACAGTAATGAAATCACTATGCTGTCCAACTTCAATGCCAAGATAATAAGACAGCAAACCAAGATCTGACATCTCAAAGTTTGCTAGAGAAGGTGAAAAGGGGCACCGTCACCCCTGGCGGTTTCCGGCGTGTTCATCGTGTTCTTGTGTTCTCCACCACTTTACCGCTTGATTCATGCGCGCATAGGCTAGCCACGCAGATAAACGTTTGTTTGTGATCCTGTTTTGCCAACACCTGCCACCGTTATTAGGAACTGCCTATGTAGATGTTGATGTGGTCACAAGCCTTTGTTCATGGGAGAATTCCTAGGCCAAAACGGTCAGTGCAGAATAGATGCGTCTCAAGTAGCAACAGCCCATATGAGCGTAGCAAGTAGTGCATGAGGTAGAGAGAGAAGCATGTCCATGCTTGGACCATGTATGACAAGCCAATTAATTTATAAAACGGTCACGAATGGAACTAAAAAATTAACTCAGTTTATTTTTCAGCAATAACATGGACCATATTCTTCTTCCTTTAACATAATAGTGTGCAATCTTGTTGCACGCCGGAGAAAAAAAAGTCTTTCTAATGGCTAGAGTAGATGTAGAAATTAAAACAGTGACATGCGCGACACCGCATGGACATCCCAGATGGCCTCACATCATCTCCTTGTGTTCATGAAGGTGCATGCCTCATCCATTCATCACCGCTTGCACCTGGAACGGAGTGTCGAATTAATTCGGGCTATGAAGCAGTAGGATGCAAAAGCTAGCACTGGCTAGAAAGAAATCACTAGGAAGCCGTCAAGCAAGGAGTAAGGCCAAGCATGTTTCCGAACTGATTCTGTAATATTTTGTTTCCTGATGTCCGTCATTCTGATGGATGGCTGCGTATATATTGGGCACAATATAATCATGTCAAAGTGCTGCACATTTATTTTATGTGGGCAAAACATTTACTGAATCTTAAAACAGCAGTAATTCAGAATAACATTGTGATTCTTTCCACCAACGCATCTTCTCTTTTAATGCTTATCAGTTCTAACACTAATTGGAGCAGGACAAAGATTCAATAGCTTGAGATGAAATGACAGGACAAAGTTTCAATAGCTTGAGATGAAGTGACAGGACAAAGTTTCATGGCACATCAACCCACTTTCGAATTAAAGTTGCAGATCGTGCAGGTTGAACTTGCTCTGGTTATTCCAAGAGAAGATAAAATAATTTCCACTAACTGACGAATGGATAGTAACATCTTTGTGATCTTTTTTATCTTCTTTCTTTGCCAACCCTTTGCTGGGGAAAGCCTTAGTTAAGATTTATACTAGGGATTCAGTTTCTCTGTTTGTGCGAGATCATATATAGGTGTGGGTTCATAACTGCATCTTTGTATTTAATTTATGTCGCAAAGGATGTGCAGTGGTATGTACTGTGCTCACTGATTAATGTAGTCCAGACTTTATGTTTTTGACTTAGTTACTTCCATAACAGCAAAATAATTGGCTTATACAGTACGTATGTCCAGACCAAACAAGCCTATAAAATGATACTTGTATGTACAAGCTCAAGCATCAATATGTAGCGTAATCTGAGGACCCTTAGGCTGTGTGGTATGACAAGCCGAAGCCACTTCACGTTCCTTAGGAGCACATAGACGACTAGCTATATACGGTACTAGGACAGGCTGCTACCACACTGCACGTTGTGTGATGAAGCAAAATAATGCACGTAGCATGCAAGTGCATCTTCTCTATAGCTTAAACAGTACATTCAGGATTGAGAAGCGTCAGGAACCACGACATCTGAGTTCCGTTTCCACTTTGCACGCTTCGAAGTGGTCCTGGTACGCCCGCATCCATGTGCATCACAATGTCTCCATCGTAAAAGATGGTTTCGAGTGGTTGCAGATGGACTCACCGCCAGTGCCGGAGCTCTTGCATGGCAAGGTATGGCTCTCGCCATACCTTAAAGTCAGAAAAATTATGAACCCCATATTGTATATACTTTAAATTATGAACCCCATACCTTAAATTATTTATAGATATTACCGCTGAAGGCCGCAATTGAAAGGAGGTTGTAGAAATGGTCTGCAGAAATGGCTGGGTCACCCTCTATAGAACTGATACTCACTGCAGGTTAGTTTGGAACTTGCAGTGATATAGTCCACGTACGCTCCACGGAAACCAACAACTTGATGGAATGCAAGACGCGCATGAACGCAAGAAGGGCTCCACCATCTGATCACCAACTTTTCAGCATGCTCCATTTATTCAGTTATGACACAATAGCACAAACTAACAAGCTAACTCTACTGTATATGTGACTATCATGCAGCAGAACTTCTGTCCCAGAAGCATGATAAGACATACAATTGAAGAGTAACATCAGGTCCTGTTCTGCGGGGAGCCGGTTGTACCAGTACCAATGACGTTGCCAGCATCTCAGATGCCCAGATTGCTACCAGTTCAACTTCTAGCAACCTGACCCAAACTGCTTCCTGCAGCAGCAAGCAGGGATTACTCTACTGTATATGTTAATATCATGGAGCAGAACTTCTGCCTCCCTGTATCAGCTGTTCTTTATGGAAGGATCTAAGCACCAGGGAAGCCAGAGCAGCTGCTTAGCCGAGCAGGCAGTATAGGAAGTTCATGTCACATTGTTCCCGAATGCTTTTTATCCCAACGATTGTCAGTTCCTTGGGTTCTTCAATTCCACAGAAACTGGAACCAACATATATAGTACCTATAGGACAGTGTTTTCAGAGCTTCAGTTTTGTGTGATTGATTACTTTCATGTCAAAGGGAGCCACGGCCAGTTCATGTTACATTGTTCCCGAATGCTTTTTATCACAATCATGATTTCTGATGGTGCCTGTTTCAAAAGCAAAGCCGAGCAGTGCTACTTTAATGTAGTACAGCGATGATTTCTCCTGATGGTGCCTGTTTTTTTCACCAGCGGTTGAAAAAAATGAGCTAGCGCCAGTATAAATAAATATGTGCGCCCATAGTCAAAAACTCCCATATCGGCGCCGGTACAAATTTGTTTCTCAATGTCCGTCGTTCCCATGATCGAATCATTGGCTCATCGGGTTTCTCGTCATATGATAGCTAGGAGCAAACTCCTACAACTTGTATCATGACCAAATGGAGTACTGTGATCTTTTGACTTTGACACGTGGTTTTATGTCTGTCATACATTTTTTGAGCCCCGGACTAAAGAATATAGTAGTCCTGTTTGGTGGCTCCAACTGGGACTAAAGTCCCCTGCCTAATGGCTACACCAACAACTTTTGCTGAGTTTTTTATTTGAGGTTGGATAAACAGTGACACCAAAGGCATGTACAATGAGGTTCCAAATCTCTAGTGTATTAGTGTCGAGTATTACATTTTTTAGGGAAAAAGTAGCTGGCATCGAAACTAGGCATGTTGATTTATTTTTCCATCCTAATGAAGATTATCCAATATATATAATTAGAACTTTTGACTCAGAAACTAGGTTCAAAATCTAAACTAGGTTCAAAATCGCAAGCATATTAGTGTCGAGTATTACATTGAGCCTTGGAACGCATCATCAAGTATTGAGCTCACAAATGCGCAGAGCGAAGCAAAATGAGAAATCAGAAAATTGGAACATAAGAAGGTGACATTGGAAAGAGTAATCCATTCCATCATGAAATTGATAAAGATACAATCAGCCTTATTGAAGTAGCATCAGACACTACTACACACTTGTTTTTTCCGTTGTGGTTTTTTTTTTCCATGGCGGTTTTCAAAACCGCACAAACGAAAGGTCTAGGTTAATAGATGGATTAACCATGGCGGTTTTTAGTGGTACAAAAACCGCGAGCCGCCACGGTTAATCCTATAAAAATAATAATAATAATAATAAAGCCCAGATCTAGGCCCAAACATACCCAAATCTAGGCAGCCGCTGCCGGGCGTGGCAGTTTTGCCGCTAGGGTCTGCCACAGCGGGAGGTAGGGGAGCCGTCGGAGCTGGGTCCGTGGCGCCAGGAGATGAATTCAGCCTCGCCGTGGCTCGATCTGCTTTTCTCCCGCCTGAATCCGTCGTATCGATGCACAGGTAGCGGCGGCGGCCTACGCGCCTGGGAGGTAGTGAAGCTGGGCCTGCCGCCGGGGAGCGCCACGTAGGCTGCCACCGCCCGAGAGCGTCGCACGGGCCACTGCTGTCGAGAGCTTGTGCGGCGTGTGAGAGTGGAGGCGTCAGTGGATTGGAGTGGAGGGAAGGAGGTGCTACAACTGCGAGCGCCACCGCACCCTCAGCCGCTGCGTGCTCAGCCGCCACGCCTCGGGACACGCCGCGCCGCCAAACCACGGATCTGCTGGAAGGGAGAAGGGATAGGGAATGGAGAGGGAGTTCCGGTTCAACTCAAACAACTCTACAAGTGCGTGTACAAGCCTATATATTATTAGTATGAAATTAAGCTTATTTTGGTAAAATTGTTTTTTGACGGTGTCTAATCCCGTGGCCTCACAGGTATGTTCTCAAATTTTGCAGATCTCTACCGAGTCATTGACGAATGGAAGCACCAATGCTGCCAGCTCAGCTGAAGATCCTGGTGGGGCACTGCTCCAGTCTTCAAGGCTCCGTACATGATACCTCGGGCTGCTTTGGATATGACTTCTTCCCTCAGCCACCAGAGATCTGAGAGAATCCGCTGCCAGCCATGGAGACAAGCTTCTGCGCCCATTGCCCAGCCATGCAGGTGCTTCCCAACGTCGGAACAACCGATGTCGGAGTTTAGCAACACCCACCACTCGCACCTCCAGGGTAGATATCTGCCGGAGGTGTCCTGGGATACAGTCCATGGCACAGCTTGATGGCTTACGAGCATCTTGCTTTCTTGTAGGTGTGTGCCTCAAAAAACTAGGCTCCACCAAGCATAGTTCTGAGATTAGTGGGAGCTGGAGTTATGGCTTTTGCTCAGATCGTGTCCTACATGAGGCAAAGACTAAAAGACTAAATAAACCTTACACTTAAACAACAGTTTTTGAAGTGGTATGCTCAAACATATGCCCTCCTCCTTTGAATTCTCGTGATTTATGTAGACACACATTTGTGATGCTGCCGAATCAAGTAAATTCTATAATATTCATAAGCAGTTACTACCTCGATTATATTAGTAAATCAAAGTTGCAGAATCAAACTAAAGCTTAAAATATAAATAGTTGCTCGTGGGATGTCAACTAATCCTAAAGTAAATATTTGAGCACAAGATGGACAAATCAAACTAAAGCTTAATGTACAAATATTTTGTCCATGCTCTGCCTGCATGACACATGCAAGGCGAGTTCAGGACACCACATAGCAGCACCAACTGAATCTGTCCGACATGTGAGTCATGTTCTACTTCATCGACAAGAACGACAGAAGTGCGTGGAAATCCACCAGACAGCATCGCCAGGTCACTGCAGCTACGCATGTTCACCTGAAAGCCGGATAAGAGGCACCTGCTGGAACGTATCTAATGGGACCACTACTACAGAATTGAACTTGCGCGGCGGCATTTATTTTTCATTTTCTGTGGCGGGAATTTATAAAACCGCCACGCAAAATAGATGGCGTGGCAGCCCCCCGGCCAGGGCAATGCCCGCCACGGTTAATCGATTAACCGTGGCGGGCATTATAACGTGCCCACCACGGTTAATGGCGATTAACCGTGGCGGTTTTTTTAATGCCCGCCACGGAAAAGTCTCGCTCTATAAATACAGCCCCAACCTTCTTCTTCCCCACGGGTTTTTCGCCATTTTCTAGGGTTTTGAGCTTCAAAACTCTAGAAATCACCATTTTTAGGGGGGGAAGGTTTTGCCCTTGGTTTGATTGAAGTTTGGCACCGTTAGGGGGTATTTCTCCTCTCTTTTCTCTCCCCCCTCTCCCTCTTTCTCCCCTCTCTCTCACCCCTCTCTCTCTCCCTTTCTTTTTGAGATCTAGTTTTGGTCTCTCCCTCTCTCTCCTCTCTTTCTCTCTCCCCCCCCCTCTCTCACCCTCTCCCCCCCTCCCTCTCTCCCTCTCCCCCCTCTCTCTCCCCCCTAGATGATCTCTCCCTCTTTCTCCTCTCCTCCCCTCTCTATCTCCCTCTCAATTAAGCTAGCTCCTCTCCCCCTCTCTCTCCCCCCTCTCTCCCTCTTTCTCCCCCCCTCTCTCTCTCTCTCCGCTGTCTCCCTCTTTCTCCTCCCCTCTCTCTCCCCTCTCATTTGAAGTGTACGTGGTCTTTTTTCATGGATACTTCGATCTCTAATCATCGATCGCACTCTTGTTTTGGTTTAATTAATTTGAGTAGGCCGTTGACCATGGCGCCCGAATAGGGATTGGATGTACAGGCCAAGGACGAGTTTGGAATTCGTTAATCATGTGCGAAAGAAGTTTATGCCCGTCGCGCTTGAAGCATCGAATCGCCGGGGTTCGAAGTAATGGTGTGCCCGTGCTATCGGTGCAAGCATCTGTTCTTACACAAGGATGACGGTCGCGGACCACTTGCTGCGGTATGGTTTCATCGAGGGAGCCGAGGTACACCGTGGGGCGTATCATGGTGAAAAAGAACCGAAAGTGTCGCGGCGGTTCATCTGAGGACCCCCGCCGACCGCAACGACGGAAACAACGGTGGTGCACGACGAAGGGCGTGAACAAGTTGATAACGCGATTACATCACCGTAGATGAACTGCTTGAAGACATTGCAAACGACAATGCGGGTGGAGATGATGGTGAAACGATCGATAGTTGATGACATGTCGCCCGAGGATGCTTTGCTCTTTTTAGAGGAAATTGCTAACCTCAAAGATGAAGATGACGTGTTGTTTGGCAATCCAAGGTGGCTCGAGAATTTTAGACGGATGAAGCAGCGGCAATTGACCCTCTCTACAAAGACGGCGGCAAATGTCCGAAGGATTGCACGGTGCTACGTTTTTAACCTAACGATGTTGATGATGAAGGCTTGCCACGGGTGGTCGACACGAGCTTCAATGACTGTTCACGATACCTCGGTGACACTGTTTTTACCCGAGGGGAATAAGGTGCCGCCAATACCTATCGGGCGAAGAAGCTGATTCATCCTGGCGATGAAGCTTAGGAAGTTTCATGCGTGCCTAACCATTGTATTCTATACCGGGTGACTATGCGGACTTGCACAACCGTCCCACGATGCGGCGTGAGTCGTTATAAGAGGAATGCCGGCTGTCGTGCCACCGATGAGGAGGGACCGTCGAGAGGGCCCAAGAAGCGAAGACGGGCAAGAAGAAGCGGATGCCACCTCCCGAGGGGCGAGGAAGAAGAGGGTTACACCTGCAGGAAGATCCCCGCTCTATCGGTGTGGTACCTACCCGTGCTTTCGATCGCTGCGTGCAATTTTTGGGAACCCGGAGGATGCCAAGCTGATGTCCCGGCATGCATCGGCGAACGCACGAAGGGCGATGGCAAGCCGCGACACCCCTCGGATGCCAAAACGTGGAAACGCATCGATGACATGTTCCCGGAGTTTAGGGGCGAGCCTAGGAACGTAAGGTTAAACTTTGAGTACGACGGGATGAATCCGTTCGAGACCTCGGTAGCTCGCACAGCACCGGCGGTCACCCTCACCATATACAACCTGCCTCCCTACGAGGTGTGCGGCGCAAATATCTTCTTATGGCCATGCTCATTTCCGGACCAAAGCGGCCCGGACATTGATATAGATGTCCTGATTGAGCCAATCTTGGAGGAATTTGCGGAACTGTGGAAAGGGGTCCGCATTATGGATGCGTCCGAGAAGAAGAAGTTCACTCTAAAGGCCATGATAATGGTCACCATAAGTGATTACCCCGCTCTCTTTTTCATTGTCGGGGCAGATTAAGGGGAAGACGGCTTGCACGGTTTGCATTGAGAATACCGCTCCACTTACCTTAGCGGATCCCGAAAAGACGGTGTACATGAAACATCGTAAATTCCTTTGCAAAGAACACAGTACCGGGAAACCGATGGATGAGTACTTTGACGGAGAGCGGTCGGTGAAACGGAGGAGCCGGACGGGGGGTAAAGTACGGGCCAAAGGTGTTTGAAATGGTGAAGAACATAAACCACGAGTTTGGAAAGAAGAAGAAAGTTTGGTGAGCCAAAGACAAAGAAGAAGCGGAAGCGAACAAAAAGGCGTGGAAAGAAGAAGAAGAAGAAGAAGAAGAAGAAGAAGAAGAAGAAGAAGAAGAAGAAGAAGCGTGAACCCAATCCGCACCGCCCAAAGTCCCATTCAAGAAGCGCCGATTTTCTTCAAGCACCCCGCCATACCGGAAGATGCTCCATACACCTCATGCCATCGATAACATGCATCTACGAAGAATGTCTTCGAGAGCTTGGTGGGGATTTTCCTAGACATCAAGACTAAGGCGAAGGGCGGTGTCAAGTCACGTCGAGGATCTTGCCGACATGGGCATCGGGCCCGAACTTCACTTGACACCCTCGGGGAATAGCGGAAAAGTCGACCTTCCAACCGCGAGCTACAATCGACACGGATGAAAAGAGGGATTTTTGCAAATGGCTCGGGGATGTCAAAGTGCCGACCGGTTTTACGTTCCAACCTTGAAGAGCATTGTATCGATGAAAGACCTCACACCGCCAAACTTCAAGTTTCACATTTTTCATGGGTACACATACTCATAGGGAGGCCACACAAAAATTTTCGGAATTTTTGAATGACCATTTGAATTGTTATGAATTTTACAAATTCATTTTGTGAATCGATTTTGCGTGGCGGGCATATTACAATGCCCGCCACGATTATCGATAACCATGGCGCATTGTAATATGCCCGCCACGCCAAAATCGTGGCCTATATAAACGTGCCAGCGCCCACAGCGGCTAAGTCCCAAATCCGCTCTCATTCATCCCCGAAGGCTGCCCAAATTTTTTTCCCCCCGCCTCCTCTCCGGCTTCCCGTCCCCGGCCGCCTCCGTCCGTCTCCCGCGCGAGGGCCGCCGCCCCTCCCCGTCCCGCGAGGCACGCCGCCGATCTGGTGGCCCACCTCACCTCCACCCGGTGGCCGCCGGATCCGGCCGCCCATCCCGTTTACGCCTCCGTCCGTCTCCGACGAGATCCGCCGCCCGTCGTCCACCGCGCCCAAAGCTCCTCTCCGACGAGATCCGCCGCCCCGTCGTCCGCCTCCCTCCCTCCGTCCTCGCGCCCCCGTGCTCCGTGGTGCTCCGTGGTGCTCCCTCCCCGCCCGGTGGTGCTCGTGGTGCTCCTCCCATCTCGGCTCCCACCAAGGCTGAAACCCTAGGTGCCACCGTGCTCTGTTCCTTGTCATCCTCCCCTTGCTCCAACAGTTCCACGGTGAGTCCCCGTGATTTGTTCATGCCCCCGTGAGTACCCGATGCTTTGCGTGATGCCCACTTGATTTTTGAGATGAAACTTGACATTTTGAGATGAATTTTGAGAAAATATGACATGTTGAGAAGAAATGGTGTCCCCACTGTGATGCCCACTTGATTTTTTTTTAGTTGAGCACTATTATGCCCTTTGTCCATGATGCAACTTGACATTTTGAGATGAATTTTGAGAAAATATGACATGTTGAGAAGAAATGGTGTCCCCGCCCGTGATGCCCACTTGATTTTTAGCCGAAAGCACTACTATGCCACCGTCCATGATGCAACTTGACATTTTGAGATGAATTTTGAGAAAATATGACATGTTGAGAAGAAATGGTGTCCCTGCCTGTGATACCCACTTGATTTTTTTAGGCGAGCCATGCTTTACTATATTTTGGATTTGTGGTGACATTTTAGGTGACTGTGAATGGGGCGAAGGACTTAGCTGATTGAGGCGATTATATTGTCCATGAATTCTGTTCCAATTGAGACTCTATTTTCACTACTACTCGAGTTGAACTTCCGTGGCGGTTTTTTTTGCGTTTTCCGGGCCATTTACTACTACCCTTAACTATATACTTGTGGCATTTGCAATGATTTGAATGATAGTCTTTGAGGCAAAGGGCATATGCGATGATGTGAATCTATTAATCTTTGAGGCAAATGATGAAATGTCCCCATACTTGTGAGCGGCTAAGCGAGGGCGGCTTGTATAACATATACAAGCAACCAGTTTAAACGCGATGTGATAAGGATAGTTGGGTACTTCTGAGCCAAATTTGTATTTTTACACATTTTTTTGTAATTTAGACATTTTTTTGTATTTTTAGTTTATTTATAGTGTATTGTTACCCATTTTTTGTTTATTTTTTGTATTTGTTGTATGTACTATGTAAAAAGGAAAATATGTACCTATTTTATCTATTTTTTTTTTTGTTTTTTTTTTTTTTTTTTTTTGTAACTACTCTATGTAAAATGGAAAACTATATATGTAATCATGAGAGGAATACAATAAATATAATTTGAGATGACTCTGTGATGGCTCTACTACATACTACCGCTGTACTTTACTCTTTGACTATAAATTACTATAATAAAATGCTACGTGTGTTTCCCGTAGAATCCAATGGCATCCGAACCAAGCGATAAAGATCGTGCAATAGGTGGCCGGCGAGGAGGATGTGGCCTCCACGTCCCGATTCTTCCACCGATAGTGGATACGAGAGCCGCATTGACACCAAGGCCACGAAAAAAACGCCTTAGAGAGGAAGAAATTGATCCGGACCGCGGCCGGAGCCCGACACCTGGGGTTCTCGAGTGGACAGCTCGCAACCAAAAACGTAAGTATACGACTAACACAATGTCGTGTGCCTCTCATCGAGCACGACTAATTCTAGTTGTTGTCGTGACACTTACCATTTGTGCCAATGCGTCTGGAGTTCCATGAAGAGGGAGCTCAGTCAGAGGGGCAACAATCTGGTCCCACACCCAACGCCGGCGACCACCACCTCCAAGAAGTCCAAGAAGTCGGGGCTTGAAAAGAGGCCAAGACGGGAGGCACCGAAAAGCCGAGGTGGTGCGTAATATATTGAGGATAGGCCCGAATGGAGATCCCGTGGAGCCAAAAGCTATCGGGGGCCATCTATAGCAACCGGATCTCTGTAGCCAAGGAAACCGTGCCCATCACCTACCTAGGCGGAGGACTGTCCCGAAGGAACTGAAGAAGAAGGTGTGGAAAGACGTGCAAGTCCTGTTCCATTATCTAGGGCCGAGAGGCGTTTTGACAAAAAGAAATGCAAGAAGTATGTGCTAACCGTTTCAAGCAAAGCGCTTCGCACCTCAAGGAACAATCTATACACACACTATGTGCGTAAGGACAAGTCACCACTTCAAGCCTACAACTTCTAAAGCAACCCCTTCGATGAGTTCGCAAAGCTCACGACTAACGAAGACTATGAGGCCAAGTCGAAAAATGGGCAAAGAACTCGCAAAGAAGAACGACCTCGTGCACAACCTCGGCTGTGTAGGCTATTTTGGTCATAAGGGAGAATGGCGGCGGAATGAAAGGGAGGAGGTCGAGAAAGGGATACTGTAATCCGTTGCTAGACCTTCCCGAGAGGACACGGACTTCTTGTATGCCCGTCAGCCCAAGAAGCGTAAAGAAAGACAACCCGTCCAAATACAATGACCCAAAGGTCGACGAGGTGGAGAAGAAGGTGATGCTTGTCAAAGAGGCCAAGGCGCACGGGGGAGTTCCAACCTAGGAGGGAGCACGACGAAATGACCGAGGCAATCGGAAGACCCGAGCACCGTGGCCGAGTTCGGGGGGCGGGGCTCGAGGTTTAGCCGAAGACGGTGGATTCTTGGGCATCCGACGCGGCCGACTACCACACGAGGCGCAGGTACAAGGAAAACCTTAAGATGCAAGGCTATGAGCAAGCCATAAAAGGACATAGTCGACAAGAAAATAGAAGAGGCATTAAAGACAAGAGGTCTTTACAACATCCAAGGAAGCCAAGGTGTGAGTACGAGTGATGTCGCGGGAAGAACCCAATCGACAATCTCGCCGGCTGCGGTGGGCAAACTCTACATACCCGTTGGCGTGAAGGGGAAGAAGAAGGAGGTGGGCTCGCGTGGTGGCTCCACTACAAATTGCGTCGGGTTGTACAATAACGAGGCGGTCCCACCGTAGTATGCCTTCGTTTATCCGACCTCCGTAGAACCAGGCCCGGGTGATGAGGAGCTTGATATCCTAGGTGAACAAGGAGAAATAGTACTCAAGGACCTTCGGGAGGAGAGAGAGTACCTATGGAACAAGGAAGACATTGTCCCGTGCAAACCGACGACACCACCTCCGACGGTAGCGGCCGCAGGCCCCTTCTTCTCCCCGGTGGTGGTGGCGATGACGATGATGATGATAACGACGACGATGATGGTGGCCGAGGTGGTGGAAGTCCTCGTTCGAACCCACCTCCGAAGAACCGGAAGAAGAAGACGGTGGCAAGACACCAACTCACGGCTCGAGGCAAGAGGACACCTTCTCCTAATAAGGTTGCTTATCCGTCCTCCCACGCCGTTCAAGCGCCCAATGGTCGAGGAGGTTTCAGAAAAATGTGACAGGTATAGCAAAAAAAAAGTATGGCTAATTAACTTGTACTAGGCATTAATTGGTGGCTAATTTAGTTCAATTCGACATGCATAGGATTCTCAACACCGCCTCTTAGCGGTCGGGAAGGAGGATGAGGCCGAATGTTCCCCCAAAGCGCCAAGGAAGAAGAAGCTATCAAAAGATGATGAGGAAATTCTTGCCCGACCAACAAATACTTAGATGATGAGGCCGAGAAGGAGCTAGCGGAGAAGGAAAAGGACCTCCGATTGGCTAAAAGAACCCGGGGCCGTGAAGACCGGCAGCACTAGGTACGTATATGCGTGATAATCTCAACCAAACTTGTGCGTGCGTAGCTAGAAGATGCTAACATACATCTCCTTCGTATAGGAATTATATACCCCATCACCGACAATGGTTCAGCCCGGACTGCCTGCATCGGTTTGAGCTTGGCAAGTTCATGGTGCCCAAGGGCCAGCTAATCGAGGAAGAGGAGTGGGACACTCGCGCAGTTCCACCGATTATATAAGCATGCAGTTGATCGGGGGTGACGGAGTTCCATTTCAGGGGTTCCTAAGGAGCTCTTTAACTTGGACTTCGATATTTCACTGCCAATAGGCTTCGACGAAATGTGGCGGTTGCTACGGCGCCAGGACCTCGACCAATCCATTGTCATCCTCTATGCCGAGTTTGTTTACCGATCATTACGCCGCTGTGCCGACTAATTCTAGCTCTCCGGCCGATTCTATATATAATGACGTGACCACATGTGCTTGCAGGATGCAAGCATTGATAGCCAAAGAATTGGATCAGCCAGTTGTGTTTCTATGTCCTTATTATATAGATGTGGCGGAATTTAATGGATACTGGATAGAGACCGGAGGAGGAACGAAAAAGCTCAGGGGAGAAGAGCAAGGCCGAAAAATATGAACACTTTAAAAACATTGTGCGATGCAAGGGTTAGAGAGATGGCGGACTACATGCAGTAAGTGCATGAAGAAGATCAAAACGGACGCCGGTTGTCTCATTGCGGCCCAACGATATCAAGTAAGTCAAAAGCAATACTTTTTATTTTTTGAACACTTGGAATCTATTTCTAATAAAAAAATGGTGTAGCATGGCGGGTATACAAACAACAGCACACATTGTCCACTGGATTACTTGGCTAATCTTCCCTCAGGATGGATGTGCCCTCCTGTTGGACTCGTTGGATAATACGCCCAAAGGCCTCTACAAACATTTTGAAGAGGCCCTGCAGCTGTAAGTCACGACACTTGTATACTATTTCATACCACAAACTTCTGTAAGTCATGACACTGTGAGATTTCGTACAGGGCATACAAGGATTACTTGAAAGACCCCGAGTCATACGATCGGAGGATGAGCATACGCAAAGAAAAACATGGGGACGAAATGAAGATCAGGCGAGACTTCGAGGTATATGCAGCATTACTCTCGTGTGCTCGTCCATATTGAATGGTCTCATAATATTCTAACCATTTTCTGGTACATATATCGTGCGTGCAGTGCGGTAAGCAGCCTAGCGGCAGCAACCTGTGTGGTTTCTATACCTGTACGTACATATCCCGCAGTGACGTGTACCGTACTACGTGGCGCGAGCTGACGAAGAAAAGATCGAAAGATTATTGGACCAAAAATTTGGACGACCTAAAGTTCAAGAAAATGGTTGGCGCCATCTGTCGGGCCGTTGTTGAGGACGTTGTGCTCCCTACCGGCAAATTCTTCGACCCTAACAGCAACCTCGCCACAAATGACGACTTATGGGAACTTAGGGACTGGAGAAACGCGCTAGACATGAGGGACTATTTGTGGGAGGACATTGATTTGTAACCTAAAACTCTTGATTGAGCAATCGATCAATCGTTCGATCGAGTCTTGTAAATTGTGATGTGTGGGTGTGTGGACGTCACTTTTAAACTCTAAGTGCTTAATTGAATGTCTATATTAGTTGAATGTTAACTTGTCATGCATGTTCAAGATTTATGTCAATATTCTCTTATTTTATTATTTAATATGTGGTTTCAATCATAATATATGATTTTATAATATTTTTAAATTATTTTTTTTTATTAATCCTGAATTAATTAACCGTGGCGGGCTTCTAACAAAGCCCGCCATGGTTATTATATTAACCATGGCGGGCACTTAACAATGCCCGCCATGGTTAATCTATTAACCGTGGCGGGCGTGTAACAAAAGCCTGCCATGGTTAATAGATTAACCATGGCGGGCATGGAGTCCGCCACGGTTATTCGCCGATTAACTGTGACCCTATAGCACAGTGGCGGACCTAATGCCCGCCACGGAAAATCTAAAAAGCCCGCCACGCAAGTTCAATCCTGTACTAGTGGACCCCAAGTATGTGACACTCAACTGTTGTCTGTAGCTGATTCTACTTTATAGAAAGCTTGTCGACACATTCCAATGCCTCTTGCGACTGGGCAGTGTTGGCGAAGCTTGGATCAAAGATCGGGTGCTATTCTATTTCCAGATACCTCTCATTTCCATCTATCATCGCCTCCTTGCACTCTTCCGCTCCCCATAGTAGGACATAAGTAAAGTGCTATGCGAAAGAAATTTGGCTCGATCAGAAGAAATAGTTCCATGGTATATATATTGGCTTGGAAAGAATCTTGCGGTATCGTGACATTAATTTTCAAGAAGAATGGTTTATATTCATTGACAGTTGCCGAGTCATTATGGGTTTGCTTGGGACACTGGATATCTGTAGGACTTCTGTAGGAGTAATATGGTGTTGCTAAAAAAAAAAAGTGTGCATTTTCCAGAAGCTGGTTTTCATGCCCAAGGTGCTTGTCCATGATGGTTGTGTTTATATCTCTCTCTGTTTTGAAGGAACTCTGTTTTCAGCTGCAGTACTTAGTTCAACAAGGCCCTACAATGTGTTCTTTACGAATAACAATATAAAAATAATGACCCAAAAAAATAAAACATTGAGCTAGCCACCTAATCACTGAGTTTGGTAGCTGATGACATTGACAATTTTTACTGATACTTCTCCAGAAAACAACCGATGCGGGACTTTAGCAACACCCACCATTTGCACGCCCAGGGTAGATATCTGTCGGACGTGCCCTGAAATGCTGTCCATGGCACAGCATGATGGCTTACCATCACCTGTTGTTTTCATATCTTCCCTTCATAAAGGTCTTGTTTTCTTGTAGGTGTGTGCCTCAACAACCTAGGCTCCACCAAGCATATTTCTGAGATTAGTGGGAGCTGGAGTTATGGCTTTTGCTCATATCGCGTCCTACATGAGGCAAAGAATAAAAGACTAAATAAACCTTACACTTAAACAACAATTTTTGAAGTTGTAACCTCAAACATATTCCATGTAGTAAGCTCAAGCCGCTTCTTTGAATTCTCGTGATTTATGTAGACACACATTTGTGATGCTGCCGAATCGAGTAAATTCTATAATATTCGATTATATTAGTCAATCAAAGTTGCAGAATCAAACTAAAGCTTAATATATAAATAGTTTCTCGTGGGATGTTAACTAAACCTAAAATAAATATTTGAGCACAAGACGGACAAATCAACAAAATAGTCACTACTAATGATGCATGCTCCACTTGTATTTCCTTTTTCCATGCTCTACCTGCATGACACATGCAATGCGAGTTGAGGACGGTGACACCGGCCGGCTAGGGTGGCCACCACATAGCAGCACCAACTGAGGCAGTGCAACATGTGAGACATGTTCTACTTCATCCTCACGAGCACGAGAACAGCGTGGAAATCAACCAGACAGAGCATCGGCAGGACCCTGCGGCGACGCTTGTTCACCTCTAAGCTGCTTTGGACGACTCTGTTTTGCAGAGCATCGGGAGGAGCCACATGAAAAGCACCTGCTGGAATGCTTCTAATGGGGCCCCAAGTGTCTGACACTCACCTACTGTCTGTAGCTGTTTGTACTTTATAGAAAGCTTCTAATGCCTCTTGCGAGTGGACAGTTTCGGCGAAGCTTGGATCAAAGATCGCGTGCTATTCTATTTCCAGATACCTCTCATTTCCATCTATCATCACCTCCTTGCACTCTTCCACTCCCCATAGTATGTAGGACATAACTAAACTGCTATGTGAATGGTAATTTGGCTCGAGCAGAAGAAATAGTGCCATGGTATATATTGGCCAGGAAAGAATCTTGGGGTATCATGACATTAAATTTCCATAAGAATGTTTATATTCATTGAATGCATGTGCCCAAGCACATGATTTTTGTCAGCCTAGGTCTATATTGCAGTTTGACTGCGTAGCTGCCCCACAAGCAGTATTCAAGCAACCGGCAAACACAAGCATTTTACGTGTCTAATAATGTCGCGTGCGGCGAATAAAAAAGGTAGAGCATTGAACGACAATAAGCGTGCTCCACTTGTGAATAAACTACACTCAGTCACACAACACAACAAGCACACTTCGTTCACGTCCAGGCCTTAGATGCAGATGCCAGCTTCAGGCCTTACTCTAATTATTCTCTGATGACGCATGCTAGCAAAAACTAATGATCTAACCTACCTGCAAGTGACTAACAGCATGCAGCCAGCGACTAATGATATGATGGCTACAAACTTGATCATACATGAAGGAAAATAAATTTACTAACAAAACATCTATCTTCTGGATGCAACATAAGGCATGCAAATGAAGATTTCATGACCTATGCTGCCAGAGCCAGTTGTATTAGTACCCAGCAAACGAAATTTTTCTGCGCGACCGACATTGTCGGCAACACAGAGTGCTACTCCCTCAACTGCTAACAAGTTGATCGGACCTGCATGACACAGCTTAAAGCAGCCCTTCCTATATCTATTATTGTTTGCAGTAGAAAATAAGACCACCTGTATCCATAATTCTTCCTGTGTGGAGCATGGTGTGAGGAGCTTGTGCTACTTTGTTCCCCAGTGCCTCTCATTCCCACGACGGTCAGTTCCATGGGCTATTCAATTCCACGGCAACTTAGTACTGTACCTAAAGAGTTGATAGCTAAAGGTTTTTGTGGCTGATGACTTCTTGTTCACTCTTGGAACATGGTGTCATGGTATATATTGGTAACAAAAGGGTCAAGATTTTTTTGTTTTTGTGTCTGTTACACATACAATTTTCAGCCAGTGAGGCATTAAAAGTATGCATTTAATAATATCAGCTGGTGCAAAATAAGATTGTGATTCTTTCCATCATGTCATCATGACTATATATGATGCCGCGCAAGGCTTTTAAAGTCCAGGTTCCACGGAAAGAAACAAGGACTTAAACTCACCTGGGCCGAATACAAGCCATGCCGTCCGTCCATACACCAGCTGTCGACTTGCGCATCCAGATGCCATGTTTTCACCATGATCCAATCGTTCGCTAATGACACAATAGCACAAACTAACAAGCTAACTCACACGTGCATGTGACTATGATGTTGGCTACAGACTCGATCATGCACGAAGAATAATAAAGTGACTACCAGAACTTCTATCCTAGAAGCAAGATAAGACATAAGAGAGACATCATTTCCTGTGCTTCCGGAACAAGTTGTACCAGTACCAATGACATTGCCAGCAGGCAGATGCCCAGATTGCTACCCGTTCAACTTCCAGCAACCTGGTCGACTCGGAACTGCTTCCTGCAGCTGCAAGCCTCCTTGTATCAGCTGTTCTTCATGGAAGGATCTAAGCACCAGCAGCCAGTGCAGCTGCTTAGCCGAGCAGGCCCTAAGGGGAGTTCTTTTTTTTTTTTTTTTTTTTTTTTTTTTTTTTTTGGGAAAGGTTCTAAGGGGAGTTCGTACGTGGTACATTGTTTCCGAATGCCTTTCATTCCATGTCAGCTCCCAGGGTTCTTCAGTTCCACAGCAACTGAAACCAACATACATAGTACCTAAGACAGTTTTCATAGCTTGTGTTTTGTGTGATTGATATAACTTGTTGGTGTCAATGCGTGCCATGGCCGATATAAATTGGTCCCAAAAGAATCATGTCAATTTTTGTATTTGTTTAAAGAAAATTGACGCTGCCTTAATATTCAGTCAGTGAGGCTTTAAACAAATGCATTTAATAATACAAGCTCATGCAAAATATGATTGTGATGCAGCTTCTTGCCTTTATACCACAAAGTTATAAATTTTTTTTTTGTAAAAATACTAGTAATTTTATTAGTACGCCAGAACACACTAGTTCTTTCTTGCAAATAGCAGATTCTTAGAGTTCACTACAGCTGGAATGGCCGCACGTCAGATCATTGTTTGTCCTTGTCATTAAATTGCAATAATATAATCATGCATTCAAGATGAATCT
Organism: Hyparrhenia diplandra; assembly: GCA_015847255.1. Classification (NCBI taxonomy): domain Eukaryota; kingdom Viridiplantae; phylum Streptophyta; class Magnoliopsida; order Poales; family Poaceae; genus Hyparrhenia; species Hyparrhenia diplandra. The sequence continues at coordinate 571,276 of JADLZK010013221.1, read as the reverse complement.
AGATAGCGAGGACATAGAAAACCAAACTGCAAGATAGTGTGCACCAGAGGGAAGAAAATGTTTAATCTTCAGTTCAATATAACCAAGCCATGCGAGAGCTGTTTCAAAAGCAGTGCTACTTTAAAGTAGTATACAGCAATGATTTCTCCTAATGGTGCCTGTTTTTTCCACCGGCCGTTGAAAAAAAACGAGCTAGCGCTAGTATAAATAAATATGTGGGCCCCTAGTCAAAAACTCCCATTATCCATGGCAAACTCTTACAACTTGTACATATGTGGCCAAAACTATTTTCCTTTAGCGCAAATTCCTGCAACAGATCAAGCAATGGTACACGCGTGCCCACTCTGCTTGTCAGATGTGCTCGCACTGCTAGTGGTTCAGTGTTCAATGCATACCCTGCCAATGACATCCGTGGATGCCACCAGGCCAGACACAACGTACCGACTCGCAGTCGCAGCCATATTTGAAAGATTTTGTGCTATTCTGCTTCCGGATACCTCCCACTTCCATCTAAATATCATCAGCTCCTGGGATTCTTCGATTCCACATAATACTAGGGATAGAGCTAAAATTCTCTATGAGTAGTAATTTGAGTCACTCAGAAGAAGAAATGGTGCCATGGTATATATAGGTCTCAAAATAAGCATGACATATTGTTACTATTTCATATTGGACTCAAAACCTATATCAGAATTTATGTTCTCAATCAATTACCATTAGATCACTCTGTACTTTCATAAATGTATAGTACCAGTAAATATTGGTTTATAGGCCAGGCATGCATATAAATTGACATGTAGAGGAATTCCAAGCACCCGTTGCTTTGTTTTAGACTCATTAGGGTTACCACTGTGGTGGGAGAATTTAAGGTGGCAGGGAAATATGAGAGCAAAATGCAGCAATAGCATGTTATCTGTGAAGATATTAAGGGTTGAGAAGCATCAGTAAGGCACAATGCCTTAGTTTTTCCTGCACTCGAAAATTTTTACCGGTGCTTACTCTGCAGGCTTCAGTACATACTCTCCAGGTCTCCACTGAGAATCATGTATGTGCACACCAGGTCTCCAGGTCTCTAATTTCCCGGAGTACTCCGCCTCCAAGGCCGAACCATGGAGCAACGCATATGACAAGCTTGATAGGCAGCAACTGTGCACTGTGCCACGCCTGCACATGTACGGTACGACATGCACATCGTCGGTGACCTGAGGTCATGCAGTCTCAAGTTGGTATCCTAGTTAGTGTTAGTCTAGGATTTGTAATAAGATGCACTGGAATATACATTATTGAGCAACAGATCAATCGTGTTTCTGTTTTCCATCTCCCGTCTCCTCTGTTCTCGACCGCGTCTGGTGTCACTGGTGATGCCCTATGGCTAGGAACTTCCGGCTAGCACTCTTTTTTCCTATTGCCCTAACCACGGTCGCACCAAGTCCTAGATAAATGGAGGTGCCAACGCCACTAAACAGGCCCGGCTCTAGGGTTGGGTCAGCTGATGATGTGACCACCGGGGGCCCAAAGAGCTAGGGGCCCCAAGAACATGTAGTTAATGAGTAGCGTATTTTACATTAGCTATTAGTAAAAAGGCCTAAGAACTTGGAGATAACAATCAAATGAGCCCATTGCAGTCGCAACTTCTTCCTGTTTTCATATCGTAGTCCAGCACCCATGACTGCCAGAACTCGTGGATGATGTACAAATATCCTGCCAGGGATCACAGTATTCCCCATCAGCCTCTTGTCGCTCAATTTCGGATCAGTAGTCTGACCTGATCCAGCTTCGTCACAGCTTCCTCCCTCATACTTATGGTCACCATCGTCGTCGTGTCTCTGAACCACAGAGGGATATGACTTATCGCTGCTGATCCCCAGGGCTCCTCCATCCCGAACACCCCCAATCATTGATCAACCGGGATCTCGAAGGACAGAACAGTCCCGACATCATGGGGACTCCTCACACCAGCGAGATCCGGTTCTCCAAAGTGGTCACCGGCATCTTGGGCTGGTCGTCCTCTGATGCCGTCAGTGTCATTGGGGTCACTCCCTGCGGTGCTCTCAACAGTCATATCAAAATTGAGCTCTTTTTTTTTAGGGATCCAAAATTGAGCTCTGGCTTGATGGTCACTACTACAAAATTGATTTTACATGGTGTTCGGAATTCATTTTTCGTGGCGGGCATTTGAGAAACCGCCACGGAAAATACCCTAATTAACCATGGCGGTTATTTTTGATTAACCATGGCAGTTATAATGTTCGCCACGGTTAATCGATTAACCGTGGCGGTTTTCTTATAAAGCCCGCCACCAAAAATGAGGCCCAAAGGCGAGCCCAACAGGCCCATTCTCATGGTGACATATAAATAAGGCGACACTTAGGGTTTTCAGCTCATTCTCTCTTTCTCTCTCATTCTCTCTTTCTCTCTCGGCCTCCCGATCGAAACCCACCCTTCCCCGGCTCCCGCATCCCGACCGCTGCGCCCCCTCACTCGCCCGGCTCCCTCTCTCCCTCTCCCGACGGCGACCGCGCCCTCCCTCCCCGGCTCCAGCGTCTCGGCGGCGGCAAGGCCTCCGGCCTCCCCGCGCGGCGGCGGATCCGCCCCGGCGGCGGATCCCGAGGCCACGGCGGGCGGATCCAGCCCCCGGCGGCGGATCCCGCCCCGCCGGTGGATCCCGAGGCCACGGCGATCCGCCCCCGCCCGCGATCCCGAGGCCACGGGCGCGATCCGCCCCGCGGCGGATCCGCCCCGCATGGCGGATCTCAACGGCGCCCTCTAGCGCCGGGCGGCGGCGGATCCCGCGCAGAGGTCGAGGGACGCCGGGCGGGACGCCGAGGGCGGCGGGCCGAGGTCAGGACAGCGCCGGGCGGCGCGCGGATCCGCCGCCGCGGCGCTGATCCGGCGGCGGCGCACCTCCCTCGCCCCCGCGTGGGCGCCGGCGCGCTGTTGGGGCGCGTACGGGGCGCGGCGGGCGGCGTAGCTGCATGACGGCGGCCAACCTAACCCTAACGGGCGGCCGGGCGGCGGATCTCGGCGGCGCGAGCCCGCATCCCGGCCCGTTAGGGTTAGGGTTGGGCTTTTTTTTTTTGTTTTTTTATTATAATTTACCATGGCGGGCATTTAGGACCGCCACGGAAAATATTTCATTTTCCGTGACCCTTCATTCGTGGCGGACTCAAAGACCGCCACGGAAAAAATTTTGCCCGCCACCAAAGATCCATTCTCAGTAGTAGTGAGTGTGCACAAAATTTAGCCTTACCCTGTCTTGTCAAGTCCTAGGTTGTAAAAAGGCCTCACGACAAGGAGACAACAATCGTATGAGCCCATTGGAGTCGCAACTTCATCCTGTTTTGGTATTGTAGTCCAATACCCATGACCGTCGAACTCGTGGACGACGTACAAGTATCCTTCCCTGACTTGCAGTATTCTTTGTCAGCCTGTTGTTGCTGAGTTTCAGATCAGTATCCTGACCCGAACCATTTTCATCACAGCTTCCGGCCTCGTACTCATGGCCACCATCGTCATCGTGTCATTGAACCACAGAGGGATCCGACTTATCACCGACGAGGCTTAGGGAACCTCGATCCCGATCACCCCCGATCTCGGTGTCCTTGTTCTTTGTCAACCACTTGTCAGTCGGGATCTCGAAGGCTAGAACAATCCCGACATCGCGGAGACTCTTCACACCATCGAGATCTGGTTCGCCAAAGTGGTCACCACATGGTGGGTTGATCGACCTCCGATGCCGTCAGGGTCATCGGGGTCACCCCCTACGGTGCTCTTAATATCAATATTGAGCTATTGAGGTTGCAGTTGCTGCATGAGACTGGCTTGATGGAGTGCACCAAATATAGGCTTACCGTGTCTTGTCAAGTCCTAGCTACCCACATGGCATCAACTATGAAGAAGTTCATGGTTGGCAATATCGTCTCCAATTTGTTATGCTCGCTACACATGCCAGTTGGCATATCTTAATCAGTTTACAAGGGCGGCCTGGCTGATGGACTCTACAAATGACCCATTAACAGAGACCATTTTATAGACAGATGCAACCCAAATCAATATAATAATCTAAGACATCCGCCTCTGCAAATCCCCTTTGTAGTAGTTAGTCAACAGATCTACCAACCTACCAAAATTGGTGCTTCACTGCCAATGGGATTGTACATGTTCATTGGTTCCATCATTTTAGACAATTGGATATAATTTGGTAGTTATATGTGTGGTAAGTGCAAATTCTTCGTGATGTCAGATGCTGATAAACATGATAGACTACAGATGGTCTTGTAATAGGGGTTACCACATCACCAAAGCTGTGTTTCATGTCATCAGGTGGAATAAACAATTAACGACTTGCTTGTTTCATGCGTCTGTACTCAGGCAAGTCAGAAAGTGTGGTATCTCATCTTGCTGAAAGGGGGATTCTGTGATTTACTCTCCACATTCTGATGATATTGCCTTCGATCACTGCTGGGTGCGAACAACTGAAACTACGGTCGGTCTAGTTCTAAATTGTTTAAACTCCATCATCGTATTTGTAGCATGGGCAACATAGAATTACAGCAATAGATGTATATTTGATAGAATATTGCCGATTCTAAAGGCAATATTCTTATGATGTTACAACAACGGTGTTTGGCTGGGGTAGAGGGTCTCTTCTCTTCCCCAGCCAAAATATTTATGGGATGACTGTACTAAGCCAGCCATGGCTATAAATGACTTGTACAAGCTCAAGCACCATTAGTATAGTGGCAAGCACTACATATGGGATCGTCAGGTTGTGAATAGCCTACCCAAGCAAGGGCACATTGCCTGAGCGGACATACACAAGTTACTACACTGGTAGGAGACATTATGCTGTTCATGAAATGGTGAATGAAAATTCAGCAAGAACATGATCTCGATAAAGACGCTCAGGCTTGAGAGGCATCAGAAACCCAAAATGCGTTAGATTCCTCTCCATTTGCACGTCTCAATCAGGGCAAGGTATCTAGTAATGTACTATAGGAGAACGCCTCAAAGATGGCTTTGAGCTGAGTCTACTTTTCTGTCTAATGTTTGGAACAAGGCACATCAATTGTGGTCGGAAGGATGCAGCCGGTGGCGATGATGGCTCATCAAACACAGAGAAAACCACCCAGGCTGTCCGTCCTCACCATGCACGCCTGGTGATTTGATTGGTAAGGTGTCCGGCGGCGATTTGATTGCATAGTCCCAGAAGGCTGTAAAGTTTATATTGGCATCACACTGGAAGTGAAACTAGATCAATAGGGATGTTATTGTTGATACCAAATACAGGTAGCTTTTTCCTGTCAAGATTCAGAGTCGTATACAAACAGCTTGGGTGCATTAGATATTAATGTCTATCCGATACGCATACATCAGAAATTGAACTTGAGTATTCGGATCAGAAAATATTAAAAGTACCAATTCATATTGACACAATATCCATTTAGTATTTAAAACAGTTTGGTAGGACAAACCATCATTTGGGAGGCCGCACACGACCTAGCGCCACGATGCCACTGTTTGCGAGGACGCGAGCCACCACGCCACAGGCCTGCATGCTGCCGCTAGCTTGCTATCTAGTCCTGGCCACCATTGCCGTTCAAAAGCTACTTCAAAATGTGAATTATTATTCAGTCATGAGCATACGTAGCTGTCATGGAAATTAAGCCCGCCTGCTGAATTATTTTTTCCAGCCTATTGAAGACCACCTAAAACGGAAAGCAAATTACTCATAAGCCCAGATCAAATATTTTGCTCACGAATTTGCAGAGAAAAGCTAGACAGAGATGAGATATATAATTAATACATAGAAATGTGACTTTTTCATATCAGAGTTTCAGTATCTGTAAAAGTCAACCACCATTTTACATTGGACAACTAAAGGAGGTTCATAGTAGAAGCAAATTTATAGGTTTCCCTACAACTTTCACTTCACCACCAAAATTAAAGAGGTTGCAGTGCGTTCAGTGCAGATCTCAAACAGATGTGCAATTGCATGACTGCTGAGCATGAGCCCTGATTTCTGAGTTTATGTTTTGAATTAATTGTTATTAGTTCACTCACTACATTCATGAATGTATTGTACCAAAAATAATTGGTTCATGGTCTATAAAATGACATGTAGAAGCTCAAGAACGTGTAGGACAAGTCACTAGGTTACTACTGTGCTGCCTTGCGTAGAAGCTCAAGAACATGTAGCACAAGTCTGGGAAATGATGAAGCAAAATGCAGCAATATAGCATGTTATCTATGGAGACATGTAGGTTTGACAAACATCAGGAAGCCCACAATGCCTGAGTTTGACTTCCACTCGAACAACTCACAGTGTGCATACTGTGCAGCCTTGCGTACGTACAAGCGCATACACTAGAGAATATGTGACAATCAAATGGCCTCGCGGGTCTGTATTCCAATTCGCCAGGTCTCTACAAAGTCATTGTCGATCTAATGGAGGCAACACCTCATTGGAATATAGGCTGAAGATTTCGGTGTGGCAGTGCTCTGCTCTTCAAGGCTGTGTACATAAGGAAAATAAATCAATTCCATGATATTCATAACTAATAATTACTATCTCGATGGTCTCATGTTTTGTTTCATTGCCATCACTGAATCATCTGAAACTGGAATGTCTGCCACATTGGTGGAAGTGGCACAACTTCAACATTTCATTACAAAATCAAAGTTCTTTCAGCAAGCTAACAATTAAATAATGATTTATCCCTGAATACTTGCTAAAAATATAGCTTTGGGTAGAAGGGACCTGAAGTAAACATCTGAGCACATGAGGGATAAACTAACCTTAATAATCACTACCAAATGTTAATGGATGCATTAGGTCAAAGTGCACAAGCAGTAGGAGGTGGTAACCTCAATCTGCATGCTTCCTTATAAAAAAAGAATAGGCACGCTCCAGTCGTCAGGCTTCTGGGACTGCACTATCAAATTGTTATGGTTGTTTTATGGAAAATTCCTCCGGCGGCATGACATATACAAGCAGAGGGCTGTGACTGACTCCGGCTAGTGCGGCCACCACGCAGAATTGCCAACCGAGGGTGCGCCATGCTTCACAAAAATGGCCCTGCTGGCGGAAAAACAACCTTCTTGACACATCCACCTCTTGTGAGCAGTCAGAGCAATTGTGCTATGCGAATGGAGATTTTACATTCTTCTATTCGACTTTTGTGACAAGCTTCTTGACACATTCCCTAGTTTGTAGGTCGTTTGTGACTGTCACATCCACCTCTTGCGAGTAGACATTTTAGGCAAGGGTAATGTCAAGAAATTGTGCTATTCTACTTTCGGATACCTCCCGTTTCCATCTATCATCAGTTCTTTGCATTCTTCCATTCGACATAGTGCCCCGGACAGACGTTAAGTGCTATGCGAATGGAGATTTTACACTATCAAAATAGATAGTGCCATACTATATATTGTCCCTGAAAAGAATCTTGACGTATCGTTACTTTATTTCTCAAAAAATCGTTCAATTAATTTTAGAAGCACAGTGATTATGGGTTTGCTTGGCACACTGGAAGTTCTCCCAAGCACATAATGTTTGTCAGCCAAGGTCTGGATTGCTGTTTAATTGTGCATCTGCCTGACAAACGCATTGAACCCCATATGCATGCATTCAACAGTTATCAATATATTGTAAATTTAAATTGTCACTCTTTACTATATATTACAAATATTATTTTGTTCTGACTCTTTACAATGCAAGCATCTTCTCTGATATTAATTCATATCTTGGAAATTGATCGTTAAAGAATTTTTAGAAATTCAGTCCTTCACTTACCTAGGGCTACCACTGGGAACTACCAGGCCAACAGTCAGTGATTTCAGTCCCCTCCTTAGTAGAATGGAGAGAAGGCTATCAGGTATAAGCAAACTCTTATCCTATAATGGAAGACTAATTCTTGTTAACTCAGTCTTTTCAGCTTTGCCTACTTTCTATATGTGCACTCTCAAGTTCCCTCTACAAGTAGTGAAACAGGTAGATCACTACAGAAAGAACTGCCTTTTGGAGCAAAGGGGAAGCTGATAGAAGAGGGAGGTGCCTTGTTGCTTGGGAAGAAGCTTGCAAGCCAAAGGAAGAAGGAGGTCTTGGAATTATAGACATTGAGCAGCAAAATGATGCTCTACTGATGAAGCATCTAGACAAATTCTACAACAAGAAAGACACTCCCCTGGGTTACTATGACATGGAATCTTCAGTATGAAAATTGTAACACCGAAATTTAGTGCTTTTTGAAATAGAGAAAAAAAGATTTAATTATGTATTTTTGTGCTCATGGAATATAGGAAAATAATATTTTTCATTTAAAATAAAATTTATCTAAGGGTAGAAATATATTTGTTGCATTCATGCCTTTGCATTTATTTTTATTGAGTGATTAATGAATGCAATTTAATAATTTAGAAATAAGTCATTTTTGCTTCGCTTATAAATTAAAGAAATAAATTATATAAATTTATCAATCTAATATTATCAACATTTGGTTTAGATCCTAATAACCATGAAATGATAATATAGTTATTTAACATAATTACTTATCACATGTTGCCACAAGAAAAGAGAATGGAATAGGAAATGAAAATAAGAAAAGAGAAATTAGAAAAGAACAAGGGAAACCTCACTTCTCTCCTTCTTACCACAGCCGGCCTGTTCCCACACGTGCCCGCTCGGCCCACTCGGCCAGCAAGTCCAGCAATTAGTCGGCCCATTCTGACCAAAGTAGCAGCAGCAGGCCCAGCTCTCCCTCACCCTCACTGCCGTGCGGGGGCCCGCTGGTCGGACCCATCCCCGACCTTCCGTTCGTGGCTGGGCCGAAGCCGCCGCAGCCGGCTCGATCCGCTCCACGCGCGCCGACCGAGCCCCGCCTCCACTCCTCCCGCGTCCACGACGCGTCGCCGCATCCCTAGGACCGAGCTCCTCCCCTCCTTCCGATCGGGATGCACACGCCGCGCGAACCCAGCTGCTCCCTCCCCCCGCTCTCGGTCAAGTCACCGGTCGAACCCGCCGCGACCGGCATGCCAAGCTCGAGCCAGCCCATCCTCACCCTACCCTCGATCCCCTGCCCCCTAAAGCCGCAGACGCCCTCACACCGCATCCACTTCCCCCTTCCAGCTCAAGCTGCTCGCCACCGTTGCCAACCCGCCGCCCGCGGCCACCTCTCGCCGTAGCCGCCACCGCGTTTCTCCCTCCACAGAGCACCCCGGGGCTCCAAACCACCTTCACCAGCATAGCATAGGAACCCCGAGACCTCGACGCCGTCCACCCGGTCGAAAACACGCCACGTCATTCATACCCCGACCTCGCCGAGATTTCCACCGTCCCCTCCGCGCTTCCGTACGCCATCCCCGAGCCCGATTCGTCCTCGACCTCATGCTTGGTGAGTTTCCCTTGGCCCGCTATTTGATTTGGTAACGGTCCCGTGAAGTTCCGTCCACCATAGCGCCCGAACGAAGTTACGCAGCGAAGCCCGCCATTCATGGCGCCGCCGGGTTGCCCTGCATCCCCACCGCTTAGCGCCGCAACCGCCGCGGCGCACCGCATTCTCCGTGGTGCGCTGCCACACGCGAGCCCCGCTGCAGCCTAGCGCATCCCGCGGCCCCGCCGCCACTCCGGCGGCGAGCGCCGCCGTGGACGGGCAATACGCCGTGTCGCCACCCATCGCCGATGCCGCCGCCCTCGCCGAGTTCGCGAGCTTGCGCTCTCCCTCCCCGCACTCTCCGCTGCGCAGCCGAGCCCCGCAGCGCAGTTCCGGCTAACGCCGGGCGAAGTCCGCCGGGCCGCTCTCCGGACGCCGCGCCGCAGCCCCGCCGCTTCCAGGGCGACCCATGTCCCGCCGGCCACTCGCAGCCGCCCGATCCGATATGGACGCCCAAATTAGATCCACTCACGGCCAAACTTTGGTCAACTATAACCCGCCAGCCGCCATAAATCCGCGCCACGCCGCCACGCGCCCGCCACGCCGTTGCCACGCCGCCAGGGATCGCGCCAATAAGCCAACAAACCGGTCACCCCTATCGCTTTTACAAAAGTCCCTGTTGTTTCCCGTTTCACGGATTAGTCCTATCCAGCCTCAAAACTAATTAGATAATAGCCCCTATCTATACTGTTTTTACGAGTTAGCCCTCAGTGGCTATAGTTAATTACGATCTAGCCCCCGGTTTCCTCGCAGCCTAAGTCCCCCAAAACTTGTTATGCCCATAACTTTCACGTTTTAACTCCGAATTGATCCGTTCAACTTGCGTTAGGTTCACAATTCAATTATCTACATGTTAGAATAATAATTCAATAGGTTTTCATTATTTAATTTCCATAGTTGAATTAATTAATTAATTTTGTATAGGAAATCTTAATAAATTCGTAACTTCTTCATCTTAGCTCTGATTTAGTTCATTCTTGTTGCATTAGATTTGTGTCGAAGAGCTCTACGCCGTAGTGTTGATGTCTTTCATATCACATGTTTTATATATACAGTTTAATATTAAATTGTTTAATATATATATGGAATCAATCCTATACTTACTAGTTATAATATAACACGAAGCTCCCGATAGTCATTTCCTTCTAATAGTAGTTTAGCTAGATATCGGTGAATCTTGCGTTATCTCGACCGTAGCCATGATTTCTCTCTTAGCACACGCTGTTGCTAAGCCTTTCTATGATTGGTGTAATGTTCTTAGTTTATTTTGTTCTCTTGCTTGTATGTGTGGTGTTTGCTACGAGTAGACGAAGAGCTGTTCATTGGCATTGAAGACCGTGAGTTGAGGACCCACAAGTGTGCGTAGCGAGAGTGTGGGAAATTGGAGCAAAAGTAAAGGCAAGTATAGTTTGAGTATTGCTAACTCATTATTACCATGATCTTATGACTTAATTAATATTATTCTATGAATGATAAAATGGTAACAATTTAACCACATAAGATCTTGTCTCAGAATCGATGTATTCGGGATTTACAAGATGCAAATTGTGAGGGCCACATGGCTCGGGTTTTGGCTCGATTACCGGGACCTTTCTAGCGAGTTTGGAGGAAGTGCTTGAATTGGGTATAGTATAGCCCCCTCCCATATATATGTGTATAGGCTGGGGTTATGTGCCATATAGGAAGGGTGGGTCCTATATCTGACGACATAGCGCCCCAGCTTGTTAGACGAACCTGTCGAAAGGCTTCATAGTGAACCCTGTTGACCGTCCTAGGAAGAGGGTCAAGAGGTCGACGGGCCTCACACATAGGGCAATTCACGGCTCACGGTGAAAGTGTACACCTCTCAAGCAGAGTTTATCAAACTAGTATACTAGCCTTGCTCAAGGACACGAGCGGCCTTGGACCACTTTACGCTAAAAGATGACGACGCTTATATTGTTAAATCGTTCACTCATCTTTATCACTTATGCATATTTATTATTTATGTTATAATGGTCATGATTTTATGGGTAAGATACTACCTTGCTATATTTGCTGAGTTCGACATGGACTCACTCTTGCAATTTCCCCCAACTCGGTCTCACGGCAAAAGTCACATGGAGAATGGATGGAGATATTAGTCCTTGGCATACGGAACCCCCTCAAATCAATCGTCCCCTCGAAGAGAATGGAGCCCGAGAAGTTTAGAAACGTTCCGCGTACTCTGATAAATTGTGAGTGTTTGTCTAGTTGTATTTACGCTTTAAAGCATTGTTTTCTGATATTTAACTGTTCTATGTTATATGTGTGGACTTCCCGGGCACACATATGGCGATTCTGGTCTTCTTTGGAAAATCAGGTGACAAAAATACCCAAAACCCACCACATTCCAGGAGTCCATCTGGTTCCTTTTGGTGGAGAGATGTACTAAAACTTTATGGCAAATTTAAAGATTTTGCAACATGCAGTCCACAATGTGGAGATACAGCCCTTTTTTGGACAGATATCTGGATTGATCAACCCCTTAAGGACAGATTTCCCCAACTTTTCTCTTTCACAAGAAAACCAAAGTGCTGCATCAGATACTATCTAAATGCAAGTTTTGAAAGAATATTCAGTCCAACTCTCTCTTTAATAGCCAGACAACAATTGGATGAGGTGAACCAGATCATTGAGAATATAACCTTTGATGATTCAGCCAATGACTCTTGGACATATAATTGGGGCACTCAAAGGTATAGCAGCAAAAGAGCCTATCTGGCAACTTCAGTTCCAAACATTGTCTCACCTATTTTCAAGTGGCTATGGGCAGCAAGTAACCCAGAAACCAGAAATTCAACTTCGGCTTTTAGTCCGAGACAGGTTGAACACTAGGAATATGCTGAAGAGAAAAAATATGTATCTGCCTAGCTATGAATGTGAACTCTGCAACTTGTAGTGTGAAGAAACCTACCTTCACTTGTTCTTCAGCTGCCCCTTCAAAGACTGCCTTGGGATTCACTGAATATTCATTGGGACTTATCCTTGAGCCCCCGTGAAATGTTCATCAAAGCAAAATCTGATTTCCATAATATAATCTTCGAGAGCTTGTGATCTCATACTGGCTGGTCTATCTCGAAACATAGGAACAAGATCATCTTTGATAATGGAAGAAATGATTTAGATGATTGGAAGAGAAGCTTCATAGAGGACTTTGGCCCCGCTTGTCTCAAGGCCAAACCAACAAAAGCCTCCTTACTAGATAATTGGAGAGTTAGTTTTGTCTAGTGTACTTTCTCTTTTCCTTTAGGCCTGGTTGCCTTGTAATTGTAATTGCTTGTACCCATTCTTTTATTTAATTAAAAAAAAGAGAGGTCGGGGCCTCCCCGACCGTTCAGGTCAAAAAAAAAAAGAATTTTTAGAAATTTTTCTAGGCTATTTCAACCTCCCGCCATTCGTTCCCCACTGCGCCGAACCAGCCTTGCCAAAATATATATGGCGCTGGGTGAAATTTGGGGAAGTCGTTGGAACCCCGCGCCATTCGTTCCCTACTAGGGCCGAAAGAACACTAGCATCATCGATGGAGCACCACCAACTCCCCACGTCGCCGTCCGTCGACCCCCTATGCCGCCCTGTGTCGGTTCGCACAACCCCAGTCGTTCCGCACCAGCGGAATGTAGGCTTCATGGCGTTCTCTGCTGCGCTCCACCACTTCGACATCCCCAACACCGCGTCGCCGTCCTCCACCCCTCCATTGTGAGAACTAATTTTCCCTTCTGTGTTCGAGTTTTGCCTATGAGAATGAGAACTAATTCGCCGTTGTCCTTGCCTCGCCTCGCCTGCTTCGTCTTCCTCCACGCTGATGGAGGACCGCCGCCACAGCACATCGCCGTCCACAGCCTCAAATTGTACTCCTCTTCAATGCCTGACACCGTACCTGCCAAGACCTCGTCCACCTTGAATCAGATGGAGCACCGCCGAGACAGGATAGGAGCGCGCAGACCGCATGGAAGCTCAGTGAGTGTGTCGGTCAACAACCTGGAGGTGTTCGTTGAAATGCCCGTGTTGATAACTAGCATGATTGAAGACATACTAGTGCTTGAATTCCAATTTTGCTTTTAAACAATTCATGATCCTTAGTAGCAAATGTTTATGGTGAACAAATGAGCTTAAAACAAGATGGTCATTTGCAAAGATGATTGCAATGAGATAGATTTTGAAATTCATGAGTTTGTAGAGTTCGTAATCAAGTTTCGATATTAAAATAAGTCTTCAACTTTGCTTTCTGTTCAACATTTCTGAGTGACATAGCATTATCATCCTAATTTGGTTACATGTACAATATTCAATGGTGTGGTACGTAGTGTTTGTTGGTCGTGTGCTGGGGCTCTATGAAACCTGGGAAGATTGATATGCTCAAGCCCAAGGTTACGATGGTAATTGTTACAAAAAATATAACATCGAAGCTCAAGCTTCCAACACCTACTATGGTGCAAACTATGTCCATCAACCGGCACTAGAGACTGGAGAGAAGCTACCCCCTATAGGCAGAGTTTGTTGTATGTAACCATTAAACCCTATAATGTTCTGTTGAAATGTATGATGCATTTAGGGATTGAAAAATGAACTAAATTTCACGAATAAATTTAAAATTGCATATAATTTAAAACAAAAAAAGTCGGTTTGTATGGGCCCAACAAAGTGAATGACAAACACACCGGTAGTGTTACTACACCAAACACCGTTGGTTTGAATTTGAAACCGTCATAGCCGACATAAACAACACTACTATCGGCTATATTAACAAACCGGCGGTGCCAATCGACATAAAGCCGTCGGGTTAAATCAACCGGCAGTGCTAACAGAAGTAACCCTGCCATGTACAAAATAAACCGACAAGTGTTGTCACTTCGCTGTCGGTACAATCTAACCCGACAATGTTATTTCTCTCAATACCATTGGTTTGACAGAACCCGACAGTGTTGTCAATATCAACGCTACCGTTTTATTTCGAACCGACATTGCTTAGATCAGAAATACCGCTGGTCGGAGAAGCGGCCGATAGTGTTCGATCATAGTGTGTTGCTGGTTGGATAGTGAACCAACACTCTATCTTCAAATCACCACCGTGTTTCAACCCCGCAATGATTCGGACCCCACATCGCTTCGATTTGGTTCTCGCGTTTTCATTTTCCGACGATGAAGGGGGGGGATTTCAGCTCGGCGGTGGTGTAATGATCTAGGGTAGTTGAAGTGCTATTTGGTTCTGCCAAAACATGGCTCACATTTCCATCAACCTCAGCTCCCTCTCTTTTTTGTTTCTCATATAACACTCACCATAGAGCTAATGTGTTTCATGAGATTGATGTCTTAATCCACTACACCACAACACTTAATTAGCAACCGACTATAGTGGCTAAAAGTTTTAATTTGCATTGCAGGGTCGGTTGCTAAATGTTTCTCATGGACTGACCGTTGCTAAAATCGAATACGGCGTTGGATTGTCCGTTGCTAATGTTATTTTGCTTTTGCATGTGAGGGTCGGGCTTGCTATATAGGAATAACAGAGTCAGTGCATCCATTGCTAAATAAATTTTGCATTGCCCCACGGTGTATTTGGGCCCTTCCCATGGTTACTTTTGGCCCAAAAACACCTAGGAAACCCTAAGTCCCCACGCAGACCCACCCACGGCCATTGCGGCACACAGCCATTCGCACACGCCGCCTCCCTCTCCTCACGCGCGCCGCCTCCACCCCGACTGCTCCGCCACCACCCGCCGCCGCCCGCCCACCCCTGCTCTCGAGGCGCACACGGCATCGCCCCCCGGAGCCAATCCGCCGGTCGTCGTCCAGTCCACGGTCCCGCCGGGTGGCGGCTCGTCCCCTCGGCGTAGCGAGGTCACGAATCCCTTCCTGCTCCCCTCGGCGTAGCGACGCCGCTGCCTCCCCAGCACGGTACGACCCGCTATCCGCTTCCCTCTTCCCCGACGCTAGATCCGCTACCGCGCCGCCACATGGGCACGATGGCTAACCTGCACGCACCCCCTGGACGGAGGAAGTCCCTGCAGGTGTGCTCCTCTCCACCATCTCGAAGCCGAGGCCTCGGATGCGGGATTCGTGGAGGTGTTGTCGGCAAACGCCGATGTCAAGGTCTCTCGCCTCTTTGGATTTGTTAGTTATTGTTGTTGCACTTAGCTTTCTCTTGTTGTATTGCACAGGGTCCTGTCAGGATCCCCTCTAAATGAGTTTGGTGGTGGCTTGACCAGGCAAGGGCAGCAATGCAGCATGGATCTCGTGAGAAATCTTAGCTGAGTTCACAACATCTTTGATTTTTTTTGGTTGGCCAGAAATCTTAGCTGAATCTACTGATATGATCTTGAGTAAATTGCTGATTAAAACAGTTACTGTGAGGCATCTTGTTTTTTTTGACAGCTCTTGTGTTTGTCTATGTGCCAGTTCTAGTGGAGTTTAGAAGCTCTTGTGCTTTAAAGAGGCTATCCCATTGTTGACATGATAGAGCTAGTCAATCTATTCTTACAAGTACTTTTAATCTCGGATGCAATATAATTTCAACTAATCAATTTATACCAGTCCACTTCAAAATTTTGGACAGAGACATTCTCACCTGCATCTTTACTACTTGACTTGTTTTTCTTGACTTTCCAGAAATGATTTGATATAGATGATGAAGCCTTGGACTGGTTATGGATACTGAGTCTCAAGCAATGTAAGGCAACTCTTAAGCTTCAAATTTTGGAGGTCTCCTGAGTCTCAAGCAAGGATTAACTAATATGAATCTGTTTTCTTTCAGTTACTTGCATATTGGACTTGTTTTTTATTCTACATGCAGATGTAACACTTATCATAGAATCTGATGGCAAAACGAAAATGCAATCGTGCAAAGCTGAAGTTTCTTGGTACATCATGTAGTGTGAGCTATGCAATCTGTAAGTTTTTGTAGAAAGCATGGACCGTCTATTCTTTACTCTTGCTATGTTCATCTATTTGTGCTCCGTTTTGTACACAATCTGCATGCTTTCACTAGCAATTTTTTGGGAAATAACTTGGCCTTCTCTCAACTATGGACAGGTACTCAAGGACCAACTCTAAGTCATGAAAGAAGACGTTTATTATTCTGTGATTCAAGCTCTGGTATTTTAATCTTTCCAAGAAGAAAGCTGCAAGGGTGTTCCTGCAAAAAAGCACTTGAGAAACATTTTCGCAGGTGAGACATCCATATGATCAACCATTGTTGCTTGAGCTTCTGTGATGTCTTTATTAGCACTAGTAATACTGACAGCATGGTGCACCAAGAGGCCTGAAAAGCACTATAGGAGTCAATTAATTGCAACTTGTCAAAATCTGTTGTAGCACAGTTCATTTTTCAAACTTTGTGCTTTACAGCATAGTAGTAGAAGTAGTAGATGCTGATGTCAAAATTCTATTCGCAGAGAAAATTTGTGTGAAAAAAATAAATTTACAAAGGGTTGGTATGGAAGCTGCTGTAGTATCTGGAATATTGAAGATAGTCAGCAACAAGCTAGTACGATGGTGTGGTCCACTACTGTCTTGTTTAAAACATAGGAGTGTGCCCAAGAAAATAATGATGTAGTTTAATTAGGCTGCTCTTCCAAGCAGAGACACTTATGTTTATCCATGATACATATATGGAAGCAGAAATTATGCCAGTAGACTGTTATCATGCATATATGGAAGCAGAAAGTATGCTTTTAATTGTTCTTGAATTTTTGTGACACTGATACTGCTATAAAGCAACTAGTGCCAAGCTGTTATTTAAAATGAGCAGCTTTCTGATGTACTCATGGGGATTAAATCTGAACATATATCTTGGGATTTAAAATGAGCAGCCATTTATGCAATTCTTAGTTGGAAAAGGTACAAACTTGTTTGAAGTAACTTAACTGAGCTCAGGCAAGCTTATATTGAAAGCTTAAGGATAGTTCAATTGCTTTCTTAATTGACATCAGCTTTCATCCTGATTATATATTGCGGAGAAGGTCTAAATGTATGTAGAACTGTGGTTGTACTTTCTGCTCTAGCAAAGGCAACTGCTGCTGGTGGGTTAATGCACTGCTTGACTGCTGTTACAAATACATTAATGTAGTGCGTGGTTGCTGTTACAAATCCATTCACATGTCTTTGAGTGAGATGATAGTAGAACAATTTTGTAGCTTCTTTTATTCCAGACCACATTGATTCCTGCACATTCTTGTGTATCAATGACTCAATGTAGTAACTAATAATGTTTTCTCTCTTTCCAGGCCGTCTTTGTAGCATCAGAAGAGGAGGTTACTCCATTCATAACAGCAAGGTAAGCCAGCTCCTCTCTATTTGAGTTGTTGACAATGCGGCAAGCAAAATTAATTGTGAAGGATGGGAACTATTTTTGTACATTGGAACGTTATAACTTTGTTAGACTACTCATTTTATATCTTTTTTTTCAGGAACTTTTGGAAGCTACTGGACAACTTCTTGTCAACAACAAGCTGTATCTTAGTGCTAATAGATGTTAGATTATTCATTACATATCATCACATACTTCAAACAAGGAGTAGTTTGATGTTAAGTGACATTACATTTATAATGTACTTGTTCGATACACGAATCAAAGTATGGATAATGTGATCACTTTTGAATGTCATCATCCTTTGTGTATGTCAATCAACGTATAGCTAATTTCATTATTAGCTATGCCTTCAGACCACCTTTTTTTTTAATCTATTAAATTGAGCTCGATGGACTGTCCGCTGCTATAAGTTCAATATTGTGATGGATCATCCGTTGCTAAAAGATCTAACTTATTGTCCGTTGCTAAAGTTTTACCATTGAACGGTCCGTGGCTAAAAAAGAAGGTCCGTGGCTGTATATATTTAACCACGGCTTCATTAGCATCTGCAGGGGTCCGTTGCTGTAAGTTTTAGCCACGGACTGTAAGTCGCTGTACCCCCCCATATAGCAAACGGATCGCAAGTCGCTGATTAAGGGTTGTGGTGTAGTGATCAGTGTTTGAGGGTTTACTATTTCACTCTTTGACATTCCAAGTAATTAATTTCAACTTGAGCTTTATTATACATTTTATCTAAATAACATCTTGTAATTTGGGATGCTAAATGACTCGCATGTTTATGTCAAGACTGTAGTTTGGCTGGTTACGCTGAAGAAATAGTATAAATGCCAACAAACAAAATGTTTCGTATTGAAATCACCTACACCTATATGTATTATTAATTAAGTATAAAAAAAAGTAGGAATTGTAGGCACCGAATAGGATCCGGATCACACACCAAGAAGGGCTAGCATGCTTGGGATGCCATGGACCGAAGAAGGCAGCGAGGACGTCACTCTTTCGTGGTGGTGAAAGGAGAGGTTTACAAAAAAAACACCAAAGGATAACCAACATGCTTCGGTAATGAAGACGGGCATGCTAGTTTCCAAGGAAATTATAAAAAAGTATCAAAGCTCTCGCCCTTGAGGGATCCTATTAGGGCAAAGACATTGCCGTGTTGCCCTAGGTCTGTTGGCAAGCCTAGGGGCAGCATCCTTAGTCGTTGAATCAAGGGATGAAAATCTTGGGTCAGAAAAGAGGTTAAAAGGGGGTTTGTTGACTGATTTTTTTATTGTGTCGGATCCTTCAACAGGCTGTGATCCTCTCATCTATATAGAGGGGTGGTCTTCTCCCAATAGGAAACACTTCCAGATCGTTATCTCCAAGTTAAAAATCAACCAAAATAGACCTCGGGTGGGACTTGTACAGGAAAACCGGCCTAGCCTGTTCTCAAATCGGCTCGGCTAGTTTTTATAGGGCCAGGAAACCCTATGGCCAGGCAGGCCCATCCGGTTTCTTGAGCTGGCCTGGCTGGCGAGTTCTGCTCCACGTGCATGGCAGAGAACCTTCCTAAATTTGTGATTAATTCATTCGGACTCCGAACGGGGCGAACCATATATGTTTTTTATCAGCTCGATGAGAGGAACGCAATGGTACAATCAAATCTTACATTTAAGTTACTTGCACAGATCGGATTGGCTGGTTTAGGAACCGACCTGACTAATTCCAGCTGGGACAGCTCCCTCGTAACGTCGTTTCTTCGTCCTGGTCCAAATGGGATGATCCAATGTTTTCTGATTTTCTTAACAACAGAAATATGATAGCATGTCCACTATACACTCTGACCACTTTTTGGTTGTCAACAAAACTCTTTGTAAAAAAAAAAAAAAAAAAATGGATGGTGGTGCCAGCTAGGTGGCCACACGGCGCTTAGTGCTCTTGTCACTAAAACTGACATGCAAAAGCAGTTTTTAGCATAACTAGGCAGTGATTATAGTGGTGCTTCTGAGTAGTGCATCTCTGCATACATAGACTACTTCTTAGTGCTACATTCCGACTTGAGGAGCACCTACAACAGCAGAGTGGAGCTACATGGGTAGAATTCCCTTTGAACCAAGTTCCTGTTGCATCTCAGTACAGGAAGCAAGACCATATACAAACGGCGCACAACACATATTGTTGTCCATCACTGATTCAGTCTTTCACATCATTCTCATATTGGCTGCTGAAATTTTAGGCATTCATCATGGCGTAGTAATAACCTTACCTAGCTATTTATAGGTATGGCTTACCCTAGCATCACTTAAGCTCAATTATTAGTCTTGTTTGGATTGGTAGGTGAAGAAATGAAAGTATCCAAGCTTGTAACTACATGTACATCTTTCCTTATATAATATAACCTCTCACACAATATTGCTTGTAGTGAAAAATTTATTATCGAGAGCTCGTTTAGTTCACCAGAGCTCGTCTCGTCAAAGCTAGTGAGCGAGGAAACCAACAGGAAACATGTTCGATTGACAAGCGAGGTTGCTTCACTATGCTTCCATAGACTACGTAATTACCCATTGTGGTGCATGCAAGAAATGCTTAAACTAGGAAAGAGAAGGTCCAAGCATTGATGCAGGTTATTGCAGATGCTGCTGCTGGAAGCAGAAGCAAGTCCTGCAGATCATGTACATGCATCAATGCTGAGAGACCAAAATTTAATCAGGTCGATGGTGTATGAAAAATTGAACAAAACAGTTGCACAGTTGAGGTTCAATTGCATTTTGGTAACATGGAACAAGTCTGCAGTATATGGTGTTGAAATCAAACTGGATATATCATTATGTTGCTCATGTATGAATCATTTCTGAATCAGTATGCGGTGTTGAAATCAAACTGGTGTTTGTGCACATTTTATTCTCAGCTACAATCCTTTTTTTTTAACTATGAGGTACGGTTTTTTTAGGGTGCGCCGAACTATGATTATTATTACCCTCAAAAGACACAATACATGTTTTGGATCGAGAGATATTTTCTCTTCTAGCATAGCATCTCAAATCGGCACAATGTGGCATGGATGTATTAATTTCAGCACCAGATATATTGTGTTTAGTCAAGAGCTGCTCCGCTGTCGTGTGTCAACTAGCGAGGCAACAATGCTTACTTGCATCAGTGAGACAGAACCAAACCTGCTCTTTATGTTCTTCCCCATCCCACCCCAACCAGCACCATACGTGTGCTTAGCGTCAGATACCTAACCTTCACGCCAATTATCTTCAAGCAGGTTTTTGTTACGTTTATTGATAATTGCTGGTACGTATATGGGATCCATATATTCTCAATGGTACCAGCTCAATCATAATCGCTGAACCTTGAGTTTAGATTTTGTAATTTAGGTTTGAAACGTAAAAGAAAATAGTACATCATGTAAGCTTGTTTTCCTTTTTTAATTAGTATCAGATGATGAAATTAGTACCGTTGTTTGCCCCAATACTTGCACTGCTATATTCAATATTTTAAGCGATTAACATGTATGATTCTATTTTTTATTCTACTAGTTACAGATTGATACTCTCAGCTAGATAATGTACCCGGCAACAGACAGGATCTTTTTTGAGCCATGACGATGTTGAGTGAAATGCTGCTGACCACGGTTCAATTGTAGGAGTAGCTTAGAATAGCGCCATGCATACTAGCTTTCTTCACCCAGTAGGCCAGTACAGGAACTATACGTGGACCCAAATTCCAGATGCATCCTATCCAAAGTAATAACGTGACCCACCGGTTGATGTATTTTTCCTGCCTTTGCCTCTTCCTCAATCTCTCATTCACCCAGTACTAGAACTATATATACAAGCTCAAATCTCTCGTTCTTGTATTAGTAACGTTCTCCTTACAGAGTCCCCATCAAAAGGCTATATGATATGTTATACAAACCATGAAAGATTTTGTGCTATTCTGCTTCGGGATACCTCCCACTTCCATCTATATATCATCAGCTCCTGGCCTACTTCCATTCCACATAATACTATGGGCCTATTTGGCACCGCTTAACTTAGATTATAAGCGACATAAGCAGAATAAGCCCACCAAACACATCGCTTTTCCCTTCGCGTCCTCGTAACTCCATCGCGGAATAATCCCCTTCAACACTGCGTTTCCATAAGCGGCTCCCGAGCTGCGTTCTGCAAAACGCGAATCGTTTCCCGCAGATACCCCCGTCTCCACCCCGACATCCGCATCCAACCCACCGCCCCTGACGGAAGAGAGACGTGATGGTCCTCCTATATCTACGACGGCCTCCCTACCTCCTACCAACTCCACCGCGGCGGCCGAGCGCCGGGCTGCTCCTCCTCCTCCTCGCTGCACCGCCTCCCTCCCTCGAGCTGGTGCCTCTCTCCCCTGCATCGAGCCGGAATCAGCGCCTCCCTCCCACGGCCGTCCCTGCGGCGCCTCCCTTGAACAGTTGATGTCCAGCGCCGCCTCCCTCCCGCAGCCGTCCCTGCCTCCCATTCCGATATCAAGCACTACATATTTTAGAGGTCATCTATTTGACCCACAAAAAGGTATGTGAATTTGGATATTTTGAAGGAAGCTAAGCACACCAAGATATCATATATCTAGGTGAAACTACGATATATCTATATTTGTAGCAATATTTTTTTGGTGGAAGTGGATGAAAGTTGATATTGCTAAGTATGCGGTTTTGTGTGGCATTTGTCGGAAGGTGAAGGCTGAGTAACAAATGTTAGCTAGGTTGATAAAAACATTGGAGCTCCCTCGAAAGTGGAAATCAAAGAATATTACAATGGCTTTGTAGTTGGGTTGCTTCACCCACCTAGAAAAAAAGGTGCTTTGGGGTTGCCATGGGTAGGCTTACCAAAGTAGGTTAGTTCATTAAAATGAAGACAACATATTCAACTATAGATTTGATTTTGTTGCATGTTAAGGAGATTGTGAGGTTGCATGGTGTTACCATTGATATTATGTTAGATTGTGACTATGTTTGTGTCCAATTTTTTGGCAAAGCCTACATAGTGCTTGTGGCATGAAACTTGATAGAAGTACTATTTCCTTCCCGATGGTCGTTAGACTGAGCATACTATTTAGATCTCAGAGGATATGTTGCATGTATGTGTGCTTTCATGGAAGGGAAGTTGAGAAGATCAGTTGTCGCTGGTAGGGTTTGCTTACAATAATAGTTATCAAGCTAGTTTTTAGATGGCTCCATACGAGGCGTTATATGGGTGTATATGTATTTCTCCACTTGGTGAGGACGTGGTTGGTGAGAGCTCCGGGGTTGATCTTTTTGGGTACGTTACACTCTAGAAAAAACTACATGAAGTTCCACAAACCTCATTGCTCAGAGTTGGTAGAAGAGCTATGTAGTAGTCAAATTTAAGGCTTTAGTTTGAAGTAGGAGATGGGATGTTCTTGAAGATTTTACGAACAAAAGGAATTGTTCATTTTGGTACCAAAGGGAAGCTTAGCCCAAGGTACATTGGGCCTTTTGATATCACAGCCCGAGTTGGTAGCCTGGCTTATCGCTTGCAGCCTGAGTCAATGAAGGGAGTCCATAATTCCTTCCGTGTCTCTATGTTGAGAAAGTATTTACGGGATCCCGAGCATAAGATCGACCTAGGGTCAATTCGGGTGGAGCAAGACTTGACGGTGAAGTGTCGCCCAATGCGTATTTTAGAATCATCAGATCGGGTGCTAAGGACAAGGATTATTAAATATGTGAGAGTCCTATGGACGAACCAACCTGAACGTGAAGCAACTTGGGAGCTTGAGGAGGAGATGCGTAAAGAATAACCCGAACTCTTTGATACCGGTGAGTCTTATGTGGTTTAGCGCATCTTTTTAACTTTCCATGGGTTTCTATCGTAGATACGGTAGAATTCGAGGACGAATTCTTTTAAGGGGGGAAGAATGTAACACCCAGCCCAAATAAATGAAATAAAAAAAAATAGCGCACCTACAGTACCACGACTTCTCCCTTTTCTAATTTTAGCCGGACTCCTCCCTGCCGTGCGTTCTCATCCGTGCGACCCTCTCCCCTCTTCTCTAGCAGCCGCCATTTTTTTTCACGGGAAAACAGATAGGAGAGAAGAGAAGAGAAGAGAAGAGAAGAGAAGAGAAGAGAAGAGGAAGGGGAGAGTCTAGGGTTTTGCCGCTGCTGCCATCGTCAACGCCGTTCGTGGTGTTGTTTTTCGAAGACCGGTTAGGATCTATCTCCTACCTTTGGTTCCCCATCAAAGCCCTTGCCTCTCTCGCTGTTCATGAGGATTTTGCCATGTCCGGTATAGATTGAAACGGATACGGTGATAGCAGCGATAATCTTTGCGAGTTGGACGGGGAGGTTGGAGAGGAGATGATGGAGTAGCCGTCGGGGATTTCGCCATCGTGCTCGCTGTGGTTCCCTAGGTGAGAAGCCAATTGTTAATCCCATTATTTTAATTAAGTTTCATGGATCAAAACGCTTGTTTGGATGGGGTTTTAGTGGAGTAAATCCTGAAATCATTTTCGTCAATGTTCTGGAATTTTCGTCAGACCGAGCAGTCCCTGTTCATCACCGTTTTAGAGCATCTTAGTGGCCTTAATAAATTTTGACCAAGTGGACAAATTTGTAGAGGACTTCAATATCTTTCTTTTGACGCCAATATCACCATCATAGCCTCTGTATTTTTGGAGATATCGTCAGTCTTAGACGGCTGTTTTGCAGTGATGAAAATCTGGACAGTTTTAGATCAAAGCAGTTTTTGACTATCTAAATGAATTAGTTTGATTCTTTCATTGTGAATAAAATGTGTAGGGATTTTCTTAAGCTTTCCAGATTGGTAACTTATATATTTTTGTATTTAGTAAATCTTCAGTTATGAATTTATGAAGTTTGGTGTTCTGTTTTAATAGACAGAATTGTTCAGTCATGTTCTGTAGGCAATTACTCTATTTTGGGGGCTTGTTATGCAAAAATTTACAATACGAGAATTGTTTATAATGAAGTTTTACATGACCTGGTAAATTTTGGGAATTTTTCAATATGTTGTCTAAAGTCTACAAAAAAAAGAGAAGAGTTAGTGCTGCTGTCTTGATCGGTAGAGAAACGGTAGACGCTTTTGAATGTCGGGTTTGGAGTGCTATAGTGCGAATTTGTTGTTATTTGAGCTGGTTTGTTTGTGCTTGGTACGGAGATATGCTTGTGGTCAGGTGGTGCACCTCCGGATCGTGCTTAGCTCTGACCTTTTGATCTTCGTTGAAGGCAAGTAAATGTAGCGGTGGTTTGCTACCGTTTTGGCTTGTTGTTTTTATCACCTACAGATTATTATCTATAAGAACGTCATATAACTAAATATGAAACTCCTGATCTTACTTATTCAACCTTATTTAATTGTGGTCTGATTCATTTACTCATGGTGATATTATTATTCCATATTGCTATTTGTGGTTAACCCACAAGCATGAAGATGAAGTTGAAGTATCATTGGTGGTGAATATTAATTCTATTGCAGCATGCCAAGTGCATTGCATCATTCATTTGCATTGGAAGTTATGTCGTGGACCTATGGTTACGACCGTGCATCGGTACAGCATCATGGGATGCAGCTCCACACCTTGTTGGGTGTGCAGGCAGGAGACATTTGCATTGCATTCATATGCATTCAAGTATATTATGAAGTGACTTGTTCATAGTTTTATGAAGCTTTATATTCTTTGGCTATGTTCCAAATTGGAAATCTCTCATGTTATTTGATATCATATTCAAACTCTACATTAAATTGAAATTCAACTTGTGATTTAAATGGCTAGTCAAAACAAGTTTGCTTGCTGAGATGTTTCATCTCACCCTTGCTTTACTCAACCCCAGTACTGATGATTGCTTGGAAGGGAAGGGGATTAGCTGCACGTCACGCACTTCACTTCTTAGAGTCATCATATTTTGATAACAAATAATCTGGTTTCGTTCATTAGACTTAAAAGTAAATGTTCAAGGAGTGGTTGTTAATTTTCTTATAGGAATGCCGCATATTTGTGTTAAAATGTTTAATGATGCTAGTTTGCTTCCGTTGGTTTTATGTATGTCTTGTTACTTGTAGTTCCTTAAATTACAGTGGAAGTGCTGCCAAAAATCTTTATTGGTTATGTGCAAAATGTTGTTGTCGGTCTTTAGTAACATCCCGGGTGTCTGTGAATTTTGGGGTGTTACAGGTTGGTATCAAAGCTTAGGTTATAGGTTCTAGGCTTAAGTTGTGCTAAAATTTTGATTCACTTTAAAAACTTGACACACTTGCACTTATAGGAGGGGAGTTGGGTGTTTCTTAAGGATGATATGTTTACCTTCTTGTCTTGTTGATTCATATATGCAATTTTGCTTATATATGTTATAATCATTATTCTAGCTTTGTGCTCCTAGACGTTGTATGTACCTTTTGATTAGTAGAGGGGATTTTCATTGTAGTTTTGGTCCGTAGGATCCAAGAATAAGTTTGAAAACCTATAGAGTTTTGTTTAGCTTTGCAGATGGGTTGAGTGGAGGGCCCCCGCAACGCCTTCTCTGCTTTGCTAAGTGAGGTTGACCGAGTGATAGGTTGACCCAACTATTTATATTCAAAGGAAATGGTTGAATGACGGATGGGTTGGCCTCCATGTCGTGCATTCTAACTATTTGCTCTTGACATATCAAATGGGTGGGTCATTGAGTGCCTTTTCCTCTACATTGGAGTGGTGACTTTTTAGCCCGACCTTAGTCCGGTATAGTTTTTCCACACAACTAATTTTCATCCTTTTGGCAATTGTCAAAGATGTGGTGACATTAGACTTATTATGCGGAGTTTGTGAGGATTTGAGTTTTTAAACCTAGTGTTGTGCTTAGTGTTAGTTTGGATGCTAATATTGTAACTTGAAATTGAATATGCTTAACAAATGGGTGTGTGGGCACTCAATGTAGTGTAGTTGCCTTAAAGGCTTTGAGGTGGAACTGATTGGCTTTGCATTCCAATAGAGTGGTTCAGATGATCTATCAAGTATATATATACCAGATGCTCCTTTGAGCACACAAGTTGTTGGATGATATTCTATAATATGGTGCAAGTGACCCATTTGTGAGGATCATGGCTTACAATTATTTTAGGCTAGTGCGTATAAAGACAAGTCAGTTTGGAGGTTGTTTCACGGAAATTTTCACATGTTGTTTAGTGAACCTATTATGATTGGCATAATGTTGCTTTTTTCAAAAATATGCTATTACAGTGCATAATTATTAGTGGTTGTTGTGGCATGGATGTCATTGAAGACATATGCCAATGGAATGAAGATATAATGGTGTGTTGGACTAAGTCTACAAACATGCGTAGTGGTGGATTGCATAGTGGTTCATATTGTTTCAATGATGCTCGAGCAAGGGGAAGGTCTAAGATATTGTGGCTTTGATGTTGCATAATTTGTTGTGGCATCACTTTGGCATATCATCATGATATTGAAGTGATTTTTCCTCTTATTTGCTCTTATAGTTCAGGTGGATCTAAGAAAGTAATGAAGCTAGCTCTTAGCTCAATGTTGGTTGTCATTGGAGGTATGAGTTGATTTTGTTCTAGGATCATTGATGAGAAGGTGAAATCCATTATTCTTAGTAAGTAGACTAATTAGATCACATTTTTTTTATGTGTAGTTGAATGCACCCACTAGTGAAGTTTGGCATGATTATTATACTAGAGTGGTATGTTCCTTTGGTATGATGACATCATGTGCTTAGAGCTATAGGGAAAAAGCATGTGTAGCTAGTGTTATCCCAATGGATCCATAGTCAATCCCTAGTTAGTTTTATGCTTGCTAGTAGTGAACTAGTATTTTGCCATTTTCTTCCTAAATTTATAAGGAAAGTTTTTGGGAGAAGTGAAGCTCTAAGCTTAGTTTTAGTAGTAAGACTTGTTCTTTGGGCCATGTTGGCAAGAATGTGAGGTTATTGTGCAATTTTATCTTATAGTGAAGGTTGACCTTTGTTACCATGGTTTGAATCTATTCTTCTCTAGGTTCAGATGTTATAGAAAGATAGGATGCATTTTGTGGCAATCCTAACAAGTGTGATTTCTAAATTTTTATGGTTGATTTTTTGTCAAGTTATCGATGGGATGGAAACATTGTTGATCCCAAGAATGATGTTTGTTCGGTGTAGTGGTAGAGACTAACTATTGCCATGGATGTCTAAAAGATTTCTTGGACTTGTCAAGATCTAATCTAGTCTTTGAAAACATATCACAAAGTAATCAAGGGTTTGTTTGCTAGGTGGATTCCCCACACGTTATTACGGTAATGGAGGAGAAATATAAGTAGCCTAGAATGTTAACTAATAATAAATAGGAGATGTATATGTATGGTGTTGGTAATGTAAAACATGTTAGTGGATGATTTTTAGGATTCTAGTGTAGATAACAAAATATATGTTAGTAAATGTTGTGGTTTATTAAAATAATAGTTTGAATGAAGACATAATGACATGTTCTAGCGGATACTAATGTGGACACTCTGCATGGCAAGAGAAATAGCCAATGGGGGTTTTGTTTTACATGATATATAGAATATTGAGTTCGAAGTGAGCTTTTGAACTTTGAAGAACAAATTGGTGAGTAATCCTATTATGGCGTTTTGGAGAATGGAAAGTGTTTTACAACACATAAGGAATATTAGTATGCGTATGTGCTCATGCAAGAAGGTAGGATGATCTCTTATGCATCTAGGTAGTTAAGGAAACATGAGATGATTTATCTACACATGATTCTGAGTTGGCAATAGTGGTATTTGCATTGAAGTTATGGATGCATTATCCTTGTGGCGAGTCTTCGATATCATTATAGACCATCGAGGGGATCAAGTATATATTTATTCGAAGGAGCTAAACTTGAGATAGAAGATGTGGCTAGAGTTCATTAAGGATTATGATTTGACTATTTATTATATCCAATAAAGACAATTGTTGCTGTAGATGCTCCTATTTAGGATTGAAACTATATCAGATTTAGGAGGATACTATATCCTATATCTCATATTGTCCTTTTTGAGATAGGTGGGTATTTAGAAGTATCTATCCCATTTTCGTCCCTACTCTTAGTAGGATAGATGTTCCTAAAGCATTCATGGCATTGGATTGATGATCATGTTAGTATTTCTCTTTGTTATGATGGTGATCCAAGTGAGGGGATCCAATTTTTGATTTAGTCACCATTGCGTGAGAAGGTGTGATGGCTTAGTTGCAAGATGTTAATCCAGGCCACTCAAAAGTGCATTGAGGTAGGTAAAGTCCATGAGTTTAGTAGCGAGGTTGATGGCACTACATATTTTAGAGGTCATCTATTTGACCCACAAAAAGGTATGTGAATTTGGATATTTTGAAGGAAGCTAAGCACACCAGTATATCATATATCTAGGTGAAACTACGATATATCTATATTTGTAGCAATATTTTTGGTGGAAGTGGATGAAAGTTGATATTGCTAAGTATGCGGTTTTGTGTGGCATTTGTCGGAAGGTGAAGGCCGAGTAACAAATGTTAGCTAGGTTGATAAAAACATTGGAGCTCCCCGAAAGTGGAAATCAAAGAATATTACAATGGCTTTGTAGTTGGGTTGCTTCACCCACCTAGAAAAAAAAGGTGCTTTGGGGGTTGCCATGGGTAGGCTTACCAAAGTAGGTTAGTTCATTAAAATGAAGACAACATATTCAACTATAGATTTGATTTTGTTGCATGTTAAGGAGATTGTGAGGTTGCATGGTGTTACCATTGATATTATGTTAGATTGTGACTATGTTTGTGTCCAATTTTTGGCAAAGCCTACATAGTGCTTGTGGCATGAAACTTGATAGAAGTACTATTTCCTTCCGATGGTCGTTAGACTGAGCATACTATTTAGATCTCGAGAGGATATGTTGCATGTATGTGTGCTTTCATGGAAGGGAAGTTGAGAAGATCGGTTGTCATTTGGTAGGGTTTGCTTACAATAATAGTTATCAAGCTAGTTTTTAGATGGCTCCATACGAGGCGTTACATGGGTGTATATGTATTTCTCCACTTGGTGAGGGGCGTGGTTGGTGAGAGCTCCGGGGTTGATCTTTTTGGGGTAACGTTACACTCTAGAAAAAACTACATGAAGTTCCACAAACCTCATTGCTCAGAGTTGGTAGAAGAGCTATGTAGTAGTCAAATTTAAGGCTTTAGTTTGAAGTAGGAGATGGGATGTTCTTGAAGATTTTACGAACAAAAGGAATTGTTCATTTTGGTACCAAAGGGAAGCTTAGCCCAAGGTACATTGGGCCTTTTGATATCACAGCCCGAGTTGGTAGCACGGCTTATCGCTGCGGCCGAGTCAATGAAGGAGTCCATAATTCCTTCCGTGTCTCTATGTTGAGAAAGTATTTACGGGATCCCGAGCATAAGATCGACCTAGGGTCAATTCGGGTGGAGCAAGACTTGACGGTGAAGTGTCGCCCAATGCGTATTTTAGAATCATCAGATCGGGTGCTAAGGACAAGGATTATTAAATATGTGAGAGTCCTATGGACGAACCAACCTGAACGTGAAGCAACTTGGGAGCTTGAGGAGGAGATGCGTAAAGAATAACCCAACTCTTTGATACCGGTGAGTCTTATGTGGTTTAGCGCATCTTTTTAACTTTCCATGGGTTTCTATCGTAGATACGGTAGAATTCGAGAGGACCTAATTCTTTTAAGGGGGAAGAATGTAACACCCAGCCCAAATAAATGAAATAAAAAAAAAATAGCGCACCTACAGTACCACGACTTCTCCCTTTTCTAATTTTAGCCGGACTCCTCCTGCCGTGCGACCCTCTCCCCTCTTCTCTAGCAGCCGCCATTTTTTTCACGGGAAAACAGATAGGAGAGAAGAGAAGAGAAGAGAAGAGAAGAGAAGAGGAAGGGGGAGAGTCTAGGGTTTTGCCGCTGCTGCCATCGTCAACGCCGTTCGTGGTGTTGTTTTTCGAAGACCGGTTAGGATCTATCTCCTACCTTTGGTTCCCCATCAAAGCCCTTGCCTCTCTCGCTGTTCATGAGGATTTTGCCATGTCCGGTATAGATTGAAACGGATACGGTGATAGCAGCGATAATCTTTGCGAGTTGGACGGGAGGTTGGAGAGGAGATGATGGAGTAGCCGTCGGGGATTTCGCCATCGTGCTCGCTGTGGTTCCCCTAGGTGAGAAGCCAATTGTTAATCCCATTATTTTAATTAAGTTTCATGGATCAAAACGCTTGTTTGGATGGGGTTTTTAGTGGAGTAAATCCTGAAATCATTTTCGTCAATGTTCTGGAATTTTCGTCAGACCGAGCAGTCCCTGTTCATCACCGTTTTAGAGCATCTTAGTGGCCTTAATAAATTTTGACCAAGTGGACAAATTTGTAGAGGACTTCAATATCTTTCTTTTGACGCCAATATCACCATCATAGCCTCTGTATTTTTGGAGATATCGTCAGTCTTAGACGGCTGTTTTGCAGTGATGAAAATCTGGACAGTTTTAGATCAAAGCAGTTTTTGACTATCTAAATGAATTAGTTTGATCTTTCATTGTGAATAAAATGTGTAGGGATTTTCTTAAGCTTTCCAGATTGGTAACTTATATATTTTTGTATTTAGTAAATCTTCAGTTATGAATTTATGAAGTTTGGTGTTCTGTTTTAATAGACAGAATTGTTCAGTCATGTTCTGTAGGCAATTACTCTATTTTGGGGGCTTGTTATGCAAAGATTTACAATACGAGAATTGTTTATAATGAAGTTTTACATGACCTGGTAAATTTTGGGAATTTTTCAATATGTTGTCTAAAGTCTACAAAAAGAGAAGAGTTAGTGCTGCTGTCTTGATCGGTAGAGAAACGGTAGACGCTTGAATGTCGGGTTTGGAGTGCTATAGTGCGAATTTGTTGTTATTTGAGCTGGTTTGTTTGTGCTTGGTACGGAGATATGCTTGTGGTCAGGTGGTGCACCTCCGGATCGTGCTTAGCTCTGACCTTTTGATCTTCGTTGAAGGCAAGTAAATGTAGCGGTGGTTTGCTACCGTTTTGGCTTGTTGTTTTTATCACCTACAGATTATTATCTATAAGAACGTCATATAACTAAATATGAAACTCCTGATCTTACTTATTCAACCTTATTTAATTGTGGTCTGATTCATTTACTCATGGTGATATTATTATTCCATATTGCTATTTGTGGTTAACCCACAAGCATGAAGATGAAGTTGAAGTATCATTGGTGGTGAATATTAATTCTATTGCAGCATGCCAAGTGCATTGCATCATTCATTTGCATTGGAAGTTATGTCGTGGACCTATGGTTACGACCGTATCGGTTGTTTGGTCGAAAACCGAAAAAAGACAAGTATAATAATGTAATGCGAGGAGACACATGCACACATATTCGAGAACCACGTATTTCATTAATCCTTTCTTGAATATACAAAATACATGATCAACGAAAAAAATTGTCTTCTTCCACCCAACCAAGGCAAATACCGCAAGATCTGCAGCGTCCGGAAGGTCGCACCTACGCAGGTGCCGCCATCATCGGGGCTTCAAGCAAGCTCGCCGCTTTGCCAACCCCCCGCAATGCCGCCAAGGGTTCCACGACCACCTCGACTAATCAACGCAAGCGTGAAAAATCGTAGGCGGAATCGCCCGCCCATGTACCAAGAACTGCAAGAACTAGTACTTGGAAGCGTGCATGTTCGGAGTTCGCCCCGACGGGCAAGTACATCCGTTCTACGACAAGATTACACTTCGCCTCTCGCCCACTATACTTCAAAATGAGAGGTATAAGTTTCTCGTGGATCGTCTCGTCGTCGAGAGACCCGATCAGCGCAAGGGAATGAAAGGCCAACTCCGCCTGAAAAAAGAAAACCTGGTCGCTCGAACACTCTACCAAGGAACCTTTGGAAGAAGCTAAGCAAAATGATGTAGCTATTAAAGAGTTCCGAGGCAACGTTCAAAGATGCAGAATGTCGGGTTACTTAGCTACACAAAGATGGATAGCTACCCTCTGAATTCTTTGAAGACAAGTTTCAAGAAACAAGTCCAAAAGGACCGAAGAAACAAAAAGGAAACCGAGAGAAATAAAAAGGAGACACAGTGAGATGTCTCGAAACTCTCAATAATTAAAAGAAGTCAAGTTATCAAGTCAAGCTGGTGAAGGAGGACGGGTAGCTATTCATCATCCTCGGCAAAAGTGAGGGCAAAAATTGTCTTAGCCAATTTCTCCCAAAACCAACCATCAAATTCTAGCCATATCCTACATTCCATGCTGGACAAAAGGTAGAAGGCGTGAAGCACATGACTTAAGGGAGGCTCGGAAAGACTTCCACCAACCCCAAGAGGTCCCGACGAAGTGTTAACCTTTTTTACACTATTACCACGAGGGAACTGAACCACACGTGTTGGTTGTGTTGGAATATGATCATCTTATAAGAAACATGTCTCCAGACGTTACACCATTGGCTATATATATGTTTTGCCTAAAATTAATGTTGCTTCTCTAAAAAAAAAACATCTTTTGAGAAGAACCAAGGATAATCTCTCTTCTACAAGATTTGGTGGCCCCGATAAAATTCAGCAATGAGTTTCCCATGTGGTCGCTCGAGCTATGGAAAGAAGGGTGAGCTTGACCTTCATCAAATAATTGTTTAAATGTATTTGGCATTGGTACTTCGACGATGATTCGGACAAATATCAATAGCTATGCTGGAGAAGCAAAATGCCCCACTATCAGCATGCCTGCAACCATGAATTGACTCTATTGGTCGGCATTATTGCAATAAACGATCCCTTGGGTTGATACCTTTGATCTGAGGTACAACTACATCTCCATATTATGAGTTATTTGCCCGATATTACTCGGCTCAATCCAGCAAGCTGGCCTGGTGATGCAAAAAAAAAAAGGGGACTCAAAGACTCTAAAAAAACATAGTGTGGTGGCATGTTCTTTCGTCATGATTTGGCCAGCTCTATGCTCTCAAAATTTTTTTAAAAAGGGTCGAGAGGCAAGGAGCTGATCACGGAATTGAAGATGAGGCAGTGGAATCTCTCACAACACACTACTGTTGAAACCTTGATGAATTGTGGTATGGTAACATACTGCAACTTTGTATTGTCACGAAACTCAGGATGCGATGTATTACTCTACCGCATTCTCTATCACTAATCCAGTGGCATGGATTTTCACCACAAAATCTCATGTCTCTTCGTTGATAAGAGGCTGACATTTTTTTATCTGAAACATTTTGGGGCCCTTTATCTTCAAAGGTATCATACATTATTTGCAATCTGTCCTTAAATCAGGTTGCCATAAAGCATCTATGAGCTTTCGGTGCATATAAATTTGGGAGCAGTGAAGCAAACCAACGCGGCGATGTGGAACTGTGAAACCCTTTGAGATTGATGGCTGGCACTGTTGCTGTAAAACGGTCGCATCAATCTTGATAAATTTATCTATGGATACTACACTCCATTTGTTGGCACCAATATATTTGGTCGGAGTGAAACCCAAAGGATTTCTTTTTCTTGTATATGGCATGATTTTCGCCATATGTTATTTTTCAGGTGGCGGCATGATTTTCACCATGTCCTGCCTTACTACAATACAAGACATGATATGATATCATTCGTATCATACCTCAATTTTTAGGGGTGGCACGGATTTTTCGCCATACCCTATTAGTCCCCGTGACCATGCTGTTGGAACTGCTGGGTTTGTCC
Source organism: Hyparrhenia diplandra (assembly GCA_015847255.1). Taxonomy (NCBI): domain Eukaryota; kingdom Viridiplantae; phylum Streptophyta; class Magnoliopsida; order Poales; family Poaceae; genus Hyparrhenia; species Hyparrhenia diplandra. The sequence goes on along the minus strand of JADLZK010013221.1, from coordinate 536,803 downwards.
AGCGTAGTTTCATACAACTTGCCTGTTACAAAAATATGGCTAAAGTCTATGCTTGGGCTCTTGAAGCTTCTCAAGAAGGAACAAAACTAGCATCAAGTTTGGTGGCCATATGATTACTTTGAGCTATCTACGGCTCAGGGAAACAAGACATGGAGAAATGCAGTAAAGATCGGGCATGTTCTGTGAGTCCCGCGTCATCTTGATCAGCAAAGCAGGCAGCCCCTTGTTCAAGGTGCTGCAGTTGTTGTCGCTCTTGGACATCGTGTCCAGTTGAGATTGGAGCACACTTATCTCTTTGAGACATTCCTGGTAATGAGCCAAGCATTGAGCTGTGCGTTCTTTCAAACGGCTCTCTTGAGCATGAGCTTCTTCGGTTATCGTAAGCTGACTATTGAGCTTTTGAATTTGTGACCTCAGTCCTTGAATATGGGACGAGTGCTTGTCAATCTGAAGTCCTTGGGATGCAATGTGCTTCTCATAATGTTTGGTGATTTCACCCATAAGGGCACAAGTTGTTGCTACTCTGTCCTGAGAGCTTTTAATAGCTGCAGCCTGTGTATTTTGAGCTGTCTTCGAGATGAAGTTCCCAGCCGAAGATTGGGAATTATTGGTGAGGGCCTCTTTTAAAGCCTTGAAACCGTCCATCAATTGCGTTACTTCAGGCGGCGGTGACTCCAATAATTTCGCCCACCACTTCATATTGGCCTCTATTCTGGAGAGCGCTCTTTTTCTTATCAAAAGGTCGCTGTGAACATAGTTAAAGCAGTGTGACGAATTCTCGTCCACAAGTGCAGACATGAAGATTGGCTTGTGAGCTTCAAATGTGTCGCTTATAAGTTCACTAATATTGGTGTCCTCCTTAAGCTGGCTGACCCATTAAAGCTAACAAAAACTTCTCAGATTCGGCCGGTGGCGACCAATTCAGGTTCTGCAAATACATCTAAATAAAGGGAGACCAAGCAAGAAAATGTGAATAAGAAAAAAAGGGTTGATTACACGATCACCAGAAGTGTAGTTTTTCTGGTTCCATCACCTTCCTTTCTGAATTATGGATGCTTACAGCGCTGGCATCCTTCATCGTGTGCTTGGATGGGCTGGCGTCTCCCCTGCATGCTTATTCTCTGATTGCAAATATGCAACAATTGACGTGGATATATTGGCCGTCATCACTATGCATGTCTCATTTGACTCCAATCCTGATGGTGCCACTGCCGATGATTTCTGCTGAGTCATGTTGGTCGCTTCCTTCTCTGCTGGCTTTATTTGCTTCAGAAATGTGGTCCTGAGACTTGCTGTCGGATCCAGAGGATTTTTACAAGATATACATTGCTAGTCATTACTTAAACATGGCATGATTCTTCGCCATATTTTCTAAATATTCGTCGCACTCATGGTGTCATCAAGACACAGGAAAGAAATATAAAGCCGAGCTATGAACATGCGGCCAGGTTTATCAAAGTTCTATTATCGTGGAGATTTTATTCAGCATATGGTATGATCTTGGCTATATCCTGCTTATCGCTATTACTCAAAGCGTGGCATGATTTTTCACCATATGTTCTAAGTACTTGTCAGGCTATGACCATGCGGCCAGGCTCATCAAAGTTGTATTTCCCCGAGTCAAGTCTCTGTTGCTTTGCACATAAACTTCGACTTCGGCGGGTGGCATTTGTTTGATGATTATTTTATCAAAATAATAATCATTTGTGACAAGGTGAATATATATAAGAATATGTTTATTCAACCCATATTATTGGCACGTAAATAGGCGTGCAAGGTTTACCGTGGCTGAACTTGTGACACATAGGCCCCACCTCAGAGATATTTTTGCCAGTTTATAGTTCTCTTGACGAGGGCAAAATGCACGTCATGGTGCTCTGATCTGTGTACGTACGTACGTATAACATTTGCCCGGCTAGTTAGTTAGCTGGACGGATTATTAAACCATGAATGGAACATGCACGTACGTACGCAAGCCAAATACTTGAGATACGGATCTGTACTACGTGGCCTGGCTTGTTAATAGGGTTCAAGATACCTGGGAAGATACACACGTAGAGATGATGGACTTAGTTTAAATCCTAAACAGAGATACGGACTCCTTTCTTTACTTGGCCGAGGGGCAAACACAAGGCCTCTGACCTCCGGTCCCTATATAAGCCAGCACCCTGCCAACGTAGGGGCTCTCTCGGTGGTTATCTTGGCCAGCTTTTGGTTCTCACGTATACACGCAGCCACGCATACATACGCATCTGCCGCTGCACGCCACCGCCTGCAATTGCCGACGCCATGCTGCACATCGGCATCTAATCGCCGAGAAGCAAGCCGAAGCCAGCAAGTCAATCTCGCCGACGAGCTGCACGAAGAGCATACTCGACCACTCACCGATCCCTCACCGGCGCCCTGCTGCCTGTTTGCGAGCGTCGCCCTGTTTACCGTTGCCGGCCGTCATGCCTGGTAAGTTCTAGTTCTGATGCATCAGTATTCATCTAAGCAATATGATACGGCAGGAGTCCAAGCTACCGGCTCTTCCGATCTACTACTTCATCATGAAAAGGCTCTGGCAGCTTGACAAACGTCGGAACCCTCGCCGCCTTGGTCGTTTATCAAGTTGTCGATGATCATATGGCAAGAGTTCAAGTTGTCGGCTCTTCCGATCTATTGTGCATCATCCATCGTCATAACCCTCGCCGCGCGAGTCAAACAGCTTGACAACGTTAGAACCCTCGCCGCGCGAGGTCGTTTATCAAGTTGTCGATGGTCAATCTAAGCCACCAAGAAGCAAACAAGCAAAGTCGGCGAGAAGCAAGCAAGCATGAGGTTGCCGAGGAGCATGCTGAGCCGCATATATACATCATGCCAACCAGTTCAGCTGTCACGTTGCTGGTGAGCTCCCAGTTCAGATACAAAAAAGCTAGCAGCTCGACAACGTCAGAACCCTCGCCGCGCGAGGTCGTTTGTCGAGTTGTTGATGATCAGTCTGAGTTACGAAGAAAATCAAGGCAGCACGAGATGGCAAGACTGTGCTCGTCGTCAATGGCAAGAAGGCCTGGAGGGTTCAGTGATCACGCATCCATGCGAAGGTCCATCTATATACACGGAGGCTGTCTGCTAGTTGCCCCATGACACATATACACATAGGCGGCCTGAGCTGCTTCTCCAGGAGGATGCCGTATCAGGATAGATGGCAGCACCTGCCAAGCAAGAAAATCTACGTGCACGCGGCGGGTTACTAAGTTTGTGCAAGTCAAAATCTGCTGGCTCTTCATCTTCGGCTCTCCCGTTTCCTACAACTTAACAACATCGGAAACCTCGCCGCGCGAGGCCATTGTCGAGTTGTTGATGATCAATCTGAGCCTGGCAACTTGACATCAGAACCCTCGCCGCGCGAGGACATAGTCGAGTTGTTGGTGACAAAAGAGGAGACTAGATGGGCAAGACGCGGATCCCTGCTCGTCGCGATGACGAAATAATCAAGACATGCAAGACGGAGATCTTTTGTTCTTTGGTTCCCACGCATATATACACGCATACGCTGCTCTCTAACTTGCCGAGAAGCTGCACACATATGCACCAATGCCCAGCTGCTCTTCACACCAAGGCCCGAGCTTTTGTTCCATCGCTCACCGCTCCATGCATCAAGTGGACGCCCTGTTGCCTCTCACCGAGGAACGGCACATAGAAGCACCTCGACCTGCTGCGATCATATCGTCCGTGCAGGCTGTTACTTTTCTTGGTCAGCATCTAATTTGCCCTTGGCTTTATTATTTTCTACGATAGTGGAGAAAGTCGCATTGGCTCATCTCTATCGTCTTCTTCTACGCCGGATAGGTCGTATTGGCCTGATCTGTAATACTTCATACGATAGTGGAGAAGGTCGCATTGGCCCATCCCTATTGTCTTACTACGAACACTCGAAAGGTCGCATTGGCCAGATCGAGTAAGTCGTTTTGACCAGACTAAGCGTAACACGCGAAGTAATGCAAGTGATGCCGGGAGGCTGTCGATTTGATCTCAATGAGAAAGCATTGCCCAAGCAATACTCTCACCGCTAATTGTTGCGGATTTACCATCATACTACTGAACCATCATACGTCTAGTGCCAACGAGGCTAGACGGAATCTTGGCCGAGTGCCGACAAGGCGAATTCGTCATTCCACCGACACGTCCCATTGAATGGAATCGGATACATCGTTCTTTGGCACCGGCGAGGCGAAAAAGCAACTCACACACGTCCGTGTTAATGAAGGCAGGCATACATGACTGGGCACCGACGAGGCGATAGTCATCCCCTTCATCAACAAATTCCGTTTACTCCGACGTGGCGTTGGCGATGTCACGACCAAGCTTCGGCGACATAAAGCCACCCATAAAATTACTACGCCATATATCGCATATGGCTGACGGTGATCAATCAAATACAAGACGACCATCAAGCGCAGCTTAATCGGAGGTTTTTCGCAAGCTCGTCTTGCGGATGTAATTAACCGGCCGCGCCCAACAGGCCCCGGGAATCGGCGGACTACGCAATTTTCCTACAAGTCAGACCTCTCCTTAAGCATGACGCAGAAGACGGAAGAAGACAATTTTTTCGTTGATCATGTATTTTGTATATTCAAGAAAGGATTAATGAAATACGTGGTTCTCGAATATGTGTGCATGTGTCTCCCTGCATTACATTATTATACTTGTCTTCGCTCGGTTTTCGACCAAACAAAATGGCACGCCCGGTGGACTAAAAATGAATCCGCTCAAATGTGCCTTTGCGGTGCAGTCAGGTGTGTTCTTGGGCTTTATTGTACGCCATCGAGGCATCGAGATTGAGCCAAAGAAAATTAAAGCTATTTTTAAGCTACCGACTCCTGAAAATTTGGGCGACCTTAAATCTTTGCAGGGTCACCTGGCGTACATTCGACGCTTCATATCTAATCTCTCAGGGCGCACTCAGCCGTTCACGAGACTAATGAGAAAAGGCGTGCCGTTCCATTGGGATGAGCAGTGCCAAAATGCTCTCGACAGCCTTAAAAGGTATTTACTTAACCCTCCTGTCCTAGCGGCTCCTGTAAGAGGACGCCCATTGATACTCTATATTGCCACGCAGCCCTCTTCGGTAGGCGCGCTGCTCGCACAACATAACGATGAAGGAAAGGAGGTAGCTTGTTATTATTTAAGTCGCACCATGGCAGGTGCCGAACATAACTACTCACCTATAGAGAAGTTGTGTTTGGCCCTCGTGTTCGCGCTAAAGAAATTGCGGCACTACATGCTGGCGCATCCGATTCAGCTCATAGCAAGAGCAGATCCAGTAAGGTACGTGCTGAACCAACCAGCCCTGATGGGGCGTCTTGGTAAATGGGCTGTATTCATGATGGAATTTGATATTACTTATATTCCACAAAAAGCAGTTAAAGGCCAAGTGGTGGCTGACTTTCTTGCAGCGCACCCCGTGCCCGACGATTCGCCACTAGTAATTGATTTGCCGGATGAAGATGTATTTTCCGTCAATGTTGAATCGCCATGGGAATTGTACTTTGATGGCGCATCTCGTGCTGACATGAATCCTGATGGCACGCTCAAGAAGAGAGCTGGGGCCGGGCTAGTGTTCAAGACGCCGCAAGGCGAAAAACATCTACCACTCTTTCTCCCTCCTTAAGGAAGAGTGTTCAAATAATGAAGCTGAATACGAGGCCCTCATCTTCGGCCTCTTACTTGCGCTTTCTATGGATATTCGAAATTTACAAGCTTATGGTGACTCTCAACTTGTTGTACGGCAAGTTAACAACATTTATGAGGTACGCAAACCTGAGCTAGTGCCATATTACATGGCTGCACGCAAGCTCATGGAGAAATTCCAAAACATTCAAGTTTTACATGTTCCGAGGCAAAAATGCCTCAGCTGATGCATTGGCTAAACTTGCAGCAGCGCTTAGCGCTCCCAGGCGGCGAGCCCGCTCAAATAACAATAGAAGAGAGATGGCTACTCCCTGCTGTCTTGGATCTCGTACCTGAAGAATATGAAGTCAATCAGGTGGTGACAATGGCTGTTGAACAAGATGATTGGCGTAAGCCATTCATTGATTATTTTAATCATGGCACTTGGCCGGATGATCTGGTGGAGAGACGTCGTCTGCAACAGCGCCTACCGTCGTCGATATATACAAGGCCGGGATCTTGTATCGACGGTCATTTGGTCAAGAAATATGGTTACGGTGTGTTTCGAGAAAAGAAGCTGATCAAATATTACAAGAGATGCACCATGGAGTATCGCGGCGGCCATCAAGGTGGCGCCAAGATGTATCACAGCATCAGGCTGGCTGGGTACTATTGGCCAAAAATTATGGCCGATTGCCTTAAAATTGCTAAGACCTGTCACAATTGTCAAATCCATGGTGACTTCAAGCATCAGCCGCCAGTTCCTCTTCACCCTACTATTCCCTCATGGCCGCTCGACGCCTGGGGAATTGACGTTATTGGCTCCATCGAGCCCCATCATCCAAGGGGCATCACTACATCCTTGCTGCTACCGACTACTTTTCCAAGTGGGCTGAGGCCATACCTTTACGGGAGGTGAAGTCGGACAACGTCATCAATTTCCTGGAGCGACATATCATATATCGCTTTGGGGTCCCACGAAGGATTACCTCTGATAATGCTAAGGCGTTCACTTCTACCAAGATGCAAAGGTTTATTGCAAAATATCACATCATGTGGAATTATTCCACAGGATATTATCCTCAAGCTAATGGGCTTGCTGAGGCGTTCAATAAGACCCTTGGAAAAATACTTAAAAAGACTGTGACAAAGCATAAAAGAGATTGGCATGATCGTCTCTACGAGGCCTTATGGGCATATCGAAGTTACTACTGATCTCCGACGCAAGCGACACCCTACTCTCTCATTTATGGGAGTGAGGCAGTCTTGCCACTTGAGGTACAACTCCCATCATTACGGGTAGCTGTCCATGATAAGCTCACAAACGATGAACAAATCCGGCTTCGGTTTCAGGAGTTGGATGCTTTGGAGGAGGTTCGTCTCAATGCACTCCAAAATTTAGAGCTATATCGCCAAAACATGGTGAGAGCCTACGATAAGCTGGTCAAACAACGAGTTTTTCGTAAAGGTGAACTCGTTCTTGTTCTTCGACGCCCTATTGTTGTTACACACAGGACAAAAGGGAAATTTGAGCCGAAGTGGGAAGGACCGTTTATCATTGAGCAGGTCTACGCTGGTGGTGCATACCAGCTGATAGATCACCAAGGAATCCGTCCTATGCCCCCCATCAATGGCAGGTATTTAAAAAAATATTTCGCGTGACTAACTGTCGTGCGATCCTCACCCTTTTTGCTGTTTTTTTTCTTTTCTTTTTCTTTTTTTTTCAAGGAAACATGTTTTCTCCCATCATAGAAAATGTGTTTTAAGCTGAATGGACATCGTGTCCAACAACAAAAGGCTTTTTCCTATACATATCACCAAGCTCAATCCTCTGGTGGCAGTCATTTAAGGGTGTGTCCCTGGACAGGGAATGTCCCGATCAACTTAGCTTGTGGTGAAGCAACCTCAACACACGCACATGGTTAGCGCCAATAAGGGATAAAATGTGGACAGCTGAACTTCAATTCGTGCTGACTCTGGAAGTCGTGGGTCCACCATATCCGTAAGCCTATGTCCAGTTTGAAGGGAGTATCAAGCCTCTAGGGAAACTATAGGGAAAAGAGCATGAAAGGGCTACCTGACTTGACAAAAGTCTAGATCAAGTGTGAAGCCGCATGCCACCCTAAGAGGTGATAACAAGGGCCGAAAACAAAATGTGCCTGCGAGGATTACTTAGCTACACAAAGATGGAGAGCTACCCTCCGAATTCGTTGAAGACAAATAAAAAAAAAGAGAGAAAGAAAAAAGAGGCATAGTCAACTGTCTCGAAGCTCTCAATAGTAAAAAAAAAAAAAGTTTTTAAAGTGAAGCAAGTGAAGGAGGAGGGTAGCTATTCATCATCCTCGGCAAAAGTAAAGGCAAAGAGTCATCACAGCCGATTCCCCAAACCAATCCACAAAATATTTAATTAGCCATATCCTATACTCCCCTGGACAATGGAACGGTATGGCGCACATGGCTGAAGGGAGGTTCGAAGAGAATTTCTCTGACCCGAGAGGTCCTGACGAAGTGCTAATCTCTTGACACGGTTATCACGAGGACGCTAAACCTCATGCGACAGCTGTGTCGTTGACCTTGTTATGTCAACATACACCCTTCAATGACGTCACTAGAAGATGCTTCATAGCTTGGTGAGTCATGGAAAAGCCGACATTTAAAAAAAAAAAAAAATTTAATGGTCGTTTTTTTTTTCTCCTTTTTCAATTTGAGAATAACCTTCTCATTCTTTGAAGTATAAAAGAAACTTGGGGCATATTTGTGATTAATGCCTACAATGCCTGCTGGGCAAGGATGGTTCCATATTTTTGCCATATCGGTGGTCTCCAGGTCTTCTCAGCACTTCGGCTTCAAGAGTGGCAATTACAGCCAGGCTACGTCCATGCGGCCGGGTTCGTCAACCTGTTATTTCCCCGAGTCGAATCTTTGCTGTGTCACGCATAAACTCGACTCGGCGGGTGGCAGTTGGTTATTTGGGAGCAGTGAAGCAAGTCAGTGCGACGATTGTGGAGCTGTGAAACCCTTTAAGAAGGATGTCTAGTATCAATGACTGATCACATCCTCCTTAATAAAAATATTCAAAGATGTTCTCTGGTGCCTGTATATTCGGTGGAAATAAAACTGGAGGACTTCTTTTTTTCTCATAATATGGCATGATTTTCGCCATAATATTATCTGATGAAACGCAAGGAGGTGGCATGGTTTTCGCTATTATCCTATCGCGCTCAAGGAGGTGGCATGGTTTTCGCCATTATCCTACCACGACACGTTGTTCAAACAGTATACGGCAGGGATTTTTATATTAATCCTGGTTGTCTTAAATTATGTGCGTAAGCCATGGTTACAGTTCGAGCTATGATTACCTAAATATAGCTGGCCGTGTAGGTTCTTGAACAGTACCTACGAGGCTGCGGCGACCTGTGCTGGAGAGCTGCTTGAAGTACAAAATTTGATGGCATATAAGAAGGATCGTTCGATACTGCTTATTGTCATGTACATATGTCGACTTAGCATAAGAAAGTATATTTATCGGCATATTTGGTATTCCGTATTGGAGGAAGGAAGTACCATACGGCAAACGGACAGAAATACATATATAATGTAGAGGAAAAAGTTCCTAAATAATTGAGATGATACAATGACTTATGGCTCAAACGAGCATGACAGGAAGAAGTCCATCAGAGATCGGACGTGATCTGTAAGCCCATCGCCGTCCGGATCAGTAAGGCGAGCAGCTGATTGCTTGAGGTCCTGTAGATGCTTCTGATGCCCCTTTAGCGTCACTTCTAATTGAGTTTGCAGCACACTTACTTCTTCAATACGTCCTCGATGTTTATCTAAGCATCGAGTTGTGTCTTCCCTTCAAATCTTCTTCTCGCGAGCATGGGATTCGTTGGCTACCACAAGCTGGGCGTTGAGCTCTTTAATCTGCGACTGCAATTCCTGAACATGAGATGAGTACTGCTGTATCTTTGTTTCCTGAGATGTGAGTTGCTCTTCGAGACGCCTCGTAATGTCAACCATAGAAGTGTGGGTTGCGGTCACACTATTTTGAATACTTTCAAGTAGTGTAGCTCTCCCTGTCGCTTGAGTCTGGCTTGAGGCAAAGCTTGCAACTGAAGATTGTGGATCAAGGGTGAGGGCTTCTCTGAGGGCATCAAGTCCATCCATCAGCCGTCTCACTTCAGTGGAGGGTGATTCAAAGAGTTTAGCCCACCACTTCATATTGGAATCTATTTTGGAGATGACCTTCTCCCTGTCAAAGGGACGCTGTCTTAAGATATTCTGAAAGCTCTGAAGATCTGTACGGACATAGTCAATACAGCGTGAAGAATCATCATCCATCGGCTTAGGAAGGGAAACTGGTAGAGAAGCATTAAACTTGTCGCTTGTTAAAGCCTCCGTCTGAAAATTGTTGTTGTTGGTGTTGCACTCAGCTGCCAGCTCGCTTCTCGCCTCTTCGATACTAGCCCAGAGTTTCTCAGACTCAGCCATGAACAGCTCAGGATTGATTCCAGTAGCTGCAAAATATGTGTATATATGTCATTCAAAAATATATTGTTAAAAAAAAACCAAGAATGAGAAGGGGACGTCACTATGCATCAGAAAGCTGGGTTGCCTGATTTACTGCGTTTCTCTTTCTCGGATGAGCCAGCGTCCTCCCTCTTCCTCTTGGGAGGACCGGGTATTGTTTTCCTTTGTCGAAGGCAGTTCAGATCGAGACTCTGTGACCTGTGCTGGCGCCAATTCTGTGGACATTGGTTCTGGTGGTTGGATTGGTTTCGATTTTGGTGTGGTGATCACCTTGTTGATTATCTTCGTTGACTGCTCTGACGTCTCTTTCATAGGCTCTTGTGGAGTCGCATTAGGAACTGCTGTGGTCACTGCTTGATTTATTAACGGCGCTACCGTTGAAGTGCCATCAGCCTTCGACATGGAGCTTCGAGTAGCGACCTCCTCGATTTCAATATCAGACAAGCTAAGTGCTTCATATGAAGGCGGCTTACTGAAGAAACTGGCCGGTGGAAGGGAATCCATAGGCGGGGTAGCCAATCCTGCCCCTTCGGAAGAATCTGAATTAATCTTTTCGGTTTCAGCTATCGAGTCTGTTTCTTCTCGGTGGGATGAACCTGCGGACTCATCTGAAATTGTACGAGACGAAGATGCTGCGGTGGCAATTGCGGTTTCTTGAAAAACCCATGCTTTTACTTTCTCTATGTCCTTGCCACGGCCATATTGTCCCATATTGGGATCCTTCTTCGGCTGACTTGGTGCAAGTGTCTGATCTGATGTTGCTGCTAACCCGGCAACTATCACCTCTGATTTTGGCGGTGATTTGTTCGTGGTCTTTCTCATTGACTCCTTGATGATAGACGGGGCTTTGGCACCATCCTTCTCTGAAAAAAAAACGAAAAAAAGGAAAATTAGAGAACGTCAGTATTAAATGGAAACTCGGTTTTCCTCTCTCAATATGAGGTACTCACCTGGCTTGTTGATGGGCTGGCTGCTGACTTGCAGGACCTTTTGGGGCTTGTCATAAAATAGCTCTGGATTTTGCAGGAATCCAAAGGCCTGGTTGCACCAGGAAATATAGAAGTATGAGCATCTGGTCCCTCTAGCTAAGGGCTGTGCAAGGAACGTATGACCATCAGGTCTCCAGCGTGAGGCGAGATGGCGCCGCAGCAAAAGCTGGAATGATTCCTCTCGGCTGTCAGGGGAGTAGCTCTGAAAGTCTAAGCTGTTGGTGGTTCTATCTTGTGCTTGGAAGTTGATGTCCGGGATGAGCTGGTCACAGTTAAACATACGGGCAAACCGATGAGGACAATAAGCCAAGTTGTCAAAACTTTCGCCTCGCCTATAAGTGACTCCACCTGTGCTGCAGCTCGCAAGTAACTCTATGGCTGATATTGAGATCACATATTTCCGGTTCTGGTAATTTGTGCGGCCATCTTGTATATAGTATGTTTTTCACCCTCTGGAAACCGTAGGGAGGAGCGTCCTAAAAAGTCCAAAGATTGGAGCCCTTGCCCAGAATCATCAAAGTCATAAAAAGATACGGTGTGCTTCCTTCACTGTATATGGCTTGACATCTCTCCAGTCTATTATAAAAAGGAGAATATTGTACTGGACAAGTCAAAGAGGAAGATATCGGTGCCTTTTTTTAAGAAGGATGCGAACCACCCCATGATAAAATGACCAGGGATAAATAGAGAACATTCACTTGCTGATTTGGTGCCAGTAGCAATGTTCCTATGCACGTGGTCCAATCTGCGGTACAAGAAAGCCAAGCTTGCCACACCAATAGCCACTCGGGTGCCTTCTGCAATTTTTACAGCCATGTTGAAAACTTCAGGTCGGATGTAATGCCCAGCCCTGACTGGAAGGCAATAGGTGCAAAGCCAAGATGCAATGAAAGCGGCACGGTAGAGCACCGGCGAATATGCGATGGTATAAGGGAGTCTTTGCTTGCCCAAAACAGCAGCAGGACGACCACTTCGTACTTCAACTCTGAATCCTGCTTTCTGGAGTAGAGGGTCAGCTGGATCGGCAAAACCATCCGGTGGCGAAACCTTCAGAGAATCAGCTCGGTCATCCAAAAAGTGGTCCACCCAGGCGGAGATAGTTACTAAGCCCGGTCCTGGCTTCTTGTCCTCAGGACAGAGGCTGCTATAAATAGCATAAAGAGATTCGACGTGGCCCCGTATAGCTGGCTCAAGCGGGACGAATTCTTCATACAAGCGACCGACAATTGGGATACCCATTGCGTCAGACATTGTGTGTAGAGGGAAACCCATCTCGCCCTGGCTAGTGAGCAAAGTATGCCCATCAGTATTCCAATGCGTCAAGAAAGCGGCCACCAAGGAGGAGTCGACCTTGCAATGATAGATGGATGCCAAGACTCCCCGGAAAATGTCGGCTTTCTGTAAGGTCTCACGATCTCCTTTATTTACCAACATTATGCGCGCCCAAATCAACATCTTCTTGCTCACTTGAACGCTGAGATGGAGTTGTGGAGGGGGCTCATGTGTCCACTTTAAGGGCGGTGACTTGATAAACTGCTGCGCTAACGTCGAAGTGCGAACAGGAAGGTCTTTGTGAGTCACGGGGCCATCTGATACGGGTTGTAGAACAAACACTGTGCCGCAATGATCTTGAACTGGTTGTTCCCATGGGTTCCTGCGTGTCCCAAGAGGAACTTCATGGAGCGAAGTGGTCAAATCTTTCCCTAAGGTTGGGACTCGGCACTGGGACCTGTACTTGTCTTCCCTCTTGAGAACTTCTGCAGCTGGTTCGAGGATAAGCTGTTGTCCCCTACCACCAAGCTTAAGGCATGTTGCAATTTCTGTTATGGACTCATTCAAATCTTCTCTGCTGGCGACGGCAACTTCACTTTCCTGAGCTTTATGATTTACATCCTTGAAAAAGTCAAAACTTTCCCGCCAGTAAAATATTTCGCCTTGCTCCTCTTTTGGCGCATGGTCTACAGACCCACAATACAGTGTATAGGGCGTGCACTTCACGGGATGGGCACCCTGGAAACAAGAGACAGGAAACATGATGGAGGACCATGTGGAATAAAAATACTACTACTACTAATAATCATGATGTCAGATATACATCTATTTGCTCGCTCTTAATATACCTGTGGAAAAGCGTTGGCCGGGGCACTGGACTGTGGTGCTCTGGACGGTGGCTGTCGACGGGGACGATCCAGCGGAGAGTTACTGGAACGATTTACGTTGTGATTTGATTTGTCTGCTGATTTCTTGACATTGCGAGCTCCTTTCACCGAGCGATCCATCTTTATAAAAAAGCAGTGGGCAAGAAAATAAATAAATAAGCGAGCGTGCTGAAGAGATTCTGGTGTTACAACACGCTCTAATCCAAATAAGAAAAGCTGGTGATCGGCCCTCATCTCGATGGGGGGTAGACAATGCAAGTACCTGGCAGGCTCTCGAGTTGTTCACCTTCCAGTTGCTAGTCCTGCACGTTCTTCTCGCCGGATTTCCCTTGGTTACGGCTAGCTGAACGGCTTGTCTTATTTCTCCTCTGACGGCCTGTGATTTGTGATGACATACGAAGCCTGCCGCAGTCTGAGTTTTATTTATGGGAACAAGGTTACCCGTCTCCTATATGCCTCTGGACTCGTTTTGGATACGGTTTCTGGCCATAGTCGGAGACCTATGTGAATTAAATCGGAAACCTGACACACACAGGGGATTTTTCTTCCTATCGAACTTCGGTTACGAAACAATCTTTCCCGAGTCGAGCTCTGCTACTTTCGCATAAACTTCATTTCGGCGGGTGGCATTTGTTTGATAATTATTTTATCAAAATAATAATCTTTTGTGACAGGGGTGAATTTCAAAGTATATTTATTCAACACATATTATTGGTGCATAAATGGGCGTATAAGATCACCATGGCTGAGCCTATGACCTTGGGCCCCCATCTCTGAAATATTCCTATGACGTTCATAAAAAAAAAAAAATATTCCTATGACACCGGACTTTTGTGCCTCTGAAATATTTCTAAAACGGCAAAGTTCTCTCGACGTACGAGCTTGGGAGTTATATTGGGGCTGGAGTACATATTTGGTCCTGAGATATATATAAGTCAAAAGAGATTCGATCTCTGTATATACATGCGTGTGACTACTAGTATCAAAGTCCTGGGAAGATACGCATGTGGAGATGATGGACTCAATCTAATCCAAACCAGAGATGCGTATCTGTTTTGCTTGGCCGAGAAGTTCACGCTTGGCCTCCTGCCTTATATAAACCGGCACCCTGGCCATCATTAGGCCTTACGTTCTCACGCATCCACGCCCAGCCGCCGAACGCTCTTTGCCTACGTAGGAGACGCATCTGCTGCTGCACGCCATCGCCCACATCTGTCAACGCCCTGCTGCTCATCAGGCACGTCGACATCGTCTTGCTGTTCGTTCATCTTCATCTGCAATCATGTCATCTACGCCGGCCGTCGTGTTTCTCGGTGAGCATCTAGTTTTAGATGTATTTTATTAGATGAGCATGAATACAACAGTTAGTTTGGATGCGTTAACTAGTTTATTAGATGAGCATGAGCGCAGCAGCGGCTTTATCTAGTTAGATGAGCATGAGTACAACAGCAACTTTATTAAATTATGAGAGATGCATCTACTTTGAGCTAGCCATTGGCTCTGCAGTTTTCTTCTACGGAGAGGTCATATTGGCCTGATCCGTATTACTTTATCTCGATAGTGGAGAAGGCGCATGGCTTATCTCTATCGTTTTTCTGCTACGCCGGAGGCGGTCGTATTGGCCTGCTCTGTACTATTTTATCACGATAGTGGAGAAGGTCGCATTGACTTATCTCTATCGTTTCCTTCTACGCCGGAGAGTCGTATTGGCCTGATCCGTATTACTTTACGATAGTGGAGGAAGGTGGCATTGACTTATCTCTATCGTTTTCTTCTACATCGGATAGTCGTATTGGCCTAATCCGCACTACTTCCTACGATAGTGGAGAAAGTCGTATTGGCTCATCCCTATTGTTTTCTTTTTCTCGAGAAGGTCGTATTGGCCAGATTGAGTAAAGTCGTTGCAACCAAATTTGGTGTGGCGCACGAAGTAACGCATAAGTGGCCCGAAAGGCTGCCCAAATGCAAGTGGCGGCTAAAGACTGCATACTCGTTTTACTATGAGCTTGTATGCTCATCTCAAAAGCGACATTGCTTCTTTTTGCTATAAAAATACTGGCGACAGCCGGGAGGCTATCCGTTCGATCAATTGAGTAAAAGCATCGTTCAAGCAATACTCTTACTTCTAATTTGTTGCGGATTTACTACCGTACAATCGTCCACTACGTCTAGTGCCGGCGAGGCTAGAGCGGAATCATGGCGAGTGCCGGCGAGGCGGGTCACCACTCCACCCGACCGTCCTAATTAACGGGATCGGATACACTGTTCTTTGGCACCGGCGGCGAAAGCAACTTACACCGCGTCCGTGTTAATGAAGGCCGGCATACATGGCGAGGCACCGCGGCGAGGCGATAGTCATCCCCTTCATCAACAAATTCCGTTTACTCCGGCGTGGCGTTGGCGATGTCACGACCAAGCGGCGACATAAAGCCACCCATAAAATTACTCGCCATATATAGCGGCTGGCGGTGATCAATCAAATACAAGACGACCATCAAAAGCGCGGCTTAATGGAGGAGGTTTTTAGCAGCTTCGTCTTGCGGATGTAATAACGGCCGCGCCCAATGTGGCCCCGGGAATCGGCGGACTACGCAATTTTCCTACAAGTCAGACCTCTCCTTAAGCATGACGCCAGACGGCATGTCACTTTTCAGGTGGCGGTATGATTTTCGCCATGTCCTACTACAACACAAGAGGGGGGTATGATATCATCCTTACCCATCTCGTCCATTGCTATTTTTTTAGGGATGGCATGGATTTTCGCCACACCCTGTCACAAGTCCCACTGGGCGTGCCATTTTGTTTGGTCGAAAACCGAGCGAAGACAAGTATAATAATGTAATGCAGGGAGACACATGCACACATATTCGAGAACCACGTATTTCATTAATCCTTTCTTGAATATACAAAATACATGATCAACGAAAAATTGTCTTCTTCCGTCTTCTGCCATGCTTAAGGAGAGGTCTGACTTGTAGGAAAATTGCGTGAGTCCGCCGATTCCCGGGCCTGTTGGCGCGGCCGGTTAATTACATCCGCAAGACGAGCTTGCGAAAAACCTCCGATTAAGCCGCGCTTGATGGTCGCCTTGTATTTGATTGATCACCGTCAGCCATATGCGATATATGGCGTGCGTAATTTTATGGGTGGCTTTATGTCGCCGGCTTGGTCGTGACATCGCCAACGCCACGCCGAGTAAACGGAATTTGTTGATGAAGGGGATGACTATCGCCTCGCTGCGGGTGCCCATCATGTATGCCGGCCTTCATTAACACGGGCGTGTGTAAGTTGCTTTAAGCCGGTGCCCCCGAAACGGTATCCGATCCCGTTAATTAGGGGCGTGTCGGTGGAGTGGTGACCTCGCCTGCCGGCACTCGCCATGATTCCGCCTAGCCTCGCCGGCACTAGACAGGTAGTGGACGATTGTACGGTAGTAAATCCGCAACAATTAGCAAAGAAGAGTATTGCTTGAACGATGCTTTACTCAATTGATCGAACGGATAGCCTCCCCCGGCGCCGGTATTTTTATAGCAAAGAAGCAATGTCGCTTTGAGATGAGCATACAAGCTCATAGTAAAACGAGTATGCAGTCTTTTAGCGTCACTTGCATTTGGGCAGCCTTTTCGCGCCACTTGCGTTACTTCGTCGCCACACCAAATTTGGTTGCAACGACTTACTCAATCTGGCCAATACGACCTTCTCGAGCGTAGAAAACAATAGGGATGAGCCAATACGACTTTCTCCACTATCGTAGGAAGTAGTGCGGATTAGGCCAATACGACCTATCCGATGTAGAAGAAAAACGATAGAGATAAGTCAATGCGACCTTCTCCACTATCGTGTAAAGTAATACGGATCAGGCCAATACGACCTCTCCGGCGTAGAAGGAAACGATAGAGATAAGTCAATGCGACCTTCTCCACTATCGTATAAAATAGTACAGAGCAGGCCAATACGACCGCTCCGGCGTAGCAGAAAACGATAGAGATAAGCCAATGCGACCTTCTCCACTATCGTGATAAAAGTAATACGGATCAGGCCAATACGACCTCTCCGGCGAAAGAAAACTGCAGAGCCAATGGCTAGCTCAAAGTAGATGCATCTCTCATAATTTAATAAAGTTGCTGTTGTACTCATGCTCATCTAACTAGATAAAGCCGCTGCTGCGCTCATGCTCATCTAATAAACTAGTTAACGCATCCAAACTAACTGTTGTATTCATGCTCATCTAATAAAATACATCTAAACTAGATGCTCACCGAGAAACACGACGGCCGGCGTAGATGACATGATTGCAGATGTGAAGATGAACGAACAGCAAGACGATGTCGACGTGCCTGATGAGCAGCAGGGCGTTGACAGATGTGGGCGATGGCGTGCAGCAGCAGATGCGTCTCCTACGTAGGCAAGAGCGTTCGGCGGCTGGGCGTGGATGCGTGAGAACGTAAGGGCCTAATGATGGCCAGGGTGCCGGTTTATATAAGGCAGGAGGCCAAGCGTGAACTTCTCGGCCAAGCAAACAGATACGCATCTCTGGTTTGGATTAGATTGGAGTCCATCATCTCCACATGCGTATCTTCCCAGGACTTTGATACTAGTAGTCACACGCATGTATATACAGAGATCGAATCTCTTTTGACTTATATATATCTCAGGACCAAATATGTACTCCAGCCCCAATGTAACTCCCAAGCTCTCGTACGTCGAGAGAACTTTGCCGTTTTAGAAATATTTCAGAGGCACAAAAGTCCGGGTGTCATAGGAATATTTCTTTTTTTTTTTTTTTTTTTTTTTTTTGGAACGTCATAGGAATATTTCAGAGATGGGGCCCGCGTGTCATAGGCTCAGCCATGGTGATCTTATACGCCCATTTATGCACCAATAATATGTGTTGAATAAATATACTTTGAAATTCACCCTGTCACAAAAGATTATTATTTTGATAAAATAATTATCAAACACCGGTACAGCATCATGGGATGCAGCTCCACACCTTGTTGGGTGTGCAGGCAGGGAGACATTTGCATTGCATTCATATGCATTCCGAAGTATATTATGAAGTGACTTGTTCATAGTTTTATGAAGCTTTATATTCTTTGGCTATGTTCCAAATTGGAAATCTCTCATGTTATTTGATATCATATTCAAACTCTACATTAAATTGAAATTCAACTTGTGATTTAAATGGCTAGTCAAAACAAGTTTGCTTGCTGAGATGTTTCATCTCACCCTTGCTTTACTCAACCCAGGTACTGATGATTGCTTGGAAGGGAAGGGGATTAGCTGCACGTCACGCACTTCACTTCTTAGAGTCATCATATTTTGATAACAAATAATCTGGTTTCGTTCATTAGACTTAAAAGTAAATGTTCAAGGAGTGGTTGTTAATTTTCTTATAGGAATGCCGCATATTTGTGTTAAAATGTTTAATGATGCTAGTTTGCTTCCGTTGGTTTTATGTATGTCTTGTTACTTGTAGTTCCTTAAATTACAAAGTGGAAGTGCTGCCAAAAATCTTTATTGGTTATGTGCAGCTGTTGTTGTCGGTCTTTAGTAACATCCCCGGGTGTCTCTGTGAATTTTGGGGTGTTACATTGATCGAGCTACCATTTTACTTGTGAAAGGAAAGACCAAAGTGTTGAGAAGGTGCTACGACTGTAGTGCTCAGAGGTGGCGGGACTCAATTCGCTACTACTAAATTTACCATCAGAAATTCACGCTTCGAGTACTGCATGTGTAAAACTAACTCGTTTTTATGTAGTATTGGACTGCATCCCATATTACGAACCACCATTATGCCTTTGTAGTAGGAGTGAATTTGTAGAGTTGTCTACTACTTTCACATCACCGACAAATTTAAAGGGACAGCAGTGTATTCAATACAGATCTCAAATGGATGTGCAATTAGCATGGCTAGTGAGCATGTGCTCCCGACGTTCACTTAATTATTATTAGTTCACTTTTTACTTTCATGGATGTATAGTACCAATATTAATTGGTTCTTGGTCAAGGCATGCCTATAAAATGACATTTACAAGCATCAGTAGAATATGTTTATTATCATTTGGTTATTAGTACTAGTAGGAGACTTTCAGCTCTGGCTGCTAAATTATGAAGCAAAATGCAGCAAGAGCATGATACCTATGAAGACATGTAGGCTTGAGAAGTATCAGGATACCACAGTGCCTGAGTTTCACTTCCACTCAAACATATCTGCCCTTGCTCGAGCAAAGGTCAGAATGAAGGTTGTCGTCCTCCAGCACCAGACCGCTGATGCTTCATCATAACATCGCCAGAATCTTTCACGTGCCCTCAATGGGACTGATCGTGCTCCCATGAAGAACGGAGAAAACCTGTTGAAGTTTATTAATGTTATTTCTTTAAGCTTTGCTTTTCAGCGATATATTAAAATAAACTATTGCTTGCTTGCTTGCTTATTCGATATCCCTAGCTTTTCTTACTGTACATTGAGAGATATTGCTTGCTTTCTTAAGATCATGCCCTGTTCTCTTTCCAAAAAGAAACATAATGATCCAAAACCCTGCATACATTTAAGTTTAGCCGGATAATTTGCTTGTTCATCTTAATGATGATGATCATGTAGTTGTAATGTAACTTCCAATTTGGAACTATTACTCAGGAAGCCTGAAAAGCATTATAAATTATCAAATTTAAACTTTAAAAACTGAAGCATTAGATGTCCATACTAATAAAGATAATCCAATTAAAACTTTCAAAAGCAATACTCAGAAGCTTTGGAAGGCAATATCAAATATTTAGCTCACAGATATGCAGAGCGATGCAAAAATGGAAATCAGGTACTAAATGCAAATAAATTAACAAAACAACCGTGTGGGAGTTAAATAATACATTATTTTTGACACAATACATGTGCATGTACATTATGAAAATGGAGTCCTGGACAAACCTGCCGTTCACGCCATCGAGCATTACAGGAATCAATTTCTGTGAGGGACATATTACATTTACCGTGGGCGGGCAAATGCACCCACCACCTACCTTTAAATCTAGAACATCGCATCTTTATAACCCTGTTTAGTCCCGTATGAGTCTCTTTTGGTGGCCCTATATTCTGTAATTCAACTGCTCAGATATTTGGTGGGATGCTATGATATATGTAATTCCTTAGTGTTGCATCACTTTGAGATGTGCCTAACCGTCAATTTAGTAGTAGCAGTAATCAGCGTTCTGCTGAAACAGTGCTTGTACTCCGGTCCGTAAATGTCTTCCATCAAGACATTATCTGGCCCGGAATATGCCTTCCGACGAAGTTCGTCCCATCTGCATGCCACCAGTGGGAAGTAATTAAGCGAAAAAGAGGGTTTGAGAAACGAAGACAAAATAATAATCCGACTTAGAAATAAAAGAATAATAAGGATGCCATGAAAAGAGTAACACGAAATTACTCTATCCTGTGTTTTCAAATCTATAAGTAAAATTAAGTTTAGTATTTGTGCATAAAACTGTATAAAATGGTACCTAGAAAGTAGAAAACGATTTATAGTTTGGAAATCAAATGACGGGAGTGTTAGAATGAAAAGGAAACATGGGTCACCGCAAGGTAGTTGTGAAAGATTGATGAGAGTACAAAGTGTGACACCACAAGGTAGTTATGCAACCACTGCATATGTATCCGTCAATCATTCCATTAGTTCATCCAATCCTGTGGAGTACATGATCACGGAGGTAACCATAATTAGTCATTTCGTACAGTATGATTATACACTACAAAATACTAACGCCAGTCATATCTCGTCCAGTCACTGTGTGATGTATATTGTAACACAAAGACGAACGTGTGGGTGCCTGCGTGCCCTGCGTCGGCACTGACACCGAAGGGTGGAGGCCTTGCACAAGCAAGCAAAAGGAGATGTGAAGAAATCGAGAAGCACTCTCCTGCGAACAAACAAACCAACACAGATGGCACCATGCACCAAGTACAGCAGCAACGACTAGGGCAGGCACACGATTGATCGAGACAAGACACGACGCCAGGCTGCGATCGACCGACCGGGCCGTGGCCATCAGCCATGACTACTAGAGTGTACCAGCATCTCACGGACGCTGAAGATGACGAAGCTGGACTGTCGACAGCAACGGCACGGAGCTTGAACAGGATGAAGAGGCTAGCCGAGGTCAACGGCAAACCGTTCAGCTGGAGTGTCAGCAGGATTAAGAGACTAGTTGCCGTCGACGTGGCTCGTGATCTGTCCCGGTTTGATCACTGCCTCGCTGACCTGGATCCCGCAGTAAGTAGCATCGGAATATGGAAAGTGAGGCGTCGTGGGTTCCTGATGCTTCTCATTTCCATCCAACAAATGGATGATGTTGCAGCAATTGGCTTCATCATGACCAACAAAACTACCTCGACCCTGGACCAAATGTGCGTTGTGGCAAGCTAACGATCCTGAAACTCTGGTATATGTTCTCATATTGGCTCTTGAGCTTCTTCTACATGATTCCTTTTATAAGGTCTATGGTCTGGACGTATAAACAAATTATTATCGGTACTATACACTCTGAAAGCAAACAGTGATCTGACGGCAAGTAATTCAATTGTAAGAACTCTGTTCCAACATGCTTATTTATAATGCTACTGCACACTATTTGCGACTTTAAATTGAACACACTGCAGCCCCACCTGTTGTTGTCTTCCGCCGCACACTGCCGTTAACTGGTTTTGCCTCTGCTGAGCAATTGTTTGTAGCTGATTTTGCCTCTGCTGTCTACTGCTGCTCTCATCAATTGGTCCTACTGCCACACTCTGCCATCCACTTGTTTCACCAGGTTAGCCAGCTGTCGGCCACCAGGAGCCGTGTTTTGTGTGCACAGTCCAACCGGCCATGGTTGGATGGTTGGACCGCGCAGGTTCATCTGGGCTATGTTCCTGGGCTGAGACAAGCCGGACCTTTCCTCAATAAAAATAAAGATAAAATTTCAGATTCAATTCTATTGTGCTTCTCGGTAGTTTATTTATGCGGTGAAGTCATAATAAAATCACATGTTTATATGTACAAATTGTTTGCTGTAAAAATAAAGTAAATTAGGGTTTAGTTTGTTTACTTTTAAAAATAGTTTCTGTTATCCATGTGATGTGAAATTTTTATGGTTCCTTAGTCAATGGGTTTTTTTCTTAGAAACGTAGTCTCGGTACTGCCTTGTCACTATTTTCTAACGGCCCCAAAAAACTGCTGTAAGGATAAACAAGCTCTCAGATTGAGATAATGGAACATTTTCCAGTAACTAAATTGCTACAAAGTTGGAACTTGTCGATCCCAAGACCTTCTTCAGTGAAACATGAAGCAAAAAAGAAAAACAGGATTAAAACAGGTTGTGACTATTTGTTCCTCAGTAAGTGCCATATATTTTTTTGTCTAGTGATGGTACAGAGTCTATTTGGAAAAAAAATATGAAAACATATGAAATTTTTGTGTAATTAAGCAATAGATTACGCACATTCTGTTGCAATTACAAAACTGTTTGGCAACAAATATATGGGCACAAAAGCACCATGGGGGTACTAGTGTAGCTGATGCAAGCAAAGGTCTGACAATACTTATGTCTTGAGATTTCCAAATCCCAAAATCATGGTTGAGTGGAGTAATATCAAGACAATGGTCATGAAGGGTGGTGATGCTCACATCAGGATTGATCCATGGTTCTCTATCAGTGGAAGCAAAGAATCCTTGCAGAATGGGTGGTTCGGGGTCTCCAACATCCCTGATGATCAGAGATCAATACTTACACTTGCCAAGCTAGGTTGGAGGCTTAGTGGGTAAAGTGGCAGAAATTGATGAGAGAACTAGGTTTAGGCTGGATTATGTCAGGATGAGAATTTCTTGCAAAGATCTTACTAAAGTTCATAAATCTGCAGAAGCATTTTTTAGGCAATGATAGATATGTGTTTGGCTTTGAGAGGGAAATGCCTGAAAAAACTAGTGGTGGAATGTCGAAAGTTGCAGCGAAGATAAATGAAGAACAACCACCTAGCAAGAAATACAGATCTGAGGATGGTGCCAGTAGCAAAGATATGACTGCAAATCAGCAATCTAAGAATCCTGGTAAACAGACTGTGGCATCGATCAGCTCCACCTAAGTTCCAATAGAGACAAGTGCAAGAATGTAATCCAAAATTGATGTATGCTGCACAGAAGGCCTTTCATGTAACTGATGAAGATGTAGAAGTAATATGATGTTGCTAAAAACAAAGTGTGCGGTTTCCAGAATTTGGATTTCATGTAATATGAGTTTGGTAGCTGATAACATCAACATTTTTCACTGATACTTCTCTAGAAAACAGCCACGCATGAGATCAAATGAAGCCTGTAAGTGTGATAGAGTGGGAAGCGCCGTATTATGGTCCATACAAAAATACAAAATCATCCATACACGCATAAAATGGGCTCGAAGACGTTGTATACATATACAATGGCATATTTCGCAAGAATTGTAAGGGCAGTGGTACGGTTTCTTAAATAGTAATGGTGTGTTTCAAAAACAGTAAAGTTTTAATGGCACAAATCGAATTAACCCTATCTTTGACAGCAGCAAAGCAGGCAGTGGTGTGAGTGCAGTGAGCAACCACGGTTGAGTACTGCACACTATGCACTGTATGCCTGGCCGAGGGCATGCCTGTCACTGTATGGCGTGTTGAGTGGCACGACAAGCGGCCTTGGCAAGTTGTGCAGAAGCATAGGCCATGATGAGCAGACTTGATGAATGGGATTTGGTTCCTCAATACCTCTGATTTTCCATTGTCCAAGCTCTATGGATTTTTCCATTTCACAGAATACTCATGACAAAACTAATGTTATGTATATAGTTTGATGTCGCTCAAGAGAAGTGGTGCTATATATCTGGCAGAAATGAATCATGACATATTGTCACTTTGCAAAAAGTTGGTTCAATAATTTATTTTTCAGTAGGCGACGCATTATACGCATGCATTCAGTAGTATGCATGCATGCATCCAAAGTCGTTAGAGAATTGATGAATTTGTGAATCAATCAATAAATTATTACTACATCAATATTTTGCTCAAAAACACATCCGTTGGTTTGTTTATGTATGCGAACTCCTATGGGACAGAACACAGTGTTGGGACACTGGTGGCCGTTGAGTCCTAATTGCTATTGGTGAGCGCGAGAACGAAAGTTAGAACCCACAGAACTCACACGAAAATGGGATCGTTACCATTTTCATTGGTTACCTAAGATGCGTTACGCAGGATCAATGCCCACCATGTCCCTTATTATCGTATTGCCGTTTTACCCACACCTTTCATTACACTGCAGTGTCATAAGTCAAGTGTAACAACTCAAAGTTTGTTATGAATGGCATGGGAATTAAGCTTGGTGTTATATTTTTCCACCATAATGAAGGCCACCTAATTATAATTATAGAATCCAATGTATTAGTCAGAAGCCCTGTAAGGCCTTGTCAAATCAGAGCTTCTCCATTTTTCCACACATAAAATACATGCTTGTCCGGGTCATCACGAAATCATGATACTAAATAAGTTTCGTTTGCATATGTCAAAATTCATTTTTATGTAGTGTTGACTGAGTCCTATAGCCCCCAAGGTCAGATGTAACAACCTATAGTTTGTCCTTAATTGTTTTGGATTAAATCATATCACAATGCAGGCACCTAAATATTCCCTTTACCAAGTTTTATTTTGATTGATCGTCAAAACTTATCGTTGAATAGCTGCTTAAAACTAGACAAAATTATGAACTACCATTATGCATTGGACAACAGAAGGAGCTTCGTAGTAGGAGCAAATTTATAGGGTTGCCGACTACTTTCATTTCACTGACAAAATTTAAGGGGCTGCAGTGTGTTCAGTTCAGATCTAAAATGGATGTGCAATTGCATTTCTTCTCAGCATGTGCTCCCTGTCCGAGTTTATATTTTATACGAATTATGATTAGTTCACTGATCTTTTTATTTTATAGTACCAATAGCAATTGGGACATGGGCCCGACATCCCTACAAAATGAGTTGTAGAAGGTCAAGCACCACTAGCATAGTCTTAGAATCATTAGGTTACTATTGTGGTAGGAAACTTATGGAAGCTGATAAATGATGAAGCAAAATTTAGCAATTGCATGTTATCTATGAAGACATATAGGTTTGAGAAGCATCAGGGAGCCACAAAGCTAGAGTGCCAGTTCAACTTGACCAACTCTACAACTGTGTGTACAAGCCTATATATTATTAAAATGAAATTAAGCTTATTTCGGTAAAATTACTTCTTGTCCTAGTCTGTAACTAATGCGGTGGCCTCACAGGTCTGTTCTCAAATTTTGCAGATCTCTACCGAGTCATTGACGAATGGAGGCACCCATGCTGAAGATCCCAAGTGCGGCACTGCTCCAGTCTTCAAGGCCCCGTGTACCTGATAGCTCTGGCTACTTTGGATCAGACTTCTGTCAGCCACCAGAGATCCCAGAGATTCCACTATACAGCCATGCATGTGCTTCCCAACGTCGCAACAACCGATGCCGGAGTTTAGCCACACCCACCACTCGCACCTCCAGGGTAGATATCTACCGGAGGTTTTCCATGAGATGTTGTCCATGGCACAGCATGATGGCTTACCATCATCTGTTGTTTTCAGGTTTTCCCTTCACAAAGGTCTTGTTTTCTTGTACGTGTGTGCCTCAAAAACCTAAGCTCCACCAAGCATAGTTCAGAGATTAGTGGGAGCTGGAGTTTATAGCTTTTGCTCAGATAGTGTCGTACACATGGCAAGGACTAAAGACTAAATTAACCTTACACTTATAGAATAGTTTTTGAAGTGGTAAGCTCAAACATAAGCCGCTTCTTTGAATTCTCGTGATTATGTAGACACACATTTGTGATGCTGCCGAATCGAGTTAGTTCTATAATATTCATAAGCAGTTACTACCTCGATTTTATTAGTCAATCAAAGTTGGAGAATCAAACTAATGCTTAGAATATAAATAGTTTCTCTTGGGATGCCAACTAAACCTAAAGTAAATATTTGAGCACAAGACGGACAAATCAACAAAATGGTCACTACTAATGATGCATGCTCCACTTGTATTTCTTTTTTCCATGCTCTGCCTGCATGACACAAGCAAGGCGAGTTGAGGACTGTGACACCGGTTAGGGTGGCCACCACAGCACCAACTGAGGTTGTGCGACATGTGAGTCATGTTCTACTTCATCCAATCGAGCAACAGAAGGGCGTGGAAATCCACCAAACAGAGCATCGGCAGGACCCTATGGCGATACTTGTTCACCTCAAAGCTGCTTTGGACAAGTCTTGACGAAGCTTCTTGACACATTCCAATGCCTCTTGAGAGTGTACAGTTTTGGCGAAGCTTGGATCAAAGATCGGGTGCTATTCTATCTCCACATACCTCTCATTTTCATCTATCATCAGCATGCATCACTACTAATGATGCATGCTCCACTTGTATTCCTTATTTCCATGCTCTGAGAATGGCATGGAAGTCCACCAGACAGAGCATCGGCAGGACCCTGCAGCGACGCTTGTTCACCTCAAAGCTGCCTTGGACGAGTCTGTTCTGCAGAGCGTCGTGGGGGGACAGATGAGAAGCCCCTGCTGGAACGCTTCTAATGGGGCCCCTGGCTAGTATGTGGCACTCACGTGTTGTGTGTAGCTGTTTCTACTTGTCAGGAAGCTTCTCGACACATTCCAATGCCTCTTGCGAGTGGACAGATTTGGCGAAGCTTGGATCAAAATTCAGGTGCTATTCTATTTCCAGATACCTCTCATTTCCATTTATCATCGCCTCCTTGCACTCTTCCACTCCCCATAGTAGGACATAACTAAAGTACTATGTGATTGGTAATTTGGCTCGATCAGAAGAAATAGTGCCATGGTATATATTGGTCTGGAAAGAATCTTGGGGTATCATGACATTAATTTTCCAGAAGAATTGATTATATTCATTGAGAGTAGCCTAGTCATTATGGGTTTGCTTGGGACACTGGATATCCGCCATGTACATGCATGTGTTGTCAGCCCAGGTTTGTATTGCTGTTTGACTGCGCAGCTGCCGAACAAGCAGTATTCAAATAACCGCCATACACATGCACTCTATACTTGTCCATGGGCTTGGGGTACATGTCCGCGTACAACGTGTACTCTATACGTTTACTTGTCTAATAATGTCAGTGCAGTGAAGAAAAAAGGTACAACATTGATCTTGGGGAATAGCAATCAGCGTGCTCCACTTCAGAATGAAAGACACTCAGTCGCATAACAAGCACACTTCATTTTCAGCCAGTTTGGCATTAAATGTATGCATTTAATAATATCAGCTGGTGCAAAATAAGATTGTCATTCTTGCTATCATGGCTTCTTGCCCTTCATTACAAAAAGTTATTTTCTTTTAAAAAAATGTAGTATTAGTCGGAACACAGTACGTAGTTTTTTTAAAAAAAGAAAACATCTAGAATATGGCTGCACGCCAACCATTGTAGCTTGGCCGCACGCCAAACTACAATGGTGTTAGCTAGGTGCTAACCAAGAGGAAAGTAACTCTCGTAAGGCTACCAGCTAGAAAGACCTATAGGCAGAACAAGCTGCTGAACGAAATCCAAAAATCTAAACTACAATTTTAGAAGCATCAACCATAATAATCCCTACTAAAATTTTAACGCATACATTCAGTCACAGATGTCTTCTACAGCTTCATAAGGAACTGGAGCAGCGGCACTTGTTGGAGCCCTTTCACAGGGGCGAATAGTCTTGCGAACGGACATTTTAGCCAATGCAAAGCATGCAAAGATTTGGCAATTCTGTTTCCCGGTGCATCTCATTTGCATCTATTACCAGTTCTCCTTGCATTCTTCAATTCCAAATAATATCCAGGACAGAGCTAATGTTCTATGTGAATGGTGATTCGATTTGATCCAAAGAAATGGCAATTCCAAATAATGCATACACGGGGCAGTTTGGTGGTGAATACTAGTTCTATGTTTTTCCTGGATACCTCTCATTTCTATCTCATAAGCTCCTTGCACCCTATCATTTCACACAATACTCAGTACAAAGCTAAAGTTTTGTCTACGAGTGGCAATTGCATTCAGTCACAAGAAATGGTGACATGGTATATATATTAGCGTCAAAAGAATCACGACACATTATTACTTTTCCTTGCAAATAAACACATATTTATTCTCAGTAGGTGAGTCATCATTGTCCTGTTTGATTAGGACGCTGGAAAAATTTCCAGGTACATGCAAGCGCTCCCATGAAAACTATTTCATCTGGATGGATGTTTTGCTAAGCACCAGCCTGACAGTCAGCATTCAAGTAGCACCCATATGCATGCATTCAAAAGTGATCTGTATACTGCAAAACAAAACAGTCATTCGTTACTATTCAGGCATCTTCTGCTTTAATAAAATTTATTGTCTATCAATCAATCAACGCTACATCAAAAATTGAGCTGGAAAGGCACACCTACGCCACTGAAACGTACTCCTATAGACTCAACAGGGTTACAAAGATGATCTGTTCTATGAAACCGTGGAGGAAGCAAATGAGCTAGGGAACTGTGTGATTGAAGATATTCGTAAAATTCTAAGGACCAGCAGTTGGTGGAGTCGAGGTTCCATCTCGGCTGAAACAACTGATATCTCGGCTGAAGATCCAGATGCCGCACCTACGCATCACTTGATATTTCGGATCTTCCATCTGCTAAGCGCCTGTGGAGAGAAACTGCCACCAAGGATGTTGACCAATCTTGGTGCCCATTGCATGGTCTCTCAACCAGCTACCAGCCGCTGTTAGAGTCTACAAACACGTACCCAACCAGTCCCACCACCATGATGCATGATGGCCATGGTTCAGTTTGGGTTTCTTAGCGATTCTTGTTTTGTTTTTTTTGCATCTTCCCTTGACAAAAAATATGTTAGTCACATACCTCACTTATGAAATCTTTAGGCTCAACCAAAATAGTTGTAGGATTAATGCAAGCTCAAGCCACTCGCGTGAATTCTCTTGATTTATGTGTGGACAAATATTTGCGATGCTTCCAACTAGTCAATTTCACAATATCCATATAAGCATTTACTAGGTCGTTGGTCTCAAGATATATTTTATTTCTGTCAGAATAATCACCAACTGAATCTGAATACACGAAACCAGTAATGCCTGCCACACTTGTGGAAGAAATTCTCCGTTTTATTAGGAATATGATTCATCCTGGGACGTTCAGGAAACCTGAAGTTCATATTTTGAGCACAAGAGGAATAAATCAATCATAATAATCAAACTATCTGGCCTGATGCTGCTACGCTAGAGATGCACTTAGTTTGCACGAGTTGGATTGGTACAGGGAGGAGCCCGAACAGAAGAACTTGTTGGATCATTTTAACCAAAGCTTGCAATGAAATTTCAGTTCTATTCCATTTCCCAATACCACTCATCTCCATTTAGGCTAGTCTCTATGGGGGTTTCATAGGAGTGTCATGCACATTAATTAGGTGACACATCAGCACAAAAGAGCATCTTTGCATGAAATGGGTAGGAGAGAGAAGATGAAAGTTTCATCTAGGTGAAACCCGCTCGCACTGTTTCCAATACAATGAAACTCGCATGAAACCGCCATTGAGGCCCATCGTTTCATCGTCCCTGATCCCGTGCGCATGATGGCTGCTGCCAGCGATGAGTGTTTGTTGTTATTCTGTTGTTGCACAAGTTGGCTACACATTCATAGGCTGCATATGATCCCAACAATATGCAACAATTAATTGCTTTGCTAAGCCTAGGAAACTTCAAAGTGAAACGCGTGCATTGTAGGGGTTGTTTCATAGAGAGTTTCATCTCACTCTTCCTGACGATTTTATTTTGAAAACCGTCCGATGACACTGGCCATAGAGACTGGCCTTATCATCAGCAACTTGCATTCTTACATTTGACGTAGTGCTACCCATGATAGAGCCAAAGTTCCATGTGAATGGTAATTTGTTTCGATCAGAAGAAATAGCACCATTATATATATTGGCCCCCTAAGAAGAACCTTGGCATATTGTCACTAGCCGAGTCATTATGGGTCACTGGAAATCTGCCATGTACATTAAGTGCCCAAGGTCTGTTGCTGTTTAACTGCACAGCTGCCTGACGAGAATTATCCATATATTGCATAGTAAAATTGTCACTCTTTATAATCCAAGCATCTCCTGCTTTATTAGTTGAAATCATCAAAATTCAATGTCAAAGAATTATTTGAATGGTAAAATCCATCAATCACTAGTACATCAAAATTGAGTTGTACAGATGCCTGGGCCGCAGAAGTTGGAGCAGGGTTACAGAGAAGAGTAAATCTAGGAACCCTTGTCGGACTTGTTTGGTTAATACAGCTAGGATGATACCATGAACCCGCAAATAGTCTTTATTTTTATCGATTTTGTTGGAACCCACAAAATTAAGACCATCTGTGGGCTGTTGACAAACCTTTTCGTGCTGATTTCTGCATGTAAAAAAAAAAACTGAATATTTATTCTCAGTAAGCCACGATTATCCTGCCCAGACCGGTCGTTCTGAAATCCCCTTCCCCTGTTGTCATGAAA
Organism: Hyparrhenia diplandra; assembly: GCA_015847255.1. NCBI lineage: Eukaryota > Viridiplantae > Streptophyta > Magnoliopsida > Poales > Poaceae > Hyparrhenia > Hyparrhenia diplandra. The sequence continues at coordinate 505,875 of JADLZK010013221.1, read as the reverse complement.
CCTTGGATTCCGGCCAGCAAAATATGGATGCCGCTCAATGTTCATCGCTGGATGCCAAGGAGCCTGTAGAACGGCTATAATGCCTGAGTTTCCCTTCCACTTGCACGATTTCCATGCACGAAACATTCTCGCTTTCCTAAGTTTTTAGATAATGGATAATAAAATCCGGCCCCTACATCCAAGGATGTACACAGCCAATTATTACAAAGTGTCGAAATAGAAAAAAAACATAAGCAAGCCTTGTGTCTGTAACATAGACAGAGGAGCTAAACCAAACGGAAAAAGATGCTTCCACCCTCTATTAGAAATTCCTAGAGCAACCATCTCCAATTGCTTGCTCAACACAACGAGGGCGTTGCCTTTGCTTGCTCAAAGACGCTGTAATGCGGGCCCAAAACGCATCCAATATGCTCCCCTGAAGATAACCTGCATAATTGAGTTAGATTTCAATTTTTTAAAAATCGTGTCATTACGACATCTCCAGATGGCCCAGAATAAGGCAGCCACACCCACCCAAATCAGGGGCTTAGTTTGTTTGTCTTGATTATTAAGCCAACTACTAAACATATGTTCAGTGGAGGTTGGTTGTGTGAGGTTAGTAGCATAGAAAATAATCCTCCAGATCATCTTTGCAAAGGGACAGTCAAAAAAGAGGTGTTGGATAGTTTCATTCAAGTTGCAACACTCGCATGCATTTCTGACTCCCTTTGCAATTTTTCCCGGCACGCTTTCCTAAGTACACCAGACAATTAGTAATATTCAATTTGATGGATTTATTAGTAAGGGTGTTGTAGTATTTGTCTCTAATTTTGGTGTGTAACCAATCCCACATTCTCACGGGTCTGCTCTCCCGAATCCACTGGATTTACAGTGTGAACGAGATGTGATTGATCTCCCATTACAGTCTAAGACCAGAAACGGACGAGAGGAGCTGTCCGTGGCCCTTCATAGCACTTGGCATGCACCTGTAGTATCCTCCGTCTAATTCTAGACTGGTTCCAGCCGCTCGTGCATGACCACATTTTAGGGGAAGGTTCCATGAAAAATTTGGTGCTATTATGCTTCCAGATACCTCTCACTTCCATCTATATATCTTCAGCTCCTTGCCTGCTTCCATTCCACATAATACTAAGGATAGAGCCCAAATTCTCTATATATTAGTAGTAATTTCATTCGCTTAGAAGAAGTGGCTCCATGGTATATATTGGTCTCAAAAGAACGCCATGACATGTTGTTACTATTTTATACATATTGGCCTCGAAATCTATATCAGAATTTTATGTTTTCAATCAATTTTCATTAGTCCAGTCTTTACTCTCAGGAATGTATAGTACCAGTAATATTTGGTTTATAGTCTGGGGATGCCTATAAAATGACATGTAGAGGAAGTTCAAGAACCAGTTGAGCTTAAGGTGGCTGGGAAATGATGAAAGCAAAATGCTGCAAGAGCATGTTACCTGCGAAGACATTAAGGGTTGAGAAGCAACAGTAATTAATAGCCCACAATGCCTTTGTTCTCCTTCCATTCGAAAATCTCTACAGGTGTGTACTCTGGAGGCCTCAGGCCGTTCCACCAGCGCACAATGTCTGGTCTTCAATTCTGCAGGTCTCCACTGAGAGTCATGTATGAGCACTCAAACAGGTCTCCAGCTAGTCTCTAGTCTCCAGCTGGTCTCTAATTTTTTGAAGAAATCGAAGGCTGAACCATGGAGCAACGCAAATGAGAAGCTTGACGGGCAGTAACTGTGCACTGTACCACGCCACCGTTGGTGACATGAGTCATGCAGTATCCAGTCGGTATACTTGTTAGTGTCAGTCTTGGATTAGGATATATTTGATTTGTAATAGATGCACTGGAATATACTACCTCGGTTCCGTTTTATAAGTCGTTCTGACCAACTGCCAACACAAGCCGAAACGACTTAAAAAAAGAAATGGAGGGAGTACATTATAGAGCAATTGACCAATTTTTGTGCCCATTGCATGGTCATGGACGCACCTCCCAACCTGCTACCAGCCGTTGTTAGAGTTTAGAAACATGTATCCAACCACATGATGCATGATGGCCATGGTTCAGTTTGGGTATCTTAGCGATTCTTTTTTTTTTTTTTTTTTTTCTTCCCTTGACAAATTTCTGTTCTATTGTTGGTGCATTCCTGAAAAAATCTGTTACTCACATACCTCACTTATGAAATCTTTTGCCTCAACCAAAATAGTTGTAGGATTAATGCAAGCTCAAGCCACTTGCGTGAATTCTCTTGATTTATGTGTGGACACATATTTGCGATGCTTCCAACTAGTCAATCTCACAATATCCATATAAGCATTTACTAGGTCGTTGGTCTCGAGATTTAGTTTATTTCTATCAGAATAATAACCAACTGAATCTGAATACTCGAATCCAGTAATGCCTGCCACACTGGTGGAAGAAATTCTCCGTTTTATTAGGAATATGATTCATCCTGAGACGTTCAGGAAACCTAAAGTTCATATCTTGAGCACAAGAGGAATAAATCAATCATAATAATCAAACTATCTGGCCTGACGCTGCTAGCCTGCTACGCTAGAGATGCACTGTTGCAGGAGTTGGATTGGTACAGGGAGGAGCCCGAACAGAAGCACTTGTTGGATTATTTTAACCAAATATTGCAATGAAATTTCAGTTCTATTTCATTTCCCAATACCACTCATCTCCATTTATCATCAGCAACTTGCATTCTTACATTTGACGTAGTGCTACCCATGACAGAGCCTAAGTTCCATGTGAATGGTAATTTTTTTCAATCAGAAGAAATAGCACCATTATATATATTGGCCAGCTAAAAAGAATCTTGGCATATTGTCAGTAGCCGAGTCATTATGGGCCACTAGAAATCTGCCACGTACATGCAAGTACCCAAGCACATGTTTTTTGTCAGCCTAGGTCTGTTGCTGTTTAACTGCGCAGCTGCCTGACAAGCCGCATTCATACAACCCCCATATACATGCATTCAATAATTATACATATATTGCATAGTAAAATTGTCACTCTTTATAATCCAAGTATCTCCTGCTTTATTAGTTGAAATCATCAAAATTCAATGCCAAAGAATTATTTTAACGGTAAAATCCATCAATCACACTCACTACTACATCAAAATTGAGTTGTAAAGATGCCTGGGCCGCAGAAGTTGGAGCAGGGTTACAGAGAAGAGTACATCTAAGAACCCTTGGGACTTGTTTGGTTAATACAGTATTTATTTCTAACTGTGCACGCTGAGAAAAATATATTTTTGACAGTAGTGCACACATAGAAAAATTGATTGTCAGATTAAAAATATTTTTTGTGTGCATGAATCAGCACAGAAAAAAAATAAATAAACAAAAAAAAAATGTGCTATTTTGTTTCCCAATGTCTGTCATACAATAGAGCTCCAAGCTAAGTGCAGCTAGATTGTTCGTTGTTGCAAAAGGCACATTATGAGCGGTCAACTTCCAAGGACCAGATGGCTAGAGATTGAGGGACGCAGAAGTTCACCAAGTCTCTATTCTTAGTAACATATACAGGAAGGACAGAGAGAACGGCAACAGCAAGGTTGCGTCAATGTCAAAACTTTCCGAGTTGTTGCAGACCAGGTCCTCTTGCAGATATAAGAAACAAGAAGTAAGGTGTGTACTACCAATAACAATTGTTCTATACGTCCAGCCCAAACGCCTATATATAAAAACAAGACTCGCATAAGCTCAAGCACCAATATGAAGTTTCAGGATGGTTAGGTTGCCTATAAGTTCCCTATAAGTTCAATAAGCTCAGGATTGAGAAGCATGAGGAACCCACAACATGCCAGTTTCCATTCCGTGTGAAGGAACCTGTAATATTTCCTGACAGAACTTTGTGCTCTCTATTCTTATCCAACAATTTTATGACAATAACAAAGTAATATTGCCTTAAAATAAAATATGAAACTAATTAATAGCGGTAATAGCTTTTCAAGAGAACCTCTACCTTACTCCTCACGTGCTGTGTTATCTAATTATTTCGTGACAATAATAGTAGTAGTAGTATTGCCTCATGAAATGCTCTACATCAATCCTCACGACATGCATTAGAACTAATAAGGTTTATAAAACATATTTCACAGGGAGTTGGTACTTCTACATACTTTCAGAATGATTTATGCTGGCCGTTAATCTAAATAAGGATTGTGAAAAAAAATGGATTCAGGAATGATTTTTAAAGTCCTCTCCTTTAAGAGCTGGTTGGATTTCCTAGCGATTCTAGAAATTCATTTACAAGGACAAATAGAAAGCCATCTCTAGAAAGATGTTCACTTTATGTTGTAAATGGATGTGTGCAGTAACATTACTGATGACCATGTGCACCCTGATGTCGGGAGTTTAACTTTGATTGAGTTACTATCGTTAGTACCTTTTTTAACTTTTGTAATTGTATAGTACCAAGTATAAATGTTTTAAAAGTCCAGACCAAAAACGAGCTTATAAAATGATAACGAGACTTGTACATGGTTCTAGGCAGAGTAGTTTTATAGGATCGTGAGGTCGTGAGATTGAGTGCATATATAGAAGAGTTGTTGTGTTGCTACAATTGGTAAAAGCAAAAATGATGGGAGCCTTCTTGGCTAGATAGTAATGAAGCAAAATACAGCAAGAGCATCTTCTCTACAAGTACATACATTCTGGATTGAGAAGCATCAGGATCCCATGATACCCAAGCATTGATTCCACTTCCGCCATGCTGGACAATTGGGTTGCCATGCTGCCTGCCTACCCATGCTGCTATGCATATGCAAGCCTTGCCACCCATTGCCAGTCTTCTTGTTGACAAAATTCTCGTGGCTAGCTAGTGACCAAGTTCATCAGGAGAGAGGGGGGTTATGTCTTGTTAGGACGTGGAAAAGCCTGATCCAATCTTAACAAAAATCCACCAGAGAACCACCAGGATTGGATCTCCATGCGAAAAAATTGGCGAAATATAGAGCGTTGGGCAACAAAATGAGGATATTGTGGGATGAATAAGTGAGGATAAGGTTGCCGCTGATGAGAAATGCATTATTTCTTAGTTTTATATGAAGAATGGATCTTTCTTGTCGTTCTTATAGACAGTGTTTGCATCACTTCAACAATTATTTGACTTGTGGATCCCCGAATAGAGAAAAAATCCTTATTAACTGAACCGAGAAAAGCCATCAATTTTACATAGAAGACAATACAAACGGGTAAAACATTAGACATATAATAAAGCAACAAACTCATGAATGATAAAGCAAACAAAAATCACAAAATTCATAACAGGACACTACTACATCACAAAAGAACAAAATTAATAACAACACACTAAAAACTAAGCACCTGATCACAATCCAACCACAGTACCAACATCTTCATACGAACAAGTAAAAATAAAATATAACATACTACAATATCCTAAACCTGGTGATTAAGTATCTACCGACTTGCTACCAATCATGACATCACCGCTGCCTGGACTGGTTTTGCAAAGTCCAAATCAGTGCCACAGCCATTATGTGTATGTGATGTCTCCCCATTATCAGAAACATTTGAATCAATTATTACTACATTAAAATTGAGCTGCAAATATGTCTTAGTCATTGGCGCGGACTTAGCTCCTGGGAGATGCAGTAGAGTTAAACCAGTGTAGGCATAAACAAAGTTACTACGTTAATGAGAAGCGTCTCCTTTTTGGAGAAAGCCATCTCTAGAGATGTCTCTCACTATGCTATACAGATACTACAAGGGCGGCCGGGGAGCCTGTATAGGGGCCCTTCCAGCCACCCCTACCACTCCGTTCTTACAGTGACAAGCACTGTAGGGGCGGTTTTTCGCCGCACCTGCTATTCGATTGTGGGGACGACTGGTGATTGAGATGCCCTACAAACCAATTCCAGAATTCATATTTCAAAATTCAACAAAAAAATTGGAAAGAATAAAGCATATGCCACGCAAATAGACCATGCACAAACATCATCAACTTGCCTCACCATTTGTGTGTGTGTGTGTGTGTGTGTGTGTGTGTGTGTGTGTGTGTGTGTGGTGGTGGTGGTGGGGGTGGTGGGGGGTTCTGTAGGATTCGGCACTGTCGCACAAGTGGAGTGGTTGTCTCGTCTCTCTCTTTTGTTCTCTCTTGGATTGGTTATCTCTTATCACAATTGGGCACAGTCGCCTCTCTCTTGACAGCCCTTAACAGTTTTGCAGTCGTGATAGTCTTCGGCAGTAAGAAGGAAAAAGGAAGCATATATATACCATGCAAATTGACACTCAAGCCAGACCTTGGCAGTAAGATTAAAAAGTGCCCCTGCTATCTCGATTCTCATTGCCTCCCATTTCTATCATGAGCTCCTTGCCTTCCTTTGCAGTTCAGATAATACGACTCAGGGGCAGTGGTAAAAGTTCTGCTCTATTTTTTTATCAAGGAGTGAGCTAAGATTTATTTGTGAGCAATAATTTGGTGTCTCTCCAAATAATGGGAGCCGCAGCAAGTATATATTGGCCTATTTAGTTTCAAACATTTTTTGTGTATTTATGCAAGTAGGTGAGGCATTATGTGGACACATTCAATAATTGTGTGTTGCAGAAATGATGCGAATAATCTACCTGTCAAGGCATCTTCTCCTTTATTATTACATAGTAAATATATCCATGTGGAGTAGAAAAATATTTCGTATTAAGCGCTTATGCAAATCTTCTCCCGCGGACATTCTTCCCTAATCTCGATGTGGGCAATTATTTCACATCATCCAAAGCGCTTATGCTTGTCAGCTCACCATCGACTGCAATCCAGGAGTTCAGCGGGAGATAGGTCATCCATCACTTCCACAGCAACATAGGTCATCAGCACCATAGGTCATCCATCACTTCCACAGCAACATGAACCAACATAGCACCTACCTAGGACAGAGCTTGGAGATAAAGTTCTTCGTGATATGACTTGATGTTTGCTCGCTCTCGGAAAAGCGTGACATATGGTGTATATATATTGTTCTGACCGAAAACAATCACGAAAATTAAATAAATTTCAGGCAGCCTTTATTTATATCACAATATAGCACGACTGCTGAGCATGTGCTTCCTGTTCTTTCGACTTATTTATCATTAGTTCACTCTATATTCTCAGTACATATATAGTGCCAACAAAAAACAGCCATGATAGATTTTGTCCTATTCTGCTTCCGGATACCTCCCACTTCCATCTATATATCATCAGCTCCTGGCCTAGTTCCAGTCCACATAATACTAAGGATAGAGCTAAAATTCTCTATGAGTAGTAATTGGACTCACTCACTAAGAAGTGGTGCCATGGTATATATTGGTCTCAGAAGAACCATGACATATTGTTACTATTTTATATTGGCCTCAAAACCTATATCAGAATTTATGTTCTCAGTCAATTATCATTACTTCACTCATTACTTTCATGAATGTATAGTACAAGAAATAATTGATTTATAGGCCAGGCATGCATATAAATTGACATGTACGGTACGAAATGGACGTCATCGGTGACCTGAGGTCATGCAGTATCAAGTTGGTATCCTAGTTAGTGTTAGTCTAGGATTCAGGATATATATGATTTGTAATAAGATGCACCGGACTATATACATTATTGAGCAATAGATCAATCACGTTTCTCACTGTTTTCCATCTCCCATCTCCTCTCTTCTCGACCGCGTCTGGTGTCACTAGTGATGCCCTATGGCCAGGAACTTCTGGCTAGCACTCTTTTTTCCTATTGCCCTAATCACCGTTGCACCGAGTCCTAGATAAATGGAGGCGCCAACGCCACTGAACAGGCCCGCCTCTAGGGTTGGGTCAGCTGATGTGGCCACCAGGGGCCCAAAGAGCTAGGGGCCCCAAGAGCATGTAGTTAATGGGTAGTCTATTTTACATTAGCTAGTAAAACGGCCTAAGAACGTGGAGACAACAATCATATGAGCCCATTGCAGTCGAACTTCTTCCAGTTTTGGTATTGTAGTCTAGCACCCATGACTGCCAGAACTCGTGGATGACGTACAAGTATCATGCCAGGCATCACAGTATTCCCTGTCAACTTGTCGCTCAATTTCAGATCAGTAGCCTAACCTGATCCAGCTTTGTCACAGCTTCCTCCCTCATACTTATGGCCACCATCGCCGTCGTGTCGTTGAACCACAGAGGGATACAACATATCGCTGCTGATCCCCATGGCACCTCGATCCCGAACACCCCCCATCATTGATCAATCGGGATCTCGAAGGACCGAACAATCCCGGCATCATGGGGACTCCTCACACTAGCGAGATCCAGTTCTCCAAAGTGGTCACCGGCATCGTCGGTTCGTCGACATCGGGGTCGCCCCCCAATGGTGTTCTCAATGGTATCAAAACTGAGATGTTGACGTTGCAGTTGATGCGCTAGTCTGGCTTGATGGAGTGCACAAATTATAGCCTTGCCGTGTTTTGTCATGTCCTAGCTGCCCACATGGCATCAACTATGAAGAAGTTCACCGTTGGCAATATCGTCACGATTTTGTTATGCTTGCTACCCATGCCAGTTGTCATGGCTTAAACAGTTTACAAGGGTGACCTGGCTGATAGACTCTACAAATGACCCATTAATAGAGACCATTTTGTAGACGGATGCAACGCAAATGGTGACTTCGAGAATCTCCAGATCTGTCGGTGCCCAGTCCTTCGGAGGTCCTCATAGGGGTAGGGTTTGCGTACGTGTGTTCATAGGGGTGAGTGTGCGTGCGTGTTGTGAACGTCTGCGTTATACTGTGTCATTCTCAAAAAAAAATCAATATATTAATCTAATACATCGTCCTCTGCAAATCCCTTTTGTAGTAGTTAATCAACAGATCTACACCCTACCCACATCTACCCTACTAATGCATCTTTCAAAACGGACACTCCAGATTTAATCTCACCTTTCTCCCTGTTTACTCACTCATAATCCAAAGGTCATGGTTGATTGTGTCGAGGTAATCCCACTACCACCGCACGTTAATCCCCTTGTCCCTCCCACGTCCGTCGGCCGCCGCTATTCACGCGCCTTCCCAATCAGATCCTTCCAAAAATTCTCCTTCCACGCACGTATCCTCCTCGCGCCGCTGCGGCAATCAGGCCTCGGCCTCTGCGGCCTTCCCCACAGCCTCCTCCAAGTCCTCCACCTCCGCAGCAGCCGCCACAGCCGCCGCTGCAGCCGACTCCTCCTCGGCCTCCACGGCAGCCGCACCAGCCTGGAGGACTAGGACGCCTCGCGCTCCGTCACACCAGCCATCGCCGAGCAGCTCCACCGTCGCACCAGCCGCCGCCGTTGACTCCTCGTTCGAGCAGGTCCAGACTAGAAGAACGCGTACGTGGAAGGGCTCAGGGCCAAGGGGATCAGAGTGCTGGGAATTCCCTGTACAAAATCACGGACTCTCGTGAACAGAAGCCAGCCTGGTACGCACAATCGTTACAATATTCAGTTAAATCGTCCCAATGTGTTTGCTTTCTCAATTTCCAATTTCACGGACTCCAGAAGAATTGCGTTTGGCTTTCTCAATTTCCAATTCCATTTGATCAATACAATATTCAGTTACAATTGATTTGCTTGCTTCCTGTAACCACTGCCGTGGATTAGTACACGCTCAGTTAAATCGTACCATGTGTTTGCTTCCTTCCTGTAACCATCTGAGCCTTTTATCTAAACGACTGCCGTGACAAGATATTTCTCTGATGTGTTGCCTTGGCATTCCTTAATAACCTTGTATTTGTTTTTGAAAAAAAAAATGATAAATGAGTAATCATAGTTTTCAAACAACGTGGAAACAAAGCTAAAATCACTTTCACTATTACCCTTGTTATATTTAGATTATACTAGCAGGTGACCCGCGCGGGTAGGAGAGTTAAGAATATACACAATGTATAATAGATTTAGAAATATATGGTGGATGCCGTAGATGTCGATGTAGACGCCAGCATGTACATGTCAATTGAGTTTACAAAGATAGCACCTAGTAAGGTATACATAAGTACCCTTTCGGGCATTTCACCGAACAGCTGGGGGTCATAGAATGGCATGCAAAGAGGATTCGTCCAGCAGCTAAGCGCGACGATGGCCTGCAAAGAAAAAATTCGTTGAATAGTTCAAGAGCGCGAGAATAGAGAGAAGTGAAAGCTTTTCTTTTTTTTAAAAAAAGGGAAAATACGCCAAACTAAGAATGGATGTATATCGATTCTTTGCACACTGCATGCTAAAAACATACGGGAACCACCTCAGCCGTCGGGCGTAGGCCGCGCGACGCGGCAACAGAGGCAGCGGCGGCGCGCTGCACACGGAGCCGTGGGCCTGCGCGGAGGCGTGTACGGCGGCGGCGTGACGCTGGGGATGAGGAAGGGAGGGGCCGGGCAGGCGGCCGGGTTTGGGGATCAAGGCGTGCTGCGAATGTAGAGGACGGGTGCGCTGTTGTGGAGGCCTCGCGTTGGTTCCAGAGCTTCGTGATTCAATGGACGGCGGCGATTGTTGATGTGGTAGATCGAACGGTTTTGGATGTGGTACTGTTAATGTACAGTGTCCCTGTGAGAGGGATGGCACTGTTCATGCTTCACCAGGAGTATCTATAGATTTAGATTTTGAGAGTTTAGCTTGAACGTTTTGGGCTTTATCAGAATATGATTTGTATATAAAAAAACGGTGCATTGTGTGTCACACTACTAACGAATTGATTTTGCGAGCGGGGGCTGATCATTTCCGTGGCGGGCACAATTTGCAACCGCCACGGAAATGATCGCCCCCGCCGCCCGGGGCCGCTCTTCTCGGCGTGGCGGGCGCGTGCTGTGGCGCGGCGGGCGCGCAACGCGCCCGCCACGTAAAAGATCTTAACCGCTGCGGCGGGTTGCGGCGCCCGCCACGCGCATCTCTTTGCTTTTGCATGGCGGGCAAATTAGGGTGCCCGCCACGCAAAAGGCCGCCTATATAACTGGACGGCCGCCTCTTCATCTTCTCCACGAACTTCCTCTTCCAACTCTTGTGGGGGAGGTTTTGATCCAAAATCCGACAAAAACTTTGATTTGGGTGTTTTGGCTTTGATTTGGTGGAGGAGAAGACACTAATTGGTCGATTAATGCCTCTTTTGATCCTTCTTTCCCTCTTTTTCATCCCCTCTCTAAATCTAGAGTCATGAGGAGAGAGAAAACTGCCTTTTCTCTAGATCTAGATCTATGGTGGAACTTTTTTTTTTGGTTTGGACGAGATAGAAAAATGCCTTTCTCTAGATCTAGATCTCTGGTGCAACTTCATCTCTTTTTTTTTGGTTTGGAGGAGAGAGAAAACTGCCTTTCTCTAGATCTAGATCTATGGTGGGACTTTCTTCTCCTTTTTTTTGGTTTGAGTACTATGTAACGGCACTAATTAAGCTTTTTGGAAGAGCAGGGATCGATCGATGGAGAGGCACCGAGCCCACTTGGATGTATGAGATGAAGAGGGTTGATGACGAATACTATGATGAGGTGAAGAAATTTGTTGCTCGAGCGAAGCGACACAAATGAGATAATTCAACGAGCCCCATCATCCGTCCATGCGCAAAATGCAAGAATCTGAAAGCGTTCTCGACATTGTCGTCGCGATCTCACCTAATCTTGCATGGCTTCGGCGATGACTATTTGGTCCGACTTTTCACGGGCGAAGAAGTTCCACCCTTCGATCCACCGGTCGATCCAAGACAAAGCGGTCCCCGGCCGATGCAAGATGCGTAAAGTCCACCAAATGGTCCAATTCCATCAAATTTGTTCGAAACCACGGCCGACGCCGATGATGACGACGATGACGGTGGTGGAGGGGACGGCGAAAGGGAGAATCCTATGACGCGTACCGAGGATGTCCGGGTTTTTGAAGATTTGGTCAACCGATCTCGACGAGGACGACATTCTGTTTGGGTGCCCGGTGATGGTTGGAAACTTCAAAACGGATGAAGCAAGCAGCGAGCTGATCCTCTTTTTACAAAGACAGTCCGGAGGGTTGCACGGCGCCGAAGTTTTACCCCTCAACTTGCCGATGTTGAAGTCTCATCATGGTTGGTCCGACACTAGCTTCAATGAGCTCGTAAGTTACCCGGCCTCCACGTATCCATCGCCTAACAAGGTTCCTGCTAGTACATATCGCGCTAAGAAGTTGATCCGCCCGGTGGCGAAAAGTGAAGAAGTTCGATGCACCGCCCCAACCATCAGATCCTATATCGGGCGACAAGACGAGAATTTGACCAGTTGTCCGCATCGTGGGCGCTAGTCAATACAAGCGGAATGCGGATGTCGCTGGGGACGATGACGCCGATGAGGAAACAGGACGGGCGAAAAAGAAGGGTGCGAAGAAAACCGTCGCCCATGAAGAAGATCATGTCAACGCAGACGAGGAAGAGGAAGGTTACACGCAGAGAAACGTCCAAAGGTCGCCAATGGGTACCTTCTCGGTCAGCGATCGCTGCGGGGCTCTCTATGGGAACCCCGAGGATGCTAAGCACATGACCTGGCATGCATCTAGCGATCGTGTAAAGGATGACGGAAGCTACGGCACCCTTCGGATGCTAGCGTGGGCAAGACTTCGACGCTGCCTACCCCCGACTTTGCGGAGGAGCCCAGAACGCTCGGTTCGCAATGAGTACCGACGGAATGAACCCATTCGGTGACTGAAAAGACGCACAAAGATGTGGCCTGGTCCGTCTCACCATGTACAATCTACCTCCACATCTTTATCAAAAGCGCAGGTATGTTTTGCTCACCATGCTCATTTCTCGACCGGCGGCCCGCAAGAACGATATAGATGTGTTCCCGAGCCGCTCATGGAGGAGATGCGGTACTGTTTGATGATGGGGTCGAAGATGGTTGATGCGCATCCCATAAGCGTAAGTTCACCCTTCGTGCCATCATCTTTGTCACCATCAATCGATTACCCCGGCCTATTTTCATTATCGGGCAGATTAAAGGGAAGACCGCCTGTGTAGCTTGCATCAAGAAACCCGCCCACTTTACCCGAAGGGATCCACCAAAACCGTGTATATGGAACACGACGCTTCCTCCTCGCAGAAAAGCATAGGTACATAGATGCAATAATGAATGTGTACTTTGACAACAAGGGCGAAGTCGAAACCCTCACCGCAGACCGACTAGTTATGGTCCGAAGGTGTTTGACATGGTGAAGGACTTGGAGTGCGAGTTTGGAAAGAAGAAGAAGAAGAAAGACAATGATCGAAGACGGCACCTCCAAGACAAAGATGCGAAAAGAGGGATAAACCGGTGGATCGGCGCCTCCGGCCGTTCCTTTCAAGAAGAAGTCAATCTTCTTCAAGTATCTAAAGTAATCGAAGATACCGCATACACCCCACGCGATTGATCGATGCACCTTGAGAAAAATGTCTTCGAAAGCACGATCGGTCTCCCCGATGGATATCAAGACCAAGACGAAGGATGGTGTGAAGTCACGCCGATCTTGTTGAGATGGGCATCCGACCGAAATTCACGCTACACGGCTTCCGAACGGTAAAGTCGAACTCCCAGTGCGGCGTACAACCTAACGAGAGATGAGAAGTTGGCTATGTGTCGGTTGATGCGGGTATCAAGGTACCGACGGGTTTCTCTTCCAACATCAAGAGTCCGTATCCATGAAAGACCTCACAATGACGAACTTCAACGCGCACGATTATGCTCACATCATGCCGACGGTGTTCCTTCCAATTGTGATCAAAGTTGTTCGTCCAAAATACGTGAAGATGGTGGTCACAAGGATGTCATACTTCTTTAACCAAATCAACCGTAAGGTAATTGCCAGCAGATCTCTGCCAGCGCCGAAAGAGTTCATCAGCGAAACAATGTGCCGTGATAGAGATGTGTTTCCCACCGCCGTTATTCGACATTATGCCACACCCGATGATGCACATGGTTGATCGATTGAACAGCTAGGACCCGTGTACCTACAGCGATGTGGACCACCGAGCGAATAATGTCTACCCTCAATCGATTCAATCATAACGCGCTTACCCGAGGGCTCTATGATCGAGGCATACACAAGCCGAGGCCGTGAACTGGGTGTGTGAAGTACATAAAAGATGGGAGGGCTATTGGGCTTCCAAAGCAGCATCAACATGAAAGCGTAACCTCGGGGATGGGGTGCGCGGGGCCGAAAAGCATGCACCGAGCATACATAGGGACAAAGTGCTAGACGCCACTACACAGATCCTTCATCAATTGCTATCATGGACGATACGTGAAAAAAGCACCTCAAAGAGCTCCGCCGTGCAAGTAGCAAGCGCAAGAACCTGTCCGAAGGATTGGGTAGAGAAGGAACACAAGAGCACTTTCCTCCAAAGGCTCCAAAAGCGTAACATTCCCCGGAGATGATGCGTAGACTGTGGAAGAAGCTTGTGTCGTGGCCGCCCATGCGGGTGACCACGTGGCAAGGGTATGATGTCAACGAGTACAGGTTCCACACAAAAGAGAAGGACAAGAAGAGTGCATCACGTAACAACGATTGTTCGATGTGAGGGAAGGAACAGCCGCGATGGGGAGAAGATGACATGCTTCACACAAGTCGAAGAAATATGGGAACTTGACTGTGGGGTACACACCTGCCCCCCAAGCCTTTGCCACGTGGAATGGCAGGTGGAGGGCGAGGGCCCTCATAGGGGGAGAGAATGACACCGATGACGTGGACAAGAACAGCCCCCTCGGAAAGTGTCTTTTTGATTGATAGGTCATAAAGTTCCCACCAACCGTCCCTTCCATACGCCCCCGCCGGTCGTATTTATAAGCGCCCGCCTGGTCGTTACCGTAGTTACAAATTAGGACAAAGCCTATTTGCCACTTACGCCTAGGGAGTCCGCAGGGCAAATTGGTACAATCCCTACGGGGTAGGAAAGTAAAAACACAAGCCTTGGAACGCCCGGGCCCTCCTTAGGGTTTTTCACTTCCGCGCCGCCGCTGGGCTTGAGATCCTCCCCTGCTTCATGGCTCCTTGCGCCGCGAGGCGCCCCGCCGGGTCGCTCTCCGTGCGCGTGAGGTCTTTGCTCCGCCGCTTCCCGAGCGCATAGGGCGTCGCCTCTCCCGGCATCGCCGCCTCGCGCCGCGAGGGGTCCCGTCTTTGGCCTTGCCGCCCCCCGGGCGCGCGGGGTGTTGCTCTTGACCTTGCTGCCCCGCGCGCCGGGGTGTCGTTCTGGCCTCGCGCCCGCGCTGGGGGTGTTGTTCCCGGCCCGCTGTCCCCCCGCGCTGCGGTGTCGCTCTTGTTTGCCGCCCGCGCCCGCGGGGTGTTGCTAGCGGGCCCGGGAGCTACCGGGGTCCCTTGGCGAGGGCCCTCCCCAACGAGAGCCCCCGGGGGTTTGGTCCGGTCTTTGCCCGGCCGTAGCAACGAACCCGAGAGGGAGACCCGTGGATCGGCGCGGCCTTAGCGGGCTATCTCGCGCCGACGCCCCTAGTTGCTGCCTGGGCCGGGTTCGAGTTTTTCCTTGCCACGTGGTGGCTTCGACGTGATGAACGGTTGCGCGTTCTTGCGTTGAATTCGACGTTGGACGCCGAACCGCCGGTGCACGGGCGCCGATCCTCGCCGCCCTCGGTCCGTTCTCGTGGCTCTTACGGCCCCTATAAATAATCGTTCCGCCGCCGCGGTGAAAATTTGCGCCACTTTTTCCCCAAGCCTTCGCTTTCTCGATCCGCTCGCGCCGCGGCTTCCCCGCGCTCTCGTTCTTGTGGTGGTCTCTCCCCCTCTCAGGGGTGCGAAGTTTTTCCCGAGGTCCCGACGATGACGTCGGCGGGGCGGAGGGTCGGAAAAGGCAAGGCCAAGGAGACCTCGCCGACGTTGATGTTCCCCCGAGCAAGATCATGGAGTCGACCAAGGAGTTTGCTGGCCGGGCTATCTTGAGCAGCGGGCTGCCTCGGCCCCGGCGGGCGACCGTATCCCGGCCCGAGGACAACGAGGTGGTGGTCTTGCAGAGTTCTTCGTGGGGGCTCCGCTTTCCCGGCCGCGAGTTCGTGGTGGCCTTGATGAGTCGCCTTGGGCTCCGGTTCCACCCGCTTGAACCCGCATGCTTCACGGCGATTTCGATCTTCGTGTGGGCGTGCCACTCGCAAGGCCTCGGTGCGGACGCCGACGCCTTCCTCTACAGCCACCGCCCGCACTTTTTGCAGCCTCGCCCGATGGGGTCTATGCGAGGTATGACGCAGTTTGGCGCAGCTTGTCGCTTACACCTTCGCCCTCTCGCTGAGGCCGCGCTACGCCTGCTCAAGCCCGGGAGAATGTGGTCACCGACCGGGCCGGGCGGCGGTTCTATTATGAATCGCCGGAGGCGCCGGGGCAGGCGGGAAGCTCGCGGAATCTCGGCGAGGCCCCGGGAAGGCAATGGGCGCAGACGAACGCCCGGGCAGCAGCGTGATGCCGACGAACATGTCCCATTGTCCGACGGGGCGTGACTTGGGGGAGGAGTTCGTGGCGGGCGAGGGTGGTGCCCCCCGTCCGCCTCCCGTGTGGCCGGAGGTTGAAGATGTGGACAAGCTGCGGGGCTAGATCCTGAAGTCCCCGAAGGTGGAGTTCGATGTGCTCGGGAGCATCACCTTCGAGGGCTCGCGTGAGGCAGCCATAAAGCGGTGCGCTTGAGGTCGAAACCGCGACCGACGATCCGATCGGCAAGTGCGAGGACGCTGGAGTACAAGAAGATCCGGGTCGCTCTTTATGGCGAGGAAACGCCCGAACTGTGTGTTCGACCGGTTTGGGGTTGTCTACTCCGACCGCCCCCGCTAGAGGAGGTGGATGCGTCGCCCGCGCCGAGGCAGCGGAAGAAGAGGGCGAGCACCGTCCTGATGGCGCCGCCACTAGCCGCGCTGGCGCGGGCCGGGAGCGAAGGTTGCAAGGTCGATGTCTCGCAGCCGCTGCCGCCAGCGGGGTCGCCGGACGCTTGACCGGCGCCCGATCTCGGGCGACCCGGTTCTGCGGCCGGTGCTCGGCCTTATTTCACAACATCGCCAGCTCCAAGGAGCGGGGATGATGACCGCCATGGCGAGTCCTCCGAGGATCGGGTGCCGATTCGTTCGAGCGGGACACCGCTGGAAGAGGAGGAGGTGGAGTCTCCGCATGAAGCCGAACGCCGAGTGCCGCTGTCACGCCGCCTACAACGGAGACGATCAAGCCGGACGAAAGCCACCCATCGTGGGTGACTCGAAGGTTGGCGGTGGTGGCGACCGCGGGGGACTAGCTCCTCAATGGCTCCCCGGCGGTGACTCCTCTCCGCGCATGCCCAGCCCTCTAGCCCCGTTCGATGCCATATTCGTGGAGGGGCAGGAGATCGAGGGGAGCCGGACGGTGGTGAGGGCGGGGAAGCGGCATGGGCGCCGCTGCGCCGACGGCCCCCCCCGGTTTTGAGGAGTGAGGTGATGCCGGTGGCTCCCGGTCGGACCTCAGATACCGGCCCGACGTCGGAGTGCCGCTTGAGGCGAGCGAGGCCGAAGCGGCGGTTCTTGGGCACGGCGTTTGGCCGTGTCCGCATTCCCCCGAGGCCGAGCACCGCCAGCTTTCGCCCGGGCCGAAGCTTAACCAAGACATCGCGTGAAGGCTCACGGAGATCCCGGTTCTGCCCGGCTGCGGGAGGGCCGGGCCGCTCGGGACGCTGGGGAGGACGCCGAAATGTTTCGTGAAGAGGGATGGCGACGTTGGCCGCGCGGAGGCGGAGGTGAGACGGCCCGCTCGAGTTGAAGCGGCAAAGCCGAGGCGTGCGCCGCGCCGGAGGAGAAATACAATGTGGTGCACGACGAGGTGATGAACACGCCGCAGCCGCAATGTCGATCCGAGCACCGAGGTCCGTCATGCCAAGAGTGGCGAGGAGGCCGCGGAGGGTGGCGGGAGCCGAGCGGGAGCTATCGCCGCTGATAGGGCGTGGCTCTCCGAGATGAGCCCGCGAAGGAAATCCTCGACGGCGCCCCGAGTGCGCGGGGAGCAGCGTCGGCTCCGCTGCCGGGCGTGGAGCCCGCGGCCACCGGGAATGGTCAAAACCGCCTTGTCCAGGGCCGCGGTCTCGCCGCGGCACCATGCCGCGGACTTCGGGGTTATGTGTCGCTTATGGCGCTGGGCACACCCTCGCTGCAACGGGGTGCCCGCGATCTCAATGACCCCGAGGGCTGGTTTCCCGCAAGGAGGAGATGGACCTGCGCGCGGATGCGGATCTCCGCTATTTGGCCGGGCGGTTCCTCAAAAGTTCTTCACCGAGACAGTATAACGCGGTGGCGATGGAGGAGGCTCAAAGTGAGACCGCCCGGGTCAATGTTTTTACTATTGGCTTTTTCTTTCGATTGTTGTCATGGCGGCTTCTTGTGTTGTCTGTTTCGACGGCTTTGCACAGCATTGGCCGCCGTGTTCGAGGCGGGTGACGACGTGACCCCCCGATGCCCCTGAGGTTGCTCGAGTCGAGGAGCAGCCCGTCGCTGATGACGCGGAGAACGCTTGCGCCGAGGACGGTGCCGCGGATGGATGAGGAGGCTGCTGGCCGCCGCGGAGGACGAGGAGGGTCTTTGGGATGAGGAGAGGCGGGGGGATGTCAGCGGATGGCTCGGGTCGACTCCGCCCCTGGCCAGGTTGACGCCTCGCAGAGTGATTGCTTCGAGAGGGTAGGAGTTAGGGGTTCTGGTATGGGGTGCTATGTATGTGCTTGGTGTACTTAATGTAGTTTCGATGTGGTCTTAAAGTTAATATGTTTTTTCCTCGCCCGTGATGCTACTTCTTCAAGTGTTGGTTTATTTTGCCTTGGCGGGTTAATTGTGGGTTTGGTGAGGTGCTTTTTTTTTCTAACTCATGGCTCTACCGCAGATCTGCGGGCCTCGCGCTGGAGGTGGCAATGTCGCCCCCGATGATGAATTACCAAGATGTTTTTATCTCGGGGAGACGTGGGTCCATGCGATGATGAAGTATCCGGGATTAGTTTTGAAGTCTTTTTGGTGGGCGCACACACTGAAGTACGATGTGAAGAATCAAGTCGCGGGGCGTTTTTATACGAACGACCCGACGGATCGACAAGTGGAGCGGGTGTTATTTGGGGGCGGGCCGTCCCTCGGGTTGCGTTGGACGATGATATTGGGGATCAAGAGGTCGTTGCTATCGCCCTTGGCGAGGTCGGTTTCGAAGTTGACAGCGAGGGTGCGGTGATTGTTCCTAAGGCGGAGCCCGTGGAGTTAAGTGCTCGTGACTTGCGGAGGGTCTTCCGCCAAAGGGTCCTGGCGGGCCGCTCCGCCGTCCGGAGTCCGCCTCTCCTGTGGGGGCCGCTAAGTTTGCCGGACGAAGAGTCGCCTGACAACTGCTGGCCGGGTGAGGGGGCTAGGAGTGGTCCCCTTGAAGTCGCAGGTGGTTGATGTGGGCGGAGTTTGTGGAGCGTGTGGCTGGGATCCTTGCGCATGATGTCTTTGGAGAGGCCGCTTAGAGATAGCCGGGCGTGATTTGTGAATGAAGGTTTATATGGCGGGTCATCGCCATTTGCGGGGTTGTTATAAACTTGTTCCCCTCTTCGCGGTTTGTTGTAACCTTGTCCCCCTTCGCGGGGTTGTTGTAACCTTGTCCCCCCTTTGCGGGGTTGTTGTAACCTTGTTCCCCCTTGGGGTTGTTGTAACCTTGTCCCCCCCATCGCGGGGTTGTTGTGAGTTATTGTGACTAGGGCGCTTTTAGCGGGGCTCGGCTGCTTTGCGAGGGTTGTGGTTGCGCAGCCGACGCCCCCTTTCTTTTAGCGAGGCTCGCTGATTTGCGAGGTTTGTAGTTGCGGGGCGACGCCTCCTGCTTTTTTTAGCGAGGCTCGCTGATTTGCGAGGATTGTAGATGCGCAGCGAAGCCCCCCCTGCTTTTTTTAGCGAGGCTCGCCGATTTGCGAGGTTTGTAGTTGCGCAGCCGACGCCCCTCTCTTTTTAGCGAGGCTCACCGATTTGTGAGGTTTGTAGTTGCGCAAATGACGCCCTCTCTTTTTTTTTTAGCGAGGCTCGCTGATTTGCGAGGATTGTAGCTGCGCAGCGACGCCCCCGCTTCTTTTTAGCGAGGCTCGCTGATTTGCGAGGATTGTAGATGCCAGCCGACGCCCTCTTTTTTAGCGAGGCTCGACGATTTGCGAGGATTGTAGTTGCGGGGTTTTTAGTAGTCGTTTGTGATGACGAGACAACAATTTTTCCATTGCCTAATGGCGGGTTACATGCTTTTTGCGAGGTGTATCAGCTATCCGCAATGCTTTCCTTTTGCTTATGGAGGGAGGAAACCGACTAGCTAAGCTTCTCTTACTAGGTAGCCCAAGGTTACCCCGGGTTTCTAGGTTAAGCAGATTCCCTGCTAGTTGGTTTTTCCCGAGGCCTCCTATTCCTATCTATGCAGATCGGGTTGCTTTCGACCGCTCCGGTGCCGAGGGTTCTCCGAGTTGGTCGATGTGGTGTCGAGGTGACGGTTCGAAACTTGCGCCAATGCCCTTCATGCGGAGAAGCGGTTGTCGTGGGGCTCGCGCCGCAGCCCTTTGGCCGCGCCGCTGGGTCTTCGAGGGATTGCGTTGCGCCTTTGGCGCCAGCGCGGGTTCTCGTGCCCTTTCAAAGTTCTCGGAGCACCGTTGTCGAACTTTGATTCCTTTGGGGCCTTGCCTCTTGGGAGGATGTTACATTCTCCATTGCGTGCCCGGCCCGAGGGTTGAGTTGCGCCGAGCGATGGATTCAAGCGGCGAGTTGGTTGGCTAGCTTTGGTGAGTGAGTGCGCCGAGAGCCCTTTGTTGCGCTGCTAGCTGTTGCTTTATTTTACATTTTCCATTGCGTTGTCTAAGGTACGGGTGTTGTGCGGGGTTCGGGAGGCTTGTGGCGGCTTGCGCCGTAAGAACGCGGGTGTTCTAATTCGGGAGCATTTCCTTGCTTTGGTGTTCCTCTTTGGCTTGGTGTTCTTGTGGTGTGTTCGTGCAACGGTGGCGGGTTTTATAGTGGTGCGGGGTTGTACGGCGGGGTGCGGCTTTTAAGTGGTCTTTATGGCGGTAGGTGGGTGTACTTGGCCATTAGGGGTATTGAAGCGGGGGTCCTTTTGTTGGTGAAGGTGTTCAATGCGTTGTACCGGGTGGTCCCGTTTTTGTGTCCTTGCCGGTACGCAAATTATTGAGTCCTGGGTTACACTCCGCGAGCCCCCGCGCCCGTCGCCAGGTGCGCCGCTCTTTGATGCCTCCGCGCCCATACTCGGGTCCGTTGTCCGGGTTACGCTTTTATGAGCCCTCGGCGCCCGCTGCCGGTTTTTTTTTTGATGCCCCGCGCGCCCATAAAAAAAAAAAAAAAAGTCCGCTACGGTCCGCCGGGGCTTGCGAGCCCCGGCGTGTGTTGCCAGGGTGCGCCTTTTTGTGCCTCCGCACGGCCCATACCGGTCCGCCGGGTTGCGCTTTTGGCGAGCCCCTCGGCGTGTGCTGCCGGGTGCGCGTTTTTGTACCTCCGGCGCCCATACGGGTCCGCGTCGGTTGCGTTTTGGCGAGCCCCCGCGTGTGTTGCCGTGGTGCGCGTTTTTTTGTACCTCCGCTGTCCATACTCGGGTCCACGTCAAGCTGCGCTTTTGCGAGCCCCCGGGCGTGTGTTTGGCCTTGGCTCGCGCGAGGGTGGACGCCGAGCCCCGACCGAGCCAATCATCCCTCGCCGGGTTATCCGCCGATGAGGGCGGAGGGTGCCACTTCGCCCCTTCGCCGCGCTCGTTGGTCAAGGGTGTAGCGAAGACAAAGCTTTTGGCGGAAATACCGCATATATTAATAAGATGGGGTGCCGCCTCGTTAAAAACCTCGCGCCCGTCATGCGAGGAAAAAGAGTGCAGCCCCGCTACATGGTATTGTTTTTACAAGAAACTTGAAGAAAAATGCAAAAGAACATTTAAAGGGATCTTACACCGCGAACGCCGAGGTGCGGCGCCGCTAAGGGTAGTATTTGGCGGAGGTCATCAATGTTCCATGTGTGTGGTAGGTCATTCCCGCCGAGGTCTTGCAGGTGGTACGAGCCGGTCTTGTCGATTTCGTGACCAGAAAGGCCCCGACCACTTGGCGACAAACTTCCCGCCATTGAGCCGCTTTTTGCTTCCCGATGAGCGCGAAGTCTCCGACCGCGAGGTTGCGGGGCTTGACCTTTTATCTCGCCATTTGCATGTTTCTTGTTGGTATGAGCGGAGGTTGAGGACAGCCTGGTTGCGACTTCTTCGAGAAGGTCACTGGCGAAGCGGGCGTCCACCTCTCAAGGCGCGAGGGTTGTTCTTGGGGAGCCATGTGTTATTTCCTCTAGAGTACGGCCTCTTCTCCAAACAAGAGCTTTGAACGGGTAAATTTTGTTGCTCGCATTCGGAGGTGTTGTGTGACCGCACCACCGGTGTGAGATGCTCACCCCAGTGCCCCTTGGTTTTCCTTGGATTTTTGAGCTGATGCCTTGCGTATCGGTGCCGTTGGCCCTCTCCACGAGGCCATTCGACCGGGGTGCCGGACGAGGCGAAGTGTATCTTGGTCCCAACTGAAGCAAAATCGCTTGAAGGCCTCGCAAATAATTGTGTGCCGTTGTCCACCGTGATTTCTCTTGGGACCCCGGCGGCAAATGATTTGTCGCCGAAGAACTTCTACACGGAGTGCGAGGTTATTGTCGCGAGGGGTCGGGCTTCAATCCACTTTGTGAAGTACTAATGGCTACAATCACAGAGCGGAGGTTGCCCGGGCGCCGTTGGCATTGGCCCAACGAGGTCTATTCCCCACCTTTGAAGGGGCCATGTTGGGACGGACGGCGTAAGTTGTTGCCCCGGGAGGTTTGAGTGGTGGGTCGTTAGGTCGGGCATCTTTCGCAGCCGCTTCACGAGGTTTTCGGGCGTCGCCTAGAGCGGTGGGCCAAGAGAAAACCCCCGCCCAACACCTTCCGACAAGTGCGGGGGGCGTTGTGTGCGCCTCGCAGATGCCCTCATGCACCTCCGCGAGGATTGTTCCTTCCCCCGGGCGAAACACACTTGAGCCATGGTGTCAGAATCGAGGCCTTGTATAGTCGTTTCACGATCATTCCTCAGATCCTCTCACCTTTTGTGCTATCCTTTTTTTCTTCTTCTTTGAGTCGGGTTCGAAGTGGCCTTTATGTAGGCAATCATCGGGGCTCTCCAATCCTCGCTTGATATGGCGTGCACGAACTTGGTCGGGCCAGGGGGATCCCTCGACGGCCGGGCTTTGTGAGGGTTTCATAGAATACGTCCGGTAGCGGGGCTTGTGTTGCGGCTGCCTTTGCTAGCTCGTCGTCCGGCCTCGCCGTTGTCCCCGCCCCGCTATGGTTTTTGTTGTGATGCCCGTAAAAAGGCCTCTGCTTTTTGGGACCCCGAGAAGATACTTCGAGGTCCGGGTTTTCGCTCGCAACTTTTTTTCGACATGGCCCGACACGACTGGAGTCCGCCCCGATAATAGCCCGCCTTGCCGATAGAGCCCGGAGCTTGTTCGCCAGATGACCGCCTCAGATTCTCGCGATGTTGTTGGTGCATGGGAATTCTAGCCTCGCGGCGTAACGGAGCTTTACCCGGATGGCGAGATGAGTATGGCTCGCGATCCTCGCCGCGCGGAGCCCCCGTGCTCCATCCGTGTATGCTATCCATATTGGGTCCAACTTCGCACCGGTTGTATACGCCGGGGTCCAATCACAAAGTCCGCGAGGGCTTGGGACTTGATTGCCGTTCTTCCCACTTAATTTGATCGCGTGGTCGCCCGGCTACGCTGCCCGGCCGGCTATCCTTCCTACCGACTCGGGTTTCAAAATGTTCTCCAAAGGGAAAGACGGTACCGTGATCTCATGCGACCGAAAGTAGTGTTTAAGTTTTCTTGCGGCCATGACCACAGGCGTAGGCTACCTTCTCTAGTTCGGTGTAGTTGGCTTTGGGGCCCTCGAGGACTTCGATACGTAGTAGATGGGAGCCGTCAGTCTTGGTGCTGTTTCAGACCTCCTTGGCGAGGATCAGCGCTACCGCGGGCGGGATGCCGCTACGTAGCGGAGGCCCTCGCCAGTTCCTGTTGCGAGGGTTGTCAAGTTGAGGAGGTAGTGCTTTAGGTCTTGGGTTCAAGTTTGCTGCCGCATCGGGCCCCAAACAAAGGCTCGATGCTCTTAGATCCGAAAAAGGTAGGCCCGCTCGCGGACCTTGAGATGAATCTCGTTAGGGAGGCCATGCGGCCGGGCGAGGCGTTGCGCCGCCGTTTGTCGGGGGTTCCATCTTGGTGATTGCTTGGATCTTAATTGGGTTTGCTTCGATGCCTCTTGCGGAGACTAGGCACCCGAGTAGCTTTCCTTTGCCGATCCGAAAAACGCATTTTGCGGGTTTAGCTTGAGCCCGGCCCCGGAGTTTGAGGAATGCCCTTTCGAGGTCCGCTATGTGATCCGCCTCGAGTTTGCTCAGACACGATGTCATCCACGTAGGCGGAGATTGCCTCGTCATCCGCGAGAACCTCCGCAATCATTCGTGGCGAAGGTGGACCCCGCATTCCGAGGCCTTCTCGCCATTCTTCTCGAAGCAATACGTGTCGGGGGGTTATGAAGCTTGTCTTCTCCTCGCCTTCCTTGTGCATCCGTTTTGGTGGTACCCCGAGAAACAATCCAAAGAATGATAGCATCCGCACCCCGCCAGCCTCACGAGTGAGCCGATGCGGGTAAGGGAAAATCATCTTTGGGGCATGCTTTGTTGAGACTTGTGAAGTCCACACACATTCTCCATCTCGGGGTTCTCCCGATGTCCTTGGAGAGGCTTGGTTTTTTGACGAGGACCACGTTGGATAGCCATGTTGGGTACTTTAATCGGCCTTATCACCCTGGCATCTAAGAGCCGGTTGACCTCGACCGCGCCGCTTGCTTTCTTTCCTGACATCCGACGGAGTTTTTGCTTACACGGATTGTCCCCTCCCTGACATTAAGCTTGTGCTCGATGATTTGGCGATCGACGCCACTGAGATCCTCGGCCGACCATGCGAAAACATCGCAATGGTCGCGGAGGAAGTGGATGAGATTGGCCTCAAGTCGGGGTCCAACATTGCGAGATGGTCACTACCTTGGTCTCGCTCATTCGGGAAGAGCCCGATTTGCTTGGTCTCCTCCACCGGCCGAAGCACGCGGAGGTTTATAGTGGTCCTCGTTGGGGTCCTTGTTTTCTTTCTTTTCCCTTTTCCTCTTTGGCCTCTTTGTCCCGCTCGAGGGCGTGGACGTTTTCATTGCCCGGGGCGATCGCCTTTTCGCCGTTCTTGCGAGGTCCCGGTCTCCGAAAAACCGCTATAACTCCTGTGAATCGATGGCATTTTCATGCGAGATAGCCCGGTGAATTACTCCGCTAAAGCGTTAATGATGCCCCCCCGAAGATCGCATTGTAGTTGTAGTGCATGTCGACGACATCGGGTTATGTTTTCGGTTCGTGGGGTGAGGTTGGTCCCCTAATGTGACCGGGAGGGTTATCTTGCCAATTGCTCGACTTGCCGTCCTCTCCGAATCCGAAGAGGGGATTTCCCGCGGCTCCGGGAGGTTGCGGTCAAGCCTCATGCGGTCGAAGGTGGATGTAAATAGGATGTCCGAGCTTCCTCAGATCGACCAGATTTTGTTTACAATCCACCCCGCAACGGTAGTTTTGATTACAATTGCGCCGGTGTGAGGGAAGTCCTTGAGCCTCATGTCACCGCCGCTGAACGGATCGGTACGCGGGGACCATTGGTCGTTTTTGTGGGGGCCTTCCGCTACCACGTGGTGCACCCCGCGGTAGTGCTCCTTCCTTTGTCGCTTGTTGCCGCGGGTCCTCGTTGGAACCCCTCGAAATGGCGAGGATCTCGCCATATGCGAGGTGGGGTTGTTTAGCGTGGTTCGCATTTCTTGCTTTATCGGTGGTGGCGGGGTGGTGGTGGCAAGGTTGGGATCGGGCGAGGCGGGGTAGTGGGGTTGGGCCGAACGGGTTCGGGTCTCGGGGGTGTGTTTACTCAGGCTTGTCCGCCGTAGCGGGCCGGGCTTGTGCGGGCTGTAGTGGTACGGGGTTGATTAAAGGCGGGTAGCCAAGCCCGGTATGGAAGGGGCTGCGTAGTTTGGGGAGGTGTAGGAGTAGTGATTATGTCGCTGGGTTTGCGCCGGCCTCCCCGTGTGTGGTTGATCCGCCGGTTGGTTTGCCGAAAGTGGCTAGCCGGTCGTCCATATACTCTTGCCCTTGGCGAAGTATGGACACCGCTGTGAAGTGGCCTTTGTCCACCCGCAAGAGTGGCAATAGGGCTGTTTTCTTTGCGACGACCCGATCGTCGCTACCGGGTTGTGTGGCCGTTGGTCCCTTGGCCGATAGGTGGATCTAGCCGGGTGTTTGTTCTCTGCCTCGCTTGGTGGTGCCGTGTCTATGGCTCGACCCGGAGCGGTCCGGGTAGCTGGGTGTTGTGATCTTTGTGGTCTCTCGCTGCGGGGTATGGGGCTCAGAGGGCTGAGGACGGAAAGCGTCGACCTTGGCCTTGTGGGTGGTATCTGCCCGGTAGTACTTTTCCATTATCTCGTGGAGTTCGGCGAGGGTTTTGGGCTGCCTCCTTTCGATTTTGGAGTGGCAAGGCCCCGGTCGTATGCAAGCGAGGGCCGCCATGATGACACTTTGGTCGGATATCCCTTCCGTCTTGCCTTGGTATGGAGGAACCTTCGCCACCGCCTTTTAAGGGCTCGGCCGGCTTCGGATGACGCCGAGGAGCTCGTGGAGTTAGCCGTCATGGAGTCCACTCCCTTGAAGTTTGTTTGCGGGCCGACCGCAGCTCCGCCCCAGTCAGCCGATGGTTGCGGGGGACAAAGTTGAGTACCAAGCTTGTGCTAGCTCCCTTGCCACTATGACGAATGACTTCGCCATCGTGGATTCGCTTTCCTCCGACCGCTGCTACGGGCGGCCTCGTCACGACATGACGAACCGTCGGGGTCCGTGTGCCCGGTGTATCTCGGAGGTGTTGGTGGTCAGATGACGAGGGGCCACTCCGCCACCGGAGGGCGAACGAGAGCGGGATGCAGGATCGTAGTGGGTGGACCGCGGGGTTGGTCCGCGCGCGGCGGCGGTTTTCTTGCCGGGCGGGGGTTTAACGGGTCTCGCCCATGACGCGGTGGATGCCCCGAATGGCGGTGGAGGGTTCGTGGCGGCGGAGGGGGTTGGTTGCTGATGATAGGCGGGGTGGCGGGGGGTGTGGGTGCTGTCCCGCCCGCCGTAGCGGGTGCATGGCCCGTGAACCATGAATCTCTCGCGCCGCCCGCAGTCCGCCGCTCTAGCCAATTAAGCCGCCCTCCGCCGCCTCGCCTGGTCCCCACTACTAAATTTTGACCCCGTCTCAACACCCAAAAAATGTTGTAAAAAGGGCCAAAATAGTTGGAATAGTAGAAATAGCAACACTTTTTTTCGTTGTGAGGCGTTGCAAGTGCTTGCGTGGGCATAGCTTTGGACAACACTTTTATGGGAAGCGTTGCAAAATGCGGTTTGAAATTGCAACACCTAGGTGTTGCAAGATAAGTTCTTGCTACGGTTAAATGTGTGGCAACAACAACTAATGCAACACCCTAGGCGTTGCTAGATCTTACAATGGCAACATGCACATGCTGTGGCAAATGGTGCACTAGCAACGATGGACATGTGTTGCAAGACAATGTATTGCCACTCTCAACGTGTGTGGCAACAAGGATTATGTCACAACGCAAATAAGTGGTGGCAACTGGTGCAATTGCCACGATAAGGTTTGGTTGCAATAAGGTGCAGTCTCTATTGCCACACAAAAGAAGTGTGGCAACAAAGACTATATTGCAACAATGCGAAGTGGTAGCAAAATGTGCAATTGCCACACCCAACATTTGGTTGCTATAATGTCCGGTTGCTATTGCTACACAAAACAAGTGTGGCAACAAGGACTATGTTGCAACACCAAGAAATGTGGCAACACATGCAATTGCCACGTTCACCATGTCGCTGCTATAAGAGGTAGTCTCTATTGCTACACGATTGTGCGTTATAGGATATATTGCCACAAAAAATGTCGCTCCCAATGGTA
Organism: Hyparrhenia diplandra; assembly: GCA_015847255.1. Classification (NCBI taxonomy): domain Eukaryota; kingdom Viridiplantae; phylum Streptophyta; class Magnoliopsida; order Poales; family Poaceae; genus Hyparrhenia; species Hyparrhenia diplandra. Next base: position 477,878 of record JADLZK010013221.1, on the reverse strand, counting down.
GCTTTTACAACACTTTTTGGTTTGGGACACCGAACAATATTACAACGCCATTAGTTTATTAGAAATTCAATAGACATCAATAAAGCAATTGAATGAGGCCATTAAACCAAAATATTGATTTGTTTGTTCACATCTATAATTAAACAATTCAAGATAAAACTCAGGCTACACACACAAGTTATTAAACCATAGCTACATCTATGGTGCTCAAGATAAACCATAGCACACTAAAGATATTAACTATATTTGGTCCTAAATAGCGACATCTATAGTGCCCTGACACCACTAAAGCTTGGCTTGGCTTGACTTGGACCATCCCATTACTCTTGCGCTCCACTCTACATTCATCCTGAAAAAATGACATTTGGGATATGATTAGGAATTTCCTTGTTTGTGAGAGATGTTTCACGTACACAGGAATGAAACTATTAGTCTTTATTAACTCTAATCCAAGCAACAAGTTATATGAGTAACTATAGGATAAACTGAATGAAGCAAGCTAGTTAAATGCATTTGTTGGGCACTAGCTTATTCAATCAGCACAAGCTGTCAACAATGGACATGAAAAAAACTCATTTAGCAAGTTCACTAAAGCTAGAGTTTGACTAATGCAAAATCTTATATATGCACACTGCAGCGATGTCCAGTCTATATGTCTCACTTGTACCATTACATGACTATTGTTTATCAACAAAGTATGCTAGCTTACATTGAGATACCATTTTTGTAACATGAGCAGCTGAAACAAGCCGTTTGTTTCAGCAAAAGAAGGAATTTTACCTTACATGTGCCAATGGGATAGTACTTTTGCTGCGGCAAAAACAAGGTTGAGCTGAAGCCAAATCTCATATGTACCAAAATGCACATTGGTGCATAGCTAGAAAACAGCAGGTATGAATAACCCTTGCTAGAGACTCGATCTGTGTTGTGTTTGTCACACAGCATTAAAATAGGTAGCATTCCTGGATAAAAACATAACAAAATATGGAACAGGTAAGCTACTAAGGTGGTTCCACAATGAATTGCATTAGTACTCTTCACTTTATTATTGAAAAGTCATCCTGAATAAAAACTGTCATCTTTCATAGAAAACCAAGATTACCATAAATTTGCATTGACAGCAAAGTAACTATCATGAACATTCCTGGCATGATCTACAGAACCTTCCATTTCAGATGTCATGTTACCATCAAAACCAGAGTGCTATTCCTGGAATCCTGGGAGGATCTCCTCTATCTATTTCAAAGGCTGATTTCTGTCTTGCACAAGGGAAAATATATTACTGGGAACATACTGTTCACAAACATGTTTATGTTGTTTGTTCTTGTTCTATCTTAACACAACAAAACTATGTTGCACGGATACTTGCCGAACACGCGCCAGATCGCGATCGGGATACGCATCGGATACCGATACTGCTCGACACGCATCTGGGAAGTATCCGAATTTTATTAATTTTGAAAAAAACAGATACTTGGTCTGATACGTATCAGCTTGCTGGATACGCCAGATCAGCTATCTTGTATACGACCCAACCCAAATAACAGCATAACGTTTCCGTCGCCCTAGCCAGTCTCCCCCGGCCGCACTGCACTTCACCCTCTAGCAAGTATTGTCCAATAGAAAAACTGAGTAGTTACTGAAGCTCATTTGTTGCAGATCACGGGAAAAGGAATAAGTAAATGTCCTAATGTTACGTATGAAATGTTTATTGCAATGAGGAAGGAAGTTGAAATGTCCTAATGTTACATATGACATGCATTATTATTATTTTTTATTCTATTTTTTAAATATTAAACGTATCTGTGTATTAGGTTTTTGGGAATTTGCCGTATCGCTGTGATCGGATAATGATCAGGTGCTAATCGTATTAGTAGTTCCATCTGTACAAAAAAAAATGGAAACAGCATACCCTACATATCTTGACCAGCGGTAGATGGAACCTATCAGCAAAACAGTTGAAGAATATAATACCAATACTTCGTCTCAGCAATGGTTATGATGCCAGGACTTACCGCAGCACCAACCTACTCACAGCGACACTCTTGTCTCCGCCACAAGATACGATGGGCTGTGACATGCCTCCTGTAGATTTGTGATTTGCCCTGTTGAACGGAATGAGACGGAGAGGGGGAAAAAAGGTAACTTCCGTTTCAAAAAAAGATTAAAAAGGATAACCAGCGGTGTAGAATTGTCGCTGCCGCCGGTCGTAGAAGTCGTGGCGACACAACAACACTAGCGCCAACGCCGCGCCGCCCGCACGCTGAGCCCGGGCCGGGACCTCCACGCTCAGCGCCGGATCTGCCACCGGGATGCGCCCGTTTGCCGAGACCGCGGGCTCAGCGCTGGGACATGCCTCCACGCCTTCGCCGCCGATGACGTGCCTCGGGTCCTCCTAGGTCGGGACCTCCATGCCTAGAGCCAGAGCGCTGGCGGGGTGGTAGTGGCCGAAAAATATGCTCGTGGAACCGGGCGGCGCGACAGGGAAGTGCGGGAGATGGATCCGAGGAGGAGTGCGGGGAAGATGGATCGGGGAGTGCGGGAGATGAAGAGGGGTGTGCGCAGGACGCACGACAGATATTTTAAGAAAAATGGGAATTTGGATTTGATGAGCGCCAATTTGGCCGCCCAAAGTTTTGGCGCCATCTTATTCTCAAAGAATTGTCTAATTTTTTTTTATTATTTTATTATTATTTGTACATACATAGGGTTTTTAGTTAATTGGTTTACTAAACTTTTTAAAAATAAGGGTATACCACTCCATTTTAAACTATAAGATTTGTGGCTTTTCTAGATATACTTTACTTTTACTACTCCCCTTCGTCCTTAAAACATATAATTCTCGCTTCCCAAGAATTTAATCGATTCCAACCTTAACTAAATTTATATAAAAATTATGAACACTTATAATACAAAACTAATATCAATATATTCATAACAAAATATATTTTTATAATAAATTTTGTTTGAGACGTAAATATTAATATTAATTACTATAAACTTAGTCAAACTTTAGTCAAGTTGACCGCCACGCGATTCTAATAGTTGCATGTTTTTTTTGGGACGGAGGGAGTACATATCTGTATTGTTATTTTCATCCATGGCTCTTTCACTCGCTCGTGCTCTCACATTGATATAGTGTCTATTTGGGTGCATAGCAAAAGCTACGTATCACTAAAACCAAAACATCTTATAATTGAAATAGGTGGAGTATTACACTTTTCAATAGAAAGGGTAGAGATTATCGTTAATCACCTCATATTGATTTTCTTGTAAAAGTTTGATGGGTTTTCATTAGAATGTAGTTTGATTCCATATCGATATCTATAACTTTTAAAAATACCTATTATCACTACAATGTAAGTAATATTATATTAACAAAATAATATTTTGAACACCAATGACAATCAATACTACACAAGTGACTAAGAAAAACTATAGGGTTTGAGGTTTAAATTTTTTATTTGTCATGCCAAAGTTGTTAAATAATGTACTAATAATATGCTCTCCACATATCTATATACATATATCTGTTTCCAATGTAAGAATTGAAATGTAATTTTCATTTTAATCGAAAAACACCGTCGACTACAATGTTGCATGACTTTTCGGGATGTACAACTTTTGTTTTGGTCGTTTCTCTATCTTGGATCCTGAACTACAATTACACACTCACTTGTGACTATAGAGCATATTAATTCCATTGATATTAACTTCTATAAAAACCCGTGAAAAAATATTTCATCATCAAGATGACTTTCAACAAAAAAAAAGTTGTGAACTACAACGTTTGCATAACTTTTGAGATGTATAACTTTTTTTTATTTTGGTTTTTCTCTAGCCAAGATTCTTTTCTACCACTATAAACTCACTTATGACTTTAGAGCTATGGACTCCTTTGGTATTAACTTTATATAATCTTATAATATATATATCTGAACATCAAAATGACCTCAAATCAAAAAAAAAAAAAAAATTTAAACTACAAAGTTGTTGATCTAAAAAGTTCTACAACTTTGGTATAACGCTCATCTTCATCGGGCAACATATGAAAAGTCAGTGCACTGATGGGCCGACATTAAGTTAGTTCCCTTGTGGAACACTTCAAAAAGAATTTGTGACTGTAAATGACTTTGGATGAAAACTACGAAATTGTATATCTCATCGAGTTATTATATAACTTTAGTTTTGGTTATTTCATTGTCCGAGTTTATTTGAACAATTCAAAAAAAACCAAAGGTGCCACATGCATCTCCGTTTTTTCCCTCTCCCACCCTGCCTCGCACGGTATGCACTAGAAATGGAGATTTGGTTTTACCAATTCCTCGTTGCAGAGTTCACACCCTCAACACATTATTAGATTTTTTTTTTAACCACCCGTGCCTATCTTATCTACTCCCTCTCGTCCCTAAATGTTTTCTCTCTAGAGAACCGTGTTTCCCTCACAAACACGCTTCTCTAGAGACAAACAAAAAAGGACGGAGGGAGTACTCTTTTATTTCCCATCGATGATAGCCTTGCTTCCTCTTCACGGTTGCCTTGATCCATTGACGACAAGCCAGCGCCTTCATGGTCAATCGCAGCTGAGTCTCCAGCTTTTCCATCACTCCTTCAACCGATCCTATGTATCCAAGCCTTGCCTTGAAAAAATAAAAAAAATGAATTAGGAATTACTCTAATTAGGAAACAAGTTTGAAGTTTTGTACTTAGTTTCAAATGTGAAAAATAAATTGCTCTAATGAGCTTTAATTTTCTAGCATTTTTATTATTTTACCAAAACTAAAAATATGAATAAATAATTTGATAGTTTTAAATATTTCTTTAGACAATATTTTGTTAGGATATGAGCCGGCATGAAATATAATATGTCCTTAAATGTATTTGCATGAAAAGTTTTAATACTAAATGGGAAAACGACATCACGAAAAAGTGGATATTTTCAGGTTTTGCATCCTAAAATTTTCGGCCGCAGCCGATTTTTATCTCTCCCGCTCACGCCCACCAGCGCGCTCTCAACTCGTAACGAAAAATTCTCCATCCACCCACCGCTGCAAATTAAACCACATCGCCGCCGATCCAGGAATCCAGCTCCAGTTCCTTCCGCTGCCGCAGCCCTCCCCAGCCCCTTCCGCGACTGAGGCCCTGACGTCGGGCCACCGGATCCGGCGAGATGAGGTGCAGTTCCACGATGAACGCCCCCTTCGTGGGGGAGTTTATCGAGGCACAACGTGCTGCCACGGAGCAACTGGTGGCGCCTCGAGGACTGTGATGAGGCCGGGGACCATCGTGCCCGGCGCAGCCGTCATTCAGGCCCCCGACGGCGCTGCCGCCGTTGCTCTGTACGTAGCCCCATGAGGACGAGGACGAGGACGAGGACGGCCCGTGCGCCGTCGGGCTGCGCCGACCTGCCTTGTGCCGCGCGCCGATGTCGTCGCTCGAGGAGGCAACGCACGCAAGTTTACCCTTCTCGCCGACTCGCCCTCAACGGCAGATGACAGACGCATCTCGGATTCTCGGCACGGTGAGTTCCATCGCTTTTGTCCTCTTCTTTGATTACCCTGTACGTTTCTGAATCTCTGATCTCTCTCAATCTCTCATGCATCACAGAAACGTCGTGGAGAAGCACCACTGCACCCTGTCGTTCTGCTTCTGCAACCCAGCCTTGATGCATCTCCTGCATCCCATACGGGAAAGGAAAATCTGCCCACACCGCTGCTACAGCCGGATCTACAGGAGTGCTGCCGCTGCCGAGCCATGGCCTGCTAGGAGACGCCTCCCGCATCCAGCCCCAACGGGGCAGAAGCTCCTCCCGAACTCAGGTAGCTTCATCCATCCACCTTAGTACCTTATTTATTAACTGTGGCTTATTTGGATTGGAGACATGGGGAATGGTTTGAATAAAAGCAATAAGGAGTTGATTCATGAATATCACTCACAAGGAACAATTGCTTTGTTAAAGGCACTTGCATTGTAGAAAACATTATTTATATTGATTATATTATACTAGGGCTTTGCTGTGGTACACCCAAATCATTGTGAGCCGTTTATTTTATTAGATCGGAGGGTTGATATCAACTATTACTTCCTAGAAGGTAATATGTTAAATATAGAATTATTTAATTTCTATTTTGTAAATTAGGATAAATTATAAGGAAAGTTCTAGATATAACCGATGCATGCATGATCGTCTGTTATTAGATATAGGCTTATTAGCATTTTTTTTTTTTAATTTAGCCGTGACATCTATATGGTGACTTCTTTTTAAACACATTTCTTAACGTGAGCATTGACAACTATAGAAAAAAACATTATTGTAACCATATCATTTTGTACGTGACAATTTTTCAAAAAAAAAAAAAAATGGAACCCGTCATCATAGTTATTTTACATAAAAGTATTGTAACGTGCCCAGTGGATATATATTTTTCACAACATAATAACTATACCCTAACAAGACGTATGTAAAAATAACATTAGGTGTATTACTTACATATTGCATTACGGATCCAATGCATACCTAAAGAAAGAAACTATCTAAGGAAAGACAAATTCGTTGTGGCAATATACATCCATGCATACGTTCCGTAGCTGGCATGCATGCTCCTATATCATATATGGCAAGGAAATCAATGCACAGATATAGCAAATATTTTTTCTTAATTATTTGGTTACTTAATTGTTTAATGTGTTCAAAATTCAACGGCTGTGATTTATTTGAACTCTTACCTCCTAAGAGGTAAAATGTGTACCGTAGCAAAACCCATTATACTATCAGGTTAGCTTTGAAACAAATAGAGCATGTTATTGAGAATATTCAGTTAATGTAATCTTCAGTTTTTGCGCAGGCCACTCTTCAGAAATACAGAACTTTCAAACTTGTCCAGGTTCATAGTGAAACTTGATATTTGACACTACAATATTAGCATGTATGAAGCCGATGTAAATTTTTCTCTATTCTAATCAATGCGAGCCGGTAACGGATCTTTCAAAAAAAAAAAAAAAAGACACTACAATATTAGCAGCTTTCAAATTCTTACGATATGATCATTTCTATAAAAAGCACAGTGATCTGAAAGGTAGTAGGATACTAGGATTACTTTATTTGTTTCTTTCATACAGCACATGCTTTGATTTCACTATTCAGTGGTCAAAATATATTAAGTAAAAAAAGTGCTTTTGTTTTACTATATATCGGATTCAGATTTCTACTTTATATGGGCTTGATGATGTAGGTGTATTTTTTTTTTTTTTGCATCTCTACTGCTAGAAATTCACTAATTTGCTGCTTGATTAGTACTAGGTACTTATTTAGTTTAATTAGCTCCAAATTCCAGTAGCCTTACTGTTATGACTAGTGCTCATTATACAAGGCGTAAGCACATTGGTGGCTAGGGGTGACCGGTCAAGGTTGGGCTAAAAGCCCATAGTTATCTTATTTCGATTATTATAAACACTTGTAAAGACTGACTTAAGATTAAGCAAAAACAGAGTTGTTTCCGGCTTCCTGAAGGGAGACGGGATTGCCTAAACCCTAGCCGCCAGTTGCATTGCATCTCCCCTTTTTCCTCCTCACGCGACCACGGCACCTCGCCGGAGTTCGTCACGCTTCAAGCCTCGTCCTCCGATCACCCACAGCTACAACCTACAATCCACTAGAGCAGACCCCTGTTCCTATCACTTACTCTCCCAACTAGTGCAGAGGTGATGAACTGATAATACTAAAAAATATTTTTTGATAGATTCCCTGCATCATTCATCAAATTGTCTCAAGTGGCTGCACTGATCTCAATATATATTACCTCTTGTGTCATCCCTTGCCTTTTGTTTTTGTTGCTCCATGTCATCTTCATTTTGTAAAATGGTTAACTAAACAGGATGATTTTTTTTTTGCCTGATTGACAGATTAAATATTTGTTCTTACATATTGACAAAGTACGCCTGTCAATATTTATGATTTATAAAATGTATTAGAATGGTAGCGATGAAGCATTCATATTGACTAAGTTTGCACTTACATATTACTACTAATTTGGTGCGATTCTCTCAGCAGGTAGTACACAAAGATGTGGTTAGCAGGACATGTGGATCCCTACTTCATCACTCCCACTGTCATTCATGTTAACTACTTTGCCCTACGCATTGACGGTGCCTTGCCAAGGAAAGACGTCATGGCCGACCTCAAGTTTTACATCGGGAAAGAGGTCATAGTATTACACTATTACTTGTTGATTGAATTTAGTTAATATGAGAATGTGTTTTTGTCTATTCTAAGCTACAATTTCTAGATTTATTCTTCTGCCACCAACCACTCGAAGGTTGGTAGCATTGGTAGTAATCAATACAATACTTGTTTATGATGTAAAATGAAAATTGATTAAACATGTACAGTTAATCAAAATGAGAAATTGTTAGAACTTTTCTTGATTTATGTGAATGTAGGAGAAAATTGTTACTCACTAAGATTCGCGCCTCAATGCAACCACACAAACAAGTTAGCTGGGCTCGTACCTAGGATGCACAATCTGCATTAAGTACTCAGTACATACATAGTTGTAGGAAAAATTGCAGTCTCGCCCCATTATATATGTATGCACAAGTAGATAGCCAGCCATGTACGTGTGGTGGTTCCTAAAATAGTAAAATGTGATGAGCAGCTTATTGGTTAATTTGTGACTGATTCACTGATCATGCTCTGAATTATTACGAGCCATTGCTTCCTTTTACTGAGATGAAAATGGCTTGGTTGAGTATTTTCGCCATGTACAATTTTTGTTACTAGAACACTTGGCTGTAGCTGCTTGTTGTCCGCATGTTCAGCATGGTTCAACCTTCCTTTTTTTGGTGTTCCTGTCTTGCTGCCTTTTAATTTGCTAACTTGGTGTAGATGATTAGTCAGCAGGTTGCAAGACTCTCTGTAGATAGGTATATAGAAAAATCTTGTAGTTTGGTCCGGACAAGTAATGTAACTCCTCTCTACTCTTTCCTGAGACATGCAAAATTTCTTAGTTCAGTAAGGCAAGGAAGCACTATCTCTCAAACAAGAGGGAAAAATGGCATTATTTGCGTTGCAGATGCAATAATTTTATTTACAACTGTTTTCTTATAGGAAGGCATGTGGATCTATGTCGTCTACCAGGATGTTGATATGGAGACTGTTAAGTGAACCTGAGATGTCTATCTTTTACATAAGGAATCTGCCTCTGATTATACAAATGTCATCTTCGGAGTTTTCAATTCATAGAAACTTCAGTGTTTTAGTGTATAATAAGATTGCAAAGGACACTGTTTTAATGCACTTCAGTAGTGCCTTTGATAGTTTGTGATATCTTTAGCCTATTGGTTGATGTCAGCTTGTAAAATTTGCAATCTATCAGTCTATCAGTCGATATCTGGGCTGTAAAAATGTTTAGTCTATATATATAACATCAATCAAATGATCAAGATGATGAAGATGGAGAAAGGTGTGCACACTGCAGGTGCTGCATGCAGTGTTAGTATCCGATCTTGAGCACAAATCAATTGAATGGATTATAAGCCAGCTAACAGGCTTAAGGTCAGCTACTAGCAGCATGCAGCGCGGCCATGCATGATCGAGTTGAGGCCGCCCTAGCAGTATGCAGCCACCGCCATTGATCAACTTAATTAACATGATGCATGTGCCATAGAAAACGTTGCTTCCATATGCATGCACTCACCGCGAGAATGTCATCAAGATCAAGCAGCGATGAGAGGTCGAGGCACTTTTCCTTCTCTAACCGAATATTGATGAGCCTCCTGATCGAGGATATATGAGAAGTTGGGAGTTGATAGGGGCAGCACTAGACTATGAACATGACATTGCCAAAAACCAAATTTCACAACAAAGGCATCCAGATATGCCATCAACAGCGGCACCTAGCTCATGTATGCGCCACCGCCTATCGAGATAACCGTGGATATGGAGAATTCGTTGTGTGGAGATAATTTGTCGTTGATATGTGAAACACATCGACAGTGGCAAAGGTCGGACAAGGGGTCATTGACGTGGATGGGTAAAGGGCATGGAACAACCACCACAACTAGTGATGTGGAAGAGTCAATGGCGTCGATGGGAAGGGCATCGGGCACCCACAAACGATGGATGGCCATGTGCGTACTTGTGTATAAGTACACAAAATTTGTTGCCCCGGTGCAACATGTACATGGGCATATTTGTAGCAAATGAGAAGCGGGAAGCCTAAGACGTTATGCTAGATCCAATGTCCACAAAATACAAGTGTTTCTACGGAAACGTATTACAACAACACTAGAACTTATAGCAACCAAATACACATGTGGCAATAGCAACATATTATTACATCGCTTTAGTTATTTAGTTGCAATAAACAACTACTTATTGCAATAGTCATGCGAAATATTACAACCAACAAAAATTGTGGCAATAGCACAAACTATTACATCGCCTTAGAAATTTAGTTGCAATAAACATCTACCTATTGCAATGGTCGTGAGAAATATTACAACTAACAAAAACAATGGCAATAACAAAGAAACTATTACATCGCCTTAGAAATTTAGTTGCAATACCGAGTCTACCTATTGCAATGGCCGTGAGAAATATTACAACCCAACAACAATGTGGCCATAATTTCAAGCAATAGCAACAATGTTCTATTTGGTTGCAAGAGCATCGACAACCGCAACACTAATCGATACTAATGCAAATGAATGCCATCATGGCAATATTATTAACCAATAGCAACACTTTTCAAAAAAGGGTTGCTATAGGTCTCACCTCTTGCAACATCAAATGTAAAAATTGCAACACACTATTTTTGTGGCAACACAGTCCCCCCTATTGCCACGTTTTTTGGAAAAATGTTGCAAAATACACCCTGTTACAACACATTTTGTGGCGATGCAAATGACATCATGTGGCAATATGGTCGAAATCTTGTAGTGCCCTCGATGGTGCGCAGCGCTGCCTTCGATCAAAGGTCTCCAAATGCTGCGTTTTCCGCAATCTGCGCTGCGCCGCTTCAAGTGCCGCGGTCCCTGCTTTGCCTCCTCGTCCCGTGCCCCCCGGTGAGCCCCTCGCAAAACCTCCGAACGCCCGGAGGACGTTCCCCGCCGAGGGGCGGCCGCCGGCGGGCGCCGCACCACATCACCCCCGGCCTTGAGGGATCTCCGTGAGGGTCGCCGGCCTTGCGGCGCCCGACAGCCTCGCACACGCTCGACCGGGGCTCCAGCGGCACCGGTTCCCGCCGCTGCGGTGGGGTGGGCTCTTGCCCCCGCGCCGGGGTGGCCGCTGGATTATCCGAGTCTTGAGCGGGCTGGGTTCTGCTGGCCGATCATCATTCTGGCGGGCCCGGGCCGTGTCATCGACCCCCCGGCAAGACCGGCGGGGTCTTGAGCCCCTTGTGCTACCCGGTGTTTGCGGGCATGGCTTTTCGTTTCGATCCCCACGGTCGACGCCAACCGTGGGTACACCTGCCCCCAAGCCTTTGCCACGTGGAATGGCAGTGGAGGGGCGAGGGCTCCTCACAGGGGGGGAGAGAGAATGACACCGATGACGTGGACAAGAACAGTTCCCTGGAAAGTGTCTTTTTGATTGATAGGTCATAAAAGTTCCCACCAACCGTCCCTTCCATACGTCCTGTCGGTCCCGTATTTATAAGCGTCCGGGTTGGTCGTTATGTAGTTACAAATTAGGACAAAGCCTATTTGCCACTTACGCCTAGGGCCCGCGCAGGGGCAAATTGGTACAATTCCTATCGGGGGGTAGGAAAGTAAAAACACAAGCCTTGGAACGCCCGGCCCTCCTTAGGGTTTTTCACTTCAGCGCGCCGCTAGGCTTGAGATCCTCCCTGGGCTTCATGGCTCCCTTGCGCCGCGGGCGCCCTCTGCCGGAAGTCGCTCTCCCAAGGCGAGGTGTCTTTGTTCGCGCGCCTCCCCGAGCTTATAGGGGCGTCGTCCTCTCCCCCGCATCGCCCCCGCGCCGCGAGGGTCCCGCTCTTTTTGCCGCCTCCCCGCACCTGGGGGTGTTGCTCTTGACCTTGCTTTGCCGCGCCCGCGGGGTGTCGTTCTTGGCTCCGCCCCCGCGCCAAGGGGGGTGTTGTTCCCGCCTCGTCCCCCCCCGCCGCGGGTGTCGCTCTTGGCCTTGCGCCCGCGCCCGCGGGTGTTGTTTCCGGGCGGCCCGGGAGCTACCGGGGGTCCCTTGGCGAGGCCCCTCCCCAACATTGACTATGGCGGTAACCTACTGGGTAACCCTTTTTTTTCTGCCGGTCGGTCAAGCCTTCGGGCGGTTCTAGTGGACGATTTGGGCTAACCACCGTGGAACCTTCAAAGTGTCCGGTACAAAGATGATCGGTGGGTGCTTGCATCGATGCCGCACAAGTAGCCTACGACATGAACGCGGAGAACACAAATAGACATATTGTCGTAAGGAAAGCGGCGGATCGTGGGAGCGATGGGGTCCAAAGTCCCGAAAACATACAACAACTATGACGAGTTCCACTCTTTTACTGATTTTCCAAAAAAGATGAAGGCACCGGAGGACAGAATCAATCCCGACAAGACTAAAATGATGCCATGGACCCGCCCGATGGCGCGAAGAAGACCACCAATGCACCGGCACCAAAATGATATGTAGTTGAAGTTATTACGATGTAAACAAAGTCCAAAATGATACAAATATCTCACAACGAGTTTCGAGAAACTATAGGGGAGACTAGTAATTTTTGAACTACATGTTTGTAACACTTTCTCATATGCAAAAATGACCTATATATGAAATATAGATCTTGATGAGTTATGAACTTTCCGTATTCATGACTATTTGAAGTCGGGCTCTATCTCGAGTCGTGACTCACATTTAATTTCATAAAATAAGGTTGATTAATGAGCCTACACATACCACTTGAATTCTTCCAAGTTAAAAGGTTATTTATTATATACATAACCATAGATCCTCTATAGTTGTTGATATTTCTTACACGATCCCAATTAGGAAGGCGAAAGAAATATATATGGGATATCTATCTAATCATGTTTGCTTGGATATGGGATTAACCTCATGATCCAACAAAGCGGAGTTAGGCGGTGTTAGTAGTGGATGTATCATAGTAACATTATCCATAGTGGAGTTAATCTCACCGGATATGTACTCAAGGTATACCACTCATTTCTAGGCATTACCAATGCACTAGTCCTGTCACCCTAGCAATAACACTAAGAAATGCGGGGTATGGTATTCTTGATTGGCCTTGATAAAAGAATGAACATGATATCCGCAAAGCGCCTTAGATAGAAACACCAATTGTAGCACTTCACCGGGAGTAATCCGTATCGTATTTATATTTTACCACGGGGAAGGGAGTCTATGGAAAGGTAGAGAGAAAAGGATGTCTAAGGGTTTATATAGTGGTTTAGCTATGAGATCATCCTCTTTTACAAGATTATAATGCGTAGTAACCATATGCATCTAACATTACTCAACAGATAAGTCACGTGGATAAAGATAAATATAATATAATTGATAAATACCCAAGTCTAAGATCATTAAGCTTACTAGAATCATACAAGCAATTAGCATGTTATAAATTAGACTAGAATGAATATTCCTAAGATACCCCTAATAATCATACATGTCAATGAATACTACAATTAGTGCAATACATCTAGCTATCATGGCAAGGTTGAATTACTTCTACACATGGCAAGCATTACCAATGACAAATAAGGACAAAACTTATCCATCACCGTAATTATAACTCGACGTGCCCTACATTCGGAGGGTGGATTCCAAAGGACTCAACAGGGCTGTCACCCCCGCGATCTACCACACGGCCCGAATGTAGGGTGCAATTGCGGATAAACGTTGTATAAACACCATGTTTACACATTGCTTATCACCCACATAGTGATCATCTATATGGATGCTATACAATTCCATGCATAAAATATAAAGCAATCTCACTAAACTAAATATATAATCATAGCAAGCATAAACACATATCAATAAGAATATAACAATTATAAAGATCAAAGCCATAACAATTGTATTCTAAATATAAGAGTACTTACAGATTGAATACAAGAGAGAAGTCTCAAGAACGATCCTTGCTACTTCTTGACTAATCGAGGAACTCAAGATGAACTTGATCTTCAACTAGAACTAGTTAGGTAGCTAATTACTTCTAGTATGAACTAGGGCTTAGGTCTAGACTTGGTCGGGACTTGATGGGTATGAGTATGATAATGAAATTGTTATGAGCCTCGTGGTCACCGGTCTTCTTATATAGTACTTGGCGATGAACGTCAACCCTTGGATCAAACCGACCTTGGCAACGGTGTAGATACAACCTCAATGTCGGTAGTGAACCGACATAAAAATGTAAGGTCGAGTGGTGGGTCCCACCTAGCGGCCGCCGGGGTGGATGGTGGCGACCGCCGGGGTGGCTTGCCACCTTGGCTTCCCGTTTCTTCTCCCACGCCCCTCTGGTGTCTTCTAGAATGTTTTAGTCCACTTTTCGGGTTGATTTGATTCACGGATAAGTTTGGTCTTCATAGGCCTTGTATATTCTCGAAACTTTCTCCATTATTCCCTCAGATTTGTAACGCCCCAGACTAGGAAAAACCACTGGGGCTACCACTTCACACCTAGTTTCTAATAATCGGAAATTACTAAAAATTTGGCAAAGACTTCCACTAAAAACAAGACATCCGAGACAATTAAATCACACTCAAGACAACAGTTTATCATATAGATCATAACATCACAGCTCGATGAAATAAAAGAAGTATTCGAAGCGCAAACTCTAAAAGTCGCTAACAACCTTTAGGTGACATTTAACTAAGATATTACAAGTGCCAAACTTGGTTTTAAAATCAAAGGAAGTATGAGAAGACTAAAGGCTCGTGGCTCATGAAGAAGCTACTCCCCATTATTCCCATGCATGTCACGATCATTCGGTACCTAATAAGCAAATAAAACAAGGGTGAGTAAAATACCAAAGAGCACAATTAGAACCAAAATAACGAATGCCATGTAGAAATCCATGAGAAATAACCGAACATCGATTAAACAAGAGTTTCCGCCTGCAAACGGACAACACTTGAGTACTCCTTAGCATTTACGGTAAAAAGCCGAGCAAGTGGGGCCAACACTTACCACGTGCACTTGAATATAAGAACCAAATTGCACTTCCTGATAAACCGCACCAGAATTGAATATAAATAGAACCTTAAAACTTGAATCTCATGAACTGGAACTTGAACATTAACCAGAAATATATATCACTTGAACATTAGAGAGCAAATAAAAACTCAAACAATAGGCGTAAAGCCCAAACAAAGATTCGTCGTGCACTTGCCTTAACGATGCAACGAGCTCATTGAAAAGCAACTTAGGACCTGCCTACCGACTCGCCAGCACCTGTACATTAATGGTTTGCACATACTCAAAACAACCCAAAATTCTACTAATCCAATGGTGAGACAAACAATTATTTTGTTTATCACAACATCTATACTGTACGATATGCAGGAGTAATCTCGTAGTTGCCAAAAACACTAGCAAAAGTTTCCTGTTCCTCTAAACTCCAAACAAAATTATTTGCTTGCCCTATTAGAAAAATTACTCACTAGTATGACCGTAAAAAAACAGATCTCTAGGCTCTCGGCTACAGAAGACACATAAGGACCTATACATTCCCAATTATGCCCGAGCTGTCCAAAGACATCCATCAGTTAGTTGTACGACAGATAATTCAAAGGAGATGTCGATGTCGATGTCTACTGAAATCCAAGAGCACAGGAACACAGCCTGACACCCTCCTGGATCTAACCCAAAATAAATTAAGTTCCTTAATCTAACTTTGCTTATAGAAACGACTAGCACCCAGATCATGTGCTATTCAGAATAAAATATTCTACCTCCCATCCACTAGGAAAGCCTACGTAAGTCAGGAATCTCCAGGCCAATTAATTAAACTAATGCATCTTGAATCAGCCTGTACCAGATTAGAGCAGCTAGCAGCAGCCGACCTCGACTCCCAGGGCTGGTTCCTTGGTCCTTTACTTCTAGATGTGAGCAGCGACGGACCTGCAGCAAGCCCCATCGTTCAACCAAAGCAGATGAACAGCAGCTGCGACCAAGACGCCTTAGCGGCAGCTAGCAGGAAGGGACAGAGAGATGTCGAACACACCTTCCAGCAGGGGCTGGCCTCAGGCTTGGGGAAGCACCAATCGGTGAAGATGGAGGTGCGCCGACCAGGAGAGGCGGCGTCGGGATTAGGCGGCCGCGTGGTTGGATTGGGGCAAAAAAGGATGGGGTCAGGATGAGATGGAAGCGGCGGCGTGAGGGAAAGGAAGGACCGGAAGGGTGGCGGCGCTGGTAGAAGGAGCCGGAAGGTGAAAGAAATTTATTTATTTATTTATTTTCCATTGAACGGGAGGATAAGGGATTACCCTAAGTTACAACCAACGGTCCCAATTTAATGGCTCCGTTAAAACCCATTCGATCTCCAAATGAAACAAGTTAGTAGTCGAACAAATTGCCTTGACGAGATCTACACAACCACCGCCTCTGATTGCCCATATGACTTATGTTTCAAAAAGTCAAATTTTCATCCTATCCATAGTCCACACCCTACCAACATGAATATTATTTTATTTTATTTGTATTTTTAAATCAGGGTGTTACATTCCTCCCTCCTTCAACAGAATTCGTCCCTCGAATTCTTTACTCTTTGAAAGGAATAGACATCAACAAACTGAAATGCTTACCAAATGAGAAGAACTCCGGGTACTTCTCCCGCATTCGAGACTCAAGCTCCCACGTTGCTTCTCGCTCGCTTGATTAGTCCAAAGGATCTTCGCTGTTTGAGTGTCTTTCCTCGCAAGACTTTTTCGCACTCCTCCGTAATTCTTACAGACGCGCCTCAAAGGTTAAGTCTTCCTCGATGGTTTCTCGGTTCCAAAGTCATATGTTGTTCTCGATCTCGTATGTATTTTCTCAACATGGAAACATGAAATACATTATGCACTCCATTCATAGAATTAGGTAGTTCCAACCTGTAAGCCAGCCTTCCCAACACGCTCCACTATTGAAAAGGACCAATATACCTTTGGCTAAGCTTTCCTTTAACTCCAAATCTCATGACACCTTTATTAGGAGAAACCTTCAAGAGTACTTGATCCCCAACCCGAAACTCTGCACTCGCCGCACATCAGCATAGCTTTTTCTCGCCTACTGCGTGCTAGCATTTGTTGTCGAATTTCAGCAATACGCTTCGATGCCTTTAGAACCCAATCTGGTCCTAGGACTACCTTTTCACCCACACTTCCCAACAAAGTGGTGATCTACACTTCCTTCCATATAAGGCTTCAAAAGGTGCACATCTAATGCTAGCATGGTAACTATTGTTGTAAGCTTGAACTCCACCGCAGGCAAATGATCCTCCCAAATTTCCTCTCCATGATAGAACACATGACCTTAGCATATCCTCTAAAGTCCGAATTGTACGCTCGGATTGTCCATCCTGCTTGAGGATGAAAAGCGATTACTAAGTATCACTTCAGTTCCAAAGGCATCCCGCAAGCTCTCCCAGAACTTGGAAACAAATTTAGCATCTCTATCCTAAACAATGGTTTTTGGCACCCCATGAAGTCTCACAACTTCACGCATATAGATTGGAGCTAAGTCACTTGGCAATTGGTAGAACGGTAAGGAATAAAATGAGCTACCTTACTCAAGCGTCTCTACAACAACCCAAATAGCATCCTTCCCTTTAGGAGTGCGTGGTAAACCAACCACAAAATCCATAGTGATATCCTCCCATGGCCACGCGAGAACCTCTAGTGGTTGCGCTTTCAGTGGGACGTTGATTCTCGCCTTTAACCGCTTGGCATACCCCACATGATGCCACATACTTTGCCACATCCACTTTCATCCTCTTCCACCAATAGCTTTTCTTCAAGTCTTGATACATCTTATTCTCACCGGGGTGCACGGTGTATCGGGTACGATGTGCCTCTCGAAGAATTTCATCCTTGACTTGAGCCTTCAGGCACACAAAAGGCGTCCACGAAATCGAATGGCACCCTGAAACATCCATACCGAAATTCCCAACTTTTCCTTCAATAATGCGCTTCTTCACATCTTGCAATAACCGATCATGTTGTTGTGCCTCCAACACTCGCTTTGGTAAGGAAGACTCAAGGATAACCCTTGTTTCGGTCTCCCGCCACTCCCACATAACAATTATGATATATCCATCCGCTCAAATTCGGTTATCAAATAATTCAATGTAGCAGGGGTAGCCTTACGACTCAAAGCATCACCACAACATTGGCTTTACCGGGGTGTATTGGATGGTAAGATCATAATCTTTGATTAGTTCTAGCCATCTCCTTTGTCTCAGATTCAAATCCTTCTGAGTGAAGATGTACTTCAAACTCTTATGGTCAGTGAAGATATCACAAGGCTCACCGTAAAGGTAATGTCTCCATATCTTCAAGGCAAACACAACTGCCGCAAGCTCTAGGTCATGAGTAGGATAATTCTGTTCATGTGTTCTCAACTGCCTTTGATGCATAGGCTATAACCTTCCCATCCTCGCATAAGGACACACCCAAGGCCTACTCGTGAAGCATCGGAATACACAAAGTGAATCGCTTGCCCGGTTCAGTAGGGTGAGAACAGAGTCAGAACCAACTTCTCCTTCAATACTTGAAACTACGCTCACACTCACTAGTCCATTCAAACTTTGCATTCTTATGAGTGAGCATAGATAAAGGTTTAGCAATTATAGAGAAATCCTTCACAAATCTTCGATAATAACCAGCCATTCCTAAGAAACTTCTCACCTCTTTGACACTAGATGGTCTTTCCCAATCTACTACATCGAAACCTTGCTTTGGGATCAACCGAGATACCTTTCTCATTAATGACATGCCCTAAGAAACCAACTTCGATAGCCGAACTCACACTTCTTCAACTTGGCATAAAACTTGTTATCTCTCAAGGTTTGAAGAACCATTCTTATATGTTGCTCATGTTCTTCATTCGTCTTAGAGAAGATGAGTATGTCATCAATGAATACCACCACAAATGGATCAAATTTGCATAGCATGTTATTCATTGTTTCCATAAAGTAGGGAGGTGCATTTGTCAATCCAAAAGACATAACTCTAAATTCATAGTGGCCATACATGGTCGCAAATGCCGTCTTCTCAATATCTTCCTCTCTTACCGGAATTTGATTGTACCCTGACTGTAGATCAATCTTGGAAAATACCTTAGCACCTTTGAGCCGATCAAACAACTCATCAATGCGTGGCAATGGGTACTTGTTCTTGATCGTCACTGCATTCAAGCCCCGATAATCCACGCACATGCGCCAACTCCCATCCTTCTTCTTAGTGAAGAGAACAGGAGCTCTCCAAGGAGACACACTACGACGAATCAACTTCTTGGACAAGAGATCATCCAATTGCCTCCGCAATTCATCTTGAAAAGGGCGAGACAAACGATATGGCGCTATGGAAACAGGCCTTGTGCCGTATAATATCAATACGAACTCTACCTCTCGCTTGGGCGGCATTCCCCGAAGCTCTTCCGGGAAAAACATCGATATTCTCAAACAATAGGAATTTCTTCAATCATTTTGGATTTAGATGGCTTCTCAGCTAATGTCCACAGAAATCCAGTCTTCCAAGATCGGCGACCAGGAAATAAGCTTGCCAACAAAAATAGAGAATATGAGGGAGCACTTGCTTGGAAAGTTATGGTATGGCCTGAGGGAGACTCTAAGGAAACTGTCTTCCAAAAACAAGATATAATGGCCCGATAACGATGTAACCAATCCATGCCAAGGATCACATCGAAATTTGGTAGAGGAATCACCATTAGGTTAGCAACAAAATCATCCCCATCTATGGATATCACACAACCCCGACGGCACCACCGAACTAGATATTAGACCCCCTGTGAACTCACACCTAACGCATTTCGAAATTTCTTGACTAGGCGGTTTGACCCTTTTGGCAAATTCCAATGAAACAAACGAGAAAGTAGCACCAGAATCAAATAACACTAGAGCTTCATGTGAATCAACCGTAAAAGTACCTGAGACCACATCCGGACGCCCAAGAGAAGTAGGCATGGTGTAAATCGCAGAAGGATTCATAGCACTAGAACATGCCCCAGATGCGTGATGCCGCAAAAAGGGGTGGTGCGTGCAAATCAAGTGGAGCATAAGGTGCGGTCAAGTGAGGTGGAGCATATGAAGTAGATAGCTCAAGTATGAGCATGTGGAAAGTGTAATCGGGGAGGAGGCCGGTAGTAGCCGAGGAGGCATATACTTTGTTGTGGATACTGGCGATAAGAACCTCAAGAAGCGACCATCATTTGAACTGAACCTCGACCACCACCAACCGAAGGAACCGACCCATGAGAGCTAGTTGCGGATAATGGAGATGAACTAGACTTACGCCACTTGATAATAGAATATGGGTTCTTCTTGCAAACAATGGACATGTGTCCATCTTTACCACACGTGCGACAAGCTCTAGAAAAACCACACCCCGAAGAATGGTGGGACTTCCCACACTTGAAGCAAATTAAACCCCCGCCTCGGCACCGGGCGCATGAATTGAGATCCAATGAGAGCGTGAACTTGAAGATTGTCCCCCCGACCGCTTTGGCTTGAATGACCGAGAGTACCGAGAGTGTTGGTTTGACTTGAATTTCTTGAAAGGGGGTCGCCGAGAGGACTGCCCACCCTCCCGATGGGCCCTCTTTTTGGTTTGTGCCTATTCCACTCTCATTACCATAATGATTTTGCTGGAGTGTAGTAAGCTGAATTTCAGATTCCATACCCCTAGCTTCCTCCATCGCGGCAAGGTATGTAGTGGGTGGGTTCCTTCCATCACTTCTCTATATATCGCATTAAGCCCTCTCGAAAAACTTCCTCGCCTTCTCACGCCATCACTGGCCACGGCAATACAAAACGAACCATATTGCTAAAGTCCCTCTCATACTCATCCACTGTCTTACTTCCCCTGTTGGATATGATTTAATGCATCGCTCATCTTATCCCCTGAACGATTCCGATAATACTTGGCTTTAAATTGTTCGGAAAAACTTCCCAAGTGATAGCACCACGAGAATCGTGCCACGCCTCGAAAACACCACCCCACCGTATATCGGCCAAAGCCTATCAACCGGGTGTGGCGCAAAGAAAACTTTCTCCTCTCGGAGTCAACTCAAGCACCCAGTCATGACTTTCTCCACCTTGCGGAGCCGATCACCGCCGATCGGTTGGTGTCCCCGACCCATCAAATTTCTCAACTTGCATAGACGCCCACTTGGTGAAAGTCATCTTCTTAACAGAGGATCAATAGGAACTTCACCACCACCACCACCGCCGAGCAATAGCAATTGACTCTACTATAGCCCCCTCGTTTACTTCATTTTCATCAATAACGTTCATGGACTTCTTGGTCATTGCGGCCACGACCTCTACCACCACCACGACCGCGATTAGCTACACGAGCACTCCTCCTTGGCGGCATAGCTATAATCCACCAAAACAAGGACACAATTATCAACATATTATCATATCTACTTAAGAGATACAAGGGGAAAAAAAAATAAACAAAAACATAAATGCAATGCAACCCATCCTATAGTGCAAAAGTGTGTCAATTTTAGTATATGTCAAGTTTTAAGGCTTTTACTCTAACTAACCTAAGCTCAATACCAAATGTAACGCCTGACTAGGAGAAACCACCGGGGGCTACCACTTCACACCTAGTTTCTAATAATCGGGAAATTACTAAAAATTTCTACAAAGACACTTCCACTAAAAACAAGACATCCGAGACAATTAAATCACGAGCTCAAGACAACGGTTTATCATATAGATCATAACATCACAGCTCGATGAAATAAAAGAAGTATTCGAGCGCAAACTCTAAAAGCTGCTAACAACCTTTAGGTGACATTTAACTAAGATATTACAAGTGCCAAACTTGGTTTTAAACAAAGAAGTATGAGAAGAAGACTAAAGGCTCGTGCTCATGAAGAAGCTACTCCCCATTATTCCCATGCATGTCACGATCATTCGGTACCTAATAAGCAAATAAAGCAAGGGTGAGTAAAATACTCAGCAAGCACAATTAGAACCAAAATAACGAATGCCATGTAGAAATCCATGAGAAATAACCGAACATCGATTAAACAAAGAGTTTCCGTGCGAAACGGACAACACTTGAGTACTCCTTAGCATTTACGGTAAAGCCGAGCAAGTGGGGCCAACACTTACTCACGTGCACTTGAATATAAGAACCAAATTGCACTTCGGATAAACCGGCACCAGAATGAATATAAATAGAACCTTAAAACTTGAATCTCATGAACGGGAACTTGAACATTAGCCGAAATATATATCACTTGAACATTAGAGAGCAAATAAAAACTCAAACAATAGGCGTAAAGCCCAAACAAAGATTCGTCGTGCACTTGCCTTAACGATGCAACGAGCTCGTTGAAAAAGCAACTTAGGACCTGCCTACCGACTTCGCCAGCACCTGTACATTAATGGTTTGCACATACTCAAAAACAACCCAAAATTCTACTAATCCAAAGGTGACACAAACAATTATTTTGTTTATCACAACATCTATACTGTACGATATGCAGGAGTAATCTCGTAGTTGCCAAAAACACTAGCAAAAGTTTCCTGTTCCTCTAAATTCCAAACAAAATTATTTGCTTGCCCTATTAGAAAAATTACTCACTAGTATGACCGTAAAAAAAAAACAGATCTCTAGGCTCTCGGCTACAGAAGACACATAAGGACCTATACATTCCCAATTATGCCCGAGCTGTCCAAAGACATCCATCAGTTAGTTGTACGACAGATAATTCAAAGGAGATGTCGATGTCGATGTCTACTGGAAATCCAAGAGCACAGGAACACAGCCTGACACCCTCCTGGATCTAACCCAAAATAAATTAAGTTCCTTAATCTAACTTTGCTTATAGAAACGACTAGCACCCAGATCATGTGCTATTCAGAATAAAATATTCTACCTCCCATCCACTAGGAAAGCCTACGTAAGTCAGGAATCTCCAGGCCAATTAATTAAACTAATGCATCTTGAATCAGCCTGTACCAGATTAGAGCAGCTAGCAGCAGCCGACCTCGACTCCCAGGGCTGGTTCCTTGGTCCTTTACTTCTAGATGTGAGCAGCGACGGACCTGCAGCAAGCCCCATCGTTCAACCAAAGCAGATGAACAGCAGCTGCGACCAAGACGCCTTAGCGGCAGCTAGCAGGAAGGGACAGAGAGATGTCGAACACACCTTCCAGCAGGGGCTGGCCTCAGGCTTGGGGAAGCACCAATCGGTGAAGATGGAGGTGCGCCGACCAGGAGAGGCGGCGTCGGGATTAGGCGGCCGCGTGGTTGGATTGGGGCAAAAAGGATGGGGTCAGGATGAGATGGAAGCGGCGGCGTGAGGGAAAGGAAGGACCGGAAGGGTGGCGGCGCTGGTAGAAGGAGCCGGAAGGTGAAAGAAATTTATTTATTTATTTATTTTCCATTGAACGGGAGGATAAGGGATTACCCTAAGTTACAACCAACGGTCCCAATTTAATGGCTCCGTTAAAACCCATTCGATCTCCAAATGAAACAAGTTAGTAGTCTAACAAATTCGTCTTGACGAGATCTACGCAATCACCGTCTCTCGGCCATATGACTTATGTTTCAAAAAGTCAAATTTTCATCCTATCCATAGTCCACCGGTCAACATGAATATTATTTTATTTTATTTGTATTTTTAAATCGGGGTGTTACAAAGATTTATCTATTAGGCCCCCTGCAAAGTGACAGAATACCAAAACTCGTGGAATTATGTTAGTTAGACCCCTAGACTTATGTTTGGTCTTTGACTTTAGCCCTTAATTCATGTTTTTAAACTTGTATTTTTATGCTTTAAGAGGTGTCAACAAGCTCCCCCAAGCTTACCTCTTGCTAGTCTCTTAGCAAGACACAAAATATTATAAACTAAACACTTGGATCGAGGAGTTCTTTTAACGCTATCACACCTTAAAAGTACACATGCTTTCAAACAAAATTTCTCTCGGATAAAGATAAATTTTTCAAACTTTAATTATTTAATTACCTCTTACCTTTTGGAGCTTTATATCTTTCTTTTTGCAATCTTGGGTAATTGAAAGATAGAATAGTCAAGTCAAGCACTAAATCTCAAACCCTTTTGATCAACTATCCTTCCGAGTTTTTTTTGATTTTGAAATAAAACTCAAAGTTCCTCAAGATGACTCTCTCTAATCTCTCATTTGTGGTTCTTGTGGATCCTTTCTTAGGCAATAATATAATGTTTGCCTTACTCTCATAATATATAACATTTTAACTAAGGTAGTAGCATACTATGCCTTCTTCTCTCTTACCTACAATTTAAGGCTTATATATCCGGAGCTCATAGGTAGGAGAAAATAAAATAATTTTTCTTACTAAGCATATATCGTAAAAATTCAAGCAATGGATCCAAAGATACAAGTCACACTGATCAAGTGGTGCATGTGTATGGTGGATAGAATATAAATATGGTATGGAATGTAGTGAAGTATAAAATGAATAGAATAGATGATGGGAAATCTTACTTTTGCTCCTTTTTAGGAATTTCCTCTCTTTTTATAAACTCTTTGTAGAGAACCTGGGTTGTATCTCTTTTTTTTATACAAGAGGGTGGACTCTGCGGCCCTCGGACTTGTGTCCATTATTTCCTCTCTTATAAAGATGTGGGTTCTACTGACCCTCGAGCACTTGCCCATTATTCATCTTTATTTTTAGAGATGTGGGCTCTACTCGCCCTCGAACACTTGTTCATTATTCATCTCTTTTTCTTTAGGGAGGTAGGCTCTACTGCCCGTAGGACTTTTGTCCATTTTTCATCTCCCTTTCTCTTTTCAAAGATACACAACCCGATCTCTTTTTGCAATAACTTTTGAGAGGTATAAATGATATGGAGCTTTTTGTAAGATATTGGCTAGCAATGAATGGGTGGATGGGTATAGTAAATGTTTTTGGTTGCTCTCTCCTAATAGGAGTAGAACATTTTTGTTGACTAGAGTGAGTGGATGATAGTGAAGTGAGTGGAATGAGTAGAGTGTACATGATCAGCATGACAAGTTTCTAAGGGTCGACAAAGATTGAACTAACTCAATGCAAAGCAAGCAGCCTATATATATATATATATATTTCAAAAAGGTCTTTCCTATTCTAAATTAGCATGTATATATGGCTGTGGTAGGAGGTTCACACTCTTGTCATACAGAACTCATCATGTGCATTTTTCAATTTTCGAAATATAAATCTCCGTAAATCTAGTGTCACTAGGAGTAAGATCAAATAGCAACTCAAACTTTCATATATCATATCAGTCAATTACCTAGACTTTAGAGCAAGCATTTGCAACTCATGTGTTTCAGGTTTCAAAGTAAAAATTAATTTTGCAAATGGAGCTTTGAGAGAAATTAAGCTTGAAAGCTAGGTACTAGAAAAGCATAACAACGGAGCAACTATTCATCATCTCGTTGTTGACAAATTTTAGGTTCCTTTTAGTTGAGCAAAGTAAACTTTAGTGTGCACTCTCTCTTGATCCTTTTATTCTCACTCTAACAAAAAGATATATAAAACTATATATAAAACTAGACTCTTAACAAACTAAACTTTTAACAAACTTTCTAACAAACATAGCTAATATAATAATATAAATAGATAGATAATAAGATACTTATCCGGGTAATCGGGGTTGCACTCCCCAAGCTAGATTGGAGTGTAGTCTTTAATGATGTAGGAGTTGAGGTAGTTGGCATCAAGTGTGACGCTTTGATATATCTCTTCTCTTCTTGGAATCTGTTAATCTCAAAATAGACAACAAAGCTAGTGGAACTTGATTAAGCATTAGAAATAAACCACATTCTTATGTCTTTGGGATAATATTTTTATAATTTTTATTTTGCAAATTTTTTATTTTATTTTTATATGCAAAAGTAAAGTATAACTGTAAGTACTCATGCATCTTTATTTTATTTTTATGCCACCACAGCAGATAGCCTAGAGGTGTTAACCTTAGGAATATTAGCATGGGGCTTAAAGGTTTTTCATAAAAGATAAAATATTTTTGTTGTTAATTTTCAAAATATAAAGATATGAGATACTAAGAAAATATGATAAATAAATAATGTGTGGATTTTAAATAACTTACCTACTTACCTTTCGGTGAGGATTCGGCGTTTAGAGTCCTCCTAATAAGACTCCAAGTTCTGTTCTTTACTCCCATGGTACATCGGTGGTCACACCCGTGGCACCGATGATTCTATTGTCTCTTCCGATGATGTTTTGGGAGATGTCTTCTTCTTCCTCCATCTTTTGGATGATGTACTCTTCTTTGAAGTAGTTGTTTCTTCTTTCTCCATGGATATAGTAGGTGTAAGAGCTTTAGCTTCTTCACTCTCCTTTGCTTCTTCTATTAAATTCTTCGTCCATCTTTTATTACGACGGCGACGAGCTGTCCTGGTTTTCCCTCTAGGATTTGTATATTCATTATAGCGATTAAAGTAAACACGTACCTTCTCCTTAGGAAAGTGGAAATGAATCTCTCATGTATGGATGTAGATGATTGCACGAGTAGTGTTGAGGAATGGTCTCCCAAGCACTAATGGAGGATCTACTTCTCTTCCCATGTCCATGACTACAAAGTCGGTGAGAACATAGTGGTCCATAATCTTGACTGGTACATTCTTGGCAATTCCTTCAGAACTCTATAGGATTGGTCTGCCATCCAGTAGCCGCACATATGTTGGTTGCAACGGCAATTTTCCAAATAATAATTCATATGTAACCTTTGCCATTATGTTAACTCCATTCGGTATCGCAATATGTATTATAGAAAGTTAAGCATTGAATATAACATGCTATAGTAGGAGTACCTGGATCATCTTGCTGACGAAGCATTGGATATTCAAGTAAATGGTCATTATAAGATGTTGTTTTATTTACTACCATTACCTTTGTAGGCTGTGCCATCTTGTTCTTGTTCGATTCCGATTCCTTCTTCTATTCGATTGTAACTCTCCATCTTTGATTCTACAATGTATTGATTAGTATTCTGGGAATAAGTAAGAGAGTTTTGTACCTTGTCTTTAAAAGTGAATTTCTCCTTCTTCCCTTTGATATTGAAAACAATCTTCGTACTGTCTGCGTAGATGATAGCTTTAGGCGAGCATAAGAATGGTCTACCAAGTATGATTGGTGCTCTTTCATTTCTTCCAAAGATCTACAACCGCGAAGTCCTGGCTGCAATGCGTATGAGCCTCGATTCCCACACACACGTCTTCACGTATCCCCTGATAACAAAATGATTGATCTCGCAAGTTGCAAGCACATATTCGTTTTCCAAAGTGGTTCACTATAAATCTTTTCATAAATTACCTTTGGTAGTATGTTGACACTTGAGCCAAAATCACGAGAGAGCATTGTCGAATGTGTGTTGTCCAATCTTGATTGTGATGACTGGTCTTCCTGGATCTTCCTTTTTAGGTGGCATGGAGTCATCCAACCAATTGCTTCCTGAGGTCTCTCTATAGTAACGACCTGCATTATAAATATCGACAAGGTTTGCAGTTTCTAATTCTTCCGGCTGTCCCGGAATCTTTCCTGGTGTGGTTAGTGGAATAGATAACTGAGAAATCTGAGATTCTATCATCTTATTAAAGCTGTGCTGATTCTTTATAGCTGAAGAAAAGCCTTCTAAACGAGTATTAATAAGTTCAAGAGCTTTATCATTAGTTGCTATCTTTCTTGACAGATTCTCCATGGTCTTACCTTGGTTAAAAACAAGATCTCTTAAAGAAGGTTGATAAGTATTAAAATTGTTACCTGGATTGTTACCTTGGTAATTTCCTTGATAGTTACCTTGATAGTTGGGCCTCTGTTGGTTCCAACCTTGATTCTGTTGAGGACGGAAATTATTGTTGTTATTATTGATGAAGTTGATGTCCTCCAGGATCTCTGGGCAATTCCTTCCAGTGTGGCCTAAGTTTCCACATTCTTCACATGTCATGTGTGAGTCTTGAATTTGCATAACTGCTCCGGGTTGAGAATCTCTATCCTCCAAGCTTCTTCATGATAAGGTCCATTTTAGCGGATAGCATATCTACTTCTTTTAGCCGGTGCATTCCTCTCTTGCAAGTTTGACGTTCTTCACTCCAACCTTGGTTGGAAGCCATCTTCTCCACAAGTTCTCGTGGCATTAGTTAGTGTAAGTGATAAGAAAGCACCACCACCGCAAAGATCCATAGTTTCACGAGCACTAGGAACAAGCCCATGATAGAAAGTCTGCATCAACAGCCATTTTTCCATCTCATGGTGTGGACATTCTGAAATATATTCTTGAAAACGCTCCCATGCTTCAGGGACTGATTCATCATGTTGTTGTTGAAAATTTGATATCTTCCCCCTTAAGGCATTTGTCTTCCCCACAGGAAAGAACTTAGCAAGAAAGGCTATGGAACATATATCCCATGTTGTATTCTTATCTTTTGTAGCATAAAACCATTGCTTGGCCCTTCCCAAAAGTGAGAATGGAAAGAGGCGAGCAATATTGCATCTAAGGATACCTCCTTCATAGAAAATGTACTGCATATCTCCAGAAAGTGTTGGAGATGAGCACTAGCATCTTCATGTGCCTTTCCACAAAATTGACTTGCTTGCACCATATTGATGAGCCCTGGCTTAAGCTCAAAGCCTTTGTCTCCAACTTCTACCTTCGGACCAGTGAGAATGTTTTCTGTGGTAGGAGCTGAAAATTCACGAAGTGTCTTAGTTGCCATAGCTTCAAATTGAGATGTCAAGTCTTTAGTAACTTGATTAACTTCCGATTCAGTAGGTCTTGGTGTCTCAGAAGATGATGATGATAATAATGTATGTGCTGGAGTTTGTCCGAGTTTTGCCTTGGCCTTTTTGATTAATTTCTCGGGATCTTCAACAAAATTGTCCGGAAGATTATTTTTCATACATATATTTCCCTCGCATAAGATAAAAACAAAATAAAGAAATGGGGGTAAACCTGTTTGAGTATGTGATAATGGGTTCTCAATGCATTAGGTGATGTAAAGGGATCTCTCTTGTTTCCTTATATGATGTGTTTATAGGATTTTTGGCTAGCACCCTTTCTAACTAGTAAAGTCGAAAACAATACCAACTTAATAGGAATAACACTGCTCTAAGTTTTGGCTAATACCCCCAAACTAGAGATAGCTGGAAAGAAGCACTAGAAAACTTTTGAAGTTTTGAAAACACATTTTCAAAATAGAAAGATTGACTATGCTCTCCCAAACTAGGAAAGTTTTGAAAAACAAAGCCAAGATAAAATTTATTTTCTCTAAATAGACTACGACTTCCCAAGAAATCCGCCGAAATGCTTGTTGATATTTCTTACACGATCCCAATTAGGAAGGCGAAAAGAAATATATATGGGATATCTATCTAATCATGTTAGCTTGGATATGGGATTAACCTCATGATCCAACAAAGCGGAGTTAGGCGGTGTTAGTAGTGGATGTATCATAGTAACATTATCCATAGTGGAGTTAATCTCACCGGGATATGTACTCAAGGTATACCACTCATTTCTAGGCATTACCTATACACTAGTCTCATCACCCCAGCAATAACACTAAGAAATGCGGGGTATGGTATTCTTGATTGGCCTTGATAAAAGAATGAACATGATATCTGCAAGCGCCTGCATAGAAACACCAATTGTAGCACTTCACCGAGAGTAATCCGGTATCGTATTTATATTTTACCACAGGGGAAGGGAGTCTATGGAAAGGTAGAGAGAAAAGGATGTCTAAGGGTTTATATAGTGGTTTAGCTATGAGATCATCCTCTTTACAAGTATTATAATGCAGAGTAACCATATGCATCTAACATTACTCAACAGGATAAGTCACGGGATAAAGATAAATATAATATAATTGATAAATACCCAAGTCTAAGATCATTAAGCTTACTAGAATCATACAAGCAATTAGCATGTTATAAATTAGACTAGAATGAATATTCCTAAGATACCCCTAATCATACATGTCAATGAATACTACAATTAGTGCAATACATCTAGCTATCATGGCAAGGTTGAATTACTTCTACACATGGCAAGCATTACCAATGACAAATAAGGACAAAACTTATCCATCACCGTAATTATAACTCGACGTGCCCTACATTCGGAGGGTGGATTCCAAAGGACTCAACAGGTCACCACCCCGCGATCTACCACACGGCCCGAATGTAGGGTGCAATTGCGGATAAACGTTGTATAAACACCACGTTTACACATTGCTTATCACCCACATAGTGATCATCTATATGGATGCTATACAATTCCATGCATAAAATATAAAGCAATCTCACTAAACTAAATATATAATCATAGCAAGCATAAACACATATCAATAAGAATATAACAATTATAAAGATCAAAGCCATAACAATTGTATTCTAAATATAAGAGTACTTACAGATTGAATACAAGAGAGAAGTCTCAAGAACGATCCTTGCTACTTCTTGACTAATCGGAACTCAAGATGAACTTGATCTTCAACTAGAACTAGTTAGGTAGCTAATTACTTCTAGTATGAACTAGGGCTTAGGTCTAGACTTGGCTGGACTTGATGGGTATGAGTATGATAATGAAATTGTTATGAGCCTCGTGGTCACCGGTCTTCTTATATAGTACTTGGCGATGAACGCCAACCCTTGGATCAAACCGACCTTTGGCAACGGCGTGAGATACAACCTCAATGTCGAGTAGTGAACCGACATAAAAATGTAAGGCTAAGTGGTGGGTCCCACCTGGCGGCCGCCAGGGTGGATGGTGGCGGCCGCCCGTGGTGGCTTGCCACCTTGGCTTCCCGTTTCTTCTCCCCGTCCTCCGGTGTCTTCTAGAATGTTTTAGTCCACTTTTCGGGTTGATTTGATTCACGGATAAGTTTCGTCTTCATAGGCCTTGCATATTCGGAACTTTCTCCATTATTCTCTCAGTATTTATCTATTAGGCCCCCTCGCAAAGTCACGAGAATACCAAAACTCGTGGAATTATATTAGTTAGACCCTAGACTTATGTTTGGTCTTTGACTTTAGCCCTTAATTCATGTTTTTAAACTTGTATTTTTATGCTTTAAGAGGTGTCAACAATAGTCAAGGTTAAAGACATATGCTCAGCGATATATAAATAACAGCATAAGTAACTTGATCAACATTTTAACAGCAACATCATGATATATATAACATATATTGTGATATTAAGACTACGATGTCGTGGACGCAACCCGGGTTCTCACTGACCATGAGAGATGGCGATTCGAATCGATTTGCAAACCAAATTGCGAATACTCGACACACACCAAGTCTACTAGATCAAGGTAGACCCGATTACTCCTCAAGATGTTACGGGGACGTAAAAGTCTCGGTCTTGCCGGCTACCCCCTCCTTCTCGGGTACCAAGTGAGCGTGCAACGAGACCGACATCATCGTGCGCATCTTCTTGTACCCAATAAAAACCCTCGCAACCAACGCCAAAGGAGGAGCGATAAAGCGAGCATGGCGGCCCCTAACATTCTTGCGAGCTTCGTGGCTCACGACCCCGCGGAGCCTACTATATGCCAGGTACGTTCAACTTTCGACCACATTCCGACGAAGAGTAAGTCCTTAGTCGATCAGGTGAAAAGGACCACAAGTTCCACCCGATCTAACATGTTTTACTTTATCGGGTTCTCAACGGCAGCTTGACAATCACCCATGTGATTGTTCACACAACATTTCCTCAAGTGACCGAATCACTGTCTCACTGCAATCACCATACCGAGCATTTATAACCTAGACCTCTAAATAGGATAGGATATCAACTTCAACAAGGATATCTATGCATCAACGGTTTCAACCACTTTCCTAAACTTAATGCATCAACATATATAAAGGACGCAACACAATTAGTTAGAAAGCATAGGAAAGGGCAGCATGCACCGGGGCTTGCCTTCAGAAGAGGGTTAGAAGGTGCCTTGGGCACTCCAACAACTTGACGACATGTCCTGCTCCTTCGGAACCTCCTCCGGCTGCTCCTTGATCTCCTCGTGCTCTCTCTTTCGATCCAATATGAATGTATATGCAAAGATGAATATTAAGGAATGCATGCTTAGTAAGGAATGGATGAATGCATTATGATGCGTGATCTTAGTAAGTGGATATCTCTTCTGCAGAAACACAATTAAATCTACACAAGAAACCCTAATGATCTATATCAAGCAAACACCCTATTTCATTAATCAGTGGAAAATGGCAGCTAGACATGCTATTAGTAAAACAGTCACACAGGGAGTTCTATAACTCCAAATGCAGCAAACGAATACTCGTTGGAAAGCTTATGAAATTATCTACAAAACATTCCACATCAGCCTGACCTGAATCTGACACTAACAGTCTCGAAAACAGCAAAAACAGAGGCTCTGATTTCAGGCCACCTCTCACTTAGAACACTCCAAATAAATTACTCAAGCATGCACTTCGTTTGTAACTTTTCCAGCAAGCAAACCAAGTCATAATCTATCAAGTAAACCTACTGAACAAGCCAAAAGATAAACTAATATTCATGAAATGACATTCCCTAAATAAACACTACACATGCACACTTTAAAATATAAAGCTAGAAATAAACTAGTTTACCAAAAACACAATACTAGCAAACCAACTGTACCAACTGGTTCTAAACATGCTAGGAACACACAATAAAAATACTAATACACATTACCTTCATATAACCATGTATTTCTAGGCTATTTTCTATGCAAGATAAATATGATAAATACATAACCACCTCAGGAAATTCTACAAAAATTACCAGAGCATCCTACTGGTCTACAAAGGCTACCATAAACATTCCATGGAAAGATCATGGATATACTGTCCTACACAAAAATGACAAGCTAGCAATAAATATATGCATGAAAATACTTTGTACTATGAAAAATGTCAGACAACGGATTTCTGAGTATGACATGCTACTAAAACCTATCAAAACCAATCACACCAAGTCTCACATCCAAAACCCTAGTAATTATTTTTCTATGAATTTCCTAAGAAAGCATGGTAAATAGCACATAAATCAAAAATGGTATTACCACCACAGAACCTAGGGTCAAACATATTTTTCCCATGTTGTACATCACAAAACATGAACATTTCACACAGGAACCACTATTTTATCATGCACCAAAAGAAAGATACACATTTATCTATTTTCATGGCATTTACTAGCATAAATATAAATAAATATAAACACTACCAGAACATGGCATGTCATATTTTTCTACCATAGAGCAGAGCAAAACAAGCATGACAAAATTGGTTTCACTTGAAACGGACTCAAAATGAGGAAGTTATGAATTATACAAGATATGCATGGAAAACTAAAAAAGCGAAATATAAAGGATATTCTGGCCGACGGTGGGGCCCACGGGTCGATGACCGGAGCAGAGCACCGGGCGGGCGCAGCGCACGGCAGCGGCGGCGGATCTCCGCCGTCGGTGGAGTCTCCGGCCAATCAAGCACATGCATGGCCGTCTCGACGATATATACCGTCCTGTGTGCTTACCCCGAGCTATCGTGGACTCTAACGATGAGGGCGGCGCGACGGCGGCGAACGGTGAGTGCGGTGGCCGGCGCTTGGCGGCGTTGGCTGTTTCCGGCGAGGAGGTGGGCGGCGAGGCGCGCACGAGCACCAGGCGTCGAGGCGATGCAAAATCACCGGCTAGTTGGCTAGTTTGACAAACGGACGGCGTTCGACGACGACGGGACTCGGCGGCGACCCGCACGGCGGCGTCGGCGCGACTCGGTCCGATCCCGGCAGCGTCTTTGGCCGACTTCGACCTGGGACATGGTAGAACGCACGAGGCGATGTCGAACGCGAAGAGTGGCGAGGAAAATCGGCGGTGTACAGGCGGGGCGAGGTTGCCAGCGTCGGCGACCATGGCGACGAGGACGTCGCGGCGCCGCGCCGGGCGACGCAATGTTCGACGAGCTCGGACCAAGAACGACTCAACCGGCTAAGGGCTCTACCCGAACGGCTTCAAGGCGAACACGGAACGTGCGGTGTTGAGGCAGGGAGAATGGCGGGGATGAGCCGGCTGCGGAGGGACCGCGAGGTGGCCGGCTTTCCGGCAGCGGCGGCGTGACGGGAGCGCCGATTTGGGCCGGTTTCTTGCTCGAACTTGGGCTATAGCGGGTCGGGGAGTAGGGAGGGTGTGGCGAAGGCTGTGGCGCGAGGAAATCGAGTAGAGCTCGGGCGGTGGTCGCTATTTGGACGAGGGCGGCGGTGCTAATGGCGTCGGCGGCGTTTCTTCTTCTTCTTCTTCTTTGCTTGCGTGAGGATAGAGGAGAGGAGAGGTGAAGTGAGATGCAAGGGACTCGTTTCCCCCTCCTTCAAGGCACGGGCGCAGCCTTTGGGATGGCGAGGGCAGCGAGCCACGCCGGGCGCTGGGCAGGTTGTTATACTGGCAAATAAGTGACGGTGGCCGCCCGGGCTCCCCTTCTCCCTTTTTTTTTTTTTTTTTTTTCTTTTTAAAACAAACCCCTAATGCAACTGTTTTGGCCTCTACCTCGTGATCCGTGCGAAACTAGCAAAAACTCTAATTGAACCAAATGATCCTCATGAAATTCTGAGCGTTTCATGTATACAAACTTTTTCCTAAATCGTCCAGATTTGAAACTACGATCGATCAAAGAGATAAACTACGCCCGACGATCATCGAAACCCTAATTTGCACTCAAATCAAACTGTTTTTCGACTTTTTCGAACACAATTCACTCACTTTCATGAAACGATCCTGCAACGCCTTTTAATCTACACTAAATTTCCCACACATTTCATGAAGAGTGCACACACATGCATAAACCCTAGCTAGGACTTTTAATCAAAACAAGGTAAATCACTCTCAAGGTCAAACTAGGTCAAAGCAAGTCAAACTACTCTAATTAAACATAATTAGGGAACATGACCAACATTGACCTTACTCTAAAACATCCTATAAACATCACTAAGAATAAATAAATATTAAACAACAAATTATGCAAGCATTTCATACATAAAATGATGAGACAAAGCATAGCATGCATTATAAGCAAAACATGGCATAAATGATACATGCATGCATGCTAATGATGCTTATGGTATGAAATGCATGTGCTAATGACATGATTAACACCAAGGTGTTACAGTCATCAGTCGAGTGCTCTTCGATCCCGTCGGTCCTAAACGATCGACGGTGAGATTGGGGGGCCGGCAGCGGATCCGGACGAGGCTACCTTGTGTGCATCTGCATTATCATTCTACTAGCGTGATCCTCAGAGGTATCCTCTCCTCCTTCAGCAACAAGTATATGAGAAGCGATCTACGAATTTTTTGTGCACTACAGATCTTCTTTCTACAGATGCAATTCTCCCTGAAAAATAAGTTATGTGCTTTAATGATTTATAATTCGATCTTGTTGCAGGTCAGAGATTATGATTCTTAATTTTTGTTTCTGAACCGGTCTCTAGATCCTCAGACTTTCATAGGATGAACTACAAGATGCCCCACAAGAAAGTCTCCTCTTGCTTTTGAGGGATAAATCTTCAGAGTTAAGAGGGGGTATGAACTGTACATTCTACGTACTACCAATTCACTAATATTTAATTTTTTGGACAATCTAGTATTTTATTTGTGTCTTTTCATATCTGAATAACCAGGAAACATTGCTACAGTCCCTGATCATGGCAGAAAGATTTATTTTATTATAAGAGAAGAGAGTACTTGCTGGTAATTTTAAACATGGCTTAAGTGCTAATTCATTTCACTGCTTTTAAATAGCAGGGTTCTAGCTGAAGAATATGAATGGATCTTTAATTCCGTGAGAGTTGCCTAGAAACAGGTATATACACATTGGCTCTGTATTTTCCTTCAGTGAGATACATAAATTCATGGAAAAAAAAAAACTAGCATGCAATTTCTAAATGTATATGTTCTTACAAATGGACTCTTTATTTTGACAGATGACAAGTACATGATATTTTGGGATGTTCACACGATTGAAGGACGAAGAACAACTTTTTTTTCTCCTTCGGCCATTTCTTAGATAATAGTGTGTATTTCAATTTAATCGAACTCTGTAATTTGCCAACTATTGTACACAATTACGCTTTGTGCTATTTTCGTCTCTGTACAGATGTCAAGAATTATTTATATCCAATAAATTATTCAGTATTATCTTGTATCTTGTTTTGTCTTAGATCTGTAGTTTATGGCTGTACTGAATTGTCGTATTGAGTATTAAAAGATATATTTAATTGGCCAAGCGCCATTCGGCAGGAAAATAAATATTATTTCTACAATTGTAAGAACAATTCTAAAGAATATGGCGTAGTAATATAGAAACACATGTATGCGTTGGTGAAACATAGCCACATTCGTTGCAAGCTCGCAACACTTATGCAACTCTCTTACCAACGCATATATATGTGATGCAATAGAACCTTGCAACGCCACTTCTAGCAACACATATAGCATGCGTTGGTATAGATCCTAACAACATTTATTTAGACTTTTAGCTACGCAAATATGTGTTGCTAGAGGGGTGTTCCGTTTGTAGTGCGGTGATGACCTGCGCACGCACGGCAACAGTCTAGGGTTTTCAGGCGGCTGTGAACTCGGTCGAGGTGCAGGCGGCGCTTGCTAGGTTATGTAAAAAGATACAATCGGGCAGCTGCTATATATATGTATACAACAGGGTCATAAGGCAAACGTGCTCATGGGAGTTCAACTTGGATTTGATCTCTTGCCATGGCCTGACGTGTGAGAAGCCAAAAGAGAGAGAGAGAGTTGGGCCTGCACGAGAGGTGTGCCATGCTGCAAGCGAGGGCCAGGCCAGGAAATAGACAGGGAAAGGCTTTGGCCGAAAATAAAAATGGAAAGAGAGGAAGGATAAGGAAATTAGCTTCTCTTTTTATTTCAAAGCACTTTCGAAACATTTTCAAAAGCTTTTGAATCCATTTCGAATTTATGCCAAAACCACTCAGCACAAACCATATGCACCAGCATGTATGCACAAACATGTCTCTATCCTTATATTGGATTTTATTTTGACAAAAATATTTATTTTCCTATATTTTTATGAGCACAAAAATTCATAATTAAGTCAATTTAAAACTATTTCAAAGAGCCAAAATTTGGGGTGTTACAACAATCGAGCAAAGGGAGGAGAGGAATAAGAGGCAGCGTGAATACCGTGCCCGCCAAACTCTGAAACAAATGGACAGCATCAACCAGGTTCACTTTGTGTGATTTTTTTTCATGTTAACTCTACCAATGAAAGGTGTTCCTTTTGTTCATGGACCTTCAGCTATTTCCTTGCACAGGGCTGCAATGTACGCAGACTCCCAACGCTGGGGCAGGCCGGGATGCAATGTCTGCAGACTACCCCAATTGGATCCATCCTAACGCCATATTATGGCACAAATTCTTCAGTTGTCCTGCAGCCATTGCGCGAGGGATGCGTCTCTGCCCCAACCTTCAACTGTACTGTCAATAATATGACGGGTTGTTCAGCAGTATTTAATGGGCCGTCTTCATCAGTTCGAGTTCAAGACAAAGAAAACCAAGACCCGAATAGTTCTCCGCAATGGTTGCATCGAAATGATAACTACGTTTCAGAAGAAGATGCAAGCCCGCCTATACAAACAAGTGACATACGCAACCAGCCAGCAGATGAATATGACACCGCTTTGTTCCAACCTGCACACCCTGTAGAAGAAGAATATGATGAAGAAGAACCCATTTGGAAAATAGTCTGCATCTCCCCCTCAACTATGGGTAGTAGACTACATAACCCCCCAAACTATGAAATGGTCTATATCACCCCCCTGAACTTTATGTGATTTACTATGATTTTTCAAAACTTCTTTAGGGGGTAATTTGACCGGTTTTCGAAAGTTCAGGGGTGATATAGACCATTTCATAGGTTGGGGGTTATGTAGTCTACCACCCATAGTTGAGGGGGTGATGTAGACTTTTTCCTACCTTTAACTGCCAGTCACCCTATATTAATTCATAAATAAGATACTTTGTAATGACGTCATGCACCATGTAACAGATCACCTCCAAGTAGTGGAAGATGACAGCGAGGATGAAGAAGTGAGACACTTTCGTGGGGAAGGTGCATCGCACACTAAACTGGAATCCCTGTCTCTTCTAATTTTGAAAATGGTTTTATTTATGTGTGTATTCATGAAAATTGCATAATGCTACATGCAGATGAAGTATGAGTCATACCGTATACCTGGTCATAATGACACCAACGATCCTTATGACTACGTCTACAATGATTTACCAGATCGGCACCACGTTCTGAGAAAGGTGCCTGATTGCACTTACTGTGGGGCTATAAGGTTTGAATATAAACCACCCGGATTTTGTTGCCGCAAGGGAAAGGTTCATGTGCATATTCCTCAAGTGCCACCTGAACTTAAGGGACTATTTACCAGCCAGGTAGATGCTGATGCAAAATATTTTAGAAAACACACAGTAGTGAAAACACATACGTTACTTCAACTCTCATTTCTCTTTCACGACCCTTGGAGTAACCTTGGATCGTCGAGTTGCCACCGCAGCAGGCACTGGTATCTATACATTTCGAGTCCAAGGCTCATTGTACCATCGTCTTGATCATTTGGTCCCGGGTTCCAAGGGCCCCCGACACATGCAGCTCTACTTTTATGATACTGCAGATGAAACACTAATACACAGAATACGGAGATCTCCTGACCTTGACATAAATCTCATTAGAAATATTTTGAGGATTTTGGAGGACAACCCATATGTTCAGACCTTCAAGCAGGTTGGAGCCATTCCAAATCTTGATAACTATGTGATTGAACTAAATACAAATGTCACGCCTGATCAGCGGAGGTAACTTGAATACCACACTACACCTTTGTTAAATCTTAATTACTACTTTGTCTTGACCTTGAAACTGACATGTAAAAGCAGATTTTAGCATGACATGACGGTGATTATCATGATGATTCTGATTACAGCTTCTCTATGCATGCAGAGACGGAGTATCTCCCAGAACAATGGAGCGAGTGCCGCGTCCGATCCTTTCTGCTGTGAGCATCTAATGTGTGTGATTTTGTAGGTTCACCATGTTTCATTCTAGTTCTACAGAGTGGAGCCGATGGTGGATGAATGAAGATCCTGTTGCATCTCAGTCCAAGAAACAAGAAACCATATATGGACGGCACACAACACATATTGTTGTCCGTCATCTCCGCTCCGCTTCAGTCTCTCAGATCATTCTCATATTGGCAGCTGAAATTTTAGGAATTCGTCATGGCATGGCGATAACCTAGCCTACCTATTTATAACTGTGGCTTACTCTAGCGTCATTTAAGAAATGAAGTATCTTTGCTTATAAATAACAATAACTTCTCACACTATTGCTTGTAGTGAAAAATTATTTACGGAGACCTTGTTTTAGTTCACCTGAGCTTTTCTCGTCAACCTGAGCGAGGGAACCAACAGGAACGCACGTTCGATTGAGAAGTCAGGTTGCTTCAGGGTTTAATCCGACAATGGCTTGCCATGCTTAAATAGACTACGCAATTAGCCATAGTGGTGCATGCAACCAACGCTAAAGCTAGGATAGAGAAGGTTCAAGCCTCGATGCAGGTAATTGCAGATGCCACTGCTGGAATGAAAAGCAGGTCTTGCAGATCATGTACATGCATCAATGCTAAGAGACCAAAATTTACTCAGGCTGATGGTGTATAAAATTTTGAACAAATACAGTTACTTTGAACAGTTGTGATTCAATTGCATTACGTACACCAACATGGAACAAGTCTGCAGTAATAATACGCAGATAGTATATGGTGTTGAAATCAAACTGGATATATCATTATGTTGCTCGTTTATGATTCATGCCACTGGTGTTTCTGCACTATTCTCAACTATAATTTTTTAACGCTACAGCCACAGTTTTTTAGGGTGTTGTCACACTCAGCAAAAAGGTTCCCAAAGCCTATAAGCATCGTGGCTAAATATTTATTTATTAAAATAACTCTATTAGGTATTTTTATTAATTAAATTGAAGTGAAGCATAAAAGACTAATGGGTTTGGCCCGTTAGCACTTGTAAATCCCTCATATGAATATGAGGGCATACCGTTTGTGTTAATCGGATAAGAACAATTTAGGGTTTTACCCTTTGTGTCTACCCCTAGCCGGCACCGCCAAGGCCATCGCCGCCGGCACCTCAGCCGCATGCGCGCCCTAGCACCGCCTCCCCACGCCACGTCACGCCCTCGTCAACCGCCTCGCATTGACCGGTCAGACGAGCTGTGACAAATTGGTATTTGGAAACCAGGTATTCCGATGGCTTCAGATTGGAGCAAGCAGTTCATGGAGTAGGTTCACTATGACAATGACGAATTCATTGCAAATATGGAGGCCAGATCAATACCCTCTGCCGCCAAGT
Organism: Hyparrhenia diplandra; assembly: GCA_015847255.1. Lineage (NCBI taxonomy): Eukaryota > Viridiplantae > Streptophyta > Magnoliopsida > Poales > Poaceae > Hyparrhenia > Hyparrhenia diplandra. The sequence continues at coordinate 437,237 of JADLZK010013221.1, read as the reverse complement.
ATGTACCTCCCTCACGACGCTCCCCAATTCCTCTTGACAATGATGATCCGTTCATCTGCCACGCCTCCGTCTCCTCAATCCACCAAACTCCAGACAACAATGATCAAACTTTCGATCCTCCCAAACTACAGTTCAGCACACACCCAAGATGCTTTTTCCGAATATGAGGGTAAGGGTGATGCTACTCATTGGCTGTATAAATGCAATAATTTTTCTCACTTAGGAAACAAGGGAGAGTGAACAGATGCAAATAGCTTCGTTCCACCTTCAAGGGAACGCACTCACTTGGTTTATCTACCGGGAAAAGGAAAAGTGGCTTCCAGCTTGACCTCAATTTTCAGAAGCAATTACTAGACACTTTGGCTCACGACTATAGCACAATCATCTTTGACCAAATTGATACTCGTCAAATTGGGGACTGGGAAGCTTATAGAAACAAATTCATATCAACGCTGAATACGGTAAAACCTTTAACCTCAGCAATAGGTAATACTTTATACTGCCGGCTTAGCTCCTCTAATACAAATAGAGGTGCAACTGCAAAATCCTCCGGACCTGACTGCTATGGCTCTCGCCAGACATTTCTACCTATCAATGCGATGACAACGATCTTCTAATGTACATCTCCGTCGCAGCACTAAAATTCGGATATCAGTTCATGGACTAATAGGGATTACTACAAGCCCTATAATGCAACTCATGATCTCAATGAATGGTACCAATTTACTAGCTTTAGTGGATTCGGATCAACACATAATTTTGTGGATTTTGCAATAGCATCACGGCTGAACTTACCAGCATCACGAGTACATTCATCTTTTTGAGTAGCAGTCGCCAATGGGGATAATATATTGAACGTTGGCAGGTATAATGATATTCATTTCACTATTGCAAATGAAAATTTCAAAGCGGATTTCTACAACATTAAATTGGGAGGCTATGATGTTGTGCTCGGGTAGAGTGGCTTAGCTCATTGGGTACTCTCATTTGGAAATTTTAATAAATTGATTTTGAAATTCTGGCGAAGGGACAACCGATTATTTGGCACAGTCGATCAAAATGAGAAGAGCTTCCTCCAGTATTCATGTTCTCTCTTCTGATCCTCCATTGGAACCTCTACTACAGAAATTTCAGGACCTCTTCAAAGCACCTTCCCGACTTCCGCCTCGAGAGACGCCACGATCCTTTGTATCCATCGATGGACCCAACTACAACCACAGCTCTTCGACCTTGTCGCTATCCATAGATACAGAAAAATGTGTTGGAACGACGATTGTCGTACTATGCTCTTGTAAGGTATAATCCGATACAGTAGTTTGCCCGTCTCATCTCCTGCTATATTGGTTAAAAAACAAGACAACACATGGCGATTCTGCATCAACTACAGAGCACTCAATGATAATACCTTAAAGATAAGTTGCCTATGCATGTAATCGCGGATCTACTGGATGAACTGCAAGGAGCCAAATTTTTCACCAAACTAGATCTTCGCTCAAGCTACCACCAGGTACGTATGCATCCATCTGACATCGAGAAACACGGTTGAGCAGCACTCTGTTTGAACCAAAGTTCCTGTTGGATCTCAGTCCAGGAAACAAGACCATCTAACGTTGGCACACAAACACATATTCTGTCTCCGCTTCAGTCATACCTTTCTCTTATTGGCAACTGAAATTTTAGGCATTCGTCATGGCATAGCGATAACGTTACCTAGCTATTTATAGGCACGGCTTACTCTGGCGTCACTTAAGATCAACTATTAGTGTTGTTTGGATTGGTAGGTAAAGAAATGTAAGTATCTGCCCAACGATATCACCACGTGTACTGAAAAATTAATTATCGACAGGTCGTTTGGTTCACCAGAACAAACAAGAATGCATTTTCGATTAACAAGCAAGGTTTCTTCAGGGTTTAAACCATAGACTACCAAACTACCGATAATCACTACCGGACCCATGCATGCTCTTTCCAAGTGCCGAGATACTCGGCAAAGGCCCTTATACATTCCGCAAAGCCTTTGCCGAGTGTAACACTCGGCTAAGAAAGTGACGGCAAATGCCTCTTTGCCGAGTGTTTCGACAACTAAATCGCGAAAAATAGCAAAAAAAAAAAAAAACACGGAGGGCTCCAATAGACAGCCACCCACCACCGCTAGCTATGACCCTTTTTTTCACGGTTTTTGGACACTTTGCAGCCGTCAGGATTCAAACCTGCGACCTTACCCTCACGCACAAGCTCACTAATGGAATCGTCTTGTTTCCCTAGGGTTATATGACCACTCTAGGGAAAAATTTATATCCCTAGGGTTTTATTTCAATCCTAGAGAAGTTAACGATTTGCCTAGGGTTTTTGTTTTCCTCGGTTAGCTAGAGCCACCATGTAATATTTCCCTGTGAACTTTTAGATTTTCTCGGGTTTGGCGGGGCATCGGCGTAATATTTCCCTAGAAATTAGCATGGTTTCCTCGGGAACTCAATTTTTTTCCAGCTCACGCCTACTCCCGTCATCGTGCGCTACACCCTAGGAAATTTTTTCGGGAACTTTTCGGTTTTCCTCGGTTCGCTGGAGCCACGTGTAATATTTCCTAGGAACTTTTAGATTTCATCGGGTTCGGTAGCGCCACGGACTAATATTTTCCTAGAAATTAGCATGGTTTCCTAGGGAACTCAATTTTTTTCCAGCTCCGCCTACTCCCGTCATCGTGCGCTACACCCAGGTCTCCCCCAATCCCCACCGCGTGCATCAAAAAAAGAAAAGAAGAAAAAACAAACTAGCACGCATGGACGGGGACCCGACCACCGCCACCGTGAGCCCCAGCCTACGGAAACCCCGGCCACTGCCCATGAGTCCAAATCGGCAACCCCGGCTCCCACCTCAACGTCCGCGGGGTCTCGCTTGACACTGGCAGCCTGCCCGACCTCAGCAATTGAGCTGTGCGCCATCTCCGCCCACCCCGGTGGACTGTCCCGCCACCACGGGCCTGAGGCGCAGCGCACCCCGCCCGCTGCGGCAGAGACCCTCGGGCAACGCCGAACAACTTGACTGCGCTCCTCGCCTACCCTCGCTGGTGGCCCGTCACGCCCTGCAGGCTGCTTCGCCACGCCCCCGGACAATTGCAGCAGGTCACCTACCGACACTGTTGGAACGCCGGCGATCACCGCGGTGGCCTACGAGGATCGATCACGGCGATGGGTAGCGGTTTATGTCGCCCAGCGGACACCACGAGCGCCGCGCGGTTGGAACGAGCTGGACCGCGAAGTTTTCACGCCACAACGCCTGAGCGCTTTAGGATGCATTCATCTGGTTTTGATACGGGCTTGAAGCCCTCCACCCCGCCACGGTTCCACGACTTCGGTGGTGCGCCGATCTTAAGTGGGCGCCACCGGACATGCCACGGTCGCCGCCATGGCGGGGTGATTTCATTGATGCGGTCGAGGCCAACGTGTAGTCCCCGCTGCCCCCGATTCTACGCTAAACCAAACATGATTTGTAACAAACTAAATGCACCTAAGTATGCATGATCTAGTTGACACGATTACAAACTATGCAATGTAAACTATGTGACATAGCTCAACATTTCACCCCCTTAATCGTGCTCAACCTTGATGACTCCCAGCCTGATCCTCATCTCCACGAACCTGAGTCTCCCAAGTGGTTTCGTCAGGATATCAGCTAGCTGGTCGTTGGTCCCAACATGATTCACCTCCACTGAACCATCAGCAACACACTCCCTTATGAAATGATACCGAGTGTCTATACGCTTAGTCCTCTCATGATACATAGGATTTTTGCTCAGCTCCAAGGCAGATTTGCTGTCAATTTTCAACTCAAACTTCCCAGCAACGCCCCCTGTAATATCAGCCAAGAGCCTGCTCAACCATACTCCCTGACATGCTCCACATGCAGCTGCCACATATTCAGACTCACATGAAGATAAGGTGGTGACCTTCTGCTTCTGTGATGTCCAGGTTATCAAATTCTGACCAAGGAAGAACACAATACCAGTGGTACTTTTCCTCTTCTCAAGGTCTCCTGCATGGTCACTATCAGAGTATCCAAGCAGCTCTGAATGCTTCCCTTTGACATATTTGCACCCAAGATCTGTTGTGCCTGCAACATACCTGACAATTCTTTTGATGGCAGACCAATGTTCAGCACTTGGTGATTCCATGAACCTACTTACCATCTCCACTGAGTAGGCCAAGTCAGGTCTGGTGTTAACCAGGTATCTTAAGCTGCCCACAATGCTTCTGAACCTTGTTGCATTTCTTGTTGCTTCAGGTTTACCTGGCACCAGCTTGATGTGAGGCTCCATTGAAGTGTCAACTGGATTGCACCCCTTCATGTTACACATCTCAACAATCTTCTTTGCATATGCACTTTGACAAAGGGTGATAGCACCTGGCTGTTGTTTCACTTCTATGCCAAGATAATAACTCAAGAGACCCAGGTCACTCATGTTGAAGCTCTTCATCATCTGTTGCTTGAATTCAGCAATGCTTTGGCTGCTTGGCCCACAGATGACAAGATCATCCACATACACTCCCACCAACAGTAGTGAGTTGCCTGCACCTCTTCTGTACACAACATGTTCCTCCTCACTTCTTCTGAATCCCAGCTTCACCAATTCTCTGTCCAATCTAGCATTCCAGGCTCTAGGGGCCTGTTTGAGACCATACAGTGCTTTCTTCAGTTTCAGAAACTTTTTGTCAGCACTTGAGTTGGTGAAACCTGGTGGCTGGTGTACATACACTTCCTCCATGAGTTCTCCATTCAGGAAGGCAGACTTGACATCCATGTGATGCACCTCCCACTCCCCTTGTGCAGCAAGAGCAAGCAAGAGCCTCACTATTTCCAGTCTGGCAACAGGAGCAAAAACCTCATCATAGTCCACCCCCTGGATTTGAGCATACCCTTTAGCAACCAGTCTGGCCTTGTGCTTGATCACATTCCCAGCTGGATCTCTCTTGACTTTAAAAACCCACTTTAGCCCAATAGCCTTGTGGTCACTTGGCAGTTCTGAGGGTTCCCATGTATCATTCTGTAGAATAGAATCAAGTTCTTCTTTCATGGCTCCTGTCCAACACTCATGTTCTAGAGCCTCTTCAACACTCGGTGGCTCATCACCGCTAGCATACATAAGCCATCAGAGTCATAGTCAATGACCGGATCGGTTGATTCCAGCGGATCGATCCACCGATCTGTATCTCACTGGACCACCCCATGCTTCATGAGAGCTTGCACTTGATGGTGATGCTGCACTACCATGACCTACAGATGGTGTGCCTGGAGTTTGCATAGGCTGTGGAGACACTGGATCACCCCCACCCCCTTGAGCCATGCTGCTTCCACTCCCCATGTTACCCGCAGACGCGAATCGGTTTGCAATCGGCTCGTTGTCGGATTTTCTTCAGAGCTTTCATACTCAACAGTGAAGGTTTGCATCTCAGGCTGAGTGATTGCTTTGGCCTTGTTCCACTCCCATGGCACATTCTCCTCGAAAACAACATCTCTGCTGACTGTTATTCTGCCAGAATCAGGATCAACACATTTGTACCCCTTTGTGCGATTCATAGCCAAGAAAAACCATTTTCGGTGATCTGTCGACAAGTTTTGTCGCCTGGTCCATTCAACTTCACATGTGCAGTACACCCAAATGTCTTCAAGTGGCTCACATTTGGTTTCCTACAATGCCATGCTTCGAAGGGGGTCTTGTTCTGCAGGCTTCTTGTGGGTGATCTGTTCAAGACATATACTGCAGTAGCCACAGCTTCTGCCAAAAATTCAGCAGGTTCAGACATGCTCTTCATCATGCACCTAGCCATCTCCACCACAGTTTGGTTTCGACGCTCAACCACCCCATTCTGCTGAGGTGTATAGGGTGTGGTCTTGTAGTGCATGATGCTGTTTGTTTGTCTGAAACACAAAGAAATGCAGTTGGAAATAAACTCCCCTCCCCTATCTGTTCTAAGAGCCTTCACTCTCCTCCCTTGATCTACTTCAGCTCTCATCTTTATCTTCTTGAAGTAATCAAATGCCTGATCTTTGGTCTTCAGAAACTCAACCCACATGTACCTACTAAAATCATCAACTACCAGGAGAAAGTATGAATTCCCCACGGTGTCTTAGGACTAATCTGTCCCACACAGTCTGCATGTACCAACTCAAACCTTGCTCGGCTCTAAAATTAGAAGCCTGTGGGAATGGTGCTCTATGCTTTGTTTACCCAATGTACAACCATCACACACCTGCTCAACATGATCAACTGTTGGCATCCCCTCCACCATCTCTTTTACGCCCAAATCCCCGAGCTCAAATTAAGATGGCCATATCTAGCATGCCACGCCATGCTTCATCACTGTCTTCATCATAAGACAAACTGGAGTTGCAAGATTTAACTGAATTGTGTACAATCTCTTATGGTTTCTAGGTGCAGAAATGAGCAATGTGCCTTCTGAATCAAGCACATTCAGTCTATCATTTTTCAGAGACACCTCACACCCCTTCTCCTCCAATTTACCTAAACTAATGATATTGCTTCTTAGCTTAGGAATGTAATACACGTTGGTCAATACCTTGTGTTGCTGGTGACGCCCTTGTACCACCATGGAGCCGATCCCCGATCTCAACATGAGACCCGTCACCAAAACGCACTGTTCCTCGTATCTTGTCGTTGAGGGATCAGTAGCGGCGTCCGCGGGTTCCAGTCATATGATTGCTGGCACCGTGTCTAGCACCCACACTCCATCAGGACACACGACTGGCACCACCTCCTTCTCGGCAAGATGGACGATCTGAGTCGCCGCCACCGTCCCCACCTTGTCAACCTGCGCCATCAGCAGTACAGCACCATGATCGTCGCGCACCACCATGTTCGCCTCGGGCTCCTTGGCCTCTGCTTCTTCTCCTTCTTTGGGCGCTTGCAATCCACGAGCCCAATGTCCATAGATGCGCGCAGTTCGACACCTCCCCTTGAGCCGTGGCGTTCCCTCCGACGTGAGTTTGACGGATCGAGATCCGCCGCCCTCGAAGCAGCGCCGCCCGCCGCTTGTTCTTGGACTGGCCACCACCGCTGCTTCCGCCGCCTTCCTTGTATGCGATGCGGTGCGAGCCCGGTGCTTCTGCTTCTCCAGCCAATCCTCCTCCGCAAGGAGAAGGCACCCGCCTTGTCGGTCACCTCCTTGACCGTCATCGGCCGGCACTCCGCCGCCCGAAGATAGCCGACCACGTCCGCCACCATCATCTTCTCTAGATCGCTAAACATCTCGATCGACACCACGACTGACGTGAAACGTTTCGGCACCACGCGCAAGAATTTCTTGACAACGCGGACATCCTCAATCGTCTCACCCAGTGTGCGCAGATTTGCCACGAGATTGGTTATCGCGATACCGAATTGGTCGACGCCCTCGCCGGTCTTGAAACGGATGTTCTCGAAGTCTTGGAGCAGCTTCGGGCATTCACCTCCTTGACACGATCCGCCCCAAGCCTCATGAGTTTCACCGCCTCCCACGCCTCCTTCACCGTCTTGTGGTTGCCGAGCATCTGCCACATGTCTTTGGGGACGGAACGCAGGAGCGCGCTCATGGCCTGGCGATCGTGGGCTCTCTTCACGCTGGTGCCTGGATCGATCACGTGCCAAATCTCCAGCGCCTCCAGATTGCACTGGAGAAGCATCGCCCACTCCGCATAATTCGCCTCGTCCAGCATCGGCCGACGGCGAACTCTCCGCGGACTCGGCATGGAACTTCGGCGGCGCCGTCGCCCATTGTGGTCGCCCGGCGAAGCTTCTGTCTCACTCGCACCTTCTTCGCCGGTTCACGCGGTGGGCTCACTGAACCACCGTAGAACATCCACGGCTTCGATACCAGCTGTTGGAACGCCGGCGATCACGCCCGATGGCCTACAGGATCGATCACGGCGTGCGCAGCGGTTTATGTCGCCCGCGGACACCACGAACGCACGCGAGTTGGAACGAGAGCTGGACACAGAAGTTTTCACGCCACAACGCGCAGCTCTTTAGGATGCATTCATCTGGTTTTGATACACGGGCTTGAAGCCCTCCACCCCGCCACGGTTCCACGACTCGGTGGTGCGCCGATCTTCGCGGACGCCCACTGGACATGCACGATCTTGCGACCATGGCGGGGGGTGATTTCTTTGATGCGGTCAGAGGCCAACGTGCAGTCCCCGCTGCCCCTGATTCTACGCTAAACCAAACATGATTTGTAACAAACTAAATGCACCTAAGTATGCATGATCTAGTTGACACAATTACAAACTATGCAATGTAAACTATGTGACATAGCTCAACAGACACCGCAGGCCAACAGCCTGGCACACCCCGTCCTCCACAGGACTGATGGTTCATGCTCATGTCCCGAATTTTACCTTTCTTGCAAAAAATGGCCAGCATTTTCAGTGTGTAATGGAAATTTTAGTACACAGGATATTTGCATTTCATAGCTTGACAAGTAGATAAACAGAAATTTCCATGCTTGCAGTGTGTCAGGCTTTGTTAAAGCCTCATTTTGCTAAATGCTTCGGTCTGCATTTTGCTAAAAGAAGTGTGTAGTTACAGGTCCATATTTCTCCAGACCTCCTCAAATGTTGCACCAGGTCTGTTGAAAGTCTATTGAGTTTAGTGTAGGCAATGCATTGCGCCATGTTCAGCAACAAAAGGCAAATCATCAAAACTCACCAGCCTACTGCAGCTTACTGTGTGTTTTGCCATCAGCTAAAATTTGTAGACTTTGGCTATGGGAACCTCAGCTAAAATTTGTAGACTTTGGCAATTGGAACCTCAGCTAAAATTTTCTGCGTGTCTTGCCATCAAGTGAAAAGTGAAAGAAAGATCCACAGTGCTGTTGCAAGGAAGGCTGGATAGCTGTCCCCAGATCTGTGTAAAAGGAAGATCCGTAGTGCTGTTGCAAGGAAGGTTGGATGACTATAATAAACCATGTCAGTAGAAGACCGTATGAAATTCCTTGTTTGGTTTTAGAGATGAATTGTAGCATGCATCTCTATCTCTACTACATATAATGCACCAAAAAAACTTTTCTAAAGCCACACAACAAATTGTCCACCACAGTCATTATCTCTCTTAATCTTTTCTAAGTGCACCCAACAAACTGTACCCCAAAGCTGAGCAACTTTTAAAATAAATGGCTCAGATCTATTCTAACCTTCTTTCTCTCACTCACCCACCGCATCCAACGGACCAGATCGCTGGGATCAAACCTCATCTACCACCATCCTCATCCCCCTGGTTAGAGCAAGTATTATGGCTGGCTGTAAGCCGGCTAAATGCTGATGTGGAGGAGAGAAGGGAGGAGAGAGAGGAGAAGCGGGCTGTAAGCTTACAGCCGGCTTGGGCACAAGAACCAAGATAATATGTGAGATAGACAAATGGGTCCTGTATTAATTAGAAAGTGCTAACTACTGTATGGGTGGGCTGGGAGAAGGCTGTAAGGTTTCTTACAGCCGGCTTGTTGGCTGTATTATAATACTTGCTCTTAGGCGCAGAGCGTGACCCTTCCCTCCCCTCCCGTACACACAGGTGCGGAGCGCGAGGCCGCCAGTCCCCGTCCCGCACACTCCCCGATCCCGCGTGCACTGGCCTGCATTCCCTCTCTCCCCCGACGCATGCGCTACGCACACGCTCCCACATGCGTGGCTCCTCCTCTCCTCTCCCACCCCCACTCGACTCTTTCTCTTCCCTGATGCAGCCACACTTGCGGCTCCTCTCCTCACCAGTCCGCCGCCGCTAGGGAACCAGGCGAGCGGCGCCGCCGGCGACCACTAGACGAGGACCTGCTCTTGCCCTACGTGGCTCCTGGCGCTTACCACATCGCGCAACCCTAGGGACGCATGGGCGCCACCGCCGCCACCGCCCGGGCGCGTCCAAGATGAGGGTCGGAGCGGGCGGCACTGCCTACAGCTAAGGGCGCGTGGCGCCCTTGGCACGCCGGAACAGGCACCGACACAACGCAGGACCACGCGGCGGACGCCACCGAGGGCGCAAGCCGAAAGCGGAGATCTTGGCTGCTCTATACGCCTTTCACACCGCACCGATCCGCCCGTTCGTCGCCACGGGGGCGAACTGCTCCGCCGCCGCGTCGTCGTCTCCATTGGTGGGGGTCCGTGCCTCGCGTTCAGGACAAGGAAGGCGTTGCTCCGCCGGTGTGGCGCCGAGATGGACCTGGATGCCATCGATCTGCAGCTCGACAAACGTAAGCGGTCGGAGGTCGTTTTCTTCTTTGGTAAAGCTCCAATTCATTCCTCATCTGCAATTCTGGATAAAAGTATCCTTCTAATTAACCTGTTTTCTTTGGTTGGTTGGTGACGGTGAAAATGCTGACTTCTTGCTGCATATCAATGTTCTATAATTAGATAATTTGGCAGATGACATATGAGGTTTTCTCATATAAAAAGTTGCAAGGTTTATTAGGAGGGTGGGTTGGTTTGATTTTTGTGGGATGGATGTGTGTTTGTCAAAGATTGAACGAAACAGTTGCACAGTTGTGATTCAGTGCACAGCGGCAACAAATCAGTAATATGCAGGTAGTATATGGTCAATGCAGGTGCACATAGTTGCCAGTTCATCGATATCCATTCTTTCTAGATATCGAGATTTCATGATAGAAGAAAAAAATATCTCTCCCAAACATGTCTGGTGCTTTTTCAGGTAAAAAACCAAATAAAATAATTGTAGCTGAGAACAAAATGTGCACAAAGAGCTGTGGCAGTAACTACATTACAAATAGTATCATGATTCATAAATGAGCAACATAAGGATATTTCCAGATTAATTGATTTCAACACGATGCACACATGTGTGCACTCTGTCATATTAAACAATATTTTCAGTACTAGATACCTCATGTAAGCTTGTTTCAAATCTTTGCCTAGTTTTGAAGATTGTATACTGTAGTTTGATGACGGATGGAGCAGTGTGCTTCAGCTAGCTGACGATTGTAATTAAGTTGCAAGACACAGAACCAATGTGCTGACCACGGTTTTATTCTAGGAGTAGCTTACATAGCGCCATGCATGCACGCTTCACACAGTACTTGAACCACACGAGCACGAATCCATGCATTCAACAGTCTTTGGACCCAAATTCCTGTTGCATCCTATTCTATATTAATGACGTGACCCACCGGTTGATGTATTTTTCCTGCCTCTTTCCTCTTCCTCAATCTCTGCTTCTGCCTCTTTCACAGTTTAGCTGCTGGTGGTGACCGAACAGTGCCAGAGGTCGCTATCTATTTGTAGGAAGTAAGGATGCCACCTTTCATAAAAGAAAGGAAGGATGCAATCAATAGCAATGTACGGTCATGCCCTACCTGTCATTGAAGTCTACTTTTAATAAGTAGCTCTGGTTAATTAAAAAGTGAAAATGCAAAGGGGCTAAACTATAAGATGACTCGAAATGTCGTTGTAATGTTTTCTGTACACAAGAGTCGCCATCAAAACGCTATATGATTTGTTCCATGGCTATATTCAAACCTTTTGCTTCCCAAGCTTATGGCGACAGAACAAAAACCTTTTGCTATCTATTTGTAGGGACTAAGCATGCAACCTTTCCTTTGAAAAAAGAAGGTTGCAATCAGTAGCAATGTACGTTCGTGTCCTACCTATCATTTTAGTCTATTTTAAATAAGTAGCTCTGGTTCAAAAGTGGAAATGCAAAGAGTCTGAACTATAAGAGACTAAATATGTTGTTGTAACGTTTTCTATACATAGGAGTCCCCATCAAAAAAATCTGTATGATTTGTTCCATGTGTATATACAAACCTTTTGCTTCCCAGCTTATGGCGACGGAACAAAAGTTTTGTTTGAGTTTAATTTTTGCAAGACAAGAGGTCATGGTATAAAGCACATTTTGTTATGCGTGTTTATTGCCTGATTTGGTTATATTTGCTCAAACTTTTTGGTAAATGAACCAGGCAGAAGTGTTGCCGACTATATTGATTGGGATACAATATTTCTCCTTTTTTTTTCCTTTCGTAGCATTACTGGTGGCAAGCACGATTTCTTACCGCTTGGGATCGAGGGTAATCCACACCCTGTAGGCCAAAATACAATTCGCTGTCAACCGATTACACAGTACAGCAAACAAATAAAATGAACAAGTCAGTTGGCAATGTGACCAGGTTTCGCCACGAAATAAGCCAACCAAACAACACTTTAGCCCTGAGTCACTATGTCTAGGGAGATCAATAATTCTAGCATTTTGTTCCTACATGATGAGTTCCTATAGAAACAGAGTGGGCACTAGATCCTTTGCACTGCGAGCACGAAATTAATAATTTGTACAATTTGGTAGCTTAATGCATGTTTAATTTCACAGGTTGATCGTATTGCTGTAATGTTGAACTCCAATAAACATGACCATAAATTGACGCTACACAACAAGTACAATTACTTAGAAATAGTTTTTGTGTTTCAGGCAGACATGCCAGATCAGTTATCACTAGATTATAGATTAGATCACGGTTTGCCCAATATTTGTAAATTAGTCTCTTTGATGCCTTCATTTCAACCTATTACTATTGTATTCGAATTATTTGTACTGTAACTTTGTAAATTTAAGTTTAGTATGTTATTTAGTGCCAGTGTAATAAATTATAATGCAAATTCTACAGTAGCTTACCCAAGTTGTAAATGGGAATCGTGTTACATTTTTCTTAAGAGCACGCCGTGGCGTGATTGTGTTACAAATTTTAGAATTGTTTTTAAATCCGTAAATGGTTTTACGAACTGCATATGATTTTTATGCAGCATACTCTAAGATAAAATCCTTGGTCCATTACTGTGGTTTCACTTATGGTCATACTGTTGGTGTCATTTAGATTGGTTGGTGAAGAACTGAAAGTGACCCAAGCATGCATCGAACCGGTCAGTTTTGTTTATAAATAACTAAAACTTCTCACACAATTGCTTGCAAACTTCTCACACAATTGCTTGCAGTGAGGAATCACAGTGGGTCAGGAGAACAGGAGAGAAACACAAGACAGAGGGCCTGTATGTGTAATCCTATATAGGAGTAGGATGCACTGGGAATCTTTGGGCATGTTTGGTTGTGTGATTGGTTCTTGTACCAGACCTTACCAGCCTATGAAATTCCTGTCGGCCGAGATTTGACAACCAGCCAGCATGTCTCATCAGTGGATCTGCCATGTTAATCTGATGAAGAAATTCTGGCCACATATTTACGCGACCAAGCTTCAGTGTCTGAGATCAAATGTTAAAAAGGCCAAGACATGCTAGAATATAGGGGGCGTTGAGAGTCCAGTTGATTTATCGTGGTAGCTGCTGCTGAAGCTGCTGGTGGTGGAAAGCTGAGACCTGAACCATCAATCGCTGCTACTGAGGTTGCATGATGAGATCCTCAATACGTCCGGGTAGTTCTTGCCGGCATTTTAGCCCTGTACTGAAAGTCGGTTCTCCACTAGTAAAAACCAGAAAGCAAGTGTGCTTTCATTCCCCGATACCTCTCATTTCTATCCCAGCGCTCCTTCCATTATTCTATTTCGCATTACATTCAGTACTGAGCTAAAGATCCCCACGAGTTGCAATATATATCCCTCAAATGAAAGGTGCGTTGTATATGTTGTCGAGAAAAGAATCATGGCATATTATTACTTTTTTTAGCTAAAGGATTATTGCATATTTATTTTTTGAGTGAATTAATGGGCCGCCGTGGTTCCTCAAACTTTTGTTCACTTGTCACCTAGGACCATAAAATTTTAGTTTGTTCATCTAAGGTCCATGAACTATGTCTACCTCTTAGCTAGCTTCCATCCATAGCAGCCCACATAGGATTATGCTAAACTATGTGGGCACTGTGGCTACAAAAGATCCTGGCTGCGAACTCGCCACTTGGCGCATGCTCAGTAGTGTTGCGCACTCTCCTGCGGCTACCCACTTTATTGTTCTTGCCCGCATATGCTGCCATTTTTAAAGCGCATTTTGGGGCATGGCCATCCTCGATGCTAGTGCAGTCACTACTACAGAACGCATTCTCGGGGGCGCTTCCCGGCCTCTGTAATGGCCAGCCGCCCCTCCCAGAGGTCTTTCAAAATCAGCGAATTGTAGGGGCAGCTGGCTAACCGCCCTTAGAAATATCATTTGTAACGCGGCTCAGCCGCACCTGCAAATCATTTTCAGATTTGTTTTTTGGAAAATAAAAAAAATTGCAATTCTTTTTAATCCGAGGAGACCCACCGGTTAGCCATCAACAAAGTCGCACAAAATCACGCACTACGCGGCCATGGGGATTCAAAGCCGCAACGACTCCCTTGTGCGGAGCCTTCTCCTCCAGTGCACTACACACACACCTGTGTGCATACCTCAGAATGGCCGCACACGATGCCTTGTTGCCAACAAGACGCACTTGTATGGAAATGATTTTTGGTAACGGACAAAAATGATCTCCAAGGCCAGTTCTAGAAATTGCCACTACGCTATCGATTGTAGAGATAGGACCTTTCTAGTGTCAGGCATTGAAACGTCACTGGCAAAGAATTTCTAGGAGTGGTCATAACCCATTTGTTTCATGAATAAAAATATCCGGCGTCGGTTGATTAACGACGATCACACTTGAAATGTTTTACAAGGCACTCCGATTTCATTAACCATGGTGGTTTTTTCAAAAAATGCCATAGTTAATGTCACAATTAATCGTGATGGTTTTATAAAATTAACCATGGCGGTAACAGCCGCGGTAAATGATTAAACGTGGCGGTTACTTGTAAGAGGCCCACAACGGTTAATGGAGGCCTAAATAGTCTGTTCATGTCCCAATAACAAGTGCCTCGTACATATATGGCGAGCCGAAACCGTAACTCCCAATCCACACTCAAATTCTATCTCACACCCGTGCGTTCGGCGGCCTCCACTCCCCTTCCGATCCCCATCCCACACTCCCTCCCGGCACGCGTGGCGTGGCGCGGCGACGGCGCCGCCCTAGAATGACAAGGTGGCGGCGGCACCTATCGGTGGATCCCAGCGGTGCGGTTGAAACTCAGGCGGCGGGTCCCAACGGCGGGGGTCACCCTTCGACAGCAGCGGGTCCCAACGGTAGGAGTCACCCTCCGATAGCGGCGACGACAGCTCTAGGTCTCGTGGCCATGGATCCCTGCATTAGGAGACACCCTCCAACAGCGGCGGCGGTCGATCTAGTGTACACAGCGGCAAGATTCTGTCAGCGCCGGCGGCAAATCTGGCGTATGTGGCGGTGGATCAGGCGGCCGCGACGACGGATCCGGCTAGAGGCAGCCGTGGAAGGGAACCCTAACCCTCGATAACGGATCCGTCGGCGGCAGCCGGATCTGGGCTCGTTAGGGTTCGAATTGGGATTTTTGTTTTTGTTTATTTTTTTTAACGGTGGCGGGCATTAAAACCGCTACCGTAAATAGATGATTTACAGTGACCTTCGCTCCGTGGCGGTTTGAAAACCGCCATGGAAAATCAAAGAAAACCGCCATCAAAAATCATTTTTGTACTAGTAGACTCAACGAGCTTTGTAACGGTCGAGGTGCCATCCGGATGCAATTTGTGTCGAAAAACCCCACTTTCCTATAACAATATTAATGCCAGGTGGAGGAGGAACAAGATCCCAAGTGTGATTAGCCTAGAGAGCAGTGAACTCCTCTTGCATAGCATCACACCAATTTGGATTGGCCAAAGCACCACGATAAGTCTTTGGAATAGGAGACAATACGTGATGGCCTGCAAGTTTGATTAGGACAGAGCTAAAGTTGTCTCTGAATGGCAATTTGATCCACTCAGAAGAAATGGTGACAGGTACATATAAAGGCCTCAAAAAGAATGATGGCATGTTTCATTTTTGTTTGCAAAAGAACTGTTGCATATTAATTTTCAGTAGGTGAGACATCATGGGCATGTTTGATTATGAGCACATAATTGCTTACAGGGAGACTTGAAACAGTGAACCGTACGTTAATCAAACATTCTGCAGTCTGTAATCATATACAAGTTATACAACTTCCTAGTTTCATTCTATTCACAGACGGCAGCAGTGTGTTCAATTTAGATGAGCAATATGAATGCTGAGCATGTGCTCCCTGATGTCCAAGTTTATTTCTTGAATTTATTATTATTAGTTACATTTTCCTTTCGTGAATGTATATTACCAATAATATTTGGTTGATGGGACAGGCATGCTTACAAAATTCCAAGAATAAGCACACGCACCAGAGTTTACTTTTAGGGTCCTTATAGGTTGTTGGCACACACGACGGCACTGCACAGCATATAGGAGGCAGCTTTGAGATGGCTGCAAAATGATGAGGCAAAAAAGAGGCAAGTCGAGCATTTTATATCTAAAATTAGACATTTAGGCTCAAGAACCATCACTAACATAGAATTTCTGAATCCCTGTTGCACTTGCACAACTCGGCATTATTATATGAACCTACTTTGGCATGGGCTTCGAGATCAGCCCTGATATTTGTGAGTTGATGTAGGAAGGACCCTGGCACCGTTATTAGGAACTGCCTTTGGAGATGTTGATGTTGTTGAATGTAATGGATCACTAATCACAGCATACAAGTCAAGAATTGGCTAACCTAGAACAAGAACGCGCAAGAACACAAGATGGATCGGCTGAACCGCCGAGGTCGCCAGGGAGCGTGCCCCTTTTCACTTCACTCGATTAACTGGTGTTCACAAGTGATTACAAGCGCTAACCTGCGCCACAACACAACCACACTACTTATACCCAAGTAGGTTACAACAATTTTTAAATTTAAACACTCACACTCAAACGGCTAGATACAAGGAAACTGCCTCGACATGTGCTGCGTCGCTCTCACCGCGTTACGACGCGTCGACCGTTCCCACTCCTTGCTGCCACCTATGTTCAAACCGTCTTCTCTCCTGTGCTTTGCCAGCTCCAAGGTGGACATCAAACATACACTGCAGCAAGCTTAACCCAACATTCTCCCCCTTAAGCTTGATGCACCTTAAGCCTTCGGACTCCAAGCAGGTGATTCATGACTCCAAGCATCACTGCATTCAGTGGCTTCGTCAGAGTGTCTGCCTTTTGTTCTGTGGTGCTCACCCTCTTTACTGCAATCTCTTTCCTCTCAATACACTCCCTTATGAAATGATACTTTATCTCAATGTGCTTACTCTTTCCATGAAAGACTGGATTCTTCATCAGAGCTATTGCAGAATTGTTATCAACAAACAATGTCACCAACTTTGGAGCACTTGCTGTGAGTTCACCCAGCAGTCTTCTGAGCCAAACTGCTTGTGTTGCTGCCAATGTTGCAGCCATGAACTCAGCTTCATAGGAAGAAATAGCAACTCTCTTCTCCTTCTGAGAATTCCAGCTTATCAGGCTCTCATTCAGGTAAAATGCCATACCTGCTGTGCTTCTTCTTCCCACAAGATCTCCACCATGGTCACTGTCTGAATAACCCACAATTTGTTCTTCTTTTCCTCCTTGAGTATACACCAACCCAAGATCTACAGTCCCCTTCAGATATCTCATAATCTGTTTGACTGCAAGATGATGTTTCTTTGTGGGCTTCTCCATAAATCTGCTAGCCACACCCACTGAGTATGACAAATCTGGTCTAGTGTGCAACAAGTATCTCAGACACCCTATGGCTCTTCTATACTGAGTTGCATCAACTCTTATTCCCTCTTTGTCAGCATCCAGCTTCATACCAGGATCCATTGGGATTTTGGCTGGATTACAATCCTCCATACCAAATTGACTGAGTACTTTCTTAGCATAATTGGTTTGCTTGATTGTGACACAATCCTTCTGCTGGTCCACTTCAATCCCAAGATAGAATGACAGTAACCCCAGATCACTCATATCAAATTCAGATGTCATCTGTTTCTTGAAGTTTTCAATTTCAGCAAAATCTTCTCCTGTCACAATTAAATCATCCACATATACTCCAACCACTACACTTTCTTCCCAACTCCTCTTGTGTACACTGCTGGTTCACTTGGACACTTGCTAAACTGCAATTTCTTCAAGCTTCTATCCAGCTTGATATTCCAAGCCCTTGGTGCCTGTCTCAAACCATATAGTGCCTTACTCAGCTTCAACACCTTATTTTCCTTGCCTTTTTCAACAAAACCCTCTGGTTGCACAACATAGACCTCTTCCTCCAATTCTCCATTGAGGAAGGATGACTTTACATCAAGATGGTGTACATCCCACCCCTTATTTGCTGCCATGGCCAAAATCAACCTAATAGTATCCAATCTGGCCACTGGTGCAAACACCTCTTCAAAGTCAATTCCCTGTCTCTGAACATACCCTTTGGCAACCAGTCTTGCTTTGTGTTTAGTCACCACCCCTTCTGAATTTTTCTTCAATTTATAGACCCACTTAAGCCCTATGGGTTTCTGGTTTGGTGGCAAGTCAGACAACTCCCATGTGTTGTTTCTACTGATAGACTGAATCTCACTCTTCATTGCATCGACCCAGTTCTGATCAGTAGCTGCATCAGTAAAACATGTTGGTTCTTCCATGACTGTCAACAGTGCTTCCATCTCCACTTCTGCATTTTGTTGCATCTGTTCAGAGTCATGATATACATCATCTAGATCTCTGAACCTCAATGGTGGTTCATCATAATCATCACTATCAAAGGATTCACAACCATTCTCCGCAACCACTTGACTTTGCGGTCTTGACTGTCATTGTTTTCTGCTTCTGCACCTATTGTCGGATTTTCGTCAGACATCTCCTGATCTCCTGCATTGCCTGCTCCTGAGTCAGTTCCCCGCCCAACTCCAACACTGCTACTCTGGCTAGGTGCTTGCACTGTATTTTCATCTCCTTGAGCTCCTTGTGAGTTGACACCACTCACAACATGTCCAAAAACACCAGAAGGAAACTCACCATCTCCTGCTTCCCTGTTTTCAGAAAACTCCATTATCTCTGCATTTTCCCATTGCCACTTGACTGATTCCTCGAATACAACATCTCTGCTGACCACAATTTTGTTGCTTCTTGGGTCATACATCCTGTGTGCCTTGCTTCCCTCTTCTATGCCAAAATACACCATTGGCATGCTTCTGTCCTCAAGCTTCTTCAAATGTGGTTTCACACACTTGACATGTCCCTTGCATCCAAACACTCTCAGGTGACTCAGATTTGGTCTCCTCCCACTCCAAGCTTCATATGGAGTCCTGTAGCCCATGGCCTTGGTAGGCAATCTGTTCATCAGATAAACAGAATGTCTTACTGCTTCTGCCCAAAACCTACCTGGTATCTCCATACTCTTGAGTAGTGCTCTTGTCATTTCCATCACACTTCTGTTCTTCCTCTCCACCACTCCATTTTGCTGTGGAGTGTATGGAGCTGTGAACTGGTGCTTGATCCCAAAGACTGCATCACGGATGCCCCGGAATGACTTGGCAAGAAACTCACCATCTCTGTCGACCTGAGAATCTTGATCGGTTTCTGAATCAAGTTTTCCACATCTGCCTTGTACCTCACAAAGGCTTCAGTAGCCTGATCTTTTGATTTCAGCATATACACTTGAGTCCATCTTGAGCAATCATCTACACATAACATGAAATATTTGTTTCCTCCAGCTGTTGGTGGGTTTATGGGCCCACACAAATCTACATGAACAAATTGCAAAGGCTCATCTGCTCTCCACAGTGCAGATCTTGGAAAGGACATCCTAGTTTGTTTAGCTGCCATGCATGCCTGACAAACTTGATCTGGATGCTCAACTAATGGCACACCTCCAACCATTTCCTTTTCAACTAGCTGTTTCATTGCATTAAAATTCACATGGCCTAATCTACCATGCCTGATCTGAAATGCTAGTATGCAGACAAACAAAAACACAAAAGTGCCAAATCAATTTTGTAAAATCTGCTCACGTTCTCTGAACTCTAATCATCACTCTGCATGTTGCTTTTTCTATTACCTCTATCTCATCATCATCCTTGATTACTTTGTAGCCAATTTCAGTTAGTTGCCCCAAACTGACTAGGTTACTTTTCAACTTTGGTATAAAGTAAACATCATGCAGTACCCACTGATCCCCAGAATGTGCTTGAAACAGAATTGAACCCTTCCCCATTATATCTACAGTAGAACCATCACCAAATTTTACCTTGCCAGAAACATCATGGCTGATGCTCCTGAATTTCTTCAGATCTCCAGTCATGTGGTTAATGGCTCCATTGTCCAGATACCACATGTTGGTGCTTGGCTCCCCCTCTCCTGTGAAATGTAGCTCGGGCAACACCTTCTTCTCATTCAGATACACCTCAGAATACAACACTGCTGGCTCGAATTCAGCCCTGGCATGGTGTGCCTCCTCTTCCTTTTTCTTCTCAACTCCTGGACATCTATTTGCATAGTGTCCATTCAAGTGGCACTTGAAACACTTGATGTGAGATTTGTCTCGCCTGCCAGTTGCCTCCTTGGACGCATCGCGCTGACCACGACCACCACGCCCACCACCACGGCCTCTACCCCGGCCACGGTAACCGCCACCATCACTGGATCTCCCTGCACCTGAACCTTCTCCTCCAACCTTCTTCTGGCGTGCATCCCACTCAGCCTGAGTAAGTAACACCTGCCCGCCATCTGAGCGCCCATCAGACTCCTGCTTGATGCGCTCGTCATAGGTTTTGAGCCGGCCGACGGCGTCCTCGAACGTCATCGTCTTCAGATCACAAGTTTGCTCCAACCCGATCAAGCGGATGAACCGCCCGGTCTTGTGGGCAAACAACTTCTTCACCGTGAGCAGTTTCTTCTAGTGTCCCACCAAGGTTGCTGTATCGACCGACATCCCGTCAATCTCCTACATACTGATCGAGTTTCATCATCCTTCATCCTGATGTTGGTGAACTCGTTGTCGATGTCGCAACCTCGCCTCTTTGACACGATCTGCTCCAACATGCCTGGCCTTCAATGCATCCCGCACTTCTTTGCCTGTCTTCTTCCTCGCCACTTGCATCGGTAGATCATCTCGGAATCGCTTGAAGCAAGTGTGCCTTTGCCTTCTTATCTTTCTTGGCCGCCTGCGCGCGCGGTTGCCCCCCAACGCCCGTCGCCTCCTCCGACGGTTCCATGACATCCACACCCCTTGATCTTCCATGATGGCCTGAGCAGCGTATGCTCCAACCGATGTAGTTGGTTCTTTGTCAATGGAGGGTAGGCATTGTGCCGACAGCCATGCCCATTACCATTGCCGCCGCCGCCTGCGCCTTCACTCCGGCCACTCATGATCTAGAACAAGAAATGATGTATGCGAGATTAGCGGCTCTGATACCACGTGTTGAATGTAATGGATCACTAATCACAACATACAAGTCAAGAATTGGTTAACCTAGAACAAGAACGCGCAAGAACACAAGATGGATCGGCTGAACCGCCGAGGTCACCAGGGAGCGTGCCCCTTTTCACTTCACTCGATTAACTGGTGTTCACAAGTGATTACAAGCGCTAACCTGCGCCACAACACAACCACACTACTTATACCCAAGTAGGTTACAACAATTTTAAATTTAAACACTCACACTCAAACGGCTAGATACAAGGAAACTGCCTCGACATGTCTGCGTCGCGCTCACCGCGTTCTGACGCGTCGACCGTTCCCACTCCTTGCTGCCACCTATGTTCAAACCGTCTTCTCCTGTGCTTTGCCAGCTCCAAGGTGGACATCAAACATACACTGCAGCAAGCTTAACCCAACAGATGTGGGCACAAGCCTTTGTTCATGGGAGAATTCCTAGGCCAAAACGGTCAGTGCAGAATACATGCGTCTCAAGTAGCAACAGCCCATATGAGCGTATAGAGAAGCATCTACATGCTTGGACCATGTATGACAAGCCAATTAAATTATAAAACGGTCACGAATGGAACTAAAAAATTAACTCAGTTTATTTTTGAGCAATAACATGGACCATATTCTTCTTCCTTTAACATAATAATGTGCAATCTTCTTGCACGCCGGAGAAAAAGTTTTTCTAATGGCTAGAGTAGATGTAGAAAGTAAAACAGTGACATGAGAAAAAAAGTTTTTCCAATGGCTAGAGTAGATGTAGAAAAAGTAAAACAGTGACATGCGCGACACCGCATGGACATCCAAGATGGCCTCACATCATCTCCTTGTGTTCATGAAGGTGCATGCTCATCCATTCATCACGGCTTGCACCTGGAGCGGAGTGTTGAATTGATTCGGGCTATGAAGTAGTAGGATGCAAAAAGCTAGCACTGGCTAGAAAGAAATCACTAGGAAGCCGTCAAGCAAGGAGTAAGGCCAAGCATGTTTGCGAACTGATTCTGTAATATTTTGTTTCCTGATGTCCGTCATTCTGATGGATGGCTGCGTACATATTGGGCACAATATAATCATGTCAAAGTGCTGCACATTTATTTTATGTGGGCAAAACATTTACTGAATCTTAAAACAGCAGTAATTCAGAATAACATTGTGATTCTTTCCACCAACGCATCTTCTCTTTTAATGCTTATCAGTTCTAACGCTGATTGGAGCAGGACAAAGTTTCAATAGCTTGAGATGAAATGATAGCACATCAACCCACTGTCGAAAGTTGCAGATCACTTTTGAAGGTTGAACTTGCTCTGGTTATTCCAAGAGAAGATAAAATAATTTCCACTAACTGACGTATGGATAGTAACATCTTTGTGATCTTTTTATCTTCTTTCTTTGCCAATCCTTTGCTGGGGAAAACCTTAGTTAAGATTTATACATTCAGTTTCTGTTTGTGCGAGATCATATATAGGTGTGCGTTCATAACTGCATCTTTGTATTTAATTAATGTCGCAAAGGATGTGCAGTGGTATGTACTGTGCTCACTGATTAATGTAGTCCAGCCTTTATGTTTTTGACATTGTTACTTCCATAACTGCAAAATAATTGGCTTATACAGTACGTATGTCCAGACCAAACAAGCCTATAAAATGATACTTGTATGTACAAGCTCAAGCATCAATATGTAGCGTAATCTGAGGACCCTTAGGCTGTGTGGTATGACAAGCCAAAGCCACTTCACGTTCTGTAGGAGCACATAGACGACTTGCTATATACGGTACTAGGAGAGGCTGCTACCACACTGCACGTTGTGTGATGAAGCAAAATAATGCATGTAGCATGCAAGTGCATCTTCTCTATAGCTTAAACAGTACATTCAGGATTGAGAAGCGTCAGGAACCACGACATCTGAGTTCCGTTTCCACTTTGCACGCCTCCAAGTGGTCCAGGTACGCCCTCATCCTTGTGCATCACAATGTCTCCATCGATCATAAAAGATGGTTTCGAGTGGGTGCAGATGGACTCACCGCTAGTGGCGGAGCTCTTGCATGGCAAGGTATATGGCTCTCGCCATACCTTAAAGTTAGAAAAATTATGAACCCCATATTGTACTATTTATAGATATTACCGCTGAAGGCCGCAATTGAAAGGAGGTTGTAGAGATGGTCTGCAGAAATGGCTGGGTCACGCTCTATAGAACTGATACTCACTGCAGGTTAGTTTGGAACTTGCAGTGATATAGTCCACGTATGCTCCACGGAGACCAACAACTTGATGGAATGCAAGACGCGCATGAACGCAAGAAGGGCTCCACCATCTCATCACCAACTTTTCAGCATGCTCCATTTATTCACTTATGACACAATAGCACAAACTAACAAGCTAACTCTACTGTATATGTTACTATCATGCAGCAGAACTTCTGTCCCAGAAGCATGATAAGACATACAATTGAAGAGTAACATCAGGTCCTGTTCTGCGGGAGCCGGTTGTACCAGTACCAATGACGTTGCCAGCATCTCAGATGCCCAGATTGCTACCAGTTCAACTTCTAGCAACCTGACCCAAACTGCTTCCTGCAGCAGCAAGCCTGCCTCCCTGTATCAGCTGTTCTTCATTGAAGGATCTAAGCACCAGGGAAGCCAGAGCAGCTGCTTAGCCGAGCAGGCCCTATAGGGAGTTCATGTTACATTGTTCCTGAATGCTTTTTATCCCAACGATTGTCAGTTCATTGGGTTCTTCAATTCCACAGAAACTGGAACCAACATATATGGTACCTAGGACAGAGTTTTTCATAGCTTGAGTTTTGTGTGATTGATGACTCTCGTGTCAAAGGGTGCCAACTGCCAGTATATATTGGTCCCAAAAGAATCATGTCATTTTTTTGTATTCGTTTCCAAAAAAAAAAAAAAATGATGTTGCCTTAATCTTCAACCAGTGAGGATTTAAACAAATGCATTTAATAATACAAGCTCATGCGAATCAGATCGTTGTTTGTCCTTGTCGTTAGATTGCAATAATATAATTATGCATTCAAGATAAATCTGGGTATGGAGGACATAGACAACCAGACTGCAAGATAGTGTGCACCAGAGGGAAGAAAATGTTTAATCTTCAGTTCAATATAACCAAAGCAAATCCCAGCAGTGCTAGCGCCCTGATGGTGCCTGTTTTTTCACCGGCGGTTGAAAAAAATGAGCTAGCGCTAGTATAAATAAATATGCGGACCCATAGTCAAAAACTCCCATATCTGGGCTCCGGTACAAATTTGTTTCTCAATGTCTGTCATTCCCATGATCATTGGCTCATTGGGTTTCTCGTCATATGATAGCTAGGAGCAAACTCTTACAAGTTGTATCATGACGTTATTGAGAGACCAAATGGAGTAATGTGATCTTTTGACTTTGACACGTGGTTTTATGTCTGTCATATTTGAGTTTTTTTTTTTTTAGGTTGGATAAACAGTGACACCAAAGGCATGTACAATGAGGATAATCCAATATAACTAGAACTTTTGATTCAGAAACAATACTCAGGAGCCTTGGAACGCATTATCAAATATTTAACTCACAAATGTGCAGAGCGAAGCAAAATGAGAAATCAGAAAATGGAACATACAAAGGTGACATTGGAAAGAGTAATCCATTGCATCATGAAAATGATAAAGACACAGTGAGCCTTATTGAAGTAGCATCAGAGATGGCACACCGTGTGAGGAATCATATACAATTTATACATACATCTGCCTACTACATTCACTTCACTGACAAAAGGGGCATGCAGCAATGTCTCCAATTTATATCTCAGATGGCTATGAAATACCATGACTGCTGTGCCTGTGCTGCCCAATGCGTTTATGTTTTGGAACTCACTCCTTACTGTACAGTAGTGTCGTAGTACCGATAATAATTTGTTTCACTATGGCATGGGCATTCCTATAAAATGACATTACAATCTCAAGGGCTACTAGTTTGGCTTTATGATCATTCTAGGTTGGCACAAGCTCATAAGGCATTATACGCGCGGTCATCTAGGAGGCCTTTTAAGCTGGCTAGGAAATAAAGAAGCAAAATAAAGCCATAGTATGTTTTCTAAAAGATATTTAGGCTTGAGAAGCATCAGGAAGCCACAATACATGAGTTTCCCTCTCACTCGCAAAATTTTCCTGACAGTCAGTCGGTGGTGGGTGGTGGGGCGCGTGGGTTTGTGATAGGAAGTCGGAGCTGGTCTTCGTGGCGTGCAAGAGCTGTAGTGGCCTGTTGCTACTTTGCCTGTGAGCTTTGGCATTGTGTTGTCGTTTGTGGCCTGCCATGGAAGTCAGAGCTGGTTTGTGTTTGTCGTTTGCATTCTACCATGATCTCGCAGCAAGTTTATTTTTCTGCGAGATAGGTACTGATGCAAATTGTCGGACTTACTATGATTCACATTAGTTGGGCAGAAAGTAATTGATGCATTTCGATTACTAACTGTGCTGTTCTCCGGCCTGTTCAGATAAGATAACGTGCTGCATCTAATGCATGCATTCATGTGAAGTAGTGCATGATTATTACCCATATACATGTGTCGTAGTAATTGAAAATGGGTCAGAGAAGGAGTGACCGGAAATGCAATCATAGCGATTAGCGTGGTGGCCGTGTGTACAGCGAGGTCTAGCACTGGTGGTTCAAGAGCCATCTTCAGTGGCATCCGCCAACCGCCAGTGGCAAACGCCAATGCTAACAACGAATATTACAGGCGGTCACCTATCCACCAGTGTTCGTATGCTTTCTTTTGGCGGCTGCCCGTATCAGTCGCTTGTGGAAACCATTATCACTGGTGTTTATCTAAGCCGACTGACGACACGTAGTAAACCTATTTCTTGTGGCGTCTATTTCTAACGAACACCAACAACAATCTGTTATACTGGCGGTTTTGTCTGACGATTGCTAGTGTAATCTGTTTTACACTAGCGGTTAATTATATTTCGCCTCTGGAATTAGAACCGTAACCGCCAGTGACGTATTAAAATAAAGCAAATTTTGGCACCATATAGATCAGTCATCCATAAATATACTGTGGCCATCAGTCTATACATATACAGGCAGTATTCATTACTGGTAATCAAGTATCTCATTCATACACAAGGTACCATATATTACCAGCCATTAGATGAGA
Source organism: Hyparrhenia diplandra (assembly GCA_015847255.1). Classification (NCBI taxonomy): domain Eukaryota; kingdom Viridiplantae; phylum Streptophyta; class Magnoliopsida; order Poales; family Poaceae; genus Hyparrhenia; species Hyparrhenia diplandra. The sequence continues at coordinate 410,778 of JADLZK010013221.1, read as the reverse complement.
TTAACAACATAGACTTTTCTCCCATAGGAAGCAAGTAAAACAGAAACAAAAAAAGGGCACAAGACATCTAATATTCAGCATGTTCTAGGTTGAGGTTGGCAATGTCTATGAGTTCTTTATGTCGTGGTTGTCCCCTGCGGATCAAAATACTTCCCTTTATAATCAAGTACCTATGTCACGATGAACCGGCAAAGGTCCTCGCAAAATTACGTGAGACCTTCTTTTCTTGAGGCGTTGATTTTTTCTAGAACACTTGAATACCTGCCAAAAATTTAGGACAATAAATTTAGGAGGAGAAGGGTTAATTGTCGACTGGTTGGCAAAGACTACAGATCACCATGCTGAACTTTCAGGTACTCTGAAACAGGTGATTACTACAGATCAATAAATAATGAAGGAGAAGAGTCAGGTCGTTCTAGCAAACCCACCCAGCAAGTACCTGCCGTGCTTCTCTCCTCTCTTCGCCCACATCGCCTGTTCATCGACACAGAAAACCCTTGATTCGTTAAGTTAGTTGACTCCCCGCCCCTTAACTTTGTTGTTGATCCCCGCCCCTTAACTAGGACCAGGTACCATACCCCACCTGCTGACTCAGAAGCCACCCCTGTGAATTCCATATTACGTAGTTGGGGATGAAGATGATGTTGTGGTGGAGATCTCTGACTCCATTTTCACTAGGAATAAGAGGTGTCTATGTGTGTGTGCGTTAGATGCACATGGTTCATGCAACGATCGAGTAGCTTTCATAGTCATCTGATAAAAGAATGTGAGAAGTCCGATCCCTGATTGCAAAGAAAAAAGAAGCTGACATGATTTGATACTGGAGCAGCTGTATATCAATGCGCACAGTCATGAGATTTGCCGGGCAACCCATCCTTGTTGTGTGCCTGATACACTGATCTGAACTGGAATATTGTGTGGGGCAGCTATTTCTTCCCCGAAGCCTTGATAAAGTTTCAGGATATACTGCTCCCATGATCATCAGCACCATGGGTCATTCATCACTTCCCCAGCAACTTGAACCAACATAGCAGCTACTGTGTACGGACAGAGCTAATAGATGAAGTTCTTCATGATTGGTGACTTAAGTTTACTCGCTCTTGTTAAATTGTTGCATATGGTGTATATATATTGGTCTGACGAAAAACAATCACGAAATTAAATAAGTTTCAGGCAGCCTTTATGACAGTTGAATTCAATTTATAGATCAATATAGAAGGACTGTTGAGCATGTATGTGTATAGTGCAATAAAATTTGTTTGATTGGTCAGCCATGCCTATAATATGACATGTAAAAGCTGAAGTACCAATAGTTTAGTTTGGATGCCACAAGCCAAGGCAATGCACATCATCTAGGAGGCTTCAATAAGCTGGCTGGGAATTAGTAATATTCAATTTTATGGATTTTATTATTAAGCGTGGTCTAGTAACCAGTCCCACGTTCTCACGGGTCTCCATCGAGTCCCTCACCAAAGGTGGTAGATATGTAGTAGCAGCCTCACAAATTCCGACGCTCTAAGAATAGTTGGAAACCTCTCTCTTCACGGATATAAGCTACCTCTGTCTGTTAGCCAGGTCGAAAGCATGTCAATAAAAAAGAATGCAGGACGTGCATGTATTTTCCTCCGTTCTTGGTGCATCTTAGGTGTTTTGGAGCCCTTGAGATTAAGTGTTCATGTCAATAAGAGTAAGTGTATTAGTGTTATCTTGCTGCATCCACATATCTTCTCAACCGGTGGTCATGTGGGCCTCGTGGCAATGAAACACCCTTTGCTCTCTTGTTTTGTAGTCAGTCATCCAGTCATCTGCACGCACTGTGCTCTGCTGGATTTGTTTTCATGGATATCCCATGGACCAGCGTGGTTACATGTCTTACAACCCAGAGATGAAGTAAGTGATCGTCTCCCATCAAGTCTACTTGGGCGAAACCTATTTTCCTTTTGCACAAATTCCTGCAACAGATCAAGCAATGGTGCACCGGTGCCCACTCTGCTTGTCAGATGTGCTCGCACTGCTTATGGACCTTGTTGTGCTATTCTGCTTCCGGATACCTCCCACTTCCATCTATATATCATCAGCTTCTCTAGAAGTATTAATTTGACTCACTCAGAAGAAGAAGTGGTGCCATGGTGTATATTGGTCTCAAAAGAACCATGACATATTGTTACTATTTATATTGGCCTCAAAACCTATATCGGAATTTAAGTTCTCAATCAATTACCATTAATTCACTCTTTACTTTCATGAATGTATAGTACCAGTAATAATTGGTTTATAGGCCAGGCATGCATATAAATTGACATGTAGACGAAGTTCAAGCACCGGTTGCATAGTTTTAGACAAACAAGGGTTACCACAGTGGTAGGAGAATTTAAGGTGGCAGGGAAATATGAGAGAAAAATGCAGCAATAGCATGTTATCTACGAAGATATTAAGGGTTGAGAAGCATCAGTAAGCCACAATGCCTTAGTTTTTCCTCCACTCGAAAATTTTTACCGGTGCTTACTCTGCAGGCTTCAGTACATATATACTCTCCAGGTCTCCACTGAGTATCATGTATGAGCACTCAACCAGGTGTCCAGGTCTCTAATATCCTGGAGTCCTCGAAGGCTGAACCATGGGGCAGTGCAAATGACTAGCTTGATAGGCAGTAACTGTGCACTGTGTCAGGCGTGCACATGTCGGTTTACAACATGCACATCGTTGGTGACCTGAGGTCATGCAGTATCAAGTTGGTATCCTAGTTAGTGTTTGTTGGGACCGCGTATCCTAGCGGCCTGGCGGGACGTGATCACGGCAAGAGGAAGCATGCGTGAAGCCTACACTAACGAACGAGCTCGTGTTGTAACCTTTCAGGTAAGACGAGCAGCCTACGGACCTCCGCCACCAGGGCTGGCGGAGGTTCTTGCCTCCGCCTGGCGGAGCTCCCCCGGGACCGGTGGTTTTTGCCTGCCGCCGCGCCAGGTCGCGGAGGTCGCCACCTCCGCCCGGTCCACGCCAAGCGTCTAGAGGAGACCGAGAAGCCGGGCTCGTGCCAGGCCCCGACGGACCATGGCGGAGGTCCCTTGGTGAGGGCCCCAAGCTGGCATGTCAGACCCCTGTGGGAGGAAGGCGGTGCGGAATGTGCAAGTACACAAAGAGCCCGCGTTGTGCGTAAATATAGAGGAATATGCCAAGAATATTAGAGGGCAAACTTGTAATCTCAAATTCCTTGGCAATTGTAAAACTATAAATTGGGAGGAGTCCTCCCCCATTCAGGAGGTTGGTGAATACCATTTATGGACAGTTATTACTCATCCTAGCATTCCATTACATTACCTTTGTCAGTTCCCCCTCAGGGCACCGCCTGAGCGGAGGTATCACTACATGTTGAGAACCCCTAGCTCAACAATGTTAGTCTAGGATTTAGGATATATATGATTGGTAATAAGATGCACTGGAATATACATTATTGAGCAATGGATCAATCATGTTTCTCTCTGTTTTCCATCTCCCATCTCCTCTGTTCTCGGCCGCGTCTGGTGTCACTGGTGGTTCCCTATGGCCTGGAACTTCTGGCTAGCACTTTTTGTTCCTATTTCCCTAACCACCGTCACACCGAGTCCAAGGTAAATGGACGCACCAACACCACTGAACAGGCCCGCCTCTAGGATTGGGTCAGCTGATGTGACCACCGGGGGCCGAAAGAGCTAGGGGCCCCAAGAGCATGTAGTTAATCAGTAGTTTATTTTACATTAGCTAGTAAAAAAGCCTAAGAACATGGAGACAACAATCATATGAGCCCATCAACATCTTCTTGTTTTGGTATTGTAGTCCAGCACCCATCAACAATCATATGCAACTTTAAAGTAGGACATCCGTTGAAAAAAACGAGCTAGCGCTAGTATAAATAAATATGTGGGCCCCTAGTCAAAAACTCCCATATGCGGGCGTCCGTACAAATTTGTTTCTCAATGCATGTCGTTCCCTTGATCCATGGCTCCTTGGGTTTCTTGTCATATGATAGCTCGGAGCAAACTCTTACAACTTGTACACATGTGAGCAAGTGATCCTCTCCCATCAAGTCTACTTGGGCCAAACCTATTTTCCTTTTGCGCAAATTCCTGCAACAGATCAAGCTATGGTGCACCGGTGTCCACTCTGCTTGTCAGATGTGCTCGCACTGCTAGTGGTTCAGCGTCAATGCATACCCTAGCCAATGACATCCGTGGATGCCACTAGGCCAGGCACAACGTACCGACTCGCAGCCATATTTGAAAGATTTTGTGCTATTCTGCTTCCAGATACCTCCCACTTCCATCTAAATATCATCAGCTCCTGGGATTCTTCCATTCCACATAATAGTAGGGATAGAGCTAAAATTCTCTATGAGTAGTAATTTGACTCACTCGGAAGAAGAAATGGTGCCATGGTATATATAGGTCTCAAAATAAGCATGACATATTGTTACTATTTTATATTGGACTCAAAACCTATATCAGAATCTATGTTCTCAATCAATTACCATTAGTTCACTCTGTACTTTCATAAATGTACAGTACCAGTAAATATTGGTTTATAGGCCAGGCATGCATATAAATTGACATGTAGAGGAATTCCAAGCACCCGTTGCTTAGTTTTAGACTCATTAGGGTTACCACTGTGGTAGGAGAATTTAAGGTGGCAGGGAAATATGAGAGCAAAATGCAGCAATAGCATGTTATCTGCCAAGATATTAAGGGGTTAAGAAGCATCAGTAAGCCACAATGCCTTAGTTTTCCCTCCACTCAAAAATTTTTACCGGTGCTTACTCTGCAGGCTTCAGTACATACTCTCCAGGTCTCCACTGAGAATCACGTATGAGCACTCAACCAGGTCTCCCGGTCTCTAATTTCCTGGAGTACTCCGCCTCGAAGGCTGAACCATGGAGCAATGTAAATGACAAGCTTGACAGGCAGTAACTGTGCACTGTGCCACGCCTGCACATGTACGGTACGACATGCACATCGTCGGTGACCTGAGGTCATGCAGTATCAATAAGTTGGTATCCTAGTTTGTGTTAGTCTAGGATTTTGGATATATATGATTTGTAATAAGATGCACTGGAATATACATTATTGAGCAACAGATCAATCGCGTTTCTCTCTGTTTTCCATTTCCCATCTCCTCTATTCTCGACCGCGTCTGGTGTCACTGGTGATGCCCTATGGCTAGGAACTTCTGGCTAGCACTCTTTTTTCCTATTGCCCTAACCACGGTCGCACCAAGTCCTAGATAAATGGAGGCGCCAACAGCGCTCAACAGGCCCGCCTCTAGGGTTTGGTCAGGTAATGATGTGACCACCGGGGACCCAAAGAGCTAGGGGCCCCAAGAGCATGTAGTTAATGAGTAGTGTATTTTACATTAGCTACTAGTAAAAAGGCCTAAGAACTTGGAGAGAACAATCATATGAGCCCATTGCAGTCGCAACTTTTCCTGTTTTGTTATTGTAGTCCATCACCCATGACTTCCAGAAGTCGTGGATGACATACAAGTATCCTGCCAGGGATCACAGTATTCCCGGTCAACCAGTTATCGCTCAATTCCGGATCAGTAGCCTGACCTGATCTAGCTTCGCCACAACTTCCTCACTCATACTTATGGCCACCATCGTCATCGTGTCGTTGAACCACAAATGGATACGACTTATCGCTGCTGATCCCCTGGGCACCTCGATTCCGAACACCCCCCATCATTGATCAATCGGGATCTCGAAGGCCCGAACAATCCCGGCATCATGGGGACTCCTCACACTAGCGAGATCTAGTTCTCCAAAGTGGTCACCGGCATCGTGGGTACATTGACCTCCGATGCCGTCAGGGTCCTCGGGGTCACCCCCTGTAGTGCTCTCAGCGGTCATATCAAAATTGAGCTGTTGACGTTGCAGTTGCTGCGCTAGTTCTGGCTTACCGTGTCTTGTCAAGTCCTAGCTACCTACATGGTATCAACTATGAAGAAGTTCACCTTTGGCAATATCATATCGAAATTGTTATGCTTGCTACTCATGCCAGTTGGCCTGGCTTAATCAGTTTACAAGGGCGTGCGGCCTGGTTGATGGACTCTACAAATGACCCATTAATATAGACCATTTTGTAGACAGATGCAACCCAAATCAATATATTAATCTAAGACATCCGCCTCTGCAAATCCCTTTTGTAGTAGTTAGTCAACAGATCTACCAACCTACCCACAATTGGTGCTTCACTGCCAATGGGATTGTACATGTTCATTGGTTCCATCATTTTAGACAATGGGATATAATTTGGTAAAGTTATATGTTTGGTAAGTGCAAATTCTTCGTGATGTCAGTTGCTCATAAACATGATAGACTACAGATGGTCTTGTAATAGGGGTTACCACATCACCAAAGCTGTCTTTCATGTCATCAGGTGGAATAAACAATTAACAAAGTGCGGCATACACCCCCATCGGAGGTAGTTTCCTGCACCGGTAGCCCGGGAAAGTAGGACACCGGTATCCCATGTTTCAAATTTTCAAATTTTTTTGAATCAAAGCAATGGGCGAGGTAGCGGCGGCGATGCTGACCACCCTGAAATCGAAATTGGTGGCAGCTATGATGCGGATGATTGGTGTTGCTTAGGGTTCATTTGGAAGGGCGTCGCTATCTGATCACCCGGCGTCCTTGGAGGGGAAAACACGATGTGACGGTAGTGGCCCTTGCCACGAGAACCCTAGGGCTTACCTTTCTTCGGACCATCATCTCCACAATAGATTTCGATAGCTTGATGTCGTTGGAATTAGGTTCGTTACCTTGGAGAGCTCGTTCAGCTCAGTAGTTGATCAACGAGAAGCCAGCTGTTCCACCGCGGCGGCCAATCGGCATCGAGATGTCGTCGTCGGACTTGTCGTCGGAGATGTCGTCGGCGTTGTCCTCGTCATCTGGCTGTGCCCAAAATTTTGTGGGTAACAGACCGGCTTGAGGCTTGATGGCATGCACCGGTCTTGGACATTCGCTAAGCTCGGCCGTCATGGTCGCCATCTGAATGACGCACGTCGCCCCTCCTTGCATCGGCTCTCTTTTGCTCCCACATCATCCTCTCACATAGTTATGTAACTAGATGAGAGATATATCCCTTTGTGAACAATGTATAGTTCAAGTTTGTTAATATGAGTTCAAACTTTTATGGCAAGGTAATACAACCAAATTATGAACTCATGCCAAATTTTATGATTTTTAGAGACCATTACGATATTATTTTTTTTTTAAGTGGGAGTCTCCAAAATACTTATAATTATTTCATTGGGTGCTAACCTCCAAGAAAATTAAGTAACCCTCAAAGAAATTATAATTTACTTGGCGGTTTGGAAGAACACCCAAGGAAATTGATAATTTTTTTGACGGTCACAATTAACAGTCAAGGAAAGAGCCATTTCTTTGGCGGTTTCAAAGTGCACTCAAGGAAATGGCAGTAGTTGTAATCCGCCAAGGAAACTCTGTAATACCTCGATGGTTTACCGTAACCGCCAAGAAATATATATTTCCTTGTGTGCAGGTCACCACCGCCAAAGGGAACTACCCTTTCCTTGGAAGTTTGATTTTGGCACTCAAGGAAATTGCTGGCCGCCAAGGTAATTCGGATTACGGTAGTGTCGGGCTGCAGGGATGAAATTGTATCAGATAGGGAATTTATTGTGGTTACCAAATATGGGTAGCTGTTTCTTGTTAAGATTCAGAGTCGTATACAAACAGCATTGGATGCCTTTGATATTAATGTCTTTCCCATACACATCAAAATCAACTTGAGTATTTTTTTTTCTCGATCGGGCCATTCATCCGTATTTGATTAAGAGGGAAAACCAAAACCAAAGGATTACAGACTTCGATGCCGAGGGACATCAAAACCAAAACGAAAGACACCGAAACCAAAGGAGAAACAAGAAAACTATCCTCTTGCCTTTGGTTAAACGATTACATGCTGAAAGCGTTCGCGCGACCAAAAGGAAAGCACCGCACGAGGGCCCTGAATCCTGCTTGAACCCAAGCGTCGGCCTCCTGCACTAGCTTTGCCGCCATAGCTGCCACCATTGTCTACTCATTTCTAAAGACCCTTGCATTCGCTCCTTGAAATAATCCAAGCGAGCAAGAGCAAGCAAGAAGGAGTCAAACACCGGCCGGTGTCCTCTGTTGAGCCGCCGTCTTTATGGAATCCACACATCGGCAATGTTTGCTGCGGTCGGGGACCAAGGCCGTCAGGCCGTCATGCCTACCGGCGCCAACAACATGTGCCACAGCTGCAGAGTGACTACACACCCAAGGAACAAATGCTCGCAAGTTTCATATTCTTGGCCACACAATGCACAGGCGTCATCGTCGTCCAAACCATGCCTGAACCTCCTTATCATTTGTCCAGATGCGTCGATGAAGCATGAGCCAGAAGAAGAACTGCACCCTAGATAGAGCTTTTGTGCGCCAAAGCTCTCTCGCACCCGGCATGGATACGGCACCATGGAAGAACGCACGGTAAGCCGAGGATGCTGAGTATGAACCATTCTGTGACCACTTCCAGACGAACCTATCACATTGCAGACTATCCAGCACGACCTCACGCACCAAATGCCATACCTGGAAGTATTGGCACAAGACTTGTGCCGTCGTTGCACCAACAATGTCATTCACCCAGGCGTTGTTGGCCAGCGCCTGTCTTATGGTTCTCCTCTTACCAGCTGGGGAGAGGGTATCGTAGAGACGGGGCGCGAAGCTGCAGAGTCTGCCCACCGACAGCTAGGAGTCGGTCGATCCACATGAGCGCCGAGGCACCGTCGCCAACCGTGACTGTCATGCTGGCCGCCGCCATTGCATCGACCATCTTTTCGGGTTTTTGTGGCAAGGATGCCCAGGGAGCATCTGGATTGGTTCGCCCTAGCCATGCCCAACTTGAGTATTCAGATCAGATAATCTTAAAGTACCAATTCATATATAAAGATTATCCATTTGGTATTTAAAACCATTTGTGATCACAAACCATGGTTTTGGAGGGCCCACACCAGCACTGTTTGAGAGGCTGCGAGCCACCACGCGATGGTCCTGCAGCTCAACAGCTACTTTAAGTCCTGGCCACAACGCGATGGTCCAGCTATGTCCTGGCAACCATGCAGCACAACAGCTACTTAAAAATGTGAATTATTACTCACTCATGAACATAATTATTACTCAACAGCTACTTATTGTATGCGCTTGTACGTAGCTGGCATAGGAATTATTAAGCCTCCTGATTTACTTTTCCTGATTTACTCAGAAACCATCGATCCATCCATCACTGTACTGCGTCCATCTGGGATAATCACGAAATTGAATATGTTTGGTCTGCATGTCTAAAAATAATTCCTTTTTACCTAGTGCTGTACTGCATCCAAAATTATCAACCACCATTTTGCATTGGACAACCGAAGGAGCTTGGTAGTAGGAGAAAATTTATAGGGTTCCCATCTACTTTCACTTCACCGCCGAGATTAATTAAAGATGCTGCAGTGTGCTCAGTTCAGATCTGAAATAGATGTCCAATTGCATGGCTGCTGAACATGTGCTCCCTGATGTCCGAGTTTTGTTTTCAATTAATTGTTATTAGCTCACTCATTACTTTCACGGATGTACACTACAAATGATGAAATAGGAGTCTCGGAAATGATGAAGCAACAGCATGTTATCTAATAAGACATGTTGGTTTCATAAGCATCAGGAAGCCACACAGCACGATGTGCTTCTGCTGAATGAAAAATATGGCACGGCACGATCTTGAAAAAAACTCTGCCTGTGCATACTCTGCAGGCTTGTGTACGTACAAGCGCATACAATAAGTAACAATCAAATGGCATCTCGACTCTGTTCTCCAATTCTCCAGACGTCAATGAAGTCTCTGTTAAACAAAGGAACCATCTAGTTGGCATGTAGGCTGAAGATCCCTGTGCGGCACTGCTCCGCTCTTGAAGGCTGTGTACCTCGGGCTATTTTGAATTCGACTTCTGCCTACCAAGTTTGTGTTGCATCTCAGTCCAGGAAACAAGACCATATGCCGATGGCACACAACACATATTGATGTCTGTGTCTGCTTCAATCTCTCAGATCAATCTCATATTGGGAGCTGAAATTTTAGGCATTCGTCATGGCATAGCAATAACCTTACCTAGCTATTTATAGGCATGGCTTACTCTAGCGTCAATTAAGATCAACTATTAGTGTTGTTTTGATTCGTTGGTGAAGAAATGAAAGTATCTACCGAAGCCTGTTACCACATGTACATTTTCATTATAAATAACAATAACTTCTCACACTATTGCTTGTACTGACATTATAATTATGGAGAAGTCGTTTGGGTCACTAGAGCTTGTCTCATCAAAGTGAGCAAGGAAACCAACAGGAAACAGGCGAGGTTGCTTCAGTGTTTAATCCGACAATGGCTGACCATGATTCCGTAGACTACCAAATTACCCTTAGTGGTGCACGCAACCAATGCTTAAACATGGAAAGAGAAGCTCCAAGCATCGAAGCAGGTTATTGCAGATGCTGCTATTGGAATCGAAACAAAGTCATGCAGATCATGTACATGCATGAATGCTGAGAGACCAAAATTTAATCGGGCTGATGGAGTATGAAACATTGAACAAAACAGTTGCACAGTTGTGATTCAATTGGATTGCGGCAACATGGAACAAGTCTGCAGTAATAACCCTGCAGTATATGGTGTTGAAATCAAAGCAAGAGGGAACAGGCTGAAGAGTTGCCGATTATATTGTTTGGCAGACAGTATTATTTTCCTTTTTTTTTGTTATGGCATTACAGGAGGCAAGCGCGATTTCTTACGGCCTACGATTGAGCGTAATCCACACCCTTTAGACCCAAATCCTTTTTGCTGTCAACCAATTGCTCAGTACAGCAAACAAACAATATTAAACGCAGTCAATTGGCAATGTGATCGGGTTACAGCACAAAGCAAGCCAACCAAACAACACCTTACTAGTGATTCACTATGTCTGCGGAGACCAATCGTGCTAGCATTTCGCTCCGAGTTGATGAGTTCCAATAGAAACAGAGTGGGCCCAACATCCTTTGCACTGCAAGCGCCAAATTAATAATGTGTACAATTTGGTAGCGCATGTCTAATTTCGCTGGTCGAGTTCCTGTCCTGTGAGTCATCACTGGATTATAGATTAGTTCAATGTTTGCCCAATATTGTATTATAGATTAGTCTCTTTTATGCCAGCATTTATAACTATTACTCTAGTATTTATATTATTTGTACTATAACTTTGTAAATTTAAGTTTATTATGTTATTTAGTGCTTGTATGATAAATTATATTGCACAATAGCTTACTCAAGTGGTAAAAGGGAATCCTGTTACAAATTTCACAATTATTTATTAAATCTGTCAAAAGTTTTACCAATTGCATATGATTTTTTATGCAGCATACGCTAAGACAAAATCCTATGTCCATCACCGTGGTTTCACTTATGGTCAAACTCTTGCTGTCATTTAGATTGGTAGGTGAAGAACTGAAAGTCACCCAAGCATGCATCGACGCGGTCATTTTGTTTATAAATAACTTTAACTTCTCAAACAATTGCTTGTAGCGAGGAATCATAGTGGGCCAGGAGAATAGGAGAGAAACCACGAGGAAATATATGAAAGAGTACGTGGGCAAGCATGTGTAATCATATATAGGAGTAGGATGCAGCGCGCGGGAATCATTGGGCATGTTTGGTTCTTGTACCAGACCACACCAACTGGCATCCTTCATTGGTGGATCAGTAATGGTTGAGTCTCTTTCTAACAAAAAAAAAACAGCTAAATTAGCTTAGAATCCCTTTAGCTTCTGTATTGTAATCTCCCGTGTGCTGCTGTATTGTAATCTCCAAGCAGCAGGACAAGTGAATTCGCCGAGGTGCGGATGTGCGTAGGTGAATTATGCGCACCAAATCCATCATCTTGTCTCTACACAGTATCTGTCTTGCTAGCTAGCCCGATATTCAACGGTGACCTTGCATTGCTCACCCTCTGCCTCTGTTGCGAATTAGCTTGTTTAAACTGCTTCTAATGATGCAAATTAGCTTGTTTGTGTAAATTAATTTGTCGGTGCGTTGGGATGACTTCTGCAAATTGGACCCATGCCAAGGTCGTAATATTCTGACATGAGGTAACCTCGAGACGGTGCAGTATTCGAGTTCTTAGTAGTGTGGCGGCACAATGCACTGCCAAGTGCATGACTATACCGATACCTCTCATCTCAGATGGCAGTGTCAGGGATCATGTTTAAGTTATGGAGTTGTACAACTACTTTCACTTAAACAGCAAGTGGCAGAAGTATGTGTGCAGTTTTATATCCTAAATGGATGTGTAGTAGTATGACACTTAAACGGCCGTCGTGGTCCGCCGTCGTCGCCACCCACCCACCCCACCTTCCACCCGTCCTTGCGGCGCCCGGCCGCCTAGATCTGGGCAGGGCGCTCGCTGCTGGCAAGGGAGGGGAGGGATACACCACCGGCGAAGGGATCCCTCGATGAAGCGTTGGATCCGCATAGGGTTAAGCTGCCATGGTTGTTGCTGTCATTGCCAAGCACCATCGTTGGGATGACGAGGTGGACACTGCCCGTGGGGATGACCATGGGCGCTGTCGGAGATCCGCTTCGGACCGCATCGAAGGTGTGTCGCGAGGTCGCTCGCGCCCGCCATCGTCGTCTTGAGGAGACGCCCACCGGAGAGCGTCGTCACCGCCTGGATTGCGAGGACCATCCATAGGGGCGCGGCGTGCAGGTCCGGCGCGAGATCCGTGGCGTGTGGGGCCAGCCGCGCTTCGCTGGTAGCCTTGGCACCTCGTACATCTTGGCGCTCGGGTAGGATGCGAGCTTGAGTTAGCTAGTCTATTCGCACCATCAAATCGTTGACTTGATGCAAGCTTGAGTTAGCTAGCCTATCCACACCACCAAATCGGGTCCTCCTAATCCTTGTACTAAGCTCAAGAGACTCTCTTGAATGCTCTTGATTTATGTATGGACACATATGTGTGATGCTTCCAATGAGTCAATCTCATAATATTCATAAGCAGTTACCATGTCGTTGGTCTCAAGATTTATTTTATTTCTATCAGAATAATAACCCTGTAATCAAAGGTGTGTCGCGAGGTGGAAGCAAACCCTGTAATGCCTCAAACCCTGTAATGCCTGTAATGCCTGCCACACTGGTGGAATCTGAATCTGAATCCTCAAACCCTGTAATGCCTGCCACACTGGTGGAAGCAAGGTGCCACAAATTCTCCATTCTATTATGAAATCAAAGTAGCTAATACTTAAAATATGATGCATCCTGGGACTTTCAGGAAACCTGAAAGTTAAAATTTGACACTGCTCCCACAGAGAAGCACTTTTGCGCGATCCGGTTTGGTACTGGGACGAGCCAGAACAGAAATACTTGTTGGATCATTTTAACCAAAGCTTGGAATGGTAGATTCAGTTCTATTCCATTTTCCGATACCTCTCATTTCCATATATCATCAGCTCCTTGCATTCTTTCATGGTACTGTGACTTGCAAATGCTATTTTGTTTTGATCAGAAGATATAGTGCCATTGTATATATTGGCGCCCTGAATAGAATCTTGGCATATTGTCGGTAGCCGAGTCATTATGGGTCACTAGAAATCTGGCACGTACATGCAAGTGCCCAAGCACATGATTTTTGTCAGCCTAGGTCTGTTGCTGTTTAACAGCGCAGCTGCCTGACAAGCAGCATTCAAACAACCCCCATATACATTCAATCAATAACTGTCTATATATTGCATAGCAAATTTGTCACTCTTTATAATCCAAACATCGTCTCCTTTATTAGTTGAAATCATCAAAAATCATTGTCAAATAATTATTTGAATGGTAAGATCAATCAATCACTACTACATCAAAATTTAGTTGTACAGATGCCTGGGCCGCAGAAGATTGAGCAGGGTTACAGAGAAGAGTAAATCTAAGAACCCTGTGGACTTGAAAGTTAATATAGCTAGGATGATACCATGAACCCACAAACAGTCTTTATTTTTATCGATTTTGTTGGAACCCGCAAAATTAAGACCATTTGTGGGCTGTTGACAAGCCTTTTCGTGCTGATTTGTGCATGTGCAGAAGAGCTGTGACATATTTATTCTCAGTAAGCCATGATTATCCTGCCCAAACCAATCGTTCCCAAATCCCCTTCCCCTGTTGTCATCAAACCTAGGATAGCGGCCAGCAAAATATGGATGCCGCTCCATATTCTTCGCAGGACTGGGAGGAGGCTGTAGAAACTTGACAAATGAATGCGTATCACCACCTAAATTGAACCAACGGTGGTTCCCCTGATCATCTCCACGAAGGGGAGCTGATCCCTGCGCCTTCCATGGCAAAAATCCAGAATCAATCACAGCAATTTCGGCAGCACACCCAACTTCAATACTACGAGACTATAGATGCACTAGACGGGCACTCAATTCCGCATCAGGGTCTTCGCTTGTGGGAGTCTCACCTCGCTTTGCCCAAGTGTCACCGCCACCTTTTTCTCCTTGTTGAGGGATGGATTGGAGACCGGGGCCACGACTTCGAAATTAGACAGAATCCCGTCTCCCCCTGCATGCATCCTCGGTCCGCCATGGCCTAGAGGTCAACGACTGCAAAGGAGCCGCGATGTGTGCCGTGGCCGTGGCGAGCAAAAGTAACCTCAACCCCGACCTGTAAACCCGCGCCCTCAGGTGAGCCTGGAATCGCCCGTGCATGCTGGGTCACCTAGGTCGCCCGTGTCACTCGAATCGCACAATTGTTATTTTTTAGTTTGGCAAAGAATTGTTCTGTATTTATTCTCAATAGACGTAATAGAGGGAAAACAGCTCTGGTGAAATTGATCTAGGAGCTATAGTTTTTGTTTTCCGACAGGCATGTGCTAGTGGAGCCAATAATACTGGTTTCACCACCTCATAGTTTGTTTTGAGAGGAGAGAGAAAAAGAGCCCTAATCAGGACGTGGAACTATCGACGAGGATGCACCCAAGTTCATGTATCATGGTGCAATTTTAGTGGACCACATAATAGAATTGAGAGTCGAACTCGTAACCTATAATACGTTCCTCTTCTTCTCTATGTACCATTGCACTATGTGTGCTCCTGATTTTTTTCATATTAATCAGCGAAAAAGATAAACGTTCAACAGATGAGATTAAATGATAAATAAAATGGTTACTAGGAACTTAACAGTACCTTTATCATAAGCGGACTAACAACAGAAATTACATAGCATCAGTCCACACGGAAATTTTGAGATGCAAGAGAAAACAAAACAAAAAGTATACAACTACTCCTATCCCACTAGCAGAAAAATTTCAGTGGGAGAGGGTCAATCAGCTTATTGCATCTCCACACATTGTATTTGGCCAACAAAAATAGCCGACACCACTGGACAGCTCTGCACACATGCTTGGTTTTGGCAAGTGGAAATGATCTCGGAGATCAGATAATTTAGTCAAAGCTGGGAATACAAGTAGTGCTCCTATCTTGTTTCTTGATGTCTCTCATTTCTATTATTAGCTGGTTGCCTTCATCTGTATTCCACATTATATGACTCAGGGCGGAGCTAAACATTCTTTTATATTTTTTTGCAAGGTGTGGGCTATTTATGTATGAGAGATAATTCGGGGTCACTGCAAAGAAACGGCGGCCTTGTATATATATTGGTCAAAATGAAGAGAATCGTTTCAATTTCTTACCTTAACTTTGGTAAAGATCTGGTGTGTGTATTTATATTGTGGGCGAAGCATATATGGATGCGTTCAATATAGTTGTGCATGGGTACTATAATTGCATGGGTACTATAGTTGTGCGGATGTGCGTAGGTGAATTATGCACACCAAATCCATCATCTTGTCTCTACATAGTATTTGTCTTGCTAGCTAGCCCGATATTCAACGGTGACCTTGCATTGCTCACCCTCAGCCTCTGTTGCGAATGCGCTTGAGGCGGTACTTGTTTAAACTGCTTCTAATGATGCAAATTAGCTTGTTTGTGTAAATTAATTTGTCGGTGCGTTGGGATGACTTCTGCAAATTGGACCCAGGCCTAGGTCGTAATATTCTGACATGAGGTAACCTCGAGACGGTGCAGTATTCGAGTTCTTAGTAGTGTGGTGGCACAATGCACTGCCAAGTGCATGACTGTACCGATACCTCTCATCTCAGATGGCAGTGTCAGGGATCATGTTTAAGTTATGGAGACAGCAAGTGGCAGAAGTATGTGTGCAGTTTTATATCCCAAATGGATGTGTAGTAATATGACACTTAAACGGCCGTCGTGGTCGCCGTCGCCGCCACCCGCCCGCCTTCCACCCGTCCTTGCGGCGCCGGGCTGCCTAGATCTGGGTAGGGCGCTCGCCGCCCGGCAAGGGAGGGAGGGATACACCACCGGCGAAGGGGATCCTCGATGAAGCGTTGGATCCGCATAGGGTCGCTGCCATTGTTGTTGCTGTCGTCGCCAAGCACCATCGTTGGGATGACGCGCTGGACACCGCCCGTGGGGATGACCATGGGCGCTGTCGGAGATTAAACTTGCGCCCGCCATCGTCGTCGCGGAGACGCCCACGGGAGCGTCGTCACCGCCTGGATCACGAGGACCATCCACAGGGGCGCGGCGTGCAGGTCCGGCTGTGAGATCCGTGGCATGTGGAGCCAGCTGCGCTCGCTGGCAGCCTTGGCACATCGTACATCTTGCGCGCTCGGGTAGGATGCCAGCATGAGTTAGCTAGGCTATCCACACCATCAAATCGTTGACTTGATGCAAGCTTGAGTTAGCTAGCCTATCCACACCACCAAATCGGGGCCTCTAATCCTTTGTACTAAGCTCAAGCGACTCGCGTGAATTCTCTTGATTTATGTATGGACACATATTTGTGATGCTTCCAACGAGTCAATCTCATAATATTCATAAGCAGTTACCATGGCGTTGGTCTCAAGATTTATTTTATTTCTATCAGAATAATAACCAACTGAATCTGAATCCTCAAACCCTGTAATGCCTGCCACACTGGTGGAAGCAAGGTGCCACAAATTTCTCCATTCTATTACGAAATCAAAGTAGTTAATACTTAAAATATGATGCATCCTGGGACTTTCAGGAAACCTGAAAGTTAAAATTTGAGCACAAGAGGGATAAAGCAAACATAATAATCAAAGTATATGGCGTGACACTGCTCCCCCAGAGAAGCACTTTTGCACGATCCGGTTTGGTACTGGGACGAGCCAGAACAGAAACACTTGTTGGATCATTTTAACCAAAGCTTGGAATGGTAGATCAGTTCTATTCCATTTTCCGATACCTCTCATTTCCATATATCATCAGCTCCTTGCATTCTTTCATGGTACTGGGACTTGCAAATGCTATTTTGTTTTGATCAGAAGATATATAGTGCCATTGTATATATTGGCGCCCTGAATAAAATCTTGGCATATTGTCGGTATCTGAGTCATTATGGGTCACTAGAAATCTGGCACGTACATGCAAGTGCCCAAGCACATGATTTTTGTCAGCCTAGGTCTGTTGCTGTTTAACAGCGCAGCTGCCTGACAGCAGCATTCAAACAACCCCCATATACATGCAATCAATAACTGCCTATATATTGCATAGCAAATTTGTCACTCTTTATAATCCAAACATCGTCTCCTTTATTAGTTGAAATCATCAAAACTCATTGTCAAATAATTATTTGAATGGTAAAATCAATCAATCACTACTACATTGTTATTTTTAGTTTGGCAAAAGAATTGTTCCATATTTATTCTCAATAGACGTAATAGACGGAAAACAGCTCTGGTGAAATTGATCTAGGAGCTATAGTTTTTGGCTTCAGACAGGCATGTGCTAGTGGAGACAACAATACTGGTTTCACCACCTCATAGTTTGTTTTGAGAGGAGAGAGAAAAAGAGCCCTAATCAGGACATGGAACTATCGACGAGGATGCACCCAAGTTCATGTATCATGGTGCACTTTTAGTGGACCACGTAATAGAACTGAGAGTCGAACTCGTAACCTATAATACGTTCCTCTTCTTCTCTATGTACCATTGCACTATGTGTGCTCCTGAAATTTTTTCATATTAATCAGAGAAAAAAGATAAACTTTCAACACATGAGTTTAAATGATAAATGAAATGGTTATTAAGAACTTAATAGTACCTTTATCATAAGCGGACTAACAACATAAATTACATAGCATCAGTCCACACGGAAATTTTAAGCAAGAGAAAACAAAACAAAAAGTATACAACTACTCCTATCCCACTAGCAGCAAAATTTCAACAGCTTATTGCATCTGCACACATTGTATTTGGCCAACTTGCGCCTCATCTCCAAGTGCCATGGTGCAGAAGCCGCCGTGTGCGGAGCCGGCGTAGAAGCACAGCCCGTTCATCTTGTCCTCGATGTTCTCCTTGGACTCGTCGCTCGAGGATGATTGATCGTCGTCGGTGGCGTTCTCTAGGTCGCTGAGGTTGGTGAGGAAGGATCGCTTTTGCGCCTTGTTCGCTTTGAGGAACTTTCTCTTGATCGCCTCCTTGTCGAAGCTTCTCTTAGACTTGTGCTTGGAGGATGAAGTATGCTTGTCCTTGCGCTTCTCGAAGCTTGGCTTGTCGGAGGTGTACTTGTCGCTGAAGCGCTTGTTCTTCTTCGGACAATTGGCGATGAAGTGATCAGGATCACCACATCCGAAGCACCCTTCCTTCGGACCACTACCACCACGCCGGCGGTTGAGTCGATTGTTGTGGATCCGAGAGAAGCGGCTAATCACAAGCGCCAGCTCGTCGTCTCCAAGCACCTCCAAGTGTTCCTCTGTCACACTCACAAGAGAAGACAAGGCAAAGCTAGGTTGTGATGCATTAGTGAAAGAACTAGAGCTTCCTTTGCCGGACACAAGAGCCAAAGAAGAAGCGGTGGGATTTTTTAGCTTAGCTTGAATTTGATTATCGATTTCACTCGATTTTAATTTGCTAAATAGCTCATCCACCGTCAAAGTGTCCAAAGTGGGAGATTCAAGAATCGCATTCACTTTAACATCCCAAACCTTCCGATCAAGAGCATAAAGAAGTTTGATTGCTCTCTCATGATCATCATAGGGTATCTGAGGCCTGTTTGCCCGCATCTTGTTGATGATAGTTTGAAAACGAGCAAACAAAGAATCAATCGACTCGCCATCAAGCTGAACAAAATTCTCGTACTCTCGCTTGTACGTCTCAAAGAGTCTGTTTTTCACTTGAGGGGTTCCCTCGTGATAGTTTTGCAACCTCACCCAGATCTCTCGAGCCGTAGCACAATCCGAGACACGCTCAAACTCAGTATCTTTCAAACTCGAGAAAAGTACACTGCGAGCCCGACTATTGGCATTGTGTTGGTCAATTTGTTCCTGACCAACACGAGCAGCAAGAACCACATAGTTGGCATCCTCAATAATTTCCCAAACACGTGAATCAATCCCCATAAGATGTGCTTGCATCTTGATTTTCCAATAGGGATAATTTGTTCCATCAAACTCCGGCGGTTTGCCCCAAAGTGGCGAAACCGCGATGATCCATGTCGCCTTCTCATGCGGATCACGGACCGATTAAGGTGGAGTGATCCTTAACCGCTCGATACCAATTGAAGGACCGAAACGGCGACCAGAGGGGGGGTGAATGGGAGCCGTAAATTTTTCATTCAAAAATATTTAGGCCACTGTCCCAAGTTCACCGCCAAACACCCAAAATAAGCACGAGATGTCCACGACCCAAATGATAGGGTGGATGTTCCCTAGGAACACAGCGGGACACCTCAATCAATCTCACACGACAAGAAAAATCCTCAATATACAAACTACTCGAACCGATGCACGAAAATGAGACTCAACTCCTATCGAGAAGAAGCCGGTTCCCGAAATTAAAATACTCAAGTCAACTAGTGACGGGAGCACTCGAGATAAAATCCACGGTTCGGTAGAAATACATTACCAAAAATCAGATCTTAAATCAGAGCTAGAAACAATGAACCGAGAGACATGCGACCACATAAAAACCTGTCGACACCCGGACATCATAGATCCTTAATTAGCGGGGTGCGACACCAATGGCTTTGACCGACAGCCGCATCGAAGAGAACACATGCATGAACTTCGGCAAGCTGGATCCTCTTAACGGAATTAGTGAAAAGCTAATTATAGAAACAATCTATGCAGAGCTAACCAAATAGAACACGCACGAGATGATCAAATTAAAAAGACAAATAAAAATTTGGCCCACCGCATGGACAGAGAATCGATTGTGTCGGATCAAATACTCCACGAAAAACGCTCCCAAAATTTTCACGGGAGATCTGCATGGAGTCGGTGTGCTATTCTAGAAAATCATGGCTCGAACCCAACTCGAAAATCAGAAAAATTCGGATCACATGCAAGAACGAAAATTGGAGAAAAACGAAGAACGTAGTGAACAAAAATCACAACTTCAATTGCAAAATCCCTGAGGACACATAGGAGGATTCGGGCCTCCTATTCCCACTCAAAACCACATGTTCCAATCTCAAATTACACATACGAATTTCTCCACATGTGGACCTCTCTCTAACAACCCTAAAGGACGAAGAAAAACTACGGTAAAAAGAAAAACTTCGAATGAGAGAAGTGATCGGGTTGAGGACTCCCTCTGCCTATTTAACGAGGTTTATTTCACTCCCCATTTTATCCCTAAGCCTAATTAGAGCCAAACCAAAAAATAGCCATGGGGCGATATGGTTGGCTCGGGATAAACTTGATTCGGCGGCCACCGCGCCTTCTCACCGGTAGCCGGCCGACGCGAACTCCCCGATGCCGCCACGTGTCGTCCTTCCATCATCGGAACCGAACCGTCTCGACACATGTCACCGCCGTCTTCGACCGCCCGGGCACCAAGTCTTCCGAGCCTCCCGCTCGACATGCACGTCCGTCGTCTTGACCCGATCGACATGGTCACTCCATGCGTCCTCACACTTGTCGATGTCCCAAGTGTCGGCCACCACGGCTGGCCACCCGGCGCTCTGGTCCTCGATCCAAGCCTTACGTCCGCCCTTCACGCTCCAGTCCATCGGCGCGGCCGTCCTCCTTGATCTTCACCTCGCCGTTGACCACCATCTCGAGCTCAACACCGCACAACACAAGCCAAGAAACAACGTCTTCCGACACACCGCATGTGCGGTGAAGATAACCGAGGTAGAAAGAAAGTGAAAATAGAATAAAAATGTTGAGAGTTGACAATGACTCATCAAAAAGCTAAACACAAATGGTTATAATCAACCATGTGTTCGCAATCTCCCCTTGATGAGTGCGTTGTCAACACCAACACAAAGACAGAAGAGAGTAAGAAGAACTCACCCAAATGACCAAAAGCCAAGGAAAAGCATAACGGGGTCATTTGTGATGAGGAAAGACAAGAACAAAACTAGACCCTCAAGATAGAGGCAAAGGCTCAACACGTCTAGCAACTCCCCTAAAAAGATGCAATCTCTCAAATGCTCAAATGCATGCACACTCACTGTCTTTGTGGATATTTTTCTCCCCCTTGTTGGCATATGCACTTGTCAAGTTTGTTTAAGTTAGAGCCCATGATTGCTAAACTCCCCTTGAAACATGCTATGAATGCACAAATTTTACAATGCAAGAGCTTGAGGATTATAGCAAGTCAAATGAGAAGATGCTCTAAGTAGTATCATGTCAACAAAGCACAAGTGCTAGCAAATGCTCAAACTGATCAGATGATATAAAATATGGCAATGAAGCAATTTTGATCAAGTTTTAATAATTTCTAAGAAAAGTGTTCACCATCGAAATAAGCACATAGCACATATAAGCGAAGATCAATCAAGTGCTAAGACATGTACACAGGGTGAACTACCCCAAACAAAGTTCACACATCATGCAAAATATTGGCCCAAGTTATGATTTCATCATTTTTAGATATTTATCAGAGTTTGCGTTTTCAAAAATTGGGCAAAACATGTGTGTGCGAGTGGTTATCCACAACTGTCAGTCTTACTAATCAACCATGTCAAGCCTATCTTTGTGAGCAATGAGAAGCTTAAGACATGATCGGATCAACCACAACATAGTCCAAGTTCATTTCAAAATGCAATGAAGAGCAGTCTCAAACTATGAAGTGGGACGGTTATGGACCCATCTCGATCTTTTTCAATCACTTAGCTTAGATTGCGATTTTAAACATATAAGTATCAATGGTCATCTAAGCAAGTGTGTAACTCAGTGAATGAGACATAGCTACCTAGCATACACATTATAGCAAAAGGATCTCACACATCCTACACATGCTAGGAGCCATCTCAAATGGTGAACCATTTTCAAGTTTGATCAATTTAGAGTCAAGTTCACATTTAGAAAATAGCTTAGCTCATAACATATAGCAAATGATCAATAGGAGCTTAAGCTACAAGCACTATCATGTATAAATCATACTATCTAGAGCATAATCTCATTTCAATCAATATAATCTAGAAGCTCAATATGATCTATTATACATGATGAGATGATATGCAATATGATACGAGAGCAAAGAAGAAAAAAAAATGATCAGATAGAACATGTCCAACATCTTGAGGCTCAAAAGAAGCAACAAATGTAGAATGAGCAAAGTGAGAAATCTAATACAACATGTTACGTGTGACTCAGCGATCAAGCTCACCAACCATTTTCTAAGGTGAATGGCGATATTGAATATGTCAAGGTGCCTCCCTTGAAGAAGTCGCCTCCCCCTCAACAAAGGTTGGAAGATCCACTCCTCCTCCACAAAATGCTTGGGTATCTTTGTTGGTATCCCCAAAGATAATGTACCCTTTGTTCCTCATGGGTTGAGGCTAGAGAACCATTTTGAGTTTCCAGTCATATGGCGCGAACATCCGGAATCAAGAAGCTGCATGTTCTCCAAGCCTAATACCTGCGTCAATAGAAAGACATGGGGCGAGCAAACAGCACAACACTAGGGTTAGTCATATAAGAAGGGTACCATTGTTGACTCATTTGCCCTAAGAGAGAGTTAGGATAAACACCAAACATGTCATGTGCCATGGGAGAGAAGCGTCGCCACGCGAGAAGGCCGCCTCTCATCTCTCTTCCTCCTAAAGCAAAACTCAGCAAGGTGACCATCCCTCTCACGGTATTCACAAAGATACCTCACCTCTCTCTTGGGTGGTTGTTGTCTCACTCTCTTTTGGGATTGGTTCACTCTTGGTGGTGGCCTAGCTTTGGGAAGGGGTTCCTTAGAGATGTTTGGGAGAGTATCAAGTGGGTTCCTAAGATGGTTAGGTTTTGGAATCCACACTTGTTTTGAGGTGGAGCTTTGGGAGTTTCTTCAAACACTCCATTTTTCACAGTAGGCTCAGTGGGTTTAGGTGAAGTGATTTTGATTAGCTTAGGAGTATTAGAAGGTTTCTCACTTGGGTTCAAACCACTATGCTGACCAACCTTGCCATACAAGTTTTCACCCTTCCCAGCAAAGCCTAAACCCGATGTGTCGGTTCCCTCTTGAATTGACTCATCATCATGCTCAACTGTGGCTCTCCACTAGACACCCAACTCAAGACAGACCGGAGGTGTGTGTTGTCCTCCTCGGTCTTCAACTTATCACGCCTGCAAGCCTCAATCTCAAACTCCAAAGCCTCACAACAAGTGCACCTAGCAACCATGTTATCTGAACTGGCCTTCTCTAGCAAAGAGATTCTAGCATCCTTCTCTGCCCGGCTTAGATCGCAAGCCCCGAAAGCAGGGACTTGCATGCACCCAACAAAGATAGGCCTAGCCTTCAACTCAACATGCTCATCTAGCAACGCAGAATATTTAGATTGCAAAGACATAATGCTAGACATATGCATGGCACAAGCGTCACATTCAGGCTCATCAGATAAAGCAACAGGCTTCCTAGCCAACTCTAACTCACTCAAGGCCATCTCCAACTTCTCTCTATACTCCTTCCTCTCCCTAACAACACGCTTAAGCAATTTATCTTGAGCAACTAAAGCATCATTCACAGACTCAAGTTCAGCAGAGAGAGAATCGATTGTGGGAGATACCTCAGAAGAAGAGTCATCGTTGCCGGCCTCGCCCTTGCCATCTTGCGCCTCATCTCCAAGTGCCATGGTGCAGAAGCCGCCGTGTGCGGAGCCGGCGTAGAAGCACAACCCGTTCATCTTGTCCTTGATGTTCTCCTCGGACTCGTCGCTCGAGGATGATTGATCGTCGTCGGTGGCGTTCTCTAGGTCGCTGAGGTTGGTGAGGAAGGATCGCTTTTGCGCCTTGTTCCGCTTGAGGAACTTTCTCTTGATCGCCTCCTTGTCGAAGCTTCTCTTAGACTTGTGCTTGGAGGATGAAGTATGCTTGTCCTTGCGCTTCTCGAAGCTTGGCTTGTCGGAGGTGTACTTGTCGCTGAAGCGCTTGTTCTTCTTCGGACAATTGGCGATGAAGTGATCGGGATCACCACATCCGAAGCACCCTTCCTTCGGACCACTACCACCACGCCGGGCGGTTGAGTCGATTGTTGTGGATCCGAGAGAAGCGGCTAATCACAAGCGCCCGGCTCGTCGTCTCAAGCACCTCCAAGTGTTCCTCTCACACACTCACAAGAGAAGACAAGGCAAAGCTAGGTTGTGATGCATTAGTGAAAGAACTAGAGCTTCCTTTGCGGACACAAGAGCCAAAGAAGAAGCGGTGGGATTTTTTAGCTTAGCTTGAATTTGATTATCGATTTCACTTTCGATTTTAGTTTGCTAAATAGCTCATCCACCGTCAAAGTGTCCAAAGTGGGAGATTCAAGAATCGCATTCACTTTAACATCCCAAACCTTCCGATCAAGAGCATAAAGAAGTTTGATTGCTCTCTCATGATCATCATAGGGTATCTCGAGGCCTGTTTGCCCGCATCTTGTTGATGATAGTTTGAAAACGAGCAAACAAAGAATCAATCGACTTCGCCATCATGCTGAACAAAATTCTCGTACTCTCGCTTGTGCGTCTCAAAGAGTCATTTTTTCACTTGAGGGGTTCCCTCGTGATAGTTTTGCAACCTCACCCGATCTCTCGAGCCGTAGCACAATCCGGTGACACGCTCAAACTTCGGTATCTTTCAAACTCGAGAAAAGTACAATCGCGAGCCCGACTATTGGCATTGTGTTGGTCAATTTGTTCCCGACCAACACGAGCAGCAAGAACCACATAGTTGGCATCCTCAATAATTTCCCAAACACGTGAATCAATCCCCATAAGATGTGCTTGCATCTTGATTTTCCAATAGGGATAATTTGTTCCATCAAACTCCGGGTTTGCCCCCAAAGTGGCGAAACCGCGATGATCCATGTCGCCTTACGCGGATCACGGACCGATTAAGGTGGAGTGATCCTTAACCGCTCGATACCAATTGAAGGACCGAAACGGCGACGGGGGGGGTGAATGGGAGCCGTAAATTTTTCATTCAAAAATATTTAGGCCACTTTGTCCCAAGTTCACCGCCAAACACCCAAAATAAGCACGAGATGTCCACGACCCAAATGATAGGGTGGATGTTCCTAGGAACACAGCGGGACACCTCAATCAATCTCACACGACAAGAAAAATCCTCAATATACGAACTACTCGAACCGATGCACGAAAATGAGACTCAACTCCTATCGAGAAGAAGCGGTTCCCGAAATTAAAATACTCAAGTCAACTAGTGACGAGGAGCACTCGGATAAAATCCACGGTTCGGTAGAAATACATTACCAAAAATCGGATCTTAAATCGAGCTAGAAACAATGAACTAGAGACATGCGACCACATAAACTGTCGACGACACCCTGGACATCATAGATCCTTAATTAGCGGGGTGCGACACCAATGGCTTTGTGGCCGACCCGCATCGAAGAGAACACATGCATGAACTCGGCAAGCTTTGGATCCTCTTAACGAAATTAGTGAAAAGCTAATTATAGAAACAATCTATGCGAGCTCACCAAATAGAACACGCATCGAGATGATCAAATTAAAAAGACAAATAAAAATTTGGCCCACCGCATGGACGAGAGAATCGATTGTGTCGGATCAAATACTCCACGAAACGCTCCCAAAATTTTCACGGGAGATCTGCATGGAGTCGGTGTGCTATTCTAGAAAATCATGGCTCGAACCCAACTTCGAAAATCAGAAAATTCGGATCACATGCAAGAACGAAAATTGGAGAAAAAGCGAAGAACGTAGTGAACAAAAATCACAACTTCAATTGCAAAATCCCGGAGGACACATAGGAGGATTCGGGCCTCCTATTCCCACTCAAAACCACGGGTTCCAATCTCAAATTACACATACGAATTTCTCCACATGTGGACCTCTCTCTAACAACCCTAAAGGACGAAGAAAAACTACGGTAAAAGAAAAAACTCGAATGAGAGAAGTGATCGGGTTGAGGACTCCCTCGCCTATTTAACGTTTATTTCACTCCCCATTTTATCCCTAAGCCTAATTAGAGCCAAACCAAAAATAGCCATGGGCGATATGGTTGGCTCGGGATAAACTTGATTCGACGGCCACCGCGCCTTCTCACGGTAGCTTCGGCCGGCGCGAACTCCCCGATGCCGCCACGTGTCGTCCTTCCATCATCGAACCAAACCGTCTCGACACATGTCACCGCCGTCTTCGACCGCCCGGCACCAAGTCTTCGAGCCTCCCGCTCGACATGCACGTCCGTCGTCTTGACCCGATCGACATGGTCACTCCATGCGTCCTCACACTTGTCGATGTCCCAAGTGTCGGCCACCACGGCCGGCCACCCGGCGCTCGGTCCTCGATCCAAGCCTTCGTCCGCCCTTCACCGCTCGGTCCATCGGCGCGGCACGCCCCTCCTTGATCTTCACCTCGCCCGTTGACCACCATCTCGAGCTCAACACCTGCACAACACAAGCCAAGAAACAACGTCTTCCGACACACCGCATGTGCGGTGAAGATAACCGAGGTAGAAAGAAAGTGAAAATAGAATAAAAATGTTGAGAGTTGACAATGACTCATCAAAAAGCTAAACACAAATGGTTATAATCAACCATGTGTTCGCAATCTCCCCCTTGATGAGTGCGTTGTCAACACCAACACAAAGACGAAGAGAGAGTAAGAAGAACTCACCCAAATGACCAAAAGCCAAGGAAAAAGCATAACGGGGTCATTTGTGATGAGGAAAGACAAGAACAAAACTAGACCCTCAAGATAGAGGCAAAGGCTCAACACGTCTAGCAACTCCCCCGAAAAGATGCAATCTCTCAAATGCTCAAATGCATGCACACTCACTGTCTTTGTGGATATTTTTCTCCCCCTTGTTGGCATATGCACTTGTCAAGTTTGTTTAAGTTAGAGCCCATGATTGCTAAACTCCCCTTGAAACATGCTATGAATGCACAAATTTTACAATGCAAGAGCTTGAGGATTATAGCAAGTCAAATGAGAAGATGCTCTAAGTAGTATCATGTCAACAAAGCACAAGTGCTAGCAAATGCTCAAACTGATCGGATGATATAAAATATGGCAATGAAGCAATTTTGATCAAGTTTTAATAATTTCTAAGAAAAGTGTTCACCATTGAAATAAGCACATAGCACATATAAGCGAGAAGATCAATCAAGTGCTAAGACATGTACACAGGTGAACTACCCCAAACAAAGTTCACACATCATGCAAAATATTGGCCCAAGTTATGATTTCATCATTTTTTAGATATTTATCGAGTTTGCGTTTTTCAAAAATTGGGCAAAACATGTGTGTGCAGTGGTTATCCACAAGCTGTCGGGTCTTACTAATCAACCATGTCAAGCCTATCTTTGTGAGCAATGAGAAGCTTAAGACATGATCTGGATCAACCACAACATAGTCCAAGTTCATTTCAAAATGCAATGAAGAAGCGGTCTCAAACTATGAAGTGGGACAGGTTATGGACCCATCTCGATCTTTTCAATCACTTAGCTTAGATTGCAGATTTTAAACATATAAGTATCAATGGTCATCTAAGCAAGTGTGTAACTTTCGATGAATGAGACATAGCTACCTAGCATACACATTATAGCAAAAGGATCTCACACATCCTACACATGCTAGGAGCCATCTCAAATGGTGAACCATTTTCAAGTTTGATCAATTTAGAGTCAAGTTCACATTTAGAAAATAGCTTAGCTCATAACATATAGCAAATGATCAATAGGAGCTTAAGCTACAAGCACTATCATGTATAAATCATACTATCTAGAGCATAATCTCATTTCAATCAATATAATCTAGAAGCTCAATATGATCTATTATACATGATGAGATGATATACAATATGATACGAGAGCAAAGAAGAAAAAAAAATGATCGGATAGAACATGTCCAACATCTTGAGGCTCAAAAGAAGCAACAAATGTAGGATGAGCAAAGTGAGAAATCTAATACAACATGTTACGTGTGACTCACTGATCAAGCTCACCAACCATTTTCTAAGGTGAATGGCGATATTGAATATGTCAAGGTGCCTCCCTTGAAGAAGTCGCCTCCCCCTCAACAGCAGCTGGAAGATCCACTCCTCCTCCACAAAATGCTTGGGTATCTTTGTTGGTATCCCCAAAGATAATGTACCCTTTGTTCCTCATGGGTTGAGGCTAGAGAACCATTTTGAGTTTCCAATATGGCGCGAACATCCGGAATCAAGAAGCCGCATGTTCTCCAAGCCTAATACTGCGTCAATAGAAAGACATGGGGCGAGCAAACAAAGACAACACTTGGGGTTAGTCATATAAGAAGGGTACCATTGTTGACTCATTTGCCCTAAGAGAGAGTTAGGATAAACACCAAACATGTCATGTGCCATGGGAGAGAAGCGATCGCCACAGAAGGCCGCCTCTCATCTCTCTTCCTCCTAAAGCAAAACTCAGCAAGGTGACCATCCCTCTCACAGTATTCACAGTGATACCTCACCTCTCTCTTGGGTGGTTGTTGTCTCACTCTCTTTTGGGATTGGTTCACTCTTGGTGGTGGCCTAGCTTTGGGAAGGGGTTCCTTAGAGATGTTTGGGAGAGTATCAAGTGGGTTCCTAAGATGGTTAGGTTTTGGAATCCACACTTGTTTTTGAGGTGGAGCTTTGGGAGTTTCTTCAAACACTCCATTTTTCACAGTAGGCTCAGTGGGTTTAGGTGAAGTGATTTTGATTAGCTTAGGAGTATTAGAAGGTTTCTCACTTGGGTTCAAACCACTATGCTGACCAACCTTGCCATACAAGTTTTCACCCTTCCCAGCAAAGCCTAAACCCGATGTGTCAGTTCCCCTCTTGAATTGACTCATCATCATGCTCAACTGTGGCTCTCCACTAGACACCCAACTCAAGACAGACCGGAGGTGTGTGTTGTCCTCCTCGGTCTTCAACTTATCACGCCTGCAAGCCTCAATCTCAAACTCCAAAGCCTCACAACAAGTGCACCTAGCAACCATGTTATCTGAACTGGCCTTCTCTAGCAAAGAGATTCTAGCATCCTTCTCTGCCAGCTTAGATCGCAAGCCCGAGCAGGACTTGCATGCACCCAACAGCATAGGCCTAGCCTTCAACTCAACATGCTCATCTAGCAACGCAGAATATTTAGATTGCAAAGACATAATGCTAGACATATGCATGGCACAAGCGTCACATTCAGGCTCATCAGATAAAGCAACAGGCTTCCTAGCCAACTCTAACTCACTCAAGGCCATCTCCAACTTCTCTCTATACTCCTTCCTCTCCCTAACAACACGCTTAAGCAATTTATCTTGAGCAACTAAAGCATCATTCACGAGACTCAAGTTCAGCGAGAGAGAGAATCGATTGTGGGAGATACCTCGGAAAGAAGAGTCATCGTTGCCGGCCTCGCCCTTGCCATCTTGCGCCTCATCTCCAAGTGCCATGGTGCGAGAAGCGCCCGTGTGCGGAGCCGGCGTAAAGCACAACCCGTTCATCTTGTCCTTGATGTTCTCCTCGGACTCGTCGCTCGAGGATGATTGATCGTCGTCGGTGGCGTTCTCTAGGTCGGCCGAGGTTGGTGAGGAAGGATCGCTTTTGCGCCTTGTTCGCTTGAGGAACTTTCTCTTGATCGCCTCCTTGTCGAAGCTTCTCTTAGACTTGTGCTTGGAGGATGAAGTATGCTTGTCCTTGCGCTTCTCGAAGCTTGGCTTGTCGGAGGTGTACTTGTCGCTGCGCGCTTGTTCTTCTTCGGACAATTGGCGATGAAGTGATCGGGATCACCACATCCGAAGCACCCTTCCTTCGGACCACTACCACCACGCCGGCGGTTGAGTCGATTGTTGTGGATCCGAGGAAGCGGCTAATCACAAGCGCCCGGCTCGTCGTCTCTCAAGCACCTCAAGTGTTCCTCTGTCACACTCACAAGAGAAGACAAGGCAAAGCTAGGTTGTGATGCATTAGTGAAAGAACTAGAGCTTCCTTTGCCGGACACAAGAGCCAAAGAAGAAGCGGTGGGATTTTTTAGCTTAGCTTGAATTTGATTATCGATTTCACTCGATTTTAGTTTGCTAAATAGCTCATCCACCGTCAAAGTGTCCAAAGTGGGAGATTCAAGAATCGCATTCACTTTAACATCCCAAACCTTCGATCAAGAGCATAAAGAAGTTTGATTGCTCTCTCATGATCATCATAAGGTATCTGAGGCCTGTTTGCCCGCATCTTGTTGATGATAGTTTGAAAACGAGCAAACAAAGAATCAATCGACTCGCCATCATGCTGAACAAAATTCTCGTACTCTCGCTTGTACGTCTCAAAGAGTCTGTTTTTCACTTGAGGGGTTCCCTCGTGATAGTTTTGCAACCTCACCCGGATCTCTCGAGCCGTAGCACAATCAACCGACACACGCTCAAACTCAAGATCTTTCAAACTCGAGAAAAGTACACTGCGAGCCCGACTATTGGCATTGTGTTGGTCAATTTGTTCTGACCAACACGAGCAGCAAGAACCACATAGTTGGCATCCTCAATAATTTCCCAAACACGTGAATCAATCCCCATAAGATGTGCTTGCATCTTGATTTTCCAATAGGGATAATTTGTTCCATCAAACTCCGGCGGTTTGCCCCCAAAGTGGCCGAAACCGCGATGATCCATGTCGCCTTCTGCGGATCACGGACCGATTAAGGTGGAGTGATCCTTAACCGCTTCTCGATACCAATTGAAGGACCGAAACGGCGACCGGAGGGGGGTGAATGGGAGCCGTAAATTTTTCATTCAAAAATATTTAGGCCCTTTGTCCCAAGTTCACCGCCAAACACCCAAAATAAGCAAGCAGATGTGTCCACGACCCAAATGATAGGGTGGATGTTCCCTAGGAACACAAATGACACCTCAATCAATCTCACCACGACAAGAAAAATCCTCAATATACGAACTACTCGAACCGATGCACGAAAATGTGACTCAACTCCTATCGAGAAGAAGCCGGTTCCCGAAATTAAAATACTCAAGTCAACTAGTGACGGGAGCACTCGATATAAAATCCACGGTTCGGTAGAAATACATTACCAAAAATCGGATCTTAAATCGAGCTAGAAACAATGAACCGTAGACATGCGACCACATAAACTGCATCGACGACACCGGACATCATAGATCCTTAATTAGCGGGGTGCGACACCAATGGCCTTGACCGACGGCCGCATCGAAGAGAACACATGCATGAACTCGGCAAGCTGGATCCTCTTAACGAAATTAGTGAAAAGCTAATTATAGAAACAATCTATGCGAGCTCACCAAATAGAACACGCACGAGATGATCAAATTAAAAAGACAAATAAAAATTTGGCCCACCGCATGGACAGAGAATCGATTGTGTCAGATCAAATACTCCACGAAACGCTCCCAAAATTTTCACGGGAGATCTGCATGGAGTCAGTGTGCTATTCTAGAAAATCATGGCTCGAACCCAACTCGAAAATCAGAAAATTCGGATCACATGCAAGAACGAAAATTGGAGAAAAACGAAGAACGTAGTGAACAAAAATCACAACTTCAATTGCAAAATCCCGGAGGACACATAGGAGGATTCGGGCCTCCTATTCCCACTCAAAACCACAGGTTCCAATCTCAAATTACACATACGAATTTCTCCACATGTGGACCTCTCTCTAACAACCCTAAAGGACGAAGAAAAACTACGGTAAAAAGAAAAACTCGAATGAGAGAAGTGATCAGGTTGAGGACTCCCTCTGCCTATTTAACAGGTTTATTTCACTCCCCATTTTATCCCTAAGCCTAATTAGAGCCAAACCAAAAATAGCCATGGGCGATATGGTTGGCTCGGGATAAACTTGATTCGACGGCCACCGCGCCTTCTCACCGGTAGCTTCGCCGGCCGCGCGAACTCCCGATGCCGCCACGTGTCGTCCTTCCATCATCGGAACCAAACCGTCTCGACACATGTCACCGCCGTCTTCGACCGCCCGGGCACCAAGTCTTCTGAGCCTCCCGCTCGACATGCACGTCCGTCGTCTTGACCCGATCGACATGGTCACTCCATGCGTCCTCACACTTGTCGATGTCCCAAGTGTCAGCCACCACGGCTGGCCACCCGGCGCTCTGGTCCCTCGATCCAAGCCTTACGTCCGCCCTTCACCGCTCCAGGTCCATCGGCACGGCACGTCCTCCTTGATCTTCACCTCGCCGTTGACCACCATCTCGAGCTCAACACCTGCACAACACAAGCCAAGAAACAACGTCTTCCGACACACCGCATGTGCCAAGTGAAGATAACCGAGGTAGAAAGAAAGTGAAAATAGAATAAAAATGTTGAGAGTTGACAATGACTCATCAAAAAAGCTAAACACAAATGCTTATAATCAACCATGTGTTCGCACAAAACAAACAAAGAGCTTCAAAACTTCTTGGTCTTTCTTGATGGATGCATGCTGTTGACGAATTGAAACTGCTGCATTCTTCCATAGCCACAGCCCATCAGCGCAGGAAGTCACACAGAAGGTGGAGGCGCTGAACCTTGTGGGTGGCTTGGCTTGCCCCGCTTTCGATGTCCTGTCCTGTCCTGTCCCAACCTGTCCGAAACTGGATCCACCCTGTCCCCGTCCTGTGCTGTCCCGGTCCTGTCCCAACCAAACAAATGCTTTACATAGCCAGAAAACATTGCTGGGGGCAACACTTACATAGCTGCTAAGGCTAAACAACGTACGAACCCCCCAATATCACTGCCAGATCATTGCTACCAACCGTGATGGGCTAGTTTTTTTTCGAGAACACGCCGTAGCTCATATTTCAGGCCCTTAGCTAGTGAAAGTCAATTCTGCAGTAGTGAACCCTTCATTTAGCATTTAGTCTATTTAGATGACAAACTAGTCGGCTTAAGCGAGTTGCACTACAGAGTGTGCATAAAACACTATAGTTCCACACTACATTTAAATGTGACTTGAGACATCCCAACAGAGCACAGTAAGACAAAACTAATTAGAACAGTAATAACATAGATAGGATATATGTATAGTTCATAAACACATAATAACATGACATTAGATATTAAATTGGTTTCATATCGACAATGCTATCATTTAAACGCCAAAACTAGTATTTGAACAAGATTCAGTTACATTCAAACACAATATTTAAATCATATTTTTGATGGTTAAATGACTTTTTTTTTGCAGTTCACCGTATAGAATATAAACTACATTATATTTATACCCATAATTTCGCATATATACTGTTGTAGATGGCAGATTAGATGAGTTTAGGAAGACACTATATCATGTTTTTTGAAACATCTTTCGTGCTAACACTCACCAAGAGACCCCCATGAATTCCTCGGCAGAAACGACTCATCTCCTTCCTTTCCTCCACACGTACCCACCAAGAACTGGGCTAGCTCCAATATTCAAAGACAACAAGACACCCTTTCTATTGGAGCTGGACACCCTCTCCTGACAGGTCATGGTTTGTTGGCTCATTGCTATTGACTTGTACCAAATATGACGTCTTCCAAGCCGAGTCGGACCTCAATATGAATTGGAGCACATAGCAAAATTATTGGATCAATCTGCAAGACTGCAAATAAGTCTCCCGTGCTCTTACGAGTTATAGCACTGAGAAACCAAAAGCAAGTACGGCACCGAGAGTATGATTACACAAGCAAGTATCTCCACTGAGAAACCAAGCAAGTCTGTGCTTGTGGCAGCTGCGAATATATTATTGCACAAGTAACTTTATAACGTTCCATATTAACCTTGACGATTAACTTTATTCATTTCTACTCGGACAAATTTTAGATGTAAATTCATTACATTTCGTTAACCATATTAGCCTTAATTATTTCCAAGTTAATCTTCTTTTGATCTAGATAGTGTTCTTTTAACGCGCTACCTTTGGGATCCATGAATTTGATGCTCCCCACAATTACTGTTCCCTCAAACAAGATGTAGCTACGCTTATAAATCATGCTTATGATAACTATCTATTCCATTGTATTTTTTTCTACTGAATCCATATATCTGATTTATTACTCTATATGCGTTATCCAGAAGGAGAGCTACTGGAAACGAAAGTTTACAATTCTAAAATTACAATAATAAAAATAAGCCTTATATTACAAAAGGTTGAAATTGACAGCCAAAATAAAAAGTTGTTTACATTGGTCTGGAGTTTCAGTGTCGAGTCATTGAAATGGCAAAACAACATGTACTGCAAACTTTCAGTACAACACGCGCATGCCCAGTCATTGAAATGGCAAAACAACATGTACTGCAATCTTTCAGTGTCGGGTGCGAGTCAAGAAGAACTTGCCTCGCAGATTTGTTTTCTTTGCGTTCTTCATGACTGGGCATGCGCGCAATCAGACCCGCTCCCTCTTGAGACTAACCCATGACTTTTCCACTACTATTCCAAGTGACTCGAGTCTGGAAATTCTGAACAGCTCTGCACTGTGCCGGCCCCGCTTTCGCCAATCCAATAGTTCATTGGGATCACATAATCTTGGCAAGGCTTTGGAAGAAACTATTTCTGCAATCATGATTCTCGATGCCTCTCATTTCTTTCATCGTCTGCATACCTTCCTTTGTATTCCACGTGATACGACTTAGGGCAGAGCAAGTGTTTTGAGAGTCCAAAGCAACTCTCAATAGCCATATAATTTTGGCTGGGGCCCCGGGACTACTATCTTTTCTGGCACCCCCACGGACACCTGTCCCACCTTAGGGTTTTTTTCTAGTTGTTGGTCGCCTTTTAGTTCTCATACGCGTGTGTGTAATCCTTGTACTTGGGTGTGTGTGGTATGCATTCAATAGTTATGCATGCAGGTCAGTTTTTCTCTCAAGACATCTTGCTCTTTTATTATACTCTCTGCTAAAAATATGTGCATGTGTGTTGTAATGGGAGAAAGATACTAATCATACATCCTGGGATTACTAAATCTGAATATGGCACAGGACAAGGCTATACACCTCACCTCTTCTGCTGCTTCTCCTCACCAATCTCCGATGGCAAGCATGCCTTTACTTTTTTTATATTTATTATAAATGTTTTTAATTGTCTGTTTATGGAATTAAATACAATATGTGTGTCTATATGGCAATTTAAACGAGTTTAGGAGAAAACACTGTGTGACGCTACTTGTGATGTCGTCTCTCATTCTATAACCCACAACACTTAGACCGGGTGATGGGGTGAGTGGATACAGGATTCCTCTCAAAGCTACTCTCTAGGCCCAGAGGCCCTATGTGATTTCAGTTGCGGCCTCACCTCTCACACCTGAGGCCACCGGAGGAAGACGGCAGATCTCTGCTTGATTGGTATATAAGTGTAGCTTCTTTAAGTTTACTGTGTAAAATTAAACAACAGTGGTTAATTTCAGCATTCCTGCTTCCGATAAGAGAGCAATCATTCTTCTCTCTTTTTGTAGACAATGGGCTCAAACTGTGCCATGCATGGTCCTGTAATTCTCATTGGAAATCCTAGATAATTAAAAGGCAAATATTGTTTATCATAGCCCAGGTGCTTGCCAAAACATTTACCCTCTCTTCATTGTTATTGATTGGCACCATGAAAGGTTTTTCAAAATTAACATTAAAACCATTTATTTCTCGTCAGAAGAATGCAAAATATGTTTAAGATGCTCAATTTGATTGATGTCCCCTTGCATGGATATAATTGTGTCATCGTCATCATTTCTCAGGGGTGGGTAATGCCAAAAGATTGTCATTTTTGTCCGCATTAAGGACTGATTGAAGGAGGTCGGCTCATGCCAGAACAAACAACAGAAGCGATAGAAGTACTTCCTGGAACACCATTTAGAATCACAGAAGAAGTACGTGAGTTTGAAGATAAGCTTCATCCATTTTGTCAATTTCGTGGAAAATCCTTTGTGTTAAAATCTTTATCATCGAACTTCAATACAGGTTAAAATCTCCTACTAGGCATGTGAATATTCTTAAATCAATGAATAAGATATCTTTTACCTTGAGGGGTACATGGAGTGTAGATATTAGTTAGAATCCAAACATCATTATTGTGCTTGTTCTGGGAAGTGAAGTCAACTAGAGTAGCAGACGAATTTTGGAAAACAATACTACTTTAGAAAATAGCACTTTTCCAAATAATAATGGAACCACCTGAAGCCAGCTTGTGGCGGTTGTCGGTCCTGCAGCACAGTTCGGGTGGGATGATTAACCATCGTGGTTTGCCATAAAAATACCCACGGTTAAAAACGGAAATGCCTTGCAGAATAAATCTTGTAGTAGTCCAGGTTTGCGGAGCAGACGCAATGGTGGTCGATCGATGGGCCTGAAACCGGTCACCAGCGAACACCTCCCATTGCCTAAGAGCACCTCCAGTGTTGCAAAGAACCGAACCGTGGGGAGAGAAAAAGACACCATGGTTCGCTTCCACACTACAGCCATCTAACCATGGGGAAAAAGTTTTTCGGTTCGCATCTCCGATATGGTTCGAACCGAGGGAATAAACAATTGGAGGAGTGGCAGGTCATGGAGGGCCCCTGCGCGCCCGTGCTCGTCCGACCCCGCGGGGTGGAGCCGGCCCCTGCTCCCGCCGGACGCGGCCCCTTGCTCCGCCCGGCCGCGCCGCCCCAGCTCCGCCCGGCGAGATGCCCTCCACTCCCGTCCGATGCGGTGCGCCCCTGCTCCCCACACGAGGCCCCGGGCCGCGGGGCGAGCCCAGCGAGCTTGCGCCGATTCCCGCCGGCGAGCCCCCGGTCCCGCCGAAAGGTGGAGAGAGATTGTTAGTGCTCGGTTCGATTTACACTTTGGAGACGTCGAACCATCGTGAAAATCGATTTTCTCTCTGCACACGGTGTCGAGCACGGTTCGATACACACTAGAGGTGCCCTAAGAGCTCATGAGCGATACTGTGATGTTAATTTTTTATTCAAAGATTAATCTGATATGAACCACATCACAACAAGCAAGCTAACTATAAGAATACAATTTCAACCAGATCAAATGTAAAAAAAACGATGCGGTTCGGTTCAGGATATTTCCGTTCCGTTTTGAACCATGGTTGCACTGTTGGAGTGGTCTCTCGTGTCCCTCTTGGTTCTCTCTTGACAGCCCTTAACAGATCTGCAGTAGTAGAAGGAAAAAGGAAGCATGTGCCATGCAAATTGACACTCAAAAATTTAGGCAAAGCATTGCCAAGCATCGTGCACGAGCATATTTTAGGCGAGGGTTCCATGAAAAATTTGGTGCTATTGTTCTTCCAGAATCCTCTCACTTCCATCTATATATCTTCAGCTCCTTGCCTTCTTCCATTCCACATAATACTAAGGATACAGCTCAAATTCTCCATATATGAGTAGTAATTTCATTTGCTTAGAGGAAGTGGCTCCATGGTATATATTGGTCTCAAAAGAACCATGACATGTTGTTACTATTTTATTTATATTGGCCTCGAAATCTATATCAGAATTTTATGTTTTCAATCAATTATCATTAGTCCAGTCTTTACTCTCACGAATGTAGAGTACCAGTAATAATTGGTTGAGAAGCATGCCTATAAAATGACATGTAGACGAAGTTCAAGAACCAGTTGTCACAGTGGTAGGAGAGCTTAAGGTGGCTGGGAAATGATGAAAGCAAAATGCAGCAATAGCATGTTACCTGCGAACACATTAAGGGTTGAGAAGCATCAGTAATTCATAGGCCACAATGCCTTTGTAGTAATCAGGAGCTAGGCTTCAGGCCACTGAGAGTCATGTATGGGCACAATGTGATCTGGTCTCCAATTCTCTAGGTTTCCAGTGAGAGTCATGTATGGGCACTCAACCAGGTCTCCAGCTGGTCTCCAATTTCTTGGAGAAATTGAAGGCTGAACCATGGCGCAGCGTAAACGAGAAGCTTGACGGGCAGTAACTGTACTGTACCACGCCTGCACATGTACGGTAGGACATGCACATCGTTGGTGATCGACCTGTGTCATGCGGTATCCTCGTTAGTGTTAGTCTTGGATTATGATATATTTGATTTGTAATAAGATGCACTGGAATATACATTATTGAGCAATAGATCAATCCCGTTTTTCACTGTTTTCCATCTCCCATCTCTATTCTCGACCGCGTCTGCTGTCACTGGTGGTGCCCTGTGGCCAGGAACTTCTTGCTAGCACTCTTTTTTCCTATTGTCCTAACCACCATGGCACCAAGCCCAGACAAATGGGGGCGCCAACACCACTGACCAGGCTTCTCTCTAGGGGAGGGTGAGCTGGTGCGATGTACGTAGTTGATATGTAGTTAATGAGTAGTCTATTTTACAAATTCACATTAGCTTGTAAAAAGACCTAACGACAAGGAGACAACAAACATATGAGCCCATTGCAATCACAACTTCTTCCTGTTTTGACATTGTAGTTTAGCACCCAAGACCCGCGAGGAACTTCGTGCACGACGTACATGTATCTGGTGGGATCGCGGTATTCCCGATCTAGCCGCCCGACAGTTAATTTCCTCCCTCGTGCTCATGGCCACCATTGCCAGCATGTCGTGGAACCATAGAGGGATCCGCCTCACCGGCGATCCCCGGGGCACCTCCGAACAACCCCCCCATCGGTGTCCCCGTTCGTCGACAGCCTCTTGTGGATCATGATCTCGATGGCTAGAACAATCTCAGCACTGGGACTCCTCACCCGAGATCCGGTTCTCCAAAGTGGATACCGGCATCGTGGGTTCGTCGACCTCCAGTTGGCCTGTCTTAATCAGTTCACACAGGCGGCCTGGCTGATCGACCCATTAATGGAGACCCTTTTTGTAGATGGATTTAACCCACATCATCATTATATTAATCTAAGACATCCACCTCTGCAAATCCCCTTTGTTGTAGTTAATCAATCAATTTACCAACATACCCACAATTGGTGCTTCTCTGCCAATGGGATTGTTCATTGGTTCTATCATTTTTAGACAATGGGATATAATTTGCAAGTCATATGTGTGTGGCGAGTGCAAATTCTTCATGATGTCAGTTGCTCATAAACATTATAGACTGCAGATTGTCTTGTGAAATGGGGTTACCACCACACCAATGCTACTTTCATGTCATCTGGTGGAATAAACAATTAAAGACTTGCTTGTTTCATTCATCTTTACTCAGGTAAGTCAGAAAGTTTGGCACCTCATCTTACAGAGAGGGGGATTCTAAGCCATACTCTTGACATTCTGATGATATTGCCTTGGATGACTGGTGGGTTAGAACAAATGAAACTATGGTAGTTCCAAATTGGTTAAACTCCATCATCATCTTAGCAACATAGGCAACATAGAATCAGAGCAATAGATGTATATTTGATAGAATATTACCGATTTCAATGCCAATCTTCTTATGATACTACACTAGCGGTGTTTGGCTGGGGAACGAGGGGTTTCTCATCTCCTAGCCTTGCACAGGTCTCCCAAATATAATAAATGCGCAACACACCTAGGTTGAGAAAAAGATATATGTGGGATGACTGTGCTAAGCCAGGCATGCCTATAAATGCCTAATAAATGACTTCTCAAGCACCATTAGTATAAATAACTTCTCACACTATTGCTTGTAGTGAAAAAATATTTAGGGAGACCTTGTTTTAATTAGTTCACCAGAGCTCATCTCGTCAAATTAGTCACTTTTTATGCCTCCATTTCAAACTATTATTAGTATTTTATTTGAATTATTTGTACTGTATCTTTGTAAACTGAATTATTTGTACTGTATCTTTGTAAACTGTAGTGGTTTCGTCGCTTTGTAACAAAAAGACCAGCTAAATGAGCTTAGAATCCCTTTAGCCATGTGATTGCGTGAACTCTTCAGCCTGCATGATTTGCCCAGTATACTGCATATTCATTTTACTCGCCTTCATGGATTTCTTACCTGGCAGGCACATACCTGTCTGCAACAGATTGACTTTTCATTCAGCATGAACTCCGCTCTTGTATTGTAATTTCCAAGCAGCTGGACAACAGGAGAAGTTGCTGAGAGGTCATTGTATGGGTGTCTTGTTGAGTCGATGTCTCACGGATTGAGGTGTGGAAGCACACAGGTGAATCACGCTTGAGGAGCCCTGCTGCAGGAGGCTAATTAAGTCGTCAGTCACTGGCACTGCTTGTGGCTGGAGTAGAGGGTACAAGTCTTGGTGCGGGCTCTGTAACATGATGGAGCATTCCACACAATACTCATCGAGCATGCCTAGCGGCCTAGGCGCCGTGGTCACCGCTTGGTGAGGCGCACGATGGAGCATGTCATCAGGAGAAGTTGGCGTGTGACTGGTGCATGGAACAGGCGAGCGCTGTAGACCCTGTGCATCATATAGCCTTTGGAGACCTGATTCCGCTATCAAGGACTGTTCAGCAGACAAAAGCCGCCGCTGTTGCTGCTGCGAACAGGTAGCTGCTGCACTGGTGGCTTGCATGAATCATCTGGTGCTATGTTTTCCCTCAATGCCTCTCATTTCCATCTCATCAGCCCCTTTCCTTCTAGAATTCCACACAATACTCAGGAGTCCGAACAGAACTAAAGTTGACTATGAGTGGGGAAAATTTGATTCACTCCGAAGAAATGTTGTCATTCTATATATTTGGTCTCAAAAGAATTACGACGTATTGTTAGTTTTGTTTGCAAAAGAAGTGTTGCATATTTATTCTCAGTAGGCGAGCCATGATGGGCCTGTTTGATTAGGACGCTGGAAATCTGCCAGCCACATGCAAGTGCTGGGAAGAACACTATTTAATCGGCTAGGATTGGATTGATGTTTTGCTGTGCACCAGCCTGACAGACATTATTCAAGCGGCACCCATATGCATGAATTCAATAGTTATCCGTGTTTTGGAAAATAAAATTATCATTCTTTAGTCTTTGCTTATCCAAGCATCTTCTCCTTTACTGAAAAATTGAGCTAGAAACACACATGGGCCGCTGAAATGGTCTCCTACCTGACTCAACTGTGTTACAAAGACGAGCGCTGTATAGGGTTGCCTACTACTTTCACTTCACTGACAAAATTAAAGGGGTTGCAGTGTATTCAGTTCAGATCTCAAATGGTTGTGCAATTGCATTGCTGCTGAGCATGTGTTCCCTGTCCGAGTTTATATTTTCATGAATTATATTAGTTCACTCTTTTTCTTTTCATGAATGTATAGTACCAATAGTAATTGGGACATGGGCCAGGCATGCCTATATATAAGATGTAGAAGCTCAAGCACCAGTGGCATAGTTTTAGAATCATTAGGTTACTACTGTGCTAGGAAACATATGCAAGCTGATAAATGATGAAGGAAAAGGCAGCAATCGCATGTTATCTATGAGGGTTTGAGAAGCATCAGGAAACCACAATGCATGAGTTCCACTTCCACTCGAACAACTCTGGAAGTGCGTCTACAAGCATATATATGATATATATATATTATATAATATACATATATATTAATTATTAATAGGGAATTAAGCGTATCTTGGTTGTCTGTAACTAATCCGGTGGCCACACGGGTCTTTTCTCAAATTAGTCATTGATGAATGGAGGTACCAATGCTGGCAGCTCATCTGAAGATCCCAGTGCGGCACTGCTCCAGTATTCAAAGCTCCGTACCTGATACCTCTAGCTAATTTGGATCAAACTTCCGTCTGCCACGAATCATCACTGTGCATCACGGAACCACAATTATAAGTGTCTAAGTGCGGAAATTCAATCACGAGAGTGATCAAACCCTGACTGGACTCCATATAACTCAGCCCATGAACTGAAATCCACCTGATTTCAAAACCGAACAACCAGGACCGTAATCGTATAGCGATGTACAACAAATGCATAAACCATTCATAGACAGCTATGGGAGAATATATTACATAATGGAGTACTTAAATTGTTACAAGTTCAGTTGTGGAAATCAGCCAAGCAGGGTGACCAGAAGGCTACACCTGGCGGGGACGATGACGACCACAGGGAGGACATGTCTAGGGACGCCTCATGTGCGGGTTCGGACGTAGAGGTGGCAAAGGCGGCGAACGTCTACTTGTGAGGCCCCACACGACTCTCTCAGCCTCCGTTCCTTCACAGCCGCCCTGTGATTCGCCCCCAAGGGACAAGGTAACTAGATTAAATGCCTACTTCATTTACACTTTCGACAGACACACCCATACAGATCATAATAAAGTTTAAAAGGGCAAACTACATGCACTAATTATATGATTAGTTACTAAACATAGCAAACAAAACAAAATGTTGGGGGGTGCCTGGCCCCCTCCAGCGCCTCCCTCCCTCCGCCACCGGACACACCCGGGAGGGACACGCGGGCGCCACTCCACCCCCCGCCCGCGCCGAGTGTTGGGGAGGGCAACCCCTCGCCAGCCCGGGCAGCCCCACGGGCCCCACTACGGAGGGCCAAGAACTAATCTCCTTCAAAAACGTAAAGTCTTGCGGGCCAGCAAATCGGAGGGCCCATCGCCGATCTGCGAGTTCGCGAAGCCCCCGAGCCTCCGTCAAGAGCAACCTCCGAAGTCCGAGATCAAGACCAGGAGCGAAGCAGCCCCTACACCGCCCTGAGAGCGCCGACGAAGGTCTAGCGGAGGGGCCCCTCCGGAGCCATCCCCTCCGCAACTGCACGACGCCGACGGCCGGCGGTGGGAAACCCTACGGCCCCAGTCAAGAAGAAGCCATAAGTGTATTTCCCGTACTAACCCTGTACGAACAGTTACTAGTCTGCCCCTGGGCCCGCCGTCATAAGCGTGTGTTCCCCACCTACCGTGTACCAATTTGTAAATCAGCCCCCTGCCCCGGGTATTCCTATAAATACCCGGGTGCGGGCTCAAGGAGAGGGATGGATTGTTGGCGAGTTTAAGTGCCATTTACTCGCTTTTGTCCTACATGCGTCACGCTCGTTCGCACTCTGCGTCGCATCACGTGTGCGGAGGCTCGGCGCCCTCCGATCCCCGCCCTCGGCAACATCAGCGAGGGAGGGGCTGAGCGGAGGCCGCTCCGCTCCCGCCCATGTTTCTAGCTCATCCCGTGGGAAGCCCTCGCCCCCTTCCCGCCCCCTCCGAGCGAAGGCTAAGGGGCGGGAGTGATCCCACAGGTTGGCGCCGTCCGTGGGGAACGACACAAAAGCCCGAAGCCATGCCCGTAACACGCCCGAACCGGCCCAGCGCCGCAAGCGCGAGCGACTCCACCCCCCGAGGGGAACCCCGCGGGCGAACCTCGTCAAGCAGCCGACCAACGGCCGTCACCCAACCAGCGACTCAGCGCCCGGGCGCGGGGCGGGAGGTCCGTCGTTTCGGACCCCCGCTCGTCCCGATATCGGAGGTCACCAGGGAGGAATCCTCCAATGCTCGGCAAGGTGGCGTCCGCGGGGGGGCCGGGGGGCCGTGGTCCGGCAGAACCGTGTGACACAGGTCCCCGCCCGTCACGAACCCCGCGAATCCACTCTAAGGGCTCCTCGAAAGTGCCACCAAAGATGAAGAGGAGGAAACCGAACAAGGAGAGCGAGTGCTATGGGCCCTCCAAGCCCGTGTCGCTGAAAAGAGGAGGTTGCCGCAGGCCACGGATCG
Source organism: Hyparrhenia diplandra (assembly GCA_015847255.1). Lineage (NCBI taxonomy): Eukaryota > Viridiplantae > Streptophyta > Magnoliopsida > Poales > Poaceae > Hyparrhenia > Hyparrhenia diplandra. The sequence continues at coordinate 366,707 of JADLZK010013221.1, read as the reverse complement.
AAGGCGGCGTCGTGGAGGCTCGGAAAACAGCCGAACCCGCCAGAGTTGGCATGGATCAACCCGGCAACTCGGCAGTGCACGAAGTCGGTGGGGAAGGGCGTCGCAACCCAGCAATCACCGGCAACCCCTCGCTCAAGGGCAAGCCCCCCCGCCAACCCCACCACCACCGCCCCGCGCAGAATCGAGCCACCGATGCAACATCCCCAACCCTCGACCCCTCCGCATAAACCAGCTCTATCCTTTTATCCCCATTTGAAGAGGGCGCCGGCCGCCACATCCAGGCGCAACCTCTGCAAAGTCACCATTATGACCCCAAATCCCCACTCTCCTATGCGCCCGGCTCGCGGAGTGGCCCCCGCATACAGACCACCAGCACCTGCCGAGGTACAACGGGCCTCCGACCCCCGACAGTTCATCATGAGCTACGAGGCCGCCGTGGAAGCAGCAGGGGGAGATCACACCACAATGGCTAAATCTTTCGTGATCATCGCGAGAGCGGTCGCCAAGATCTTTGCACGTTGCCCCGAACTCGATCCGGAGCTGGTCCGACCTTCGAGATGCCCTCCGAGCAAACTTCAAAGTCGACTCTGAACTCATCAACGCCACGGTAGCTGCTCAATGTGGTGCGAAGCCGAAGCGAGCCCCACCAAGAATGGTGGCGAAGGTTCCTCCAAACCAAGGCCAGGACCGAAGGGGTCTCCGTCGAGCATCATCATGGCGGTAGTTGCTTGTATCCGCCCCGGGGCCCCGCCACTCAAAGATCGAGCGGAGGCGGCCGAAAACGTTAAGCGGAGCTACACGAGATAATGGACAAATCTTGCCGGGCCGACAACGACCACAAGGCGAAGGTGGAATCTTTCCGACCTCCGCGGGAATCAACACCAAACGTCGCGCCCCCGCTGGCTGAGACGGAGCTTTCCAGGCCAGAGACCATGCGGGTAGGCGCCATAGACAACAACCCTTCGGCGGGTCAAAACCCAACCAACCACCTCCAAGGCCAAACAACCCACCAAGAACCCCCGGACCTAACCCCGACGGCAGCACGGGGCCTCCGCAAAAAACAACCGTACTGCCACTCATCGCGGAGGGGCAAAGGCCACTACACCAAGCAATGCCCCTACATCGCCAAGGGAAAGAAGCGATGGATAGGGAGTTAGCTTCGCAGCTCCCGAGGCAGATCAACCACACGAGGAAACCAGCAAACACCCGCTCCACCCACTATACTTTCGCTCCCTTTCGACTACGGAACCCCAAAGACACCCAGGCTTCCACTACCCCCGCTTTCCACGCAAGCAACTTCAACCAGCATCGGCCCGCTACTACCACCAAGAATACACAGTCTCACACCCCCCGAGCCTCCGCAACCCAGCTACCCTAACCACGCCTGCGCCCGCCACCGCCACTGCGGTTCCCCTAACCCCACACCCACCGTCAAACAAGAAATACAGCATAATCGTCCGCAAAAAACGGATTCGTCATTCGAGTCATCCTCGCGCAATCACCAGGTGGCTCCAACGAAGACCATGGCAACAAACGCCGATGCAAAGAGCACTATCGAAGGGTTCATCATGTAGGCACGGAGGGACCTCATCCAAAACAAATGATGGTCGCACATCCCGTCTGCCTTCGCCGGTGACATGAAGCTCGAGAGACTACCCGCACACCGATCACGATGGTCATCGACACCAACATCGGAGGGTGGACGGTCACCAGATACCGGTCGACACGGCAGCTCCGCCGACATCCTGATCGCCAACAACCTTCGACAAAATGGGCCTCGATAGAAAATTGCTACAGCCGGGCCGGAAACCCGCTCTTCGGGCCGGTGGGCGCAAGTGGCAACCATCGGAAAGATCACCTTACCGGTCTCCTTCGAAAGGACCCAATCCACGGATCGGAGAACATAACCATCGATGTAGTGGACATATACTACAACTACAATGCCATATTCGGTCGCGGAATCACCAACGCATTCCATGCGGTCCTCCACCCAAGCTACCACTGCATGAAAGTACCCTCCGCCGGCGGTATCATCGCTGTCTTCGGAGACCAGAACGCCGCAAGGAACGCGGAGGGGGCCGTAGCTCCAGGGCAGCGCAACGTCCACAACCTTGAACAACAACCAGAGGGCCAAGAGGGCCAACCGTAGCGATACGGAGCCGGCCCCGCGGGCTCGGCCAAAGAAACCAAAAAGGTCGACTTTTTCGGCTTCAACAAAGAGGTAACCATCTCGGCGCTCCTTGACCCGACCGCCGAGGCAGAACTACTGCAGTGCCTCCGCGAGAACTCCGACGTATTCGCATGGTCCGCGGAAGATTTACAGGGTGTCAGTCGAGACCTCATCGAGCACCACCTCAACATAAGGCCCGATGCCACCCCAGTGAAACAGAAGCTCCGCAAGATGTCGGACGAAGGGAGAATAGCAGCGCAGGCAGAGGTGAATCACCTACTGGACGCGGAGGTCATCCGCCCGGCCAAATACACCACTTGGTTATCCAACGTCGTCATGGTAAAAAGGCCGGCCTCGGCAAGGATGCGGTGAGGAGCCCCCCTGATGGAGAATGTGTGTGGATTTCACGGCCTCAACAAAGCATGCCCGAAGGATGAGTTTCCACTCCCGCGAATCGGCTCCCTCGTCGATGAAGCGGCGGGGTGTGAGAGACTGTCCCTTCTAGATTGCTTCATGGGATACCACCAAATGCGGATGAATCAAGCAGATGAAGAGAAGACCAGCTTCACAACACCCTTCGAACCTACCGCTTCGAAGGATGTCCAAAACTTCGCCAACGGCGGCTCCTCCTTCGCACGCATGACAGCGGAGGTGTTCAGGGATGACGACGCTGTCTCCGCGTACGTTGATGACCTTGTGGTCCAAAGCAAGGTGAAAGAAGACCACATAACGGATCTACAAAGAACCTTCGTCAAGCTCCGCGAGGCCAGACTGAAACTTAACCCTGCCAAGTGCGTGTTTAGGGTCAGCAAACGAAAGTTGCTTGGTTGCCTTGTGTCGGTTAAAGGAATCGAAGCCAACCCTCCAAGATCACAAAGAATCACCACGATGGAGCCTCCGAATAATAGAAAATCGGTCCAAAGGCTCACGGGACGCCTCGCAGCCCCGAGCGCAGGTTCATCTCCGTCGCTTTAACACGCGCTACCATTTTTCCAAACGCTGAAGGGCTCCGAGTTGTTCGACCGGGGCCCTCAAGCAAAGAAGAGGCCTTCGAAGATCTCAAGCGCTACCTCGAGAACCTTACCACTCTCGCTACTCATGCAAGCCGGCGAAGGGCTCCTTTATATGTTGCCGCCTCACCTCACGCCGGTCAGCGATTGCTCGTCAAGGAAGCAGCGAGGGGCACCAATCAAGCAAGTGCCCATATACTACGTTTCGAAAATCCTCGAAGGGCGGCTTGAACTACAATCGAACTAGAGAAGGAAGCATACGCAGTGGGTCATGGCAAAGAAGGAAACTCAAGCACTACTTCCGGGCACACGAGATCACCATACCTTCGAGCTTTCCACTTGACAACATATTAAAACCCACCAGGGCGGAATAGCGAAGTGGGCAACCGAGATCGGAGACCACGCTATAAGGTTCGTCGCGGGGAACAGCCATTAAGTCTCAGGCCCTCGCAGATTTCCTCGCGGATTGGACACCCGACACCTTCAACCAAACAGCCAACTTGGACCCGATATGGGCCGCTGACGCACCGACGGAGCCTGGGGAGCACGCGGGCCGGCATCGCCGCCATCATCACCTCGCCCTCCGAGTCAAGGCGAGATCGTGGCGGACTTGAGTTCCGGTGCACAAACAACACGGCGGAATACGATGCTGTACTCCTCGCCCTCAACAAGCTCCGCGCGATGTCGGCGCGAAGGGCCATCATCAAAACTGACTCGGAGGTGGTCTCGAAGCAAGTAGAGAAAGACATCAGAGCCAGGCACCCCGAATTACAGAAGTATTTGGCACGGCTCCGCAAGACGGAGGCGTTCTTTCTTGGGGTCACAACCAAGACTATATCAGGCAGGGACAACGGAGAGGCCGACGAGCTTGCGAAGGCTGCAGCCCTAGCGGAGCCCCTCCCAGAGGACGTATTCTATGAGGTGTTGCACTCGCCCTCCATCCAAGAAAACGACCCACCTTCGAAATCCGTCGGCGCCATCCACAGTGAAGACTGGAGGGCCCCGATCATAGCATTCATAAAGGGTCTCTTCGAACCACAGTCCAAGGAAGAACAGAAGAGGGTCGAACAAAAAGTCCGGGGATACCGCCTGTGGACAACAAGCTGTACAAAGCCTCCATAACCGCACCATGGCTGAAATGTGTATCCACAGTGCGAAGGTCGCTATCCTAGCGAGATCCACGGCGGCATCTGGCGGCTCGCACAACGGCCCCGAGCCCTAGTGGGAAAAAGTGTTCAGGCAAGGGTTCTCTTGGCAACGGCACTCAACGACGCAATGTAATGGTCAAGCGCTGCGAAGGGTGCCGCTTGACAAAGACATCATTCCAACAGGCCGAGGGCTCAGACAACCCTCATCCGCCCCACTGCCGCTTCAGCGATGGGCAATCGACCTCATCGGTCCAATGCCACCGGCTCTGGGAACCTCCGTTATGCAAAGTGGCGCTTGAATACTTCACCAAATGGATCGAAGCTCGCCCCCTCGCAAGCATAACGTCCCCACTCAGTACAAAAGTTCTTCCGCAGCAGATTGTTTGCCGCCGGGACCCCACGGCATAACAATGATAATGGCACCCAATTTGACAAATGAAGGCTTCAGCGAGTTTGCCACCAAATAGGGACCCAAATACACTTCGCCTCCGTAGGGCACCCCCTGATCCTAACGGGCTTGTCGAAAGAGCCAATGGCATAATTTTGCGGGGCATCGGGCGCGAAGGTCCACGCTGAAGCCAAGAGGAAAATGGGCAGGGAGCTCACCCCCGGTGGTGTGGTCACACAACACCTCCGAAAGCCGCGACCAAGTTCACGCCATTCAAGCTCCTATTCGGAGAAGAAGCCGTCCTCCCGAAGAACTGAAGCACGCGCGTCGCCAAGGGTCACTAGCGAAGCCCCCCCCCAGCTAGAAGCGGTGACAAAAGACCTTCTCGAAGAAACAAGAAACATGGCCGCCCTCAACCTCCGCACTTACCAGGGAGGAGACCACAAGATGGAGGAACAAGAAGCTCCACCTCCGCACGATCTACGCCGGAGACTTCGCCCCGACGGGAAGCGGAATGCTAAGATGGCGGGCAAATTCATGCCAAAATGGACAGGCCCCTACCTCATCACGAAGTCCGCAAGACCCGGCTCCTTCCATCTCCAAGATCTCGAAGGCCACGATCTCCCCACACATGGAACGTCGGCGACCTTCGCAAATATTACCCCTAGCGGTGCAATGTTCTAGGCACTCGCGAGTTGTAGGGCTCCGGCGTTTTCCTTTTTCTTTTCGTTTCTAAGACAAGACTATGAACAATTCGGGCTACACTCTTTTTCCTTGCGAAGGGGCGCAAGGTTTTTTAACGAGGCAGTACCAAAATCAATATATGCGAGGTTAGTTCCCCCAACATCGAAGAAGCACAAGTCAAAACTTACCTTTGGAAGGGGCCGGATGGCGCCACCCAACCCTCATCGTGCGAGTAACTGGGATTGACCATGTCCGAGGGGGCAGCGCAAGGCTGCACCCCCGGCTCGGTCAAACCAACTAAGAACTCCCATTTTGATCAAGTAAAGCCGGGCGCCACGGCACCTCCGCCCCTGGGGCTCGCAATGAAATCGCCCGCGCCTCTCCGAGTATGAGACCCGCGGAGGCGCACAAAAAGCCGGCGCCGTGGCACCTCCTCCGCGGGGCTCGCAATGAAATAAGCCCGCGCTCTCCGAGTATGAGACTCGCAGAGGCGCACAAAAGGCCGGCGCCCCCGGCACCTCCCGGGAAGGCTCGCACGAAATCGCCCGCGCTCTCCCGAGTATGAGACCGCGGAGGCGCACAAAAGTCGGGCGCCATGGCACCTCCGCCGAGGGCTCGCAATAAAGACGCCCGTGCTCTCAAGCGCGAGACCAGCGGAGGCACAAAAAAGCCGGGCGCCATGGCACCTCCGCCTGGGGCTCGCAATAAAGACGCCCTGTGCTCTCCAGGTGCGAGACCACGGAGCGCCGCCTTGAGCCGGGCGCCAGGTAACCTCCGCCGAGGGCTCGCAATGTAGATGCCGGCGCGCCCCTCCGAGTACAAGACCAGCGGAGGCGCATGAAAAGTCGGGCGCCCTGGCACCCCTGCCAGGGGCTCGCAATGAAGCTGCCCCGAGCTCTCCAAGTGCGAGATCCGCGGAGGCACGCAGAGGCCAGTCACCCTAGGCATATTACCCGCTACCCGTTACCCGAACCCAAACTACCCGGATCCGAACCCGATCTACCCGAACCCGCAATTTTGGGTTTGAGTTCGGATAGCAAATCGAATTACCCGAACTTTTATTGGGTAATTCGGTAGTAAGTCGCGGTACCGAACTACCCGAATTACCTAACTTTTGAAGTTGAAGGAGAACTAACTCGAAAGGAGCAATACTTTACTACTAGTCTACAAGCTGAAACGCAAAGCCTTCCATATGCGCATGCATGGGCTGCTGCAGGCTTTGCATGGTACCGCACAATAAAGAAAGAAGGGGCTGCATGCAATCGCTAATCTTGCCGCCGCTGCAATCGCTAATCTTGGCGCCGCCCGGCCGTCCAAAGAAGCATGCAGATAGACCGAGCGTAGTATTACTACTCGTCCTTGTATGTTTGTGATGAGATACTGAGATGTGGTTGAAAACTTCAACTTTATATCAATTATTTTGTCCAGTTTATGTTGCTCAAAATTCTTTGATGTTTGAGGGTTTTCTATCAATTTACATTTTTGGGTAAAAACGGGTATACCCGAACCCAACCGAAATTACGGTGCACCGAAATTGCGGGTAGTACAATTTTCAGGGCTATTATCGGTAACGCTTTCAATTACCCGAACTTCTCATTACCGAACTACCCGACCCGATCGGATTGGGTAACCCGAACGCCTGGGTGAGAGGCCGGCACCCTTGCACCCTCGCCAGGGGACACGCATTAAAGACCTCCGCCGTACAAACCTTAACCCCCACCTACTAAGGACAAGGCCCTAGCCCACCTACCAAGAACAGGGACTCCGTCGTACAAACCTCAACTCCACCACCCACCAAGGACCGGACCTCCGCCGTACAAGCCTTAACTCCATCACCTACCAAGGACAGCACCTACCCGACATACAAGCCATAACTACGCCAAGCATTCATGACAAACTCCAGCCAACACCGAAAACCAACCCCCCCAGGAGCACTATAAAACCAGCCCCCAACCCCCCGCAAAAGTCCTGTGGTAGCAAGAGAGCAGCAACCAGTCCCTACACGCCACCATGCCACTTCCCTTAGCCAAGCCCCGATCCTACAGAGCAGATGCCAGGATACCTCCGAAACCCAAAACCCCCAATTCAGCGAAGGTACCACAATGGAAAATGTAAACAAAGCCCGACCCCCCAAGGCAGACCGCAAAGTGCAATGAAGAGCAACAACGCTACAGGTGCCTCCGAGGCAGCGAAACATCCAAATCCCTGCAGCCCAACAAAGGCCAAATGCAGACAAACTAGAGCATTTCGGCCCTCCGCAGCCACCAACGCCTGCCGCCCAGGAACACCTCGCGCGGAACCCAGCCAACGCGGAGCGGAGACCCCTCCGAAGGAGATACCACAATGGAGAATGTAACATCCTCCTGTGGGCAACTCCACCAAAGGAGTCAAAGTTCCGGAAGGGGGACAAAGCGTAGCCCCGAACATGAACGCGAGAAGGCGGCGCAACCGGCGACAACCCGCAGTTGTCGCCATCAAGCGAGGACGGGCGCGTGTCGGGCGCAGCGACCCAACCCCGCAAGGCACCTCCGCAAGAGTTCCACCACGCGATGGGTCGCCCACGCCCAAGTCTCGGACGATGAGTCGCGGGCTCGCAGAACGCAAAGGGAGCACCCCGCATCAACGCTGGGCTTCAACAACAGGAACCCCAGAACTGAAAGGGGCCCTCCGCGTCCCAAGCAACATTGTAAACCAAATTTGGTAATAAAAAACAACGAGTATTGCTATTCCACACGACTACCTTTCGTAAAAAAACGCCAAGAGTCTCGCACTAAGAAAAATAGGGGACGCCCATGCTCCACACACGGCTACCTCCGCCAAAAGACGCACGAGTCTCGCACTAAGAAAAATAGGGGACGCCGCTGTTCCACACGGCTACCTTTCAAAAAACGCCGCGAGTCTCGCACTATGAAAAATAGGGGACGCCGCTGTTCCACACGGCTACCTTTTCGCAAAAAAGACGCACGAGCCTCGCACTAAGAAAAATAGGGGACGCCGCTGTTCCACGCGGCTACCAAGAATCACGCGAAGTCTCGCGACTAAGAAAAATAGGGGACGCCGCTGTTCCACACGGCTACCTCCGCAAAAACGCGCGAGCCTCGCATAAAGAAAATTAGGGGACGTCGCTGTTTCACGCGACTACCCTGGCAAAGACACGCTAAATAAACAAGACCATGAAGACAAACAGACAAGCATAAAAGCCACTCTGCAAATATATCATTTACACCAATTAACAAGTTACAAAGCCCTTCGTGGCCCAAAAGCTTCAGGGGCCTCCGCACACACCTCCTCCGTTACAGAAGTTACAACACCATGAAGAACCGCGCTAACAAGCACCTTCGCAACACGCTCCACGAAGGCCTCCACATCAACTACCTCTACCAACCGCCCATCACCGAAAGAGCGACCTCCGGTATAGCCGGCTCCGACACCACGAGTGGAAGGTCGCCGCTCAATACTACGATGACGACGGACCCTCCGCATGTCGCTCCATTCAAAACCAATGTCCTCTTTGCCCGCACGACAACCCGACCTCCGCGATCGACCCAACAAGCCGCTTGGCCCAGCGTAGCGGGCCACGGCCTCATCATCCTCAATGTCATCCTCCGCCACGCGGCTACCGGGCGCCGACCCCAAAAAAGCATCCGCTCCACTTGACGATTTGTCAAGTCATGGGACCGCCGAAAGCCTCCGGCCCGGGTTGGCGGTCGTATTTCGAACCCTCCCCCACCAAAACCGTTCGAAGGGCAGCCCAGGAAATCGCTGCATAGCACGCACCCGTGTCTCACCCGAGATGAACATGTCTTGGCGGTTCATCATCATCAGGAACCACGTTGAGCACCCTCCGCGCAGCCCCACGGGTACCGCGCGGCCAACACAATCAACAATCGTTGTTAACTCCGAAGCCACCGACCAACCGCGAAGATAAACAAACACAAATCAGCGGAGGGCCAGAAATGGCGAGTCGCCCATCCGTCATTAAGTTTCGAAATGCTGAAGGCGTAGAGTTTCACCGCCCGAAGGCCACAAACTTAGATACCATAAAAACCACCAAGGACAGCCTAGGGGCCCTAAACCATCTCTTCCTCGGGCCGCGGCAGCATCGGCGGCGGAGGAGCCGCCGGAGGATCTCTAGGTGCCGGCCGCGCCTCCGGCCGGGACACTGAGGCCGAGGCGACGGTCGGCGGAGCACGGGGAGACGAGGCGGTGGGCGTCGGAGGCGGCCGGGCGCAGGCTCGGGGCGGCAGCCGGACCTTCATCCGCGGCGGAGCGCCAGGAGTCGCCCATAAGCGACCCCGACACCTCAACCCGTCCAGGCATCCTGGACCTCCTCCGGACGGTTGACGAGCCCCCTCCGGGGAAGCAGCCAGAGCGGCCGCGACAACCTACAAGCGCCAACAAGACCACGTAAGACGCCAAGGCAAAAGACAGAACTAAACAAAACAAACTAGGCCGCAAAAAAAGACTAACCTTTCGGCAAGATCGGCCTTTGCGAAGTCCAATGCCAGCTCCCGCCCACCCTCGAACTAGAAGCGCTTAATAAAGGCGTCGTGAGCGCTTCATCCCCGCCCTCCGCCAGACTTTAACCTTGTCCGGGCGGGGAAGTGAGCAAAGCGAGGCTTCGACAACGGCTCCCGATGCGCCAAGACTCCAGATGGCGGAGGGCCCCTCGAAGGCAACAACAGCGCGGTCGCTCGAATCCGCCGTCACCACCTTCGGCAGCTTTCCAGCTCTCCCCAAGCATCCAGCGCCAACGAGAGGGGTCCGGTTCGCATGACAGCCCGAAGGAGTGGCTCGACTCCGCCCAGAACTAAGCCCAAGCATTCAAAGTTACCCGATTTTTTCGTCGGGTAATTCGGGTAATTGAATATTCGGTAATGAAAATTGCTACCCAATATTAGTCATGAAAAACATTACCCGAAATTTTGGTACCGATAATTGGGTTCGGTTCGAGTATTCCCCAATCTACCCGAATTTATAAAAAAACAACAAACTAAACAAAATTTCATTAGCAATATGAACATAATTTCACTACGGTTTTGTGTAGAATTTGAACAACAATTAGTGGAGAATAATATATTACAGTCACTCATTCAAATCAAGATAATTATATTCTAATAAAGTGATAATTTCAAGTGCACAACTAACAATGAGTGATAAATGTAAAGATGAAGGCAAAACTTTGGGTAGTTCGGTAGTTTGGGTACCGGAGTGAATTACCCGAATTACCCAACAAATTTCGGTAATTAAAATCGCGATCCGAATTTGGGATCGGTACCTTAGGTTCGGGTAATTCAGGTCCGGGTTCGGGTATTTCGGGTACGAGTAATGGGTATCGGGTATTTTGCCCAAAGCTTACGAACGCGTCAAAGCGCCGCCTTGAAGCCCTCCGCCTCCGCTGCACTAGGCCAGCTCCGATCATTGATCTTCCTGCCGGCCTCCACCTCCGCTGCCGCGCCTGGTGGGCCTCCCAAGGCCTCGACGCCAGGCGTTCGTTCCTCCAAAGGAGAACCCCCTGGCCCCTCCTTCGGGGTCCGCCACCTCGCCTTCCGGCGCCCGCCTGCGTCGGCCGGCCGCCTTGAGCCACGACTTCCCGGCGGCTCTCCTTGAGCTCCAGGGGAGACCTTCCCTCTGGCGTCTTCATGGTCGACGGAGTCCCAGCCCTCTCGGATCGCCGCCCCGCACCACACCATGTTGGCATTTGTTAAGTGCTAAAAGAATATATGAAGGATTACGCAGCGCCGCGTAACACCTACCATTGTAGCTTTTCCCTAGGATGAGTATTCTAGAGTATTGTATCCACAGGGGAAGCTTTGGCTAAAGAATTCTAATAAGTCACAATCATGTATCCACTAACTTAGCAAATCACTAGACTATAGTGAGGGGGTAAATGGTTAAGGATAAGTTAATATCAAAGCATAAAATAATAATCTAACTAAGATGTCAAAGAATAAGTAAACTAATCAAGAAGTCAAAGGGAGAGATCAAGGTTCCTGGGTATCTCTATTACTTAGGTTCTATGATAGCAATTACACTACTCGCACTTTGGAGCAAATGATCCTTTCCAACTCTCGAAAGACCGAAGAAGGTAGTTGGGAGAAGGCCGCCAAAAGCTCTACGAAAACACCAATCCGAACGTGGTGGACTACAAAGGCCTTACAGAGCTGTCACCCCCCCGGCTACCACAACTATCCATGGGATTGGGCAACCTCAGTCAACTATAGCCTAGATACCATATCTATACTATAGATTACTACTCTAGCTACCATGAATAACTAGAGCACTCAATACGAGCAAAAGGCCTTACAGAGTCAAGCACCCCCCCCCCTACCACAACTATCCATGGGATTAAGCAACCTCGGTAAACTATAGCCTAGACACCATATCTATACTATAGATTACTACTCTAGCTACCATGAATAACTAGAGCACTCAATACGAAGTGAGATCCCATGCAATAATATAACAACTATACTTAACCAAATATATGGAAGTAATGGAAATAAATAGAGAAGATAAATATATGAATCATAAGTCTTGTAGAGAAGATACAAAGACATACCATACTCTCAAGACATCTCCGAACAAGAGCATAGCTCCTCTCTCTTTATTCTTGATTAGATCTAAGTTAGATCTAATCTAGTTCTAATTACATGTCTAATCTAATTCTAATCACATATCTAATCTACTTCTAATCTACCTCTAATTCACTAATCCCGGAGAGAGGTTATCCTTACATTGGGACACCTCTACAACCGAGAGGTAATGAATAATGAGATAGAATGAATTAGGTTTAACCCCAGGGGCGGGGGTCTTCTTATATAGGCCTTGGCGATGAACGTGAACCCTTGGATCAAACCGACCTTGGCAACGGTGTTGATACAACCTTAATGTCGGTGGTAAACCGACATACAAAGATGAGCCTGATTGGCTGGCGGCCGCCAGGGTGGCATTGGCGTACGCCCGGGGTGGCGTGCCACCTCGGCTTCCGTTTCTTCTGGTGTCCTCTCGGTATCTTCTAGAATGTTTTAGTCCACTTTTCGGGTTGAGTTGCTTCACGGTTAAGTCTGGTCTTCATATGCCTTGTTTATTCCTAACTTTCTTCATTATTCTATGCAATTATCTATCAAGTCCCCGAAATTATATAAATCACCAAAACTCATGGAATTATGTTAGTTAAACCCCTAGACTTATGTTAATATTCATTTTAAGCCTTTATCCAAGTTTAGTTGACTAGTAATATTATGCTATAACAAGTGTCAACAAGTTCCCCCCAAGCTTACCCTTTGCTAGTCCCTAGCAAAGCCAAACTTAGAAATGGATCGAGTTGCCGCAACGCTATCACACCTTTAAAAGCACACATGCTTTCAAAAATTCTCTCCGTAATAAGATAAACTCTTTTAGACTTTAACTTACTCAATTACCTCTTTACCTTTTGGGGCTTTATATCTTTTTTTCTCGCAATCTTGGGTAATTGAAAGATAGAACAACCAAGTCAAACACTATATCTCAAACTCTTTTGATCAACCTGTCCCTTTCCGAGTTTTTGCCGGTTTTTAAATAAAACTCAAAGTTCCTCAAGATGACTCTCTCTCTCTCTCGCCAGTGGTTCTTGTGGATCCTCTCTTAGGCAATAATATAGTGTTGCCTTACTCTTATAATATATAACATTTTTAACTAAGGCATTAATATATTATGCCTTCTTCTCTCTAAGCCTAATATCTAAGGCTTATATATCCGAGCTCATAGGTAGGAGAAAATAATTTATTTTCTTACTAAGCATATATCGTAAATTCAAGCAATGGATCCAAAGATACAAGTCACACCGATCAAGTGGTACATGTGTATGGTGGATAGAATATGGTATGGAATGTAGTAAAGTATGAAGTAAATAGAATAGATGATGGGAAATCTTACTTTTGCTCCTTTTAGAATCTTCTTTTTTTTGAAATTTTTCGTAGAGAACCCGGGTTGTATTTCTTTCTTTTCTTTTTTTCTTTCTTTCTTTCTTTTTTTTTTAACAAGAGAGGTGGACTCTGCTGGCCCTCGACTTGTGTCCATTATTTCCTCTCTTATAAAGATGTGGGTTATATCGACCCTCTGGACACTTGTCCATTATTCATCTTTAATTTTAGAGATGTGGGCTCTACTCACCCTCGAACACTTGTTCATTATTCATCTCTTTTTCTTTAGGGAGGTAGGCTCTACTACCCCGCAGGACTTCTCGTCCATTTTTCATCTCCCTTTTACTTTTTAAAGATATACAACCCAGATCTCTTTTTTTGCAATAACTTTTGAGAGGTATAATTGTAATGGAGCTTTTGTAAGATATTGGCTAGCAATGAATGAGTGAATGGGTATATATATATAATTATTTTTGGTTGCTCTCTCCTAAGATAGGAGTAGAACATTTTTTTTGTGGGCTAGAGTGAATGGATGACGCTGAAGTGAGTGTAGTGAGTGGAGTGTACATGATCAGCATGACAAGTTTCTAAGGGTCGACAAAGATTGAACAAACTCAATGCAAAGCAAGCAAATTATATATTTTTCAAAAAAGTTTTCCTATTCTAAGGAGCATGTATATATATGGCTGTGGTAGGAGGTTCACACTCTTGTCACACTAGAACTTATCATGTGTATTTTCAATTTTCAAAAGATAAATCTCCGTAAATCTAGTATCACTAGGAGTAAGATCAAATAGCAAATCGGACTATCATATATCATATCCGTCAATTACCTAGACTTTAGAGCAAGCATTTGCAACCCATAGGTTTCAGGTCTAGAGTAAATATCAAATCAAATTAATTTTTCAAATGGAGCTCAAGAGAAATTAAGCTCGAAAAGCTAGGTACTAGAAAAGTATAACAACGAGCAAGTATTCATCATCTCCAAGGCTAGAGATTATCTTCAGAATTTATTTTATTCTCACACTCTAATAAAGACTCTTTAAAACTAGACTCTTAATAAACTTTCTAGCAAACAAAATATCTAATAATAATAAATAATATAGTTAATAAGATACTTATCTCGATAATCAGGGTTGCACTCCCCAAAAGCCGGATGTTGACATAGTCTTCAATGTTCTTGATGGTTGGAAGTGGAGGTAGATAGTGATGGTGGGCTGATTGATCTTCTTTAGACACCATGTGTCATGTCTCTCTTCCTTGGGATCCTCGCTGAACTCAAATAGACAACAAAACTAGTGGAACTTGATTAAGCGTTAGGGATTAGCCACATTGCTTTTGTCTATCCGGAAATCTTTCAACAAAGATTAAATATTTTTGGGGTTTTCTATGCAAATAAAGAATGATGATGCATGCATATTTATTTTATTTTTATGCCACCACAAGAAATATCCTTGTGGGTTGTCACACGCCACAAAATTACTCACATGGGGCTTTTAGAGTTTTTCAATGTATATGCAACAAACAAATATTTATTTTCTTTTCTAATGCAATACTAGTACTATAATGTAAATATGCTAAAGGAAAATAATTATGCAATGCAAGGAAGTAAATATGGATAACTACCGATCTTACCTTTTTAGTGAGGGTTTAGTGTTTTAAGTCCTCACCGAACGAGACTTCTTACCTTGTCATTTCTTTGAGTGTATTATCTCGATCTTAACGGTTATGCTCCTTGAGATGGTGAAGGATGGCGTCACCCATGTTCTTTTGCCTTTTGAATTGGAGTGAAACGTAGGCAACATCTTGTCTTAGTGTGCATGCTTGCAAGACTTTCACTTGTTGAATTTTGAAGAAACCTGATAAGCTTCTCCACCTTTTTGCTCAAAGTGTGTCCTCGCTTGCAAAGTCAAAGTAGAGATCAAGTGCATGGGCTCGTTGGTGGGAAAACACCAAATGTAACCAAAAACTTCATTCATTCTTCTCTAACCATAGGCACAACAAACAAGATTTGATTTATTAAACACTTTGCATAAGCCTAACTTGAGTGACAAGATCGAAGATTGAGCATGATTGTTGTGATTAAAACTTCGACGGTCAAAACAAACTCATTGACTCTTGGAAGGATTTTCTTATCTAAACATCAAAAGCATGCATGATTATGTTCTTCCAAAACAAGATAAGCAAAAATTCTGGCTTACAAGATTAGGACTGTGAGATCAAGAGAGTGGTAGAAGGAACAACTAAAAAGAAACAAAACACGTTGAGCTAAAAGAAGTTGGATCAGTAAAGTTGTTACTCTAACATATTTAGCTCATTGTTTATGAATATGCCATAGTTAAGGAAAAGTTTATTTATTGACAACTTACCTCAAGATGTTACCTTAATTGTTGAAGCATGCCGGTACCGTAACACCTCGTGGTGAATCTTTCCATCCGCTTGAAGCTTTCCTTATTTGGTCTCTTGTGTATCCCGTTCTTCACTTGTCTCCTTTTATTGCATCGTCCTTCCTTTCTTGTTCTTCAAATTGTGCTAGGACCTTTTAGCTCCTCCGATGGTTTTATTCCTGTAGTATTAGTTGACAAAGACATACCCGAAGGAATATACAAGTAATTGTAAATAAGGGTAGAACTGCTATGGAGCTTAAGGTTGCTTTTATGCCGAAGAAATTTTGATTGAATATTTTATATGCTCATTATTACTTTCTCTCTAGTTGGAAATTTTATTATACCTTAAGTTTGATTTTGATGTATGACATCTATTAACCATTCAAACTTTAAAGAGATAAAGTAATTGTGAGTAGAGGGATTGCAAACCAAAGATGTCGAGTGGACGGAAGCTTGAGTATAGGAAGAGTAATGTCGGATGATCTTTAGAGGAGTTGACCTTCCTCCCCATGCTTGAGCCTTCCTATCACTTGGCACTTCAAGTGTGAATGCCGGACCGCCCCTAAACGTGTGTTGCAAACACCATGTCCTTAGACGTTGTTCATCCTTTGTTTCGCAAGGTTAGTGACAAAGAATACCCGAAGGAACTTGTCCTAGAACATGTTTCTTTTATCATGAGCCTTCATGTGCTCGATATATATATTATTTTTTCTTTTCTTTTAGAACATAAAAAAAAAAATTGTATACAAATATGTGATTTATATTCACTTACCTGTCTTTGATGTTCTTTTTGGTCTGTTGCTTTGTCCATCCACTTCTTTCGAAAGTGATAGCTTTTCTAGATCGTGTTGTATGACACTCTTCTTCATTGAATGGACATAGCACAGATTCTTTCCTCGCAAAATATTAGTGGACACATACCCGAAGGAAAATACAACATGGTTGAAACAGGGGGTTGTTGTCCAACGTTTATATGATTTCATCTATGCTAATAAAAAGATGGTTCTTTAATTATCTTACCACAGATTTTATTCATCATGTCTTATAGCAAACTTTATTTATATGATCGCACTCTAGCATGTGGATCAAGACAAAGGTAACTTATAGCAAAAGATATAGTGAATGATTTGATACTTACAATTCTTCCGTCAATGAGCCGTGTCTTTTGCACAAAGTTTAGAGTTCATCATATGCCTTGCTTCATCTCTCGATCTAAGTTCATCTCTTGACTTACCCGAATTGGATTTGATAGTTCTCTGCATGGGTTAGTCCAACAAAAATATACCAACATCTACTACAACATACTATTGGTTCAAAAATCAACCTAGACACCACGTCCAATTTGATTTAGGAAGGCATTTTAACCTAAGCATCACGCTTTAACTTAAAAGCCAATGGAAGTAAAATCACCACTCCTAAACTAAGCACCATGCTTCATTTAAGAGATGTATGAAGATATTCCAAACCTTAGCATATAATAGCAAACAAAGGTAACATGAAAGCTTTACAAAGATTTACTCAAATAGAGACGAAAGAGCATGATCAAGGTGAGGAATTTTTTTTTAAAATCCAAACATGAATGGATGCAAGGAATTAAACATGCAATGGATCTACTATGAGGAAAGTTAAACTGAACGGGGTGAAGACATGGATTAAAGTTAACATGCATGAAATGCAAGAAGTTAAATGATGACTACTCAATTAAGTTTAGAGTCCATGAGCAAGACTTTCTCACCTTTTAATCATACTTACCATAATGTGTAAAATTCTATGTACGCCACTTGAGATGTGTGCATTGAATTCTTGTGACGGTGACTTCTTTTTCCAATCTACAAATGATTAGAATAATATATATATTAAATACATACCATTGAGATGTCGTGGTTACAATGTGTGATGAATCTTGAATGATCAGGCACCCTGGGTTCCTCAATCTTTTCTTTTTTCCCGTGGAATCTTGTCGGAAGATCGTAATTGACTTGTTTTGTCCTCGTCTATTCCACAATTCAACGTAACAAGGATAATCCTTACTAAAGTTAGTGATACACTAAATTAGCAGACATCATGATCATCATCAGAATCTTTAGGCCAATTGCTTCCTCGCAACGGCGCCAAAAAAGCTTGTTGGCATTTGTTAAGTGCTAAAAGAATATGAAGGATTCTCGCAGCGCACGTAACACCTACCATTGTAGCTTTTCCTTGGATGAGTATTCTAGAGTATCGTATCCACAGGGGAAGCTTTTGGCTAAAGAATTCTAATAAGTCACAATCATGTATCCACTAACTTAGCAAATCACTAGACTATAGTGAGGGGGTAAATGGTTAAGGATAAGTTAATATCAAAGCATAAAATAATAATCTAACTAAGATGTCAAAGAATAAGTAAACTAATCAAGAAGTCAAAGGGAGAGATCAAGGTTCCCGGGTATCTCTATTAGTTAGGTTCTATGATAGCAATTACACTACTGCACTTTGGAGCAAATGATCCTTTCCAACTCTCGAAAAGACTGGAAGAAGGTAGTTGGGAGAAGGCTGCCAAAAGCTCTACAAAAACACCAATCCGAACGTGGTGGACTACAAAGGCCTTACAGAGCTGTCACCCCTGGGGCTACCACAACTATCCGTAGGATTGGGCGCAACCTCAGGTAAACTATAGCCTAGACACCATATCTATACTATAGATTACTACTCTAGCTACCATGAATAACTAGAGCACTCAATACGAGCGGAGATCCCATGGAATAATATAACAACTATAATTAGCCAAATATATGGAAGTAATGGAAATAAATAGAGAAGATAAATATATGAATCATAAGTCTTGTAGAGAAGATACAAAGACATACCATACTCAAGACATCTCCGAACAAGAGCATAGCTCCTCTCTCCTTATTCTTGATTAGATCTAAGTTAGATCTAATCTAGTTCTGATTACATGTCTAGTCTAATTCTAATCACATATCTAATCTACTTCTAATCTACCTCTAATTCACTAATCCCAGAGAGAGGTTATCCTTACATTGGGACACCTCTACAACCGAGAGATAATGAATAATGAGATAGAATGAATTAGGGTTTAACCCCTCAAAGGGGGGTCTTCTTTATATAGGCCTTGGCGATGAACGTGAACCCTTGGATCAAACCGACCTTGGCAATGGTGTAGATACAACCTTAATGTCGGTGGTAAACCGACATACAAAGATGAGCCTAATTGGTCGCATTAGGTCGGGCGGCCGCCAGGTGGCGTGCCACCTCGGCTTCCCCGCTTTCTTCCGGTGTCCTCTGGTATCTTCTAGAATGTTTTAGTCCACTTTTCGGGTTGAGTTGCTTCACGGTTAAGTCCGGTCTTCATATGCCTTGTTTATTCCGAACTTTCTCCATTATTCTATGCAATTATCTATCAAGTCCCTGAAATTGTATCAATCACCAAAACTCGTGGAATTATGTTAGTTAAAACCCCTAGACTTATGTTAATATTCATTTTAAGCCTTTATCCAAGTTTAGTTGTCTAGTAATATTATGCTATAACATGTGTCAACACACCAGCAGCTCCCCGACCTTCACCTTGATATCTTCGTGGATGCCGGAGAGGGGCCGGTTCGCCACCGCATTTCCGCCTCCGGCAGCGCACATGATCAAGACGCGCCCGATCATCCTCCGCCGACATCCGAGCCGGTGAAGGGGGTGTCGCGGAGGTCGACACCCGTGTGCAGCTCCACGTCGACATCGCCGATGCCGATCGCCTCCGCCACGTAGGGGCAGCGAAGAGGGACCTCCGCTTCCCCAAAGAGCCTTCCCGCTCCCGACGGGGCCTCCCGAGGGTCCACCAAAATTTCACCCTCCGCCCACACATGGCACCGCGCCAGATAGGGGCGGGTACCCCACGCACTCATACGGCGGGCCACGGCGGGCCCGCGATGCGCCACGCCGCCATCACCTCCATCCTCGCCGCCTTCCCTCCTCCTCTCGCAGGGACCACCGCCATGGCCCCTCCTCCGCGCGGTCGGAGCCGCCGTCGAGGCCTCCGCCCGTCGGCCACCTCCATCTCCGCCTCCTAGTCCGCCGCGGCATCCTCACCCTTCGCCATCCCTCATCGTCGGAGATGAGAAAGTAGCCAAGGTCCGCAGCCCCGAGGCCCCGGCCGCCGCACGAACCCGCCCCCTCCGAGATCCACGAGGCGGGTTCCGAGGCACGCCCACCCGTGAGCCAGCCTTGTGGAACCCCCCTTCTTCTTACCGGCGTCCCTGAAGCGCCGCAGACGGAGACCGAGGCCGCCAGTGACTCGACCTCAAGGAGGTCGACACCGATTCACCCGCGGCGGTCATCAATCAAGCACGAACCGCCGGATCTCCGCTGCTCCGCCTTTGACGATAAGGAACTCGAGCAGGCAAGGGCCTCCGCCATCACCAGCCGCCCGAACTCCGCCTTTGTCGCCTTCCGCCGACTCGAAAGCAGCTCCGCCGCACCCGCCCCAGTCGAACCGAAGCCTTCAGCCCGTCGCGGGCGCACACCTCCGACCTCGCGACGGCAAGGGCAGCGCCCGCCCACAACACCCGCACCTCCGCACCGCCGAAAGCTCCTCCACCAAGTCCCGCGCTGACATGGCGGACATGGCGCCGAAGGGCATCCAGCCCCTTTGTCGCCGCCGCCTTCACGGGCTTCACCTTCGAAAGTTGGAGGGACTCAAAGCCGCCGTACAGCCCCTCCGCGCCATCCAACCGATAGTAAAACCAGCCGATCCAGCCATCTCGCGATGAAGCCGCAGCCTCCACCCCGCCGCAGATGAAGCCGCACACGCCATACGGCGCCGCTGGAAGACATTCTCCTCCGTCGCCTTCACCGCACGGCCGCCGATAGTGCACGATGTGGGCCCGACGAAGCCATCCACCGATGGCTCCAAGCCGACAAAGCGGCACGCCCACACGCACGTCATGAGGCGCGGGAAGCAGCCGCAGCAAAGTCGGGTGGAAGCGGAGGTTGAACCTCCGCAACACATCCAAAGACAAACCCCGCACACGGGAATCGAGCCCCGCGTGGAAGAACTCCTCAAAACGATCACCTCCACAGCCTTCTCGAAGAGGCACTCTCCTCCGGGCACGGAAGCGCCTCTTCGAAAGAACTCGTGCTCCTCTCGGAACTCCTTCGACTTGTTGGTACACACCCGCGAGGGAGGTTGAAGCACTCCACAACGGGCTTGAGCTTCGCAGTCTCCTTGATCTGCGCCATCGAAGCTCAGGAAACAGCAACGCTCGGCCTCCGCGAAGCGAGTCAGCAGGCCTACGGCAAAGC
Organism: Hyparrhenia diplandra; assembly: GCA_015847255.1. NCBI lineage: Eukaryota > Viridiplantae > Streptophyta > Magnoliopsida > Poales > Poaceae > Hyparrhenia > Hyparrhenia diplandra. Next base: position 345,727 of record JADLZK010013221.1, on the reverse strand, counting down.
AGCAAGCAGGGCAAGAACGCGAAAAGCAGAAGCGAAAAGCGAGAGCGTGAAAGCGAAAGGAGAGCACAAACCCTAATCCCACCAACTCGCACGTATATATAGGCCAAGAATGGGGAGGAGGGCGCGCGGGCGCGGCCGCGAACCCCGGGTAGCCGTGGACCCGGATCCCAACATTGCGCCATGCCCTCCGATCCCAGACGCGTAGGAAAACGGACGGCATCCGTACACCTCAAACAAACACAAACCAACCCCGATCCACGCCATCACCAAATCAGCCAACCACGTCCCACCAAGCGCACCCAAACCCTAATGTCCACAATGAGCGCACGAGGCCGAGGCCCACCTCCGCGAGGCCCACGAGCAGCCGAGGACGCCGCTAGCAGTAGGGCCCATGGGGTGACCACAGGCCACCCGCACGGACCCTCCTGAAAAGACGATTGCCGCTCCGCCCCCTCGAGGGAACCGTGACCTTCGAGGGGCTGCCGTTGGGGAGGGCAACCCTCGCCAGCCCGGGCAGCCCCGCGGGCCCCACTACGGAGGGCCAAGAACTAATCTCCTTCAAAAACGTGAAGTCTTGCAGGGCCAGCAAATCGGAGGGCCCATCGCCGATACGCGAGTGGCGAAGCCCCGAGCCTCCGTCCAATAGCAACCTCCGAAGTCCGGGATCAAGACCAGAGCGGCAGCCCCTACACCCGCGCCTCGAGCCGGGCGAAGGTCTAGCGGAGGGGCCCCTCAGAGCCATCCCTCCGCAAATCGCACGACGCCGACGGCCGGGCGGATGGAAACCCTACGGCCCCGGCCAAGAAGAAGCCATAAGTGTATTTCCGTATTAACCCTATACGAACAAGTTATTAGTCCGTACCGCTGGGCCCGCCTGTAAGCGTGTGTTCCCCAACCTACCGTGTACCAATTTGTAAATCAGCCCCCCTGCCCCCTGGTATTCCTATAAATACTGGTACGGGCTCAAGGAGAGGGATGGATTGTTGGCCGCTTTAAGTGCCATTTACTCGCTTTTGTCCTACCTGCGTCACGCTCGCCGCACTCCTCGTCGCATCACGCGGCGGAGGCTCGAGCGCCCTCCGATCCCCGCCCCGGCAACATCAGCGAGGGAGGGCTGAGCGAGGCCGCCCGCTCCCCGCCCGTGTTTCTAGCTCATCCCGTGGAAGCCCCCGCCCTTCCCGCCCCCTCCGGAGTGAAGGCTAAGGGGCAGGAGTGATCCCCACACCGAAAGCATCCGAATGCCGACGTGTCCAGCGTCGGCAGCAGCAACGTCTCGGTGTCCATCGTCGTCATCATGAGGTCAACACGGGAGTGGGGCGTGGGTGCCTGGCGGTAGATGATGACCTCCGGTTCTGCCGCGGCGGGGCCACCATACCGAAGGAGTCCATTGCCGTTGTCGAAGCTAAATCTTGGATGAGATGAACCAGGGATGTCCCTTGGGGCATGCAGGGTGAGCGATGGTGTAGGCCCTCGACTTTCCATAGGCCTCCATGTACGTATATATGGAGTATACATTACCGGTAATAGCTAAAGCACAACAGAGTTGGCTGCGTTAGCCCATTAGCATCTCCTGCCCTGATGCCCTATCGGCGCGATCACGAGCGTGACCAACTGATGGCAAGCAAGGCGCTGAGGCCGTGAAGGTAATACTAATCATTCATATTAGTTTCAGTTCATTAACAATCACAGCACCAACTATAGTGAGTGGTGGATCGATCTCTAAATTCTATTCTTTTCATCTAAGATTTAGATCGGGTTGTCAAAAGCATAATGAAAAACAAATAATAGAGAATTTAGTCGAATTTCAGGCTAGTAAGCCCCTTCTTAAACCTATTTTTTCTAGGCCGGTAGGCCTCATGTTTTTGTTTATTACACGGCCTCCGATTTCTCCGGGGCAGCCCTGGATGAACTTTTGCAGCTTTGTAACTGGGGACTTGCTAGTTTCATCCCGTCTGCCTAAGTAACTTTGATCCTTTCCCATATTAAGCCAAACCAAGGTGCAGTAAGCTCTAGGCAGGAACTTGTTGCCACCAAAATCTGTCTATCCTCCAGTGAAGTTAGCTCATATGTACCATTAAGTTCAATCCACAACGCTGTGGCTCCCCTGTTTTTCAAAATATTCTTGACAGAAGTGTAATTCTCCTACCAATCCACAACACCCCCAAAATATTTTAGACAATGCAGCGTATTTTTGTGGGCGTCAACTCCTGTCTTCGTTCCAGATAAGTTCTGCTCGATTCTCATTCAGGCACAGGCACGCAGGCTCCATCTGAGCGATGGCAGAGGAAGCGGCTGGTCTTGTGGCGTCCGCGGTGGTTGGCGAGATCACCGACAGGGCACTCGCGCGATGTTGATTCGGAAGCTGTGGTCCCTGTCCGACCCGGCGCCCGTGCATGAGATGCAACAGCAGCTGGAGATGCTCGTGTTAAAGCTCCGCTCCACCGTGCAGGTGCGCAACAGTTGCACGTCTTTGTCGAAGGCCGTGACCTGGTGCACCATGTGCCGGAAATTGGCGGCGTCGGCGCTGATGTACGTGGTCGGCAGCTTCCGCGACAGCCTGGGACGGCACGGCTGCTTGCCCGCATGCTGGCGGGACGACGCGTGGCGGAGGTGGATGACAGCCTAGGATGGAGCATGTCATCAGGAGAAGTTGGCGTGTGACTGGTGCACGGAACAGGCGAGCGCTGTCAACATCGTGCATCATATATCTTTTTGGAGACCTGATTTCGCTATCAAGGACTGTTCAGCAACAGACAATAGCCGCCGCTGTTGCTGCTGTGCACGAGTGGCTCCGGCAGCAGTGGCTTGCATGATTCATTTGGTGCTATGTTTTCCCTCGATGCCTCTTATTTCCATCTCATCAGCTCCTTCCTTAACTTCTAGCATTCCACACAATACTCAGGAATCAGGACAGAACTAAAGCTGACTATGAGTGGGAAAATTTGATTCACTCTGCAGAAATGTTGTCATGGACCATGGTATATATTTGGTCTCAAAAGAATTACGACTTATTGTTAGTTTTGTTTGCAAAAGAACTATTGCACATTTATTCTCAGTAGGCGAGCCATGATGGTCCTGTTTGATTAGGACGTTGGAAATCTGCCAGCCACATGCAAGTGTTGGGAAGGACACTATTTAATTGCTAGGATTGGATTGATGTTTTGCTGTGTACCAGCCTGTCAGACATTCTTTACTTATCCAAGCATCTTCTCCTTTACTACATCAAAAATTGAGATGGAAACACACTTAGGCCGCTGAAATGGTCTCCGACCTGACTCAACAGTGGTACAAAGACAAGCGCTGTATTCACTTCACTAACAAAATTAAAGGTGCTGCAGTGTATTCAGTTCAGATCTCAAATGGATGTGCAATTACATTGCTGCTGAGCATGTGCTCCCTGTCCGAGTTTATCTTTTCATGAATTATATTAGTTCGCTCTTTTTCTTTTCATCAATGTATAGTACCAATAGTAATTGGGACATGGGCCAGGCATGCCTATATATAAGATGTAGAAGCTCAAGCACCAGTGGCATAGTTTTAGAATCATTAGGTAACTACTGTGCTAGGAAACATATGCAAGCTGATAAATGATGAAGGAAAAGGCAGCAATCGCATGTTATCTATGAGGGTTTGAGAAGCATCAGGAAACCACAATGCATGAGTTCCACTTCCACTCGAACAACTCTGGAAGTGCGTCTACAAGCATATATATATATTATATAATATACATATATATTAATTATTAATAGGGAATTAAGCGTATCTTGGTTGTCTGTAACTAATCCGGTGGCCACACGGGTCTTTTCTCAAATTAGTCATTGATGAATGGAGGTACCAATGCTGGCAGCTCATCTGAAGATCCCAGTGCGGCACTGCTCTGGTCTTCAAAGCTCTATAACTGATACCTCTAGCTACTTTGGATCAGACTTCTGTTAGCCACGGATCATTAGAGTGTGACGGAACTCGTCAAAAAAAAAAGAGTGTGACGGAACCACAATTATAAGTGTCTAAGTGCGGAAATTCAATCACGAGAGTGATCAAACCCCGACATGACTACATATAATTCAGCCCATGAACTGAAATCCACCCGATTTCAAAACCGATGTACAACAATTGTGTAAACCATGTTTGGAAAGTGACCCGATTTCCAAACATGGTTTGCAGATTTGTCCATAATCGAATAGCGATGTACAACAATTGTGTAAACTACTCATAGACAGTTAAGGGAGAATATATTACATAACAGACTACTGAATTATTAAAAGTTCAGTTGTAGCAGCAGAAATCAGCCTAGCAGGGTGACCAGAAGGCCACCCCTGGCGGGGACGACGATAACGACAGGGAGGACACGTCTAGGGACGCCTCAGTTGCGGGTTCGGAAGCGGCGGCAGCAAAGGCGGCGAAGGTGTACTTGCGAGGCCCCGCACGACTCTCTTAGCATCCGTTCCTTCACAGCTGCCCTGTGATTCACCCCCAAGAGACAAGGTAAGCAGATTTAGATGCCTACATCATTTACACATTTGAGAGAAACTAATATTATGTCTTCATTGTGCAGGAACTAGATCATTGTCTCAGGCGGTGCCTCATGCAATCCCGCCGCAGCCTAGATCAACCTTGCAACCTTGTCTTCTTTGCGCAGCTTGGATCAGCGGGTTCGAATCAGCCGGCAACAAGTGGTGAGCAAGTCTTCCGGTCACTAGTATCAACCTTTCCCACCCTTCTCACCTCAAGAACGAACTTGTTGTTAGACTTGATAATGTGATGAGACTAGTTAGACTTCTAGACTTGTCTTGACTATTTGATGCAAGGACTGGACTTGATCTAGTGATGCTACATATGTAACATATGTGTTCTGTGATATATCGATGTGTTTTATGTGCCGGATGTGTGGAATGTTATATATATATGTTTTGTGATTGAAAGGTGGAAAGCTAAAACAAAAAAATGACAATTTTTATAGGTTTTGCCGAGGAGGGCTTTCGGCAAAGGCTGGTTTGCCGAGCACATTAGCATTTGTGCTCGGCAGACCTGAGGAAAAATGGATGCCAGAAATCCATCTCGTAGATATGCCGAGTGTAGTGAGATTGGCCTTTTGGGCCTTGCATTTTCTGTGGCGGGCACCGTAACGTGTCCGGGCTAGTTAATAGTTATTTATCATGAAGGGCATTTTTAACGTGCCCGCCGCGGAAAATTGATTTTCTGTGGCGGACAACAAATGCCCGCCACACAAAAATAAAACTGCATGTGGCGGCCAGATAACCGTGACCGCAAAAAAGTGCCCGCCACGGTTAATATTTTGGGGTGTCACGCAAAATGATTTCGTTACTAGCCGCTTTTTGAATTCTCGTTATTTATGTAGACACACATTGGTGATACTGCCGAATTGAGTCAATTCTATAATATTCATAAGCAGTTACTACCTCGAATATATTAGTCAATCAAACTTGCAAATCAAACTAAAGCTTAAAATATAAATAGTTGCTCTTGGGATGTCAACTAAACCTAAAGTAAATATTTGAGCACAAGACGGACAAATTAACAAAATAGTCACTACTAATGATGCATGCTCCACCTGTATTTCTTTTTTCCATGCTCTGCCAGCATGACACATGCAAGTCGAGTTGAGGACTGTGACACCGGTTAGGGTGGCCACCACATAGCAGCACCAACTGAGGCTGTGCGACATGTGAGTCATGTTCTACTTCATCCACACGAGCAACAGACATGTGAATCATTACTAATCACACATGCAATGCGAGTTGAGGATTGTGACACCGGCCGGCTAGGGTGGCCACCACATTGCAGCACCAACTGAGGCCGTGCAACATGTGAGTCATGTTCTACTTCATCCTCACGAGCACGAGAACAGCGTGGAAATCAACCAGATAGAGCATCGGCAGGACCCTGCGGCGATGCTTGTTCACCTCTAAGCTGCTTTGGACGACTCTGTTTTGCAGAGCATCGGGAGGAGCCGCATGAGAAGCACCTGCTGGAACGCTTCTAATGGGGCCCCAAGTGTCTGACACTCACCGGTTGTCTGTAGCTGTTTCTACTTTATAGAAAGCTTCTAATGCCTCCTGCGAGTAGACAGTTTTTGTGAAGCTTGGATCAAAGTTCGCGTGCTATTCTATTTCCAGATACCTCTCATTTCCACTTGTCATCGCCTCCTTCCCTGAGATAGGGTAAACCTCGTTAACTAATTTCACATCTTCCACTCCCCATAGTAGGACATAACTAAAGTGTTGTGCGAATGGTAATTTGGCTCCATCAGAAGAAATAGTGCCATGGTATATATTGGCCTGGAAAGAATCTTGGGATATCATGACATTAATTTTTCAGAAGAAAGGTGTATATTCATTGAGAGTAGCCGAATCATTATGGATTTGCTTGGGACACTGAATATCTGCGAGGTACATGCATGTGCCCAAGCACATGATTTTTGTCAGCCTAGGTCTGTATTGCAGTTTGATTGCGCAGCTGCCCCACAAAGCAGTATTCAAGCAACCGCCATACACGTGCATTTTATACTTGTCCATGGGCTTGGGGTACATGGCCACGTACAACGTGTACAACACTATACGTTCACGTGTCTAAAGAGAAACTTGCAGAATTGATGAATAGAAACTTGTGAATAAAAAGGTACAGCATTGAACGACAATAACCGTGCTCCACTTGTGATGAACGGCACTCAGTCACACAACAAGCACACTTCGATCACGCCCAGGCCTTTGATGCAGATGCCAGCTTCAGGCCTTACTCTAGTTATTCTCTAATGACGCACGCTAGCAAAACCTAACGATTTAACTCTACCTGCAAGTGATCACTAACAGCATGCAGCCAGCGACGAATGATGTGATGGCCAAAACTTGATCACGCACGAAGAATAATAAATCGACTAAGAAAACATTTATCTTTTGGATGCAACATAAGACATGCAGATGAAGACAGCTTCACGACCCATGCTGCGGGAGCCAGTTGTATTAGTACCCATGGCCACAAACATTTTGCGTGCAACCCATCCTTCCATGGGACCGACATTGCCGGCAACACAGAATGCTACACCTTCAACTTCTAACAACCTGATCAGACCTGCATCGCACTTCCTGGAGCAGCCCTTCCTGTCTCTATTATTGTTTGCAGTAGAAAATAAGACCTGATGTATCCATAATTCTTCCAGTGTGGAGCTCGGGCTGACGAAGTGGTGCTACTTTGTTCCCCAGTGCCTCTCATTCCCACGACGGTCAGTTCCATGGGCTATTCAATTCCACGGCAACCTTGTACTGCACCCAAAGAGTTGATAGCTAAAGTTTTTGGTGACTGATGACTTCTTGCCTTGGTGGTGGTGTTCACTCTCGGACCAGGGTGCCATGGTATATATTGGTCACAAAAGGATCAAGATTTTTTTTTTTTTTTTTTGATCTGTTACACATGCAATAGATGTTGCCTTCATTTTCAGCCAGTTTGGCATTAAATGTATGCATTTAATAATATCAGCTGGTGCAAAATAAGATTGTGATTCTTTCCATCATGTCTTGTTTCCCTTTATTACATAAAGTTTTTTTTGAAAAAATTGTAGTATTAGTAGGAACACAGTACGTAGCTTTTTTTTTAAAAAAAAAAACACATGGAATATGGCCGCACGCCGAGCATTGTTTTTTAAAAAAAGAAAACACATGGAACACATGGAACACATGGAACAGTGGACCTTGCTTCCCAGCGATTTGTTATTGAAAAAAAAAGAGACCAAACTACAATGGTGATAGCTAGGCGCTAACCAAGAGGAAAGTAGCTCTTACGTAAGGCTACCAGCTAGAAAGAGCTACAGGCAGAACAAGCTGCTGAACAAAATCCAAAAAATCTAAACTACAATTTTAGAAGCATCAACCATAATAAGCGCTACTAAAATTTTAACGCATGCATTCAGTCACAGATGTCTGCTACAGCTTCATAAGGAACTGGAGCAGCGGCACTTGTTGGAGCCGTTTCACAGGGGCGAATAGGCTTTGCGAACGAAGATTTTAGCCAATGCAAAGCATTCATGCAAAGATTTGGCAATTTTGTTTCCCGGTACATCTCATTTCCATCTATTATCAGCTCTCCTTGCATTCTTCCATTCCAAATAATATCCAGGACAGAGCTAATGTTCTATGTGAATGGTGATTCGATTTGATCCAAAGAAATGGCGATTCCAAATAATGCATACACGGGGCAGTTTGGTGGTGAATACTAGTTCTATGTTTTTCCTGGATACCTCTGATTTCTATCTCATCAGCTCCTTGCACCCTATCATTTCACACAATACTCACTACAAAGCTAGAGTTTTGTCTACGAGTGGCAATTGCATTCAGTCACAAGAAATGGTGCCATGGTATATATATTAGCGTCAAAAGAATCTTGACACATTATTACTTTTCCTTGCAAATAAACACATATTTATTCTCAGTAGGTGAGTCATCATTGTTCTGTTTGATTAGGACGCTGGAAAATTTTCCAGGTACATGCAAGCGCTCCCATGAAAACTATTTCATCGGCCTACGTCTGCATGGATGTTTTGCTACGCACCAACCTGACAGACAGCATTCAAGTAGCACCCATATGCATGAATTCAGAACTGATGTGTATATTGCAAAACAAAAACTGTTATTCTTTACTATCCAGGCATCTTCTGCTTTAATAAAATTGATTGTCAATCAATCAATCATCAATACATCAAAAATTGAGCTGGAAAGACACCAATGCCGCTGAAACGGACTCCTACACGTCACTCAACAGGGTTACAAAGATGATCTGTTCAATGAAACCATGGAGGAAGCAAATGAACTAAGGGAACTGTGTGATTGAAGAGATTCGTAAAATTCTAAGGACCAGCAGTTGGTGCAGTCGAGGTGCCTACCAAGTCCCTCACGAATGGAAGAAACAATGGCACTGACATCTCGGCTGAAGATCCAGATGCCGTACCTAGCTACCACTTGATATTTCGAATCTTCCATCTGCTAAGGGCCTGTGGAGAGAAACTGCCACCAAGGATGTTGACCAATTTTTGTGCCCATTGCATGGTCGTGGACGCACCTCCAAATCTGCTACCAGCCGCTGTTAGAGTTTAGAAACATGATGCATGATGGCCATGGTTCAGTTTGGGTTTCTTAGCAATTCTTTTTTTTTTTTTGCATCTTCCCTTGACAAATTTCTGCTTTATTGTTGGTGCACTAATGAAATCTTTAGGCTCCCCAAAATAGTTGTAGGATTAATGCAAGCTCAAGCCACTCGCGTGAATTCGCTTGATTTATGTGTGGACGCATATTTGCGATACTTCCAACTAGTAAATCTCACCATATTCATAAGCAGTTAGTAGGTCGTTGGTCTCAAGATATATTTTATTTCTATCAGAATAATAACAAACTGAATCCGAATTCTCCAAACCAGTAATACATGCCACACTGGTGGAACAAATTCTCCATTTTATTAGGAATGCGATTCATCTTGGGACATTCAGGAAAATTTCTGTTCTATTCCATTTCCCAATACCTCTCATCTCCATCTATCATGAGCTCCTTGCATTTTTTCCATTCGATGTAGTACTACCCAGGACAGAGCTAAAGTTCTATGCCAATGGTAATTTGTTTCGATCAGAAAAAATAGTGCCATTGTATATATTGCCCCCCTGAAAAGATTCTTGGCATATTGTCGATCAGTAGGAGAGTAATTATGGGTCACTGCAAATCTTCCACGTACATGCAGGTGCCCAAGCACATGATTTTTGTCAGCCTAAGTCTGTTGCTGTTTAACTGCGCAGCTGCCTGACAAGCAGTATTCAAACAACCCCCATATACATACATTCAATAATTATCCATATATTGCATAGTAAAATTGACACTCCTTTATAATCCAAGCATATTCTCCTTTATTAATTGAAATCATCAAATTCACTGCCAAAGAGTTATTTAAATGGTGAAATCAATCAATCACTTCTACATCAAAATTGAGTTGTAAAGATGCCTGGGCTGCAGATGTTGGAGCAGGGTTACAGATCGAGAAGAGCAAATCTAGGAACCCTTGTTGGACTTATTAGGTTAATACAGCTAGGATGAGACCATGAACCCACAAATAGTCTTTATTTTTATCGATTTTGTTGGAACCCGCAAAATTAAGACCATTTGTAGGCTGTGGAGAAGCCTGCTTGCATTCCTAATAGCATTTAGTGGACATAGGATTCTTAGGACCGGGGTGTTTCAGTAATGAAATTTTCATGCCAATATTTAGAAAAGGTCCACCGCTAGAATAGATGAATTAAAAGAAATTTAATTAATCAATTGATTGATGCCATCTTTTTTAATTGTTGTGAGCTGCCCATTAACATTTGTATTCGTCAGTCTCCTACAGAGATCGTATGCTTAATTTGTTCTTTGATTACATATTGGACAGGCTTGCTCCAAGAGGATATGCAGAAACAGGTCTCCGTAGGCGCAGAAGTGATCAAGAAGACAGCTCTAAGCTTCCACAAGCAACATGTTCAGGCGGAGGGTCAAGACAAGCAGCTGATCCCCTACAAGAGTTAGATGGTGGTTGATGTCGACGTCCTTGAGTGTATCCAGGATCAAGGTCGTCTGATTGAAGAAGCAGGAGCACGTGCTTCAGAACTCCCAGCAACAAACAATTACTAGCTGCTAGGCTGTTTTTTGTTTCCTTCTTGGCCGTCTGGTGCCAATGCTTTTTGTATCAGACTTGTCTTATAAGGGTCCTTTTCTGATCTTGCGAGGAGTCGGCCCCCAGCTTAGTTCCCTGGGTGAACGAGGTTGGGGGGTGGGAAAAACGATCTCAAAAGTAGAGCAGTAGCAACAGTAACGATCAGACTTTGTAATTTCGTTGCAATCGTAATGAAATTCGGGTTTACCGTTGTGGAAAAAACATTTGTATTCGTCGTGGAAATTGATCTATTGCATTAGCTTTTTGATAAATGGTACTGGATGTCATATCATCTCGCACAATCAAATAGCCAGGTAGGGTTAACAGGGTTCCTTTGCTATTTATCTCCCATGACAAATTGTATTTGTCAGATAGATGTCATTCATCCCCCATACATGACACAACACACAGACCAGCAGAATGGGTTAACACGGTTACTTTGCGATCTCCACAAGTGTCACGAGCTTCTGGATTCATTCCCCGGTTCGTCTTATGCGCTGACATTTCAGGCGAAGCTAACAAGAACAATCTGGTTCTATGTTTTTCCTTGGTATCTCTCATTTTCGTATCATCGGCTCCTTGCGTTCTACCATTCGACACAAGTCTAGAGCTAAAGTTCACATGAGTGGCAACTCGATACAGTCAGAAGAAATAGTGCTATGGTATATATATTGGCCTCAGATCAAAAGAATCATGAAACATCATTACTTTTGTTTGCAAAAGAACTGTCACATACTTATTCTCAGTAAACCATCCATCCGGCTGGGATCATCACGAAATTGGATAAGTTTTATCTGCATGTGCAAAAAAAATCCTTTTCATGTAGTATTGACTGCATCCCGAATTACCGACCTGCACTATGCATTGGACAACCAAAGGAGCCTTGTAGTAGAAGTGAATTTATAGGGTTGCCTACGACTTTCACTTCACTAAAAAAATTAAAGGGGCAGTAGTGTGTTCAGTTCAGACATTAAATTAATAGGCATGGCTGCAGAGCATGTGCCCCGATGTTTGAGTTTATATTTTCATGAATCCATAGTACCAATAATAATTGGTTCAAGGGCCCAGCATGCCTATAAAATGATGTTTACAAGCACAAGCTCCAGAAGCATAGGTTTAGAACCATTAGGTTACTGCTGAGGTAAATTCAAAAAAAAAAAAAAAAAAAGTTTACTACTGTGTGGTAGGACTTTCAGCTCTGGCTGCGAAATGATAAAACAAAATGTTGCAATAGCATGGTATCTATAAAGACATGTAGGTTTGAGAGCATCAGGATGCCAAAATGCTTGAGATTCCCTTCCACTCCAACAAATCTGCCCCTGCCTACTCTGCAGGCTTCGGTATGTATCAGTGCATACACTGGACAATTATTAACTATCGAATATATTTATTGGGAAATTAAGTGTATTGTAGTAAAATTGTCTGTAATTCCTGGGGCCTCACAGGTCTGTTCTTCAATTCTCCAGGTTTCCACATAGTCATTGACAAATGTTGGCATCCCAGTGCGACGCTGATCGGGTCTTCATGGCTGCATATACCTGGTACCTCTGGATACATTGAATCACACTTCCATCTCACTAGTACCGAAAAACTACTTCCGTGGCGGGTAAAATAACATCGTTAGTGGCGGGCATGGCTGCCCGTCACTAACGAAAGGTCACGGATAATCGTGGCCTTCTGGTGGCGGGCGGCCATGCCCGCCACGATTTACGGCGTGGCGTGGCGGCATAACGCGCCGCACGCGCTAAAAATCTTATCCGTGGCGGGCGCCGTACCGCCACGGATAAGATTTTTAGCGTGGCGGGCGCGTTATGTTGCCCGCCACGACTTGAATTTTTTTTTTTTAAAAATAAAATACCATATATATATATATATATATATATATATATATATACATATATATATACATATATATACACATGTATCAATCCATACACACATATATATAAGACAGACATGTACTCTAATATACATCATATATACATATATATACATCGATTCATATATACAAGTTTCACCGATCGATCGATCGATCCATTAGTTCATATCTAACATGTACTAGTTTCAATTACAACATATCCATACAAACATTGTGAGCTATATGTTGACTGGATGAAGATAGTCCTTAAGACCTAGCTCTTCCCATCTCCTTAGCGGCCCAAACTCTAAAGACAGCCCAGCTCACCATCCCAATTGAACTACGGTTGTTCTTCGTGAGCTACCATGTCTAGAACGAACTTGCAGATGTCTGCTACTGTGCGCCTGAACCGCATCTCGTCACTTGCATTTTGTATCACCCCTGTGAACTTGTTTCTTGCGTCCTTGAGCTGTCGGTAGCTGGATTTGTACCTTTTGCAGGCCCGGAGGTACTCACAGACGAAGAATCCACACAAGTTTGATCTGTATGGTTGTTTGAGGCACTGCACACAATAAACCCAGTGTTATTAGTAATATCGAAGCTATAGCTAGGTAGTCGCATTACAAAGAAAAACTATGTTTCATTTACGCATCGGGAAATTTCGCTGATTTTGAGTCTATCTCCATTGCGCTCCTTACCCTTATACCGATCGTCGATCCCAGCAGTTCGGATCCTTCAAGTATTTCTTGTAAGCGCTGTATGAAATGCACTATATTGTCAACGATATATGATATTCGACTCTAGTAATTGAATAAGGAGTTCATCGATCACTTACAATTTCAAGATTTTTTCGAATTGTCGGTAGCCGTGCGGGTTCGTGCCTCGTAGTGAGTCAAAGATAACGGCCCTCCGTCCCCGAGGAAAGATCATGAAACAGATCCAATGTCCTACCATCCCTATTCCATATTGGTAAGGCGCCGGAATACACGAGGCCCATTTTCCTTGACCTTTTTCATCACCGATATGACGTGAGTTCGCTACCTCCAACTTCTTAGCTCTTTCATTCTTATCCCAGATCTTACGCCTTTCCTCGTCCCGTCAAGTTGACCAGGTCGGGATGGTCCGCTCTTAGCTTATAACCGACGATCTGTCTCTCACGGATGTGCCATGGAGAGAGGTAAAGAACACCACTGTTTAACTGGGGGCTGCATCGGCGCACAACCTACAAGGACATGTGGTCGTGGCATAGGTACCTTTGAAAGAAAGAATCTATATACGGATGCAAGGGACATGTGCAAGTAAAATTGTGCTTACATCGTAAACAAGGTGACTTGGGCAACGTCAAGGTCCTGTCGACGAAGTAGTCTCGACATGTCTTCGAATGTAATCGAGAACCGGAGCTCGGTGTGGTAGTGGAAGCACTCCTTAGGAAGAAGGACACCGGCTATACAATCCACGCTTTGCGACTCCATGTACCATGCATGGAACTTCCGAGTCTCCCCGTCCCGGCATCGATGAGCTGGGCCTTTGGGATCATGAACTTTCCAAACTCGAACGAGCCGGGCATTCGTCCGTGACAAACCCCCTTATAAGGTGGGGATTTTGGCCTGCAAAAGCGGCGGTACAAATGTTACCTAGGGTTGCAAAAGGAGTAGCTAATAACTTATTACAGCTCGTTGTTTCAGCGGTGCATACCTTTTTCGGATTGAATATCTATTTCTTTGGGCCTCCCGGGTGGCGGGTACTTGGGTGCTGCGACCTCCTCTTCATCGAATGTGTGCTTCTTCGGTGCCGGAGGGCATTTGCTAGGTCGAGCTTTTCGCTTCCCCCGCACTTGAGGTGTTGTCCATTGGAGGCCTTGAGTGTGTAGACGGGTGTCTCGCTCCCCACTCGCCTCAGGACTTGGCACCCAGTTTTTCGCCGATTGCTTCCTCGTATATCGGCTGCTCCTCATGTGCCGGCTCCCGAGGTGTCGGCTCCCGAGCTGCCGGCCCCGAGGTGTCGGCTCTTGAGGTGTCGCTCCTTAGGCTCCTCAGGTGCCGGATCAGAGGTGCCGCCTCCTTAGGGCTCCTCAGGTGCTGGCTCCTTCGGTGCCTCGGCCCCGAGGCTCGCCTTGTGCCGGGTCCTTAGCAGGGGGTACCGAATCATAAGGAGGGTCGTTGCCTCCGCCGTCCCCCACCATCTTCATCATCGTCGGAAGAGTCACCATAGGGCCCGGTGGCGTACTCGGGTCCGTCATTGTCTTCTTTGGCTCCTAGAGTGGCCGTCAACGTCGACATATTCAGCTCAATGTCCACCTTCGGCCCACAGCGTTGTAACCGAGCAGCTCCTAGAGTGTTCACCTCGCTATGACCGGGATAGTCCAGCTCCTAGTCTTCATGTTCGGCGCCACGAACCCAATGTTGACTTCAAAGACATTCTGGAGGGATCTCGTGCGCTTCAAACTCTTTTGCAAGATCCGGGAGGAAATACCACCCCTTGGCCACTACCTTCCTCTTGCCCAACCTACCGAAAGGTATCAACATATTGCATGGTGTCTCTTCGGTGATATCATCCACCGGGTCCTCGCTCGGGCCAAGAGCGAGGTGCTTCTGGGGTTGCCGGGTGGGCACTGGCATACCAAATTGCCACGTAACATCCGCTTCCGGACTTCGACCATCCGGGGGTCGTTGCTCGTGAGGGCCTCTTTGATGGACTGTGTGATCATTTGCTGCAAGGCCTCATCACGCCCTTCCTGTCTCCAACCCTCCTTGTACCTCCGCCTCGTGTGATGCGAGGCAGCATCACGACCGCCACGAGCCCACCGTCGCCCAACTCTTCCCGAGCTCATGCCACGGACGCGCCGTGATGCTCGGGGTTTCCCAAGGCCATCGCCGGTGGATCGTGTCCCCGACGAATCTCGAGGGTCCCGCTGGTTGTTCTTAGCCGTAGTGGCCTCTATGACCATCTTCTCGACCTCCTTCATCCGGGCTTCGGCCTCTCGGCTTCTTGGGCTTGTGGGCGTAGAGGAAGTCCCGGGTCCTTTCATCACAGCCCTCATACGGATCCGGCTCTCCAGCTTCCTGTCTTTTCCTTTCTTCCGCCCGCCACGCCGGCTTGTGTCCGGCGTACCCAACACCGCCCAAGTAGTGGGGCGCTTTGTTCCGTTTGGCTAGCTCGAGAACTTCTCGCTCTTCGCCTTTGCTTCGGGCGTGTTTAGCCTTTGCGTAACTCTCCCCATACTTCTTTCGAGAGATCATGGTGTACTTGGTGAAGGGTAGGCGTCCTTTCTTGTAAAAGTCTGCGTTGAGCCTATACTTCCGCCCCGAAGCTTCTTCCTGCGAGGAAGTTTACATGTTTGCTCCACCTTTTTTCATATCGGCCCCCCCTGATACCGGAACCCGTTCGAAACCTCGCCAAACACCCATAACTTGTCGTTGTCGGGGACGGCTTTCCGCCTTCGATAAGAATGGAGACCTTATCCTTCACAAAACACGACACCCGAGTGCTGTACATCGCGACGACTTGGGAGGCAGCGGTGGCTCGCCCTCGCGGCCCCAACTCTTGAATGACAAGGACCTCATTGATCTTCTTGTGCCTCCCATGGTCTCCCCTTCTCCGCTTCGGCTTGTCTCCCTTTGCTTTGCCCGAAGAGGTCGCCGTGGGCGGAAGGGGGGTTGTTGCCTCGAGCCGCTTGTGGAGGGAGCGGTGGCAGGTCGTTCAGCCGTACTTCCTTAACCCGACGCGCTTGCTTGAGGCTTCATCCCTCGGGTTGAAATTAGGATCTTCTTCCTCCCTCGGTACATTTCCTTCTACCCTTACACGGGCTATAATGACGCCCGCTTGGGAACCGCGAGAAGTGCTAGAGTCGCCGCCACTTCCGTTGCTAGAGCTAGGCGACTCCCATTCAAGCCGAGGTTGTTCTTGTTCATTCGCCTTTCAAGCCGAGGCTGTTCTTGTTCATTCGCCATTTCAAGCTACAAATATATAGTGCTTTAGTACTATAGTATATAGGAGGAGTACACAAGCGTAATTCAAAATTGCGGAAAGAGAGAAATAAAAAAGATTGGCTCAGATATAGCCCCCTTGTGATCACATCGCTTCTAAACTGGTTGCTTTGTACAAGCCGTCCCTAGTTTAGAAGCTTCCAAGTATAGGGGACATTCAATCATCATAGCCGCTGCCTCAGCCCCAATAATTAAGTTCATTTCATTGCATATATGCCACCGCGTCAGCATTGATAAGTTTAAGGGGTTCCACATCATTGCATAAAAGGGTTCACATCTCAAAAATGATAGTAAGTAGAGAGAAAAGAGTAGTAAAAGGACAAATTAAACATGACATTAGCGTTCACATCTCAAACAGCCAAATTTAAAAATAGGGAGCAGAGGTAATTTGAAACCAAGCCAATATATGGAATTAAACATGACAAATAGGCATGTCCAAATTAAGGAAAACCATGACTTAGGTTCTAGCCAACAGCACTAGCAAATAGCCAACAGCACTAGCAAATAGGTGTCCAAATTACAGCCCCATGACATATATACAGAACTCAAGTGAGGAATTAAGACATGTCCAAATTAAGGGGAAAAACCATGACTTAGGTTCTAGCCAACAGCACTAGCAAATAGGTGTCCAAATTACAGCCCCATGACATATATACAGAACTCAAGTGAGGAATTAAGGCATGTCCAAATTAAGGGGAAAAACCATGACTTAGGTTCTAGCCAACAGCACTAGCAAATAGGTGTCCAAATTACAGCCCCATGACATATATACAGAACTCAAGTGAGGAATTAAGGCATGTTCAAGTGAGCTAAGCATGTCCAAATTACAGAAAATTAAGGCATCTCCAAATTACAGAAAATCAGAGTACTAGCAAATAGGTACAACAGCCCCATGCCAAGTCTAATTTGGAAATTAAGTCAAATCCATATCAACAGCCAACAGTCCAACATATATCGGCTAAAAATGGCAGCAAGTAGAGAAATTAGGCCCCAATAGAATGAGTATATCTCCAACAGCCAACACTAAATAGGACAATATTGACATGTGAGGAGGAGCAACAGCTAAGTATCAACCAAGGCAGCTAAGCCTGAAAGGCCAACATATGACAGTAGGGGGTCCAAAGGCCAACATATGACAGCAAGTAGAGAAATTAGGCCCCATTAGAGGCAACTAAATCACAGGCACTAGCTCAGGCAGTGACCAATGCCTAGGAGGCATTAGATTATCCAATTTTGCTCAGTGACAAATGCATCGCTTAATTATTGCATCAAGCTCGGTGACATGCATCATGGGCAGTGACAAATGCTCAGTTAATTAGTGCATCACAGGCAGGGCATCACAGGCAACTTGACATGGCAAAGTAGTAAGACAGGGCAATTTGAAAAGCTCACAGTCCAAATGGAGACAGGGGATGGTCACCGATGAGTAGCACGGAGGAAGAGGATGGAGATGGAGCAGTCTGTCGCCGGCGAGCACCGAGAGGGGTCACCGACGAGCACACCACGCGACGACAGGTCGCCGACGAGCACCACGAGAACCAAGTCCGACCAAAGGCAGCACCACCACGCGCGGACGGTCGCCGACTTCTTCTTGAAAGGAACGGCCGGGCGCTTTTTCCTCCGCTTTATCCCTCTCTTTCGCTTCTTTGTCTTGGAGGTGCCGTCTTCCCGATCATCGTCTTTCTTCTTCTTCTTCTTTCCAAACTCGCACTCCAACTCCTTCACCATGTCAAACACCTTCGGACCATAACTAGTCGGTCCGGCCGAGGTTTCGACTCGCCCTTGTTGTCAAAGTACACATTCATTTTTGCATCTCTCGTACCTATGCTTTTGCAGACGAAGCGTCTCCAGGTTCCATGTACACGGTTTCGTGGATCCCTTTAGGTAAGTGGAGCAGGTTTTTCTCGATGCAAGCTACACAAAGCGGTCTTCCCTTTAATCCCGATAATGAAAACAGCCGGGTAATCGGTGATGGTGACAAAGATGATGGCACGAAGAGTGAACTTCTCCTTGCGGTAAGCATCAACCATGCTGACCCCATCATCAAACAGTACCGCATCTCCTCCATGAACGGCTCCAGAACACATCTATATCGTTCTTGGGCTGCTTTGGTCCAGAAATGAGCATGGTGAGCAAAACATACCGCGCTTTTGACAAAGATGTGGAGGTAGATTGTACATGGTGAGGACGGCCGCCACCCGCGCGTCTTTGTGCGTCTTTGCTCAGTCAACGAATGGGTTCATTCCGTCGGTACTCAATGCGAACCGAACGCCCCGGGCTCCTCTCGCAAATTCAGGGTAAGCGGCGAAAGTCTTGCCACCGCTAGCATCCGAAGGGTGCCGTAGCTTCCCGTCATCCTTCACACGATCGCTAGATGCATGCCACGTCATGTGCTTAGCATCCTCGGGGTTCCCATCACTACACCACAACACCGAAACACCAACTGACCATCTGACGCTAAAGATTTTTTTTATCAATGGAGGATCTGACGCCAAAGGTTACCTACAGACGATCTGACGCTAAATCTTTGTTTACCAATGTGCTGTGTGACGCTATAGATATCATGATTTCACGTCGCCGGTCCTCGACCCTAAAACTATTTACAACCTCGCTCCATCTGACGCCAAAAACATGGGCCCATGAGGGCACCGCTTCCGCTGAAATTTTAGATGGGCGCGCATAAATTTTAGCCTGGCCCATTAGAAACCCTACACCCCTGGTTCACTCCCACCCCACGCCGCCCAAACCAGCCGTCGCCGCCCCCCATCCAAAAATCTCATCACGAGCGCCCGCGCTGCTCCCTCTTCCCCTCGCCGTCCCCAGGTGCGCGCCGGCCGCCCCGTCACACTCCCACCCCCCCCCGCTCCTCCCCGCTGCCCCGCTCCCACCCCCGCCGCTCCCCCTTCTACCCTCGTTGCCGCCCCCAGCTCCCTCCCACCCCGCGCGCCCACGCCCACCGCCGCCGCTGGCGCCGTGATGCCGAAGAGCCATGCCCCGGTCCCGCACCGCCCATCTACCCGAAACCGGAGGATTTGGACGGAGGAAACCTCGCCACCTTCGTCCCTCCATGCTTTGGCGGAGGCCCGCAGATGCGGATCCCCAACCCCGCAACCGCCAGATGCGGATCCCCACCCCGGCAGCCAGCAGCCGGGCGTGCTCGGTGTGCTCTACGTGGTGGCAGCCCGCACATCTCCCACGCCGGCATCCTTCTCGTCAATGGATCCTGGGCACAGATCTGCCACATCCACTGAAGCTTCAGCGCCCTCCGACATCGATGCCGCGTAGCCAGCCTTGTAAGTACATGACGGCTCCCTTTCCTTACCGGTCCCAAACTTGCCATCTTCGCCGAGCTGCTTTGGATCGAACCAGTGGCATCCACGGGTATTAGCATGTGTTGGCTTGGTTCTTATTGATGTGCACGTGGATTACTCCTAGTACGTAAGTGTTGAAGAACTCTAGTTCTTGTCTTCTAGGCTTTAAAGTTTCCAGTGTTCTGATGTGTGGATCTGACAGCAGAATGAATGGTAGCGGCAAGGGATCAACTTGCCATGGATGTAGAAAGTCATAGATACAATATAGTCTTAGATTTGTCCTGTTTTAAAGATATTATTTAGCTCCCAAAATGACATGGTAATTCTCTACATGTTCTACCAATCTACCTTATTGCAAAGATATTATTTAGCTCTCAAATTTTTCCTGGTTTAAATTTGAAAAATATATGTCAAGATTTGTAATCCAATAATTATCATCAGTTATCTATATTTAAGTCCCCAACTTTTCTTATGCTCATATCCTCATACTCATGTCTTTTCTGAAAATGCAACTGTTATAATGATGGAGCCAAAATCTTAAAGTGCTGACATAGATTTCTTGTAGTGTAAACATTCAAACAAATGATTGCTTTGGAATCTTAGCCTGCACTGTCGTGCATGTTTATGTAGGCCACAGGATCAAGTCTTGCCTAGATTGGATTTTAGTGCTTATATGGATAATCATTTCATAACCAAACATGGATCCACACGTGAGTTTTGTACATGGAAAGACTAGGTACTAGATAGGGTGGCTGGGAGAACAGGGGATTGAAATGATCAAAGTGACTAAGTGCACGCGTAATTGCTTATTATAATAACGACCAAGCCAACTGATGATATCTTTGCTGGTAAAAGGGGGAACTGGTATATCTCTGCAGGTTGTATTTCTTTTATTTAAGCCTTACTGATTCCAACAATGCTTCGCTCTGGTATTTTGTTTTAGGATGACAATAATGATAATGAGGTTGATATCAGTAAAAATTGGATGGGAGTTGTACTAAGTAGAGTTCAGAACTAAGTAGACTTCAGTGTAATGGTTGAACACTTTTTCCCTGTGGATACCAGCACCTTTAGTAGTCTTATAGTTAATTTTTGTTCTATTTATTTGAACATGATTGACATAAATAAATGTTTGACTCATTTGTAGAGAGCACAGCTGAGAGCATTTGCTTGTCCACCATTCTTGGTGTGCACATTGTTTCTAATGACAGTTTTGCTCGGATGCAGTAGCACTGCAGAACACAGCGCCCAAGTGGCAGTGTGCTCACCAGTTTGGGATGATGGAATCCAAGGTGCTCTTAGGATATCTATTATTTAGCAAACTTCAGTACCTTTGTGTTGCATATCTGGTGAATTGAATGCTGATTTTGAAATATACTTAGGATATCTATTACTTTGTTTCCCACAGGTCCATGTTAGTACTACTGATCATGCCCATCTCTATCTCAGGTAAGTAACACAACATTGGTGCGAGTACATATGTAAGTAACCCGACATGCTGCATGAACTATTTTTTATTGGTGCCATTTAACCTAACATGCTGCATGAACTATGGTAAGTAACACAATATTGGTGCCATTTAACCCGACATGCTGCATGAACTGTTTTTATATCAAGTACATATGTTTTGCAGTTCTCATTTCTAAATTAGCACTATTTTTCACTTGCAGATTGCTTATCCGGATACCCTATGTATACTGGATTACCAAAGTGAGAGCTAGGTGAGTAATTAACTTCAAGCCCTTGCAAAAGAAGTCTCACACAAAAACCATTGTCAGCTCATATGTGTATAATTTTGTATCTTGCTTGCAACTATACCTTACTTTCTGATATTACTATGTATATTTCATTTTTTCCTGAATGAAAACTTGAAGAAGCCATTGGAGTCTCATCACTGATGCATATCAGGAGATTGTGATAGTGTTACAGTTTACATTGGACTTACAAGGAGATTGAGATATAAATTACATGCTAACAGAAACTTGCTCTGTAAAACTGGTCATAGATTGTTGCATGAACAATGTTCCTAATTAAACATATCTGTGCTTGTGATAGGTAAGGGAATGCAGGAAGAATACTTGCAAGACACCATCCGATACACCTCTCAATGGCACTGCAGGTATGTCCCTAAATTTACATGTCAAAATGTTTCATCTTTCCTGTACAAACCTAGTGACCAGCTGAAAAAATCTATTGACCAACTATGGCATGGACACACAAATGGTTCTTCCTCTTTCAAGTTTTTATTTTCAATTTCATCAACTTTGGCTAGTACTTCATGAGATCATCTAGTGTCCTGTACACACACACACAAATACCATGAGATGGTCCCGTACACGCACACACAAATGCTCCTTCCACTTTCCCGTACTTAGCTATGAAAGATGGCAATAAATAGGGATAATTTTAAAGACAATTTCATCAACTTTGGTTGCTGATATTAGTTAAGTAGAAAATAATTACCTCCTAGTCACGACACCAAGACTACAGTTAAGGTCAAATGGCCTTGATGGGTCCTTGCAGTAGCCTAAGTGGTGACATAAGCTTGTTGTTGGTCCGAGTTTTGACACAAACACTCATTTGGCGATGTCTAACTCTCGCTTTTACATTATAAAAACATGTAATTTGGTTTCAGTTTCTAGAAAAAAGGATGTCTACACTTGGCTTGTTACAAACTTATATTGCACAATAGCTTCATATATTTTATTCACTTGTCTAATTACATGGTTGTTATATTTTTTCGAAGTGCTAGGCGGTCTTTGGCTTGAAGTTCTAGAAAGGGTTCTCCAACCTAGTGGATGTACTATTATTGCTTTTGATTTTTGAGTTACTTGAAATGATTGTGCACAAACCATAGTATGTTAATCGAAAAATACTAAGATTGCTTGTTGCAATAATGCAATGTGGATTGGATGTAATCTTTTGGTGCTTGACTTTGGATGATCCAAACAGTGTGCAGGACAAGATTGCATGTTATATATATTGACCTTCATGCAATGTATGTGTGTATCTTTATGTGATTGAACATGAATCTTTATGTGTGTATCTTTTATATATATATATATATATATATATATAGACCTCCAAATTGTATTTTTTTTTGTTTGCTTATTTATGGCCCCGTTGAACAATGACGCTATAAATGGATAGATCGTTGGATGATCTCGACGCTATATGTGTGCTAACATAGCATCGGACGCTAAAGAACAGCAATGGATGGTCCGACGCTAAAATTATTCAGCCATTAGATTGTCCGACGCCATAAGTGCCTGGTCCGACGCTAAAGATTTTTAGCGTCGGGACTTACAAATGTCGGTGACGCCCCGACGCTATATGTGTTCGGCCGATCATTTGAGGTCAGTATGTGGCTTTTAGCATCGATCGTTGGGTGCTAATTAGGGTGTTGTGGTGTAGTGCATAGAGAGCCCGCAGGCGATCGCTGACCGGAAGGTACCACATTGACAGCCGGATGTTTCCTCTGCGTGTAACCTTCCTCTTCCTCGTCTGGCGTTGACATGATCTTCTTTCGGCATCGCACCGGTTTTCTTCGCCCCCTTCTTCTTTTTTTTTCGCCCGTCCTGTTTCCTCATCGACGTCATCGCCCACGCGACATCCGGCATTCCGCTTGTATCGACTAGCGCCACAAAGGCGGACAACTGGTCAAATTCTCGTATTGATCGCCCCGATATAGGATACGATGGTTGGGGCGAGGCATCGAACTTCTTCACTTTCATCGCCACTTTGGCGGATCAACTTCTTAGCGCGATACGTGCTAGCGTGAACCTTGTTAGGCGATGGATACGTGGAGGCCGGGTAACTTACGAGCTCATTGAAGCTAGTGTCGGACCAGCCATGGCGAGACTTCAACATCGGCAAGTTCGTAAAACTCGGTGCCGTGCAACCCCGCGGACTGTCTTTTGTAAAGAGGATCAACTGGCCGCTGCTTCATCTCATTTGAAGTTTTCCAACCATCTCGGGGCACCCAAACGTAATGTCGTCCTCACCGAAGTCGGTTGACCAAATCTTCAAAAACCCGTACATCCTCGGGGCTGCGTCATAGGATTCTCCCGCTGTCCTCCCCTCCACCACCACCACCGTCATCGTCGTCATCGCCGGCGTCGGCCCGTGGTTTCGAACAAATCGATGGAATTGGACCGGCCGGGTGGACTTTTCTGTAACCGCATCGGCCGGGGGACTGCACGGTACTCGATCGACGGTGGATCGAAGGGTGGAACTTCTTCGCCGTGAAAAGTCCGAGACTAAATAGTCACCGAAGCCATGCATGATCGCTCGTTGAATTATCTCGCCAGTGTCGCCGCTCGAGCAACAAATTTCTTCACCTCGTCATAGTATGCGTCATCAACCCTCTTCATCTCATACATCCAGGTGGGCTCGGTGCCTCTCCATCCCGATCGATCCCCCGCTCTTCCAAAGAGCTTAATTAGTGCCGTTACATAGTACTCAAACCAAAAAAAAAAAGAGAAGAAGTCCCACCATAGATCTAGATCTAGAGAAAGGCGTTTTCTCCTCCAAACCAAAAAAAAAAAAAGATGAAGTTACACCGTAGATCTAGATCTAGAGAAAGGCAGTTTTCTATCTCCTCCAAACCAAAAAAAAAAAAAAAAAAATTCCACCATAGATCTAGATCTAGAGAAAAGGCAGTTTTCTCTCTCCTCATGTCTCTAGATTTAGAGGGGATGAAAAAGAGGGAAAGAAAGATTAAAAGAGGCATTAACTGACCAATTAGTGTCTTCTCCTCCACCAAATCAAAGCCAAAACACCCAAATTAAAGTTTTTGTTAGTTTTGGATCAAAACCTCCCCCCCACAAGAGTTGGAAGAGGAAGTTTGTGGAGAAGATGAAGAGGCGGCCGTCCGTTATATAGGCTGCACTGGCGTGGCGGCGCCCTAATATGCCCGCCACGCAAAAGAAGCGAGACGCAGCGTGGCGGGCGCGCAACGCGCCCGCCACGCAAAAAGATCATCTTTGCGTGGCGGCGCGCGGCGCCGCGCCACGTAAAGAGCGCCCTCGAGCCCGGGCCAGATCATTTCCGTGGCGGGTGCAAATTGTGCCCGCCACGAAAAGATCTCGCCCTGCTCGCAAAATCGAATCGGTAATAGTGTCTCGCCAAGCACTGTTGGAGACAATGAAAGTTCTCGTCCTTGAGCGCAGAACCGTTGATGCTTCATCTGAATGCACTTTGGCCTTATGAACTGATTTTGCCGGTTGTCTGTTGTGCTAAAGCTTGAAGTTATGGTGCTCTGGCGATGGTTTTCCTTGTTTGTTGCTGTCTGGACCTGCGTGTCCTGGTTACCTGTTATCCGTTTGGGTGCTTGGTCTTTAATAGAAATGGGGTTATCCTCGCATCAAAAAAAAAAAAAAAAAAAAAAAAAAGCTCGCTAGCGCTGGTGCTAGGCTTAGGGGCCTAGGGAGTACAGTGGCCTCAGCACTGGTTTGGTGTAGTTACATGCCCATGAAAAATATGGCGGCTTTCATGCCAGGTCTTTTCGTGCTTGGTGACGGACCACAGAATGAGAAACTCAAGCTCAAGCCCTGTGGTAACCGTGGATAATAGTGTAAGTGTTAGCGTGCTGGGATGGGAAGTTAGCTGACTGTACAATTTTAAAAAATCGTGAAATGTGCACTGCCTTGTAATAATATGGTATACAAAGTTTGCTAAATGGAGTAAAAAATGCTGTTTTAGATTATGAGTGACTTATGATTTTTCTAATTCCGTGGAGAGTTAATAAATGTTACAGTATAGCCAAGAATGACCAATGGGTATAGATGTCCAGGACGTATGTTCAGGCCAAAGGGTATGTATAAGCTGAACTTTTGTACACCACAATTTGCTTCGCTTGGAAAGTACCGTATCAGTAATTCGTCCAATCTTTTTCTTCCGCATCACACAGAGTTTGATGCTCCAAATAATACAGCAACCATCATGCAAATTAGATGTATTATAAAATGCTCCAAAGTACACATGAGGCTGACATAGAGCAAGCTATACATGAGCCTGACTCTCATTGTATTGTGCATTGGATAAAACGGGGATGCCGAATGCATGAGCAGCATGCTCGAAACGTGGGTGACCTAGGAAGGTTGGTGTCACATGTCAGAATTGGGCCAGCCATGGACGGGCTAGAGGGCCCAACCGCCACGGCCGGCTCAATGGTGGGGCGTGCACGTGGGCAGGGCGCCGCCGCCGCCGCCACCGCCACACCATCACTATCTTCGCCCTTGCCGACATCAAGTTTGGATTAAATTAGAACATTTTTGTGTGAAAGAGATACTCCAACTCTATAAGGAAATCTCTGATTAGGATATAAATATGATTGCTTGTAAAAGGTATTCCAAACTCTATAAGGAAATCTTTAGAGAGATTGATTGGATTACAAGTCTCATAGGAGGGCCATATAAATAGGGAGTATGTAATTTCTTTGGGGCAAGCAATAAATCTTAGTTCCATGTCTTCCTGTTCCAACCGCCACCGCCGCCCTATCCCGCACGCCTGCCGCCACCGTTCCACCACACTACCATGCCACCACTGCTCTCTCCTCCTTTCCCTCCCTCCCTAACCGCTCCCAACCGCCCCCAACGCCGCCTTCACCATCACTCCGCCCGACGAAGCTCGCCATCGATCGCGTCACCATCGTCGGAATCCATCCGTTTTGTGACGGCTAGTATCCGGAGATCAGGACGATTCCCACCACCCATGGCTTCCTAGATGAGTGAGTTTACCAAGGTTCTCAAGGAGCTCCTTGACGACAACTACGCCAAGATCGAACGCCACTTCGACGAAATCGAGTCCCGCCTTCGCCGCATGGAGTACCTCTACGCCAACCCCAAGATTCAGGTACCCCCCCACTCTGCTCGACGATGACGACGGTGCTAGAGGACAACCTAGCGGCAATCGCTGCCACTGGCCAGGGGGCGTCCTAAGGTAGCTACCCCAGGCGCCACCTCTGCCCCTGGCGACGCCATCAACGAGACGACTCCACGCTTGCCACCCTCCAACCGGAAGAGGGAAGTGACGTCATCTAGGATGACACCGGCCGTCACCGACATCGCCATCGACAACAACTTCGGCACCGGTCGCTTCTTCCTCTCCACCGACACCTGCACCCGCACAGAGCTCGAGGCGGCCCAGTTGTTGCCACCCGCGGCGTCCCTGCAGTAGGTCACCGGACCACCCGCCCCTCACTATGCGGCACGCTGGAGGTACCGCATTACGACGGTAGCGACAACCCCGACCTCTGGATCAACAAGATGGAGTTTCCCTTCGGCGGCAGCGGGATGGATCCTAAGTTCTACGCCTAGTATGTTGCTTTCCATCCGATAGGTGCTTGCTGTGGTCCGGTTCCCGCATTGTCCTAGAGGAGACCATTGGTTGAGTGGGATGTCTTCACGTGCTAATTGTAATGCGACTTCGGGCCACCCATCGACAAGAACACCATGGCCGAGTTCACACCTCCAACACAGGAGGGTGAGATGGATGACTACATCGATGCCTTCGAGGCCTATGCTACATGCATGGACCGTGAGAGCCAGCTCCACCGCATCGGCCTCTTCATCGGCAGCTAACATGACACTCTTTGCCGAGCACTCGAGTGGTACGTGCCATGTACAATGCATCAGGCCATTGATCTCGCACGGCGCCACGATGCCCACCCCGATGATGAGCCACCAGTAGCTACGTAGCCTTGGCGGATAGGGCACCGTAGAGGCCGCGCCTTGCATCGGCCATGGAGGCCATCGACGGCCAAACGGAGATCGACCTCCTCACTGAGCTGCGCCTGGGAGCAATGATGAACCAGGAGCTCGGCGTCATTGCAGGCTCCACCGAGCTACAGGGAGACTACACCGGAGTGGACCCTTTATAGTGGCATCATGAGGTACTTCCACCACTACTACTTCCCCGCCGCTTTCGAGCTACTACATGACCTCTTCCTCGACAACGGAGTCCCTCTGCCTGGCATTGTGGTGGGCTTCCATCTTCTGACACTTCCACCAGAGCGGCAGGCCTTCCCGACGAGCGTCCTGCTCATGACGGTGTGCCCAAGTGTCAGGTTGGATGACGTTATGGTGCTCCTCTTCGATGACAAGGGCCAAGAGTCCTTTGTATCAACAACATAATTGTGGACACTCCGGACACGCCGGCGCCCCAGCTTGGGCCGCCCATCAAGACCGCCAGCGACCTCCTGTATGGCCGTCTCCTTCGTCTCAGCTCAACGCCGGTTACGTCGACTTGCCATGTGTTTTGCAGACACATCCATGCTCAGGTACACATCCCAGGGACCTAGTCCTTCCAGGACCCCCTAGCTACACACTAGATGATCGAGCTGTCAGGTGTGCCCGCTGCCTCCGTCATGAGGCGTGCATGGATGGACCCCATCTTTGTGAAGCCCCTGTTGTGCTATAAGTTCAACATCTACTTCAGTGACATCTCCCCACCATCTGCAATGACTCGAACGACAAGTCGGGCTACCTCATGCTCAGCTACGGACCGGGTGTCGAGACTTCCCTGATCAACATTGCCTTCACTCCCAGGCTGACGCGTGGACACGCCACCTCGTCAAGTGGTGTGGAGATGTCATATCCCAGAATTGGGCCAACCATGGACGGGCTAGAGAGGCCCTACCGGCCACGGCCAGCCCAAGGGAGGGGCATGCGCGCGGGTAGGGCAACGCCGCCACCGCCACCACCACATCATCACCGTCTCCGTCCTTGCTTCGTCATCAAGTTTGGATTAAAGTAAGACATTTTTGTGTGAAAGAGATAGGATTGCTTGTAAAAGGTATTCCAAACTCTATAACGAAACTTTTAGAGAGATTGCTTGGATTACAAGTAACATAGGAGGGCCATATAAATAGAGAGTATGTAATCTCTTTGGGGCAAGCAATAAAGATTAGTTCCGTGTCTTTGTGCTCCAACCGCCGCCCGCCCTCCTCCCGCGCGCCCGCCACTGCCACCGTGCCGCCTCGCTGCCGCCGCCCTACACCACCACCACACCCTGCTCCTTTCCCTCCCCTCCCTAACCGCCCAAGCAACGCCCGAAGCTCGCCATGAGAGCTCGCCGCCCGATCTTGTCACCGCCACCGTTGGAAGTCATTGGTTTCAAAGTGGCCATGTAACGTCCCCGGGATTTGACCCCGATGGAAGATGTTTGCCCACCATAGCGGAAAATGTTCCAATAATAGTAAGTATTTGCATAAGTAATTTGTCAAATATATTTCTACATGTATATTTACCATTTATATGAATTTTAATTGTATTGCAGCCAATTGACCGAATCACTTGGCTTAAACACTGTCTCTCGTACTTTGGGGTTCAGCAAGTGGACGTCCAGCACTATCATGATCTTAATAGTCAATTCGTCGACAAATCCAATGTCAAATTACCTTTTCCATACGCCCGAGGAGGAGAACTAGAAATACTATACAAATTTCGTAGGTCGGAATGAAAGCACTGCGGACCAGCCGTGGGTTGCACAAAAATATGTTGTCATGGGATGTGTACGTAAGCTTGAAGAAATTGGGTACACTTTTGCCACATTATCCTCTTTTACGCGATGACAGCTAATAGTACGAACATGAGGGATGATGTTGCAGGATTGACTGCAAACCTGGCTCAGATGAACCAAAATGATGTTGTAATCTCGATATGTTAAATTATCACCTAGCTTATATCAAGAAATTATATGGTAATTCCGATATATTGTCATAATCTTTTTTTCCAATAATTACAGGTTCTAGCGTATGACTTAACCTACTCTAGATGTACTTATGCATCAATTCTAACCCAAGCAATGTTGAGATTGGGGAACCCGGGCCAATCCAATGCCAACACTCACTACAGATGGATATCGGGGCAATGGTGGTTGCCCGTAAGATTCGAGACCCATTAACACGTCGAGCTTGGTTAATCATCGCCAGCACACCATGTCGTCGAAGTTGTGAAGCAAAAAGGAGGATGTATTAGTTAAAACATTGTTAGTCCTCTCGAGCTCTCGTGCTTTCAACATCGGTGACCTACACTTCACCCAGTTATTTCAAAACTGATAGTTGTAGTAGAAGATGTTGACCGGGGATAATGCTCTAATGTACCACCAATGCTAGAGGAATGATAAAGGGAGGGGAGGGTGGTCTGGTGCGATTCATGCAAGAATAAGGGCTTCTGTGTGCCATGCATCCAACGATGATGTGTTTAAGTTCTCAAGATGTGGGGATAATGCCCTGATGTGCCACCAGTAGTTGTAGCGAAACATCTTTTGATTGTGGTGACTTGGTTTAAATTATGCACATTTCAAATTAAGCAAGTTTGTATGGATGTGATATATACGTGAGTTGTTATAAATTTTGCATGTTTTTAATAGAATTCACGAAGATGTCCGACTTCGTGCCATCCGAGATGCAACCGTGCAAAAATCGTCTCAAATTTTTATTATTATTTTTAATGCACGAAATCATCAAAGTTGTGATGGCGAAATAAAAAACACAGTTAACGCTTTGCTGACGGCTCGAAGGCAATGCTCTCGGCAGAGAGGGTATTCTTTGCCGAGAAGCTAACGGTAGCTGTCGGTAAAGTCAACGTATAATCGACGGTGTAACCTTGCCCACTGTCTATGCCGAAACCGCCGCTTCGCGAAAGTTGACCGTCGGCAAAGATCGCCGCCGACGGGACAACTTCGACGAGCACTTTCGATTCCCGCGAAGAGGCCTTCGCCCGAGGGAGTTCTTTGACGAGGGCGACCGTCGGTGAAATATACTTTGCCGAGAGCTGGTTTTCCAGGTTCTCGGCGAAACGCAGTCCTGTCGGCGAAGGCCCAGTGTAGTGATGCTAACACACACAAGCTGCTGCACAAAGACAGGGACCAGAGTGGACTCGGTGAGTTCCTGCTAATGTCGACAGAGCTGAACCGAATAATTGTTTAGATTTAGGCCTTCGCCATCAAGCAAACAGCAAAGTTTTCCAATACGTTCATATACTAATGGTTACACAAACAGACATTTCCCTTCTAAATGATGTAAAAAGCTAGCTGATGCCTAAGTCTGCAGGGACCATACAAATCATGTAGAAACGAAATAAATAAAAATAGCAGATCCATTTTTGGCTAACATCAGCTATTTGAATGCCAAGATATAAATCATATACGTCCAAATTATAATAATCAGGGACTAAGACACCCAATTAGGGAGATGGATGATACTGACCCTGCAACCTGACGAACTGAATACCTCTAATTCCAGCAATTGTTAGTTCCTAGGGTTATTCAATTCGACAGCAACTTGAGCCAACATAGTACATAGGACAATAATGGTGATACATTATTTTTTTTTGATTGATGATTTGTTGGTATTCTCTCCCAGCAAAATAAAGGATGCCATTGTAAATATTGGTAGCAAATGAATCATGCCAATTTTTTATCTTCATGTTAGTTTGATAAACGATTGATGATGCCTTCTTTTCAGGAAGTGAGGCATTAAACAGATGTATTTGATAATATCAGCTAATGCAAAGTAATATTGTGGTTCTTCCTATCAAGGCTCTTCTTGCGCTTTACTAGGATGACTTCTCCATGATGCCCACCCTGAGTGGCGCCCGGCTAACTTCTTCAAGACGATTCTGTTGATGCAGACCAAGCCACCCTAGGCCTGTGATTATAACTACCCAATCTGCTCAGCAATCAGAATAACATAAGCTGATGATGTGCTATATATAGACGAAAGACAATGAAAATTTGTAAGGCAGTTGTTCAGATTTATTTACAGTCTTTATGACACTCAATAACTGAATTACATGTGAAGAATATAACTGCCCCTGCAGGTACGTATATATGGTCAGACCAAACACAAGACACATACAGTGTGAAATAATTGGTGTATATATATCAGCATTTGACCAATACTCAAACCATACATGTGTTTTGTGAATTCAGTACTATGGTATACAGCAGTCGTCAATTTGTCAGTTGCATCAAAGATGCTGATCGTTCATCAAGCATTGATGCATGATCATGCTAAGTTTGGATCAATTGTGTGAATGGGATGCATCGATATATTATGTGGTGCCTACTATGACCAGCATGCTGTACGTATCTTCAGCACCACATAGCCATCTTGTCCCATCCGCTCCCATGGGTTCGAACCTAGTTCATCCTTGCTGATTTGGAGAGAACTCCAGAGATACAAAATATTTTTGTGTCCTACACAGCAGCTCTGATTGTGCCTAACAAGTGCTGGTCCATCGGAAGCTGCAACAGGGCACAGAGTTCTCGCTGCACCACGAGTATAAGCTACAGAGTATCTGACATGAAGCGAGCTGAGAGTGGAGTTCAACAGCACTGACGGGTTGTAAGATCCGGCTCTGATACGGAACCCCATCACTGGCAGCATGGTTGTGCGTCTCAAAATCTGGCAGTGATGGGGGTTTGTAATCGACACCGGCAGTCCAATCAGGGCTAGTGAACATCGCCGCTTATAGAGCCTACATGCATGGTTTCACGAAATATAAACCATATGTTTAGCCTTGTTCTAAAAATCAGTCAAGATGTGATTTTTTTTTTATTTGGAACAAAACAATTCGAGTTAAATTACATTATAAAAATTTTAACATTATCTGCAGAGGCGAGGGCCAATCGACACACTCAAGTTAAAATGTTTGGTTTGTTGGTTGTTCGTGAACCTATGGTAGCATTCCGCACCAGAACCAAATTCAAAGCTATTTGGAATTGGTTTCAATCATACACGCAAAAAGGCAAGCAATTTCTTTTAATTTCTTTTTTTTTTTTTTTGAGGAGATTCACTCAGCTTTTTAGAAAGCCAATTTCTTTTAATTTTTGAGGGCCCAATTCTTATCCTATTCCTCCATAACAACGAATTAAGTTGCTACTTTAAATAATACTAGTATAGTGCTCGTGCTAACGCTTACGGCTTTATTTAGGGGTACATGTAAAAACAACCAAATAATGATTTTTTCATAGTTCAACATTTACACAATTATGTTTAAACATGTATACAATCCGGGAAACACTTTTATATAAGAAGACAATGCTTTTTCTCGCATTAAACATCTAATTTATATTCTGCCTAAGTCCTTTCAACTTGCCTTGTAGATCTTCCGGGAAGCTATTTGAATGGCTCTTCAAAATGTCCGCCAACTTATAGTGAAATAGATTAAGATTTATGCCCTAAATTTTTTGGAAAAGGATGCCCTAAATGCATAGTTAGGATAGGACAAATGGAACAAAGAAAGAATCAGACCACCAGCGTCAACCATTCAAGTTGACTTTCAAGTTGATGAAGCAAATATTACAGCAAGTTATTGCAAGATTGTAACACATTCTTGCATTGTGTAGTGAGGACTACTTATCCAAGTTATGTGAACTCCTCTCCTTTGCTAGAATTAACCTTCCAAGCCATGATAGCACCATCAGAACTCTTTGAGTACGTCTCCCTGCCATGAACTGCACACAATGAAGTTTAAATAGAATTCAGTCCTGATCCAGTGATCCTTCAAAAAAGAGGAAGAAGGAACAACATTTAAGGACCTGAGATATCAAATTTAACATGTTCCTTGGATTTTTGTGTCCATAAACCTTTGACAGAAAAATTAGAAGATAATAGATTGTGTTCTCTAGGCTAATATTAAATGCATCTTCCATCAAACCAAATATGCAGACAATTAAGTTGTATATTACGGTGGCTGCTGTAATCTTATTAAACAATCAAGTATCATTTAACCCCAACCAATGAGATCTGGATAGATCACGCATCCTATAGATCCATCATTTACGCACCGATCCGTTCAGAA
The DNA here is from genome assembly GCA_015847255.1 of Hyparrhenia diplandra. Lineage (NCBI taxonomy): Eukaryota > Viridiplantae > Streptophyta > Magnoliopsida > Poales > Poaceae > Hyparrhenia > Hyparrhenia diplandra. The sequence goes on along the minus strand of JADLZK010013221.1, from coordinate 312,078 downwards.
TAGAGAAATACAAACAGGGCACTCTTCACAACCAAATCGAACATGATTGAAACCCGCGAAAGGCAAGAGGCGCGTGGCTCACCGATGGTAGGGATGGTGGTAAAGATATCACTGAGCTTGAACATGTAGAGATGGTGGTCTTACCATTGGTGTCGAGGCCGACCATGAGGATCCGCATCTGCTTGGTGAAGAGCCAGCTTGATAATTGACATTGTGATTTCTGATCAGTAAATATGGTAACATGGAACAAGTCTGCAGGATATAGTGCTGAAATCAAACTGGATATGTCATGATGTTGCTCATGTATGAATCATTTCTGAGACAGTATGCGGTGTTGAAATCAAACTGGTGCTTGTGCACATTTTATTCTCAGCTACAATTCTCTTTTTTTTTTTTTTATGAGCTACGGTTTTTTAGGATGCGACGAACTACGATTATTATTACCCTCAAAAACAAAATACATGTTTGGGATCGAGAGATATTTTTTTTCTTCTAGCACAACGTCTCAAATCGGCACAATGTGGCATGGATGTATTAATTTCAGCACCAAATATATTGTGTTTTGTCAAGAGCAGCTCCGCTGACGTGTCTCAACTAGCGAGGCAACAATGCTTGCTTGCATCAGCGAGACAGAACCAAACGTGCTCTTTATGTTCTTCCCCATCCCACCCCAACCAGCACCATAGGTGTGCTTAGCGTCAGATACCTAACCTTCACCTCAACCAGCAGGTTTTTGTTATGCTTATTGATAATTGCTTGGTACGTATATGGGATCCATATATACTCAATGGTACCAGCTCAATCATAATCGCTGAACCATGAGTTAAGATTTTGTTATTTAGTTTTAAAACGTAAAAAAAATAAAATAGTACATCATGTAAGCTTGTATTTTGATGACGGAGGAGTACGTGTGATTCTGCTAACTCATCCTTCTTTAATTTCACTTACGGTGCATGACCAAATTATTTTCTTGGTGAGACATTGTTTTCTTTCTTTAATTAGTATCAGATGATGACATTAGTATCGTTGTTTGCCTCAATACTAGCACTGCTATATTCAATATTTTGAGCGATTAACATATATCATTCCTTTTTTTTTCTACTAGTTACAGATTGGTACTCTCAGCTAGCTAATGTAGCCAGCCACAGACAGGATCTTTTTTGAGCCACGACGATGTTGAATGAAATGGGATGACAAAGAACTAACGTGCTGACCCCCACGGTTCAATTGTTGGACTAGCTTATAATAGTGCCATGTATGCTAGCTACCTTCTCACCATCAGCCAGTACTGGAAATATACGTGAACGAAAACCATGCGACATTGTTTTTTTAGATATAACTGTGTTTATTGCCTGATTATACATTGATCGGGGAGACAATATTTTTCCTTTTTTTTCCTGTCACTAAGTTAGAGGAGGCAAGCGCGATTGCTTACTATGTACCCACGATCGAGCGTAATTCACACCCTGTAGGCCCAAATCCATTTGTTGAGGCAGTCCTTTTTTCTTGAGGAATGTCAGCCCTTGTTCTAACTTTTTTTTTTAGATAATGGAATTACATTCTGGCATCTATGTATCCGTTGGAAACCGATACATACATAGTCAAGTCCTTGTTCTAACTGGCCATAGCGAATCATGATGTCTTAGGGTGCGAGAAATACAATTGGACAAAGACCTAGCTCGTAAATGTTCTTACAAGAGGTAACCTCTAGACCGCAGTGCTAAGGTTGCAGTTTCTGCACAAGCCAAGCTCGAAGAAACTATATAATGCAACAATTGCAATTGGACCCAGGCCTTCTAGTGTGGCCGCACAATGCATGGCCAAGTGCATGACTGTACCAATATCTCTCATTTCAGATGGCAGTGTCACGATTATGTATAAGTCATGGAGTTGTACTAATTTCACTTAAACAGCAAGTGCCAGCAGTATATCTTTAGTTTTATATCCCATCTTTTTTTTTGACCGAACTCTTTTTTTTAATTAAATGAAAGAATGGGTACAAGAAAAGATTACAAGACAACCAGGCCCAAAAAGAAAAAAGAGAGTCTATACATAACTATCTCTCCAAAGTTTTAAAGTGGCTGCCTTGACAGGTTTGGCCTTGATATTTATATCCCATCTGGATGTGGAGTAGTATGACACTTATGAGCTTGTGGTCCCGATATCTAGAATTTATTTTTTTCAAAATGTGGTTTTCGATAAGCTAGGCATGATTATAAAATGACTTGTACAAAGCAATCTGTAACACCACTAGTGTAGTTTCAATGTTAGGTTGCCACAAGCCAAGGCAATGTACGCCAATTGAGAGCACATAGACCAGTGGCAAGGGAATGTTGAAAAAAAACGAAAATGCAGCAGGAATTTTTTCTCTCTCTCCCTATATAAGGACAATCACGTGATTGAGAAGCATCAGCAGGCCACAATCCCCAAAAGGCCAGTACGGAACCGGTACCTTGATGCGACGCCTATAGACATGGTGCTGCCCTCCATCTTTCAATCACCACGATGAAAAGGCAGGTTTCCCACAATTGCCCTCTTGGGTTCATAGGAACTAGCCAGAGGTTCGCAAGCTCCATGCCAAGTGCACTGCTCCATGCCAAGTGCATCTGGAAATCTGTTTAACCAACATTGTAAATCATTTTTTTTAAGTAGTGCGTTGGACGGCGTCCTAAGTGAAATGTAACAACTTATAGTTTGTCATCATGAATTATTATTTAGGCTTCGGTAGCTGGCCTGAGAATTATGCCTACTGAGTTGTTTTCCCAGCCATCTTTTATGAAGCCCCTAATAATATTTTTAAAATAATCTAAAAAAGGAAAGCAAATTTGTAAAGCAAAATATAAATAAGATAGATAATTGGTAGAGAGAAAGGTGACCTTAATTTCCCAGCCAAGTTGCATCCACAGAAATAAATGCTGGAGCAACGCCGAAGGTCTTGAGAGTTGGAGTGGACCAAATGCTTCAGAGTAGAAGGTTCGACAACTCAAATGAAATGTCAGTTTATATCTCGAAGGAGCATGAGATAGACTTCACCCAGAAAGGCGTCTCATGTGCATCCAACTAGGAATATTGCACCTGGAGTATCCACTTGCCTCCCATTCTTGCAACCACACAGCTTTTAGTTTTGTGTCTGAGGGACTGGAGCCACCATTTTACTTGACAAAGAAAAACCCAAAGCCAGGAGAACGTGTCAAGGCTGTAGTGCTCTGCTCAGAGGAATATTGCACCTGGAGTATCCACTTGCCTCCCACCATTTTAGTCGGAATTCATACATATTATTCAAGCAATTCTGAAAAATTAAGATAAGGTGTATCTGTTGATCCAGAGGTAGAAAGGTGCAACCACAGATGTCTCTAAGGTGAAAAATGGTGATCAAAGGGCGTCACCATGGTCAGCCAGAAGCATGGCTTTCACCCAGAGGAGATCATGCATGAGCATGAGATAGACTGCTGCAGCCTGCCCGCAAGCCGACCAGCGCATGTACATCTGGAATCTGGATACCAAGCACCCCGCCAGTTCCTAGTCGCCGCCGTCGCCCATCCGGCCCTGAAGCTGGCTTCATCTCGTTCCTTGCTCCCGCTCAAGTTCCATCAGCTGCAGCCGCATCGGCGATTTGTCCAGCTTCAGGTGACATTAAATAGGAGTGTTGCATCTGAATTACTCCCACTGCCTCCCATTCCTATATCAAGCACTACTTCCATTTTTTTGTGTCTGATCGAAGGGATTGATCGAGCTACCATTTTACTTGTTAAAGAAAAAACCAAACTGTTGAGAAGGTGCCACGACTATAGTGCTCAGAGGTGGCGGGACTCAATTCGCTACTACTAAATTTACCATCAGAAATTCACGCTTGGAGTACTGCATGTGTAAAACTAACTCGTTTTTATGTAGTATTGGACTGCATCCCATATTACGGAACCACCATTATGCGTTGGACAACCAAAGTTGCCTACTACTTTCACATCACCGATAAATTTAAAGGGACAGCAGTGTATTCAATTCAGATCTCAAATGGATGTGCAATTAGCATGGCTAGTGAGCATGTGCTCCCGACGTTCACTTAATTATTATTAGTTCACTTTTTTACTCTCATGAATGTATAGTACCAATAATAATTGGTTCATGGTCCAGGCATGACTATAAAATGACATTTACAAGCATCAGTAGCATATGTTTATTATCATTTGGTTATTAGTAGTAGTAGGAGACTTTCAGCTCTGGCTGCTAAATTATGAAGCAAAATACGTATGAAGACATGTAGGTTTGAGAAGTATCAGGATACCACAATGCCTGAGTTTCACTTCCACTCAAACATATCTGCCCTTGCTCGAGCAAAGGTCAGAATGAAGGTTGTCGTCCTCCAACACCAGACCGTTGATGCTTCATCATAACATCACCAGAATCTTTTGAGCGCATGCTGATGTGTTTGCTCTCTTGAAGAAGAAAAATTTGTATCAAGATGTCCCCATTCTGATGTGTTTGTGAATTTGGTTGACTTTGTTCTGATTATTCTAAGAACAAACAGAAAATACTCTCCACTAATCAAGGAACGGAAATAGATATCTTTATAATATTTTTATCTTTCTTCTTTGCATTTTTGTTGCCTGAGTTCTGTACTGTGTACTCAATTTCTTTTAAATTAATAAATTTTCAGTATAAGAACCTTTATTTCCTCTGTTTCAAAGAAAAATGTCTTTGGCTGAACCAATGTTCAATGTTCAAGCGGCAACTTATATGGGAACAGTAACAAGATGTCTAGAGAGAAATAGATCCTGAGCAAACCTGTTGAAGTTTATTAATTATGTTATTTCTGTAAGCTTTGCTTTTCAACGATATATTACAATAAACTATATTGCTTGCTCGCTTGCTTATTCGATATCCCTAGCTTTTCTTATTGTAAATTGAGAGATATTGCTTGCTTTCTTAAGATCAGACCCTTTCCTCTTTCCAAAAAGAAAAATAATGATCCAAAACCCTGCATACATTTAAGTTTAGCCGGATAATTTGCTTGTTCATCGTAATGATGATCATGTAGTTGTAATGTAACTTCAGAGTTGGAACTATTACTCAGGAAGCCTGAAAAGCATTATAAATTATCAAATTTAAACTTTCAAATCTGAAGCATCAGATGTCCATCCTACTAATAAAGATAGTCGAATTAGATCTTTCAAAGCAATACACAAAAGCTTTGGAAGGCAATATCAAATATTTATCTCACAAATATGCAGAGCGATGCAAAAATGAAAATCAGGTACTAAATGCAAATAAATTATCACAACAACCGTGTGGGAGTTAAATAATACATTATTTTTAACATAATACATGTGCATGTACATTGTGGAAATGGAGTCCTGGCCAACCCTGCCGCTCACGCCATCGAGTACTACAGGAATCAATTTCTGTGATGGACGTATTACATTTACTGTGGCGGGCAAATGTGCCCCCCAGCTACCTTTAGTCTAGAACATCGCATCTTTATAACCCTGTTGAGTCCCGTAGGAGTCTCTGGCCCCTATATTCTGTAATTCAACTGCTCAGATATTTGGTGGGATGCTGTGATATATGTAATTCTTTGTGTTGCATCACTTTGAGATGTGCCTAACCGTCAATTTAGTAGTAGCAGTAATCAGCGTTCTGCTGAAACAGTGCTTGTACTCCGGTCCGTAAATGTCTTCCATCAAGACATTATCTGGCCCGAATATGCCTTCCGTCGAAGTTCGTTGCCCATCTGCATGCCACCAGTGGGAAGTAATTAAGCGAAAACAGGGTTTGAGAAACGAAGACAAAATAATAAACCGACTTAGAAATAAAAGAATAATAAGGATCCCATGAAAGTAGTAACACGAAATTACTCCGTCCTATGTTTTCAAATCTAAAAGTAATATTAAGCTTAGTATTTGTGCATAAAACTGTATAAAATGGTACCTAGAAAGTAGAAAACAATTTTTAGTTTGGAAATCAAATGACGGGAAAGATTGATGAGAGTACAAAGTGTGTCACCACAAGGTAGTTATGGAACCACTGCACAAGTATCCGTCAATCATTCCATTAGTTCATCCGATCCTGTGGAGTACATGATCACGGAGGTAACCATAATTACTCATTTCGTACAGTATGATTATATACTACAAAATACTAACGCCAGTTGCAACCATATCCCTCACTCTCTATTACTCTATTCGTAGCCAACACAACATGATGAACTGGATGTGAGCAGGCGAAAATCGAAGGTCAGTGACGAATGTATATATGTACGATGATGAATACATAAACTTATGTTGCGGGACACTCAAACAGTCAAACTTCCTGGGAAGACGTGGGTAGTCATTGCGCGAGTTCTGACCGGCATGACAGCCAGGCCTGCAGTGGAGGTAGTAGCTTTGTCTGAACCTCCGACTGGCCTGACAGCTTCGAAGGTGCTGCGTGATCGCGCGGACTCGTCAGCCTCGAAGGTGTTCCAGGTATGAACGTGAACCCCACAAGTGCTCAACCAGAGGGCACCGAACAGGGCGTGGGTAGCTGCACGCGGACCACCGCACTGACGAAATTGGGAGGGTGTGGCTCCGCGCGACGGCCCCTGGTAGGACCCTCGCAGTATTGGTTTGGCTTTTGCTTGAGATGGACGATCCTAGCTCCGCAGGTTGAAACAAATCCACGGAGGAAAAAGAAGAAAAAGAATTGGTGAACCGGGCATAGATGAAAGTGGCCCCGCCCAGCCATATCAGTGATACGCTACGAGGGTAGCCCATGAGTGCTGCGAGGGTAAGTTTGCCTAGTTGTGGTGAAGGTAACTCCCTCAGCTGGGACGAAGGTAGGCCTTTTTGTGTTTTTTTTGTTTGTTCGATCCCTATGGATGGCGCCAACTGTGGGGGTTCGCACCTGCCCCTTGAGCTTCGCAACCGAAGGTTGCGGGAGAGGGGGCGAGGGCTTCTCACAGGAAAGGGAAGGGAGACAAGAATGAGAAAGTGGGAGGAGAGACTCCCCCTCCTCCTTGGCCTAGGGGTTGTATTTATAGAGGGGTGGAGGGAGTACATCTTCCATACGACCACTTTAGCTTTAGAAATTTACATGTGAACCCTCATACTAGTTGAGTATTGGGCCTTTTTACAAGGGTGGGGGTGGCACGCGGGCCCCCCACCCCAACACATATAGTGTGCAAAATTGGTGTATATATATGAGCATTTGACCCATACTCAAACCATGCATCTGTTTTGTCATTTCAATGATATATACTCTATGCAGTCCTGAATTTATCAGTTCCATCAAAGATGCTGATCGTTCATCAAGCATTGATGCCTGATCATTCTCTATACCACAGCTTCTTCCTGTAAAAGATTTGGCATGTGGCAAGAAAATGAATGTAGTAGGAAGGACCCAGCTACCAGTTTTTGGAACTACGTCGGAGAAGTGGATGCCAGACTAAGTCTGTGTTCTCAGTATACCAGACTCCTATAGGTGTTGTTCCCAGGATTAATAATTGTGGCGTTATGCGGCACAACTACAACCTGCAAAGCAATGAAATTAAAGGGCTTAAAGTCCTTGGTCATTATCTATGCATGGATATAGTGGAACCAAAGGCTGGCTTTGATACCCACAGACCATAGCAAGTCATGCACGAGGTGGAGAAGCGGGTCCTTGCTTGGATCAATGCTCGAGGGGCAGGGCTTATTAGACAGCTGTTAGGCGGAGTCGTCATGGATTCTGTATGTACTCAGATCACATTCTTCATCTCTTGCTAGTTTGAGACAAAAAAAAATTGGTGTTTAATTGTTCCATTCACAAATGGCTTGAATAGTTGAAGAAACCTAACCATTGTCGTGACAGGAAATAGCATGGACGTCCCCCCAGTTGGCCCGTCAATTCGTCACAGCTTGCACCTGGAGTGGAAGGTGTAGAATTGAAGCTAGTTAATTATACCAAGCAGTATCAGGATGCAGCACAACAACATGTGCCCTCCTGTTTCATAGAGCTCTTGTAATGGATAGTAGCATGGTGTTGTTTCGCAGGAATAGCACAATAAGTCCAATAATTGTTGTATATGACTTTTTCATTTGACAATGTGTTAAAATAAGATATCCAAGCAGGAATTGAGGCATTCCACATCACAATAGGGCTTGTCTGAGAGTGATAATTTGGTGTTTGCTCTGAATGATGGATGTCGGGGTATATGTATATATTGGCCAAAAATGAATCATATTAAAATGTTGCACGTTTATTTTCAGTAGGCAAAGCATTAATTGAAGCATAAAATGCCTGCAATGTTCAGAATAATATTGTGATTCTTGCTATCAAGGTATCTTATCCTTTATGCTCAATTGGACTAGTGCTGTCCGTAGAGAGAGAGAGAGAGAGAGAGAGAGAGAGAGAGAGAGAGAGGGAAAAGGAAGATTGGATATGACAATTTGCCCTCGGTACATGCTAGAAAAAATTTTTGGGCCCTTTGTGATGGATTGTTTCCGTCATGTATCAAAAGAATCCTTATTGTGCAACCACTTCATATTCGCCCCCCTCCACAAAAAAAAATACAACTGGTGTTGGATGGGCCTGAAATGGGAGTTGATCGCCAGTAACCATTTCCTTGCTCACTGGCGATCACCCTGCGCCAGCAATCCAACCAAGAGTTCGTGAGTAATACTGTGCAGTCCGATTTATCTAAGAGTACCAAACTTTGACAGATGAATTTGATATGAAACTTACCACGATAGCAATCTATCTGAGAGTACCAAACTCCATTTCCTTGCTCATATCATGCGAAGCTACAATGATTATCAGTGCAGATCAGTATATCATTAACATGAGCCGGAGCGGAGCAATCGGAAGACTTTTGAGAAGGAAAAAGGAAGCATATGCCGTGCAAATAGACCCTGCACAAACGTCATCATCTCGCCTCACCATTTTTTTGGCATTCTATGGGATTCAGCACAATTGGAGTGGTTCTCTCTTGTCTCTCTCTTGGTTCTCTCTTGACAGCTCGATCTTACCAGCTCTGCACTCGTCCTGTTTTAGCAGTGAGAAAGAAAAAGGAAGCATATATGCCATGCAAATTGACACTCGTAAGAATAAAAGCGCTGCTTGTATCCAGTCAAAAGAAAAGCGCTCCTTGTATTTTGTTTCTCGATGTCTAAAATTTCTACCATGAGCTCCTTGCCTCACTTTGCACATCGCACAATAAGACTTAGGGCAGGCGTCTAGAAAGTCCACGCCGAGCAATGAAGAAATCATCCGAATGATGACCTCGCCATCGTCTACATCAATCCGCTGCCTGGTAATGTCCTAGACTTTGGTGCAGTGGATGAAATAGTGCGTGAGTTCTTGCACTTTAGAAGGATTGGGGTTGAGGATGTTCAGCCATGCAGCATGGGGCAGGCATACGTGAGGTTTGCGCGCAGCTTTGAGAGGGATCTGCTCATCCAGGAGGGGCCGATCCCTTATCATAATATTTTTCTCACATTCGGTAGACATAACCAAGGCAAAAATTGGAGGGGGAGTTTAATCATGAGTGCTGGATTATGATGTTGAACTTCCCAGTGGACTATCGGGAGGAGCAGTTTTTCCAGGATGTTATTGGGTCGTTTGGTAGTACTGGCATGAGGAGGAGACAAGACTCACTAGAGTGATCATTCGTGCTCGTGTTGTTGATATCTTGGCGATTCCTCATTTTATTGTTTTCTCTGATGCTCCCGGTTTTAATGGAGAATCTTGGACTGTTCAATGTGAGATCCTTCATCATAACTTTCTGGGTGGGGTGCCACCTGAGGAGGACCCAATTCCTGCTGCTCCAATTGTGGAAGGTGCTTTTGATTTCTTTGGACTGGGACAGCCAGGTGCTGGTCCTGTTCTGAATGACAACCCAGATGACAATAATGTTGAAGAACAGGGGGGAATGTTCGAATCTGGCCAGAATCGTAATCGGGGGGCACAAAGCAAGGTGGTTGGGATCTTTGGCCAGCTCGAAGGCATTGGGCAAAATCTGAATGATGCTCCGGCCGGATGATGGAGATTGATTTGAATGCCCCCTTTCGGTTCCTTGATGATGATCCTCAAGAAGTGATTCTTAATCCCGCAAATCCCGGTCGGGGTGACTTTCTTGAGCTAAATGATTTCTTTTAAGATAACAATGTGGTTGAGGAAATTGTAGCCGTTGAATTCCCTCAAATGTTCCTCTGTTGAACAAGCCTTGTTCAATATTGCTGATGCAGAAATGAATGTGCCTATGCTTCCTGCTAACCTGGTTAATGTCCTTGTTGATGATGTTGATCCTGCTGAGCTGATGGTCGCTAATGAAGAATTTGATGAAAATGTTGATAATTTCTTTGCTCACCTTGAAAAATGAGGGCCCGTAAGAGGATGATCACCCCCGCGAAGATAATCAGGTTCTTAATGTGGGGATGGCCCTTCTCCCACCTTTGGTCCCGATCCCGCTTGGATGGATTGGCGAGAGAAGGCAAAATGCTGAAGCTACTAGAATTTGGGCCACTCACTTCAGCCCCGGATAAGCCCAACAGATTTCGGTATCCATTCCAAATATGCGGGCCAATTTCTTCACATTCATGCTTATGATTCCAGAAAGATTTGATTGGGCCAAAGAATTTCTGAGCTCAAGAGTAGTGGGATGCCTGGATGATGGCAAAGGCTTTGTTGATCTCTCTTTACCACTCACTTGTCCTGTTGGTAAGGCTAGCTTAACCCCCCTTGCTTTGATAGTGTCGGCTCATCTTTTGTTACCATCAATCGAACTGCATGAGGATCCTATTGCTCGATAATTTGGTGGTTTCATCGATTCACCTATCTCTCGCCACACATTCTGTTTTTGTTGAACATAGGATCACCCGGCGCAAGGTGGTTGACCTCGAGTTCTAAAGCTGCCCCTGCTGAAGTTGTCCCTGCTGAAGTTGGCTCTGATGACCGAGCATTTTGCTTAAGAAGGATGTTGCTCCCCTGTGGTGGTGCCTAAAAGCGGAAGCGTACCACCCCCCTTTGTGCATCTGAGGTAAGAAGGAGTCCTAGGCTACAACATCAAGACAGAGGTTTTAAACATAACAGTTGTCCTGATAAAAGATGTAACATATGTCCTCCCACTCTCCCCATCAGCCTGATTAAAAAATTGGGTGTGCAGTGTGGTATGGCAGCTGAGATGCTGGATGAGGAAGCACTGAGGACTACCCCCAAGAAAAAGCCTGTTGGCAAGAAGAGGAAGGCCACCAAGGAAAAGCAAGAAGTCTCAGGAGAGGAATAACAGGAGTCACAAGATGATCCCGAGGCCGCTACGGAGAGAAGGAAGGAGAAGACATCTAGTTCTTCTTTGTTTTCTTTTTCTCTCTTTTTCTTTGCCCCGCTGTGTTGGGTCTGACATGTTGGTTCTTTTGGCAAAGTGTAATCTATGGATCAAAACCCTCACTCTTTTAGGAGCTGGAATGTTTTAACATGGAATGTCAGGGGGATTAATGCCTCCTGGAAATGGAATGATATCGAAAAAAAAATTAGTCGATGCACTTTTGTGATATTGTTTGCGTCTGAGAAACAAAAAAAGATTTGTTTGATTCCAGCTTTCTCAGAATGATTTGCCCTGCATCTTTTGATTGCTTTGATTTTTTGCCCTCGGTGAGGGCCTCTGGAGGAATTCTCATTGCCTGGAAAGGTAACTTGTTCAGGGGCACTAAGCTGTTACAGAATGAGTACAAAGATCTCAATGGAATTCATCTCAGCTCATAATAATGTTTCCTGGATTCTCACCTGTGTCTATGGACCCTGTGTGGCTGCTGCCAAGCTGCTTTTCTTACATTGGTTAAAAAACATTCAGATGCCTGATGGCATGGACTGGCTCCTTCTGGGTGATTTCAACCTTATCAGAAGGGCTGAAGACAGAAATAAACCTGGGGGTAACCCCAATGAGGTGCTGCTCTTTAATAATGCCATTAGCTCCATGGGGCTAAATGTAGTCATTCTGCAGGGTAGAAAGTTTACTTGGTCTAATATGCAATTCCCTTCTCCCCTCATGGAAAAAATTGATTGGGTCTTCACCTCTGCAAGCTGGGTCATCTCTTTTCCCTTCACTACAGCCAAGGCTCTGGATATGTCACCTTCGGATCACACACCATGTCCGGTGAATATCTCTACCTCCATCCCTAGAGCTAAAGTTTTTAGATTTGAGAATTTCTGGATGCATAATGATCGGTTTATGGAGGTTGTCTCTAACAGCTGGTCTCAGCCATGCCAGCTTTCTGATAGTGCCAAAGCCCTGACTGCCAAGCTAAAAAATCTGAGAAAGTCCCTCAGGGAGTGGCATGGTTCTAAAATAAATCTCAAAAGTCTGATTGATATGTCTAGAGTGGTTCTTTTGTTTCTAGAAGTCATTTGTGATTATAGAGACTTGAGTGTAGAGGAATGGAACTTCAAGAGATTGCTTACTGCTCATCTTCATAAGTTGCTGGATCAGCAAAAGGTTTACTGGAGACAGAGAGGCTCTATTAACTGGGTTAAATTTGGTGATGCTGGCACCAAGTTCTTTCATGCCAATGCCACCATCAGACATCGTGTCAACACTATTAATGAGCCGAAGCCGAAGATGGGCTCACCGTCTCTTCACATATTGATAAGGAAAGAATTCGTGGGAAAGCTTCAAAGAAAGGTTGAGTACCTCGATGCTTGCAGTTTTCCATGTGGTCCCAGCTATTTTATCCGTGAGAAATGGTAACCTTGAGTTGCTTGAGGCTCCCTTCTCCAACCTTGAGATTGACTCCATTATTAAGACTCTCCCCAATGATAAATCTCCCCGCCCGTATGGGTTCAACAATGAATTCCTCAAAAATGTTGGCCCCTGATCAGGCATGATTTCTATAAGGTTTGCAGGGACTTCAACAATGGATCTATCTGTCTAAAAAGCATTAATTCATCTTTTATCACCCTTATTCCAAAAGTTGATGGGGCTAGAAGGGTTAATGATTTTAGACCAATATCTTTGTTGAATTCCTCAGTCAAGTTAGTCACTAAGATCCTTGGAAACAGATTACAACCTTGTATCACTGAAGCCGATCCATAAGAACCAAGATGGGTTCATTAAGGGGAGAACAATTCAGGATTGCTTGGCTTGGGCCTATGAATATCTGCATATCTGTCACCATTCAAAAAAAGAAATTGTGATAATCAAATTAGATTTTGAGAAGGCCTTTGATAAAATTGAGCATCAGGCTATGCTTACCATCATGGAGGCCAAGGGGTTTGGACAGAAATGGCTTGGTTGGATGCATGCCATCTTCTCTCTGGTACATCGCCAGCTTCGCTCAATGGTGCTCCAGGAAAACTTTCCATTGCAAAAGAGGGGTTAGACAAGGAGACCCTCTCTCACCCCTTCTTTTTGTCCTAGCTGCTGACCTTCTTCAATCAATGATTAATAAAGCCAAGGACCTTGATCTTCTTCAGTTACCAATCCCTCTTAGTTGCTCTTCTGATTACCCTGTGGTCCAATATGCTAATGACACTCTGATAATTGCAGAGGGAGATGCTAGACAGTTATATTCTTTCTTAAGTCTCTGCTCAATAGTTTTTCCATGGCCACTGGTTTGAAGGTGAATTTCAACAAATCCATGATGATTCCCATAAATGTTCCTGAGGCAAAATTATCTCTGTTGGCTGCTACTTTTGGCTGTTCCATTGGCAGCCTCCCCTTCACTTATTTGGGATTGCCTCTCTCTATGGACAGGCCAAGAAACTTGGATTTCATGCCCTTGGTGGAGAAATGTGTTAGTAGACATGATGGTATTTCCACTTTCTTGAATCAAGCTAGTAGACTACAGCTCACAAATGCTGTTTTCTCAGCTCTTCCTACCTACTTTATGTGCTCTTTGTCCCTGCCAAAAGGAGTAATCAAAATGGTGGATAAGCCAAGAAGATATTGTCTCTGGAGTGGGTCTAGTTCCAATGTTTATGCTATTCCTAAGGCTGCTTGGACAATGACTTGTGTCCATAAAATTGATGGAGGATTAGGAATTATTGACATGGAAAAACAGAATAAGGCCTTGCTCTTGAAAAAACTTTGCACAAATTCTTCAACAAGGAAGACATCCCTTGGGTGCATCTGGTGCAGGAAAAGCATTACAGCAATGGCAAGCTTCCAAGTCATATAAAAAGGGTTCTTTAAATTGGAGAGATGTCTTGAAACTTCGCCTAAATTCAAAAGTATTGCACAACCCTCTGGTATGAGTGGTGACTCCATCCTTTTTGGCATGACAGTTTGGGCTGGTGATGCTCTCTCGTTGACTTACCCCCTGAACTCTTTTCCTTCACCTCCAACAAGATGGTCACACTCCAAAAGGTCCTTGCTAAACAAGATTTTCATAAATTCTTCCATTTACCCCTGTTTGAAGAAGCTTTTCAGCCAGTATCAAAACCTTGAGTATCGATGAGCTCCGGAAGAAGTCGACTATGATAATGATGTCCGAATTATTCTTGGGGGTCTAACAAATTCTCTTCTTCCAAAGCTTACAAGAAATTATGTGGCAATCGTCCTGCGCATCCCTCCTTCAAATGGCTTTGGAGATCAAATTGCCAACCGAAACATAAGATCTTCTTTTTGGCTTTTGACGAAAAGACGCACTTCGGCACGAGAAATATTTTGAAGAGACGAGGCATGATCCCGGACAATTATCATTGTGTCTTCATGCAATAGCCTCACCGAAGAATCAATGGATCATCTCTTCATTGATTGTCCTTTTTTGCGGCAATGTGTTGGAACCGGATTGGTGTTCGGCTTTCAAATGGTGTTTCCTTCCTGAGAGATGTCCTCCCAGCTCGTAATTCAAATCAATGCCCCTTTTTTCATGGATGCTATCATTCTCCTTTTGCTTTGGTCAATGCGGATGGCTAGGAATGGTCTCGATCTTCAATGGGGTCACTAGTACAGATTGAACTTGCGTGGCGGGCTTTTTAGCTTTTCCGTGGCGGGCATTAGGTCCGCCACGGTGCTAGGGTCACGGTTAATCGTCACGAATAACCGTGGCGGACTCCATGCCCGCCACGCAAAAGATATTAACCGTGGAGGGCGTGTAACAAAGACCGCCACGGTTAATAGATAAACCATGGCGGGCATTGTTAAGTGCCCGCCATGGTTAATATTTTTTGCGTGGCGGGCTTTTGTTAAAAGCCCGCCACGGTTAATTAATTCAGGATTAATAAAAAAATAATTAAAAAAATATTATAAAATCATATATTATGATTGAAACCACATATTAAATAATAAAATAAGAGAATATTGACATAAATCTTGAACATGCATGACAAGTTAACATTCAACTAATATAGACATTCAATTAAGCACTTAGAGTTTAAAAGTGACCACACACCCACACATCACAATTTACAATACTCGATCAAACGATCGATTGCTCAATCAAGAGTTTAGGTTACAAATCAATGTCCTCCCACAAATAGTCCTTCAAGTCTAGCTTATTTCTCCAAATCCCGTAGTTCCCATAAGTCGTCATTTACGGCGAGGTTGCCGTTAGGGTCGAAGAATTTGCCGGTAGGGGAGCACAACGTCCTCAACGATGGCCCGACAGATGGCGCCAACCAATTTCTTGAACTTAAGGTCATCAGCTCGCGCCACGTAGTACGGTACACGCCACTGCGGGATATGTACGTCTGGTATATAAACCACACAAAGTTCTTTGCCGCAAGGTCGCCATCGCACCGCACCGCACCGCGATATATGTACCAGAAAATGGTTAGAATATTATGAGACCATTCAATATGGACGAGCACACGAGAGTAATGCTGCATATACCTCGAAGTCTCGCCCGATCTTCATTTCGTCCCCATGTTTTTTTTCTTTGCGTATGCTCATCCTCCGATCGTATGACTCGGGGTCTTTCAAGTAATCCTTGTATGCCCTGTACGAAATCTCACGGTGTCATGACTTACGAGAAGTTTGTGGTATGAAATAGTATACAAGTGTCGCGACTTACAAACGCGGGGCCTCTACAAAATGTTTGTAGAGGCCTTTGGGCGTATTATCCAACGAGTCCAAATTAAGGGCACATCCATCCCGAGGGAAGATTAGCCAAGTAATCCAAAGGGCCAATGTGTGCTCGTTGTTTGTATACCGGCAATGCTACACCATTTAATTTGGTTAGAGATAGATTCCAAGTGTTCAAAAAAATAAAAAGTATTGCTTTTTGACTTACTTGATATCTTTGGCAGCAATGAGACAACCGGGCGTCCGTTTTGATCTTCTTCATGCACTTACGGATGTAGTCCGCCATCACTCTAACCCTTGCATCGCATAATTTTTGAAAGTGTTCATATTTTTCGGCCTTGCTCTTCTCCCCGAGCTTTTAGTTCCTCCGGGTCTCCATCCAAATCCATTAAATTCCGCCACATCTATATACGCCGGACATAGAAACACAACCGGCTGATCCAATTCTTGGGCTATCAATGCTTGCATCCCCGCAAGCACATGTGGTCACGTCATTATATATAGAATCGGAGAGCTAGAATTAGTCGTGTACGAGCGCGTAATGATCGGTAAACAAACTCACGTAGCATAGAGGGTGACAACGGATTGGTCGAGGTCCTGGCGCCGTAGCAACCGCCACATTTCGTCGAAGCCTATTGGCAGTGAAATATCGAAGTCCAAGTTAAAGAGCTCCTTAGGAACCCCGAAATGGAACTCCCTCACCCCCCCGATCAACTGCATGCTTTGATATAATTGGTGGAACCTCGCGAGTGTCCCACTCCTCTTCCTCGATTAGCTGGCCCTTGGGCACCATGAACTTGCCAAGCTCAAACTAGTCCAGGCGTCCGGGCTGAACCATTGTCCCTACTGCGATGGGGTATATAATTCCTATACTGAGAAGGAAAATGTACGTTAGCATCTTCTAGCTACGCACGCATACGTAATATGTCCGCCTAAGTTTGGTTGAGATTATCACGCATATACGCACCTAGTGCCGCCCGGTCTTCACGGCCCCGGGTTCAACCTTTTAGCCAATCGGAGGTCCTTTTCCTTCTCCGCTAGCTCCTTCCCGGCCTCATCATCTAAGTATTTGTTGTTCGGGGCAAGAATTTCCTTATCTTCTTTTGATAGCTTCTTCTTCCTCGGCGCTTGGGGGAACATTCGGCCTCATCCTCCTTCCCGACCGCTATGAGGCGGTGTTGAGAATCCTATGCATGTCGAATTGAACTAAATTAGCCACCAATTAATGCCTAGTACAAGTTAATTAGCCATACTTTTTTTTTTTTGCTATACCCTGTCACATTTTCTCGCAACCTCCTCGACCATTGGGCGCTTGAACGGCGTGGGAGGGACGGCTAGCAACCTTCTTAGGAGAAGGTGTCCTCTTGCCTGAGGCGTGAGTTGGTGTCTTGCCACCGTCTTCTTCTTTTCGGTTCTTCCAGGTGGGTTCAACGAGGACTTCCACCACCTCGGCCACCATCTTCTCCTTCCAGGTGGGTTCGGACGAGGTCTTAGGCACCTTGTCCACCATCATCGTTGTCGTTATCATCATCATCATCGTCATCGCCACCACCACCCGGGGAGAAGGAGGAGGGCTCGTGGGCCGCCACCGTCGGAGGTGGTGTCGTTGGTTTCCACAGGACAATGTCTTCCTTGTTCCATAGGTACTCTCTCTCCTCCCGAAGGTCCTTGAGTACTTGTTTCTCCTTGTTCACCTGGGATATGGAGCTCCTCATCACCCAGGCCTGGTTCTATGGAGGTCAGATAAACGAAGGCATACTCTGGTGGGACCGGCTCGTTATTGTACAACTTAGCACCCTGTGGTGGAGCCACCACGGCAGAGCCCACCTCCTTCTTCTTCCCCTTCCTGCCAACGGGTATGTAGAGTTTGCCCACCGTAGGTTCGACGAGATCGTCGATTGGGTTCTTCCCGGCGACATCACTCGTACTCACACCTTGGCTTCCTTGGATGTTGTAAAGACCTCTTGTCTTTAATGCCTCTTCTATTTTCTTGTCGACTATGTCCTTTATGGCTTGCTCATAGCCTTGCATCTTAAGGTTTTCCTTGTACCTGCGCCTCGTGTGGTAGTCGCCCGCGCGTCGGATGCCCAAGAATCCACGGTCTTCCAGCTATACCTCGAGCCTCCGCCCCCGAACTTCGGCCCACGGTGCTCGGGTCTTCCGATTGCCTCGGTCGCCTTCGTCGTGCTCCCTCCTAGGTTGGAACTCCCCGCGGCGCCTTGGCCTCTTTGACAAGCATCACCTTCTTCTCCACCTCATCGACCTTTGAGTCATTGTATTTGGACGGGTTGTCTTTCTTACTCGCTTCTTGGGGCCGACGGGCATAGAAGAAGTCCCGTGTCCTCTCGGGAAGGTCTAGCAACGGATTCTCGTATCCCTTTCTCGCCCTCCCTTTCTTGCCGCCGCCATTCTCCCTTATGACCAAAATAGCCTACACAGCCGAGGTTGTGCCTGAGGTCGTTCTTCTTTGCGAGTTCTTTGCCCATTTTCGACTTGGCCTCATAGTCTTCGTTAGTCGTGAGCCTGACGAACTCATCCTGAAGGGGTTGCTTTAAGAAGTTGTAGGCTTGAAGTGGTGACTTGCCCTTACGCGCACATAGTGTGTGTACAGATTGTTCCTAGGTGCGAAGCGCTTTGCTTGCAACGGTTAGCACATACTTCTTGCATTTCTTTTTGAAAACCCCGCCTCCCGGCCCTGGATAATGGAACAGGACTCGCACGTCTTTCCACACCTTCTTCTTCCGGTGCCTTCGGGACGCCCCTCCGCCTAGGTAGGTGATGGGCACGATTTCCTTGGCTACAACAGAGATCCGGTTGCTATAGATGGCCCTGATAGATTCTGGCTCCACGGGATCTCCATTCGGGCCTTGTTGGGTGAATACTCAGCGCAACATGTTATTGATGATGATATGGTTTACAAAGTGGCCATTCAACATGGCGATTACAAAGGAGGACAGGGGGTATTTATAGACCCCCGGCTTCAAGTAGTTGTACAAAAATGATAAGAACTCGACATGAACTTCTAGGATGTAACTATTCTAGTGAAGATGTTCCTTCTTCTCTTCGCGACATCTTATCTATGGCCTTTGTCTTTGCCATTATTCTTCTGGAGATCGCTCGTCTTCGCAGCCGCCGCTTTGACCATCTTCGCTATGCGTTTTGGACTTGATCTCACTTTCATCTTTTATCGTTGAACTGCGAAGCTAACTCCCTGCGAAGCCATCTTTGATCTTTACATTTTGTTTTCTTCTTGCTAAAAAGTCTCGTGCACCCCAAACAATCAAAGTCTGGGACGAAAGTTTCACATAGAAATCACAAGTTTGCTGCTCTTCGCCCCAAGTAAAATTTGTCTTCGCTCCTTTTAGTGCTTGAAAGATCGGGAAGCTTTTCTCTGACTTTGATATGAATCGGTTTAGCGAAGCCAACCTTCCTGTTAATTTCTGGATGTCTTTTGTATTCCTTGGAACCTCTGTTTGCATGATTGCTTTTATCTTCTCCGGATTTGGGTCGATCCCCTTTTGCCGAGACTATGCATCCCAGTATTTTGCCTTTTGAACTCCGAAGGTACATTTTTAAGGATTGAGTTTGAGATTTGACTTTCTCAAATTTTTTGAAAGTTTGCTTCGGATCTTTCAAATGGTCTTCGCTTCTTGCTTTTCACAATTATGTCATCAACATATGCCAAATTGTCTCCGATCCGATCTTTGAGTGCCACCGAAGTCATTCCCGATAAAGCTTGATCCAGTATTTGCGAAGCCCTCTGCCATTCTTTGGAAACAAGAGGTTCGAATGGTGTTATAAAACTTGTCTTTTCTTCGTCCCTCCTTCTTCATGTATATCCGATGGTATCCCGAGAAACAATCGAGGAAACTTAGCATTTCGCTTCCTCGCAGCCTTGGTCGACTAATGTGTCGATTCTTGGTAGTGGGAAATTGTCCTTGGGACAGCTTTGTTGAGATCTGTGAAAATCTATGCACATTCTCCATCTTCCGTTGCTTTTTTCTTACCATTACAATGTTTGCTAGCCAAGTTGTGAATTGGACTTCTCTTATGACATTGGCGTCTAATAGTCTTTTGCACTTGAAATTTTTTGCGGCGATACGTCTTCGGATATTTTTCGTAATTTTTGTTTCTTTGGCCTGATATTTGGGTCAATGTTTAGACGGTGCTCAATGATTTCTCTGGCGACTCCTTCTAAATCCTTTGCAGACCATGCGAAGACGTCTTGGTTGCTTTTCAAGAATTTGATAAGTTGTTCTTCTTCTTCTTTTGTTAAGTTGGCACCAATGATGACTTTCTTGTTTGTTACCATAGGATCTAGCAGGACTTCCTTGGTTTTACGCTTTGTGGCATGTCTTCTCTTTCTTTTGTGACTTCGCATTTTCTCTGCTTCGTCTTCGTTTTCGATTTCTTCGATGGCAAGGACGTTTCTTTGAGCTGGATTTGAGTCTTTCTCAATATTCCTTGCTTCGCTTTGGTTTCCATGAATCGATATTGGCCCATTGATTGCTGGAACCTTCATGCACAAGTAGGAGTAGTTGATTACTGCTTCGAAGATATTCAAACTTCCTCTTCCAAAATTTGCATTGTATTGGTCGGCATTTCAACGACGTCGAATGCCACTTGTTCTCGTTCTTGCGTTGTTTTGTGTCTTGAACGAAACCGGTAGCACAATTCTTCCAGTTGAGTTTATTCTTTTGCCCCGAAGCCAACTAGCGGGTATTCTCGCTCTTCCCAAGTTTTGTCTTTTGATTCCCATTGCATCCAAAGTTGATGCGAAGAGTATATCGGGCGGAGCTTCCTCCATCTACCAGTATTTTTGTGACATCCCATCCATCGATGTTTGCCTCTATGACCATGGCGTCCATGTGTGGATAATCCTTGAGTTTCATGTCTTGTTCTGTGAAAATGATTGGTTGGTGTGACCATCTTGTCTTTTGTATGGTCCTTCCATTGTTATTGCGTTAATTCTTCGGAAGTAATTTCTTCTATCGTTGTTTGTTGCATGTTCTCGTCGGCCGTTACCTCCGCATATTGTCATTATTCTGCCCCTGCTTGTTGTTGACACCGCTGGCGAAGCATTACTTTGAGCATTTGACATGTTGTTTGCTACTGAAGCTTCGGGTTGTGAATTGTGTGCCTGTGTCCATTGTGGTGGAGCTATTGCTAATGGTTGGCAATTGTATATCGGAGGTGGCCCCGGTAATGCTTGGTGGTTGTAATTTGGCCCAAAGTATGCTTGATTTTGTGAAGTGCTTGCTTGAGACAGGAAGTTTATTGATCTTTGGCTTTGCATTGATTTGCCTTCTTGCTGTAGTTGCTCTATGCTTTTCTTCACCATTGGGCACATTTTTGACGTATGTCCAGCCCCTTTGCCATGAATGATGCAGTACATTTCTTCGGGTTTCAAGATTCTTCTTTCTCCAAATCTTTGATTAAATCCTCCTCTTTGGTTGCCATTGAAGTTTCTGCCGTTAAACTGGCTTCGCTGATTATTTTGTGCCTGGTTGTTGTCTTCGCCTTGTTCATTGTTGATTTGGTTTATGCGGAGTGGTGGTTGATATTGGTTGTAGTATGGTCTTCGCTCTGAGTTGTATTGTCTGAACTGGTTATTCGTTCTTGCTTGACTTCGCTGTGTATTTTCTTCTTCGATTTTCTTCCTGCAATCATCGTCGATCTTGCATACTTTTGAATTTCTTCGTATAGGCTGCGACAGCTTGTTGGTCTTTCTCTTTTTAGGTGCGAAGACGCTTGTCCGGCTCGAGGCCTCTTATAGCGCAAATGATGATGACGACTTCGTCCGAGACTTCGGGGGATTTGGGTCTTCATCCGGATGAATCTTTTTGTAGTACCGGATGATTGGTTCCTTCGGGTATTGCTTGATATCAAATAGGTCATCACTTGTTAATCCTCGTATCTTTGGAATCTTTGGAAGTCGACTAGCAAGGTGGTTCTAAGTTGCTCCCAACTTTTCTGAGATCTCGGTTTGAGCGAAGCATACCACTTCTGGGCTGGTCCTTTCATTGCCATTATAAGTGCCTTTGCTAGTGTTCTGTCGTCTCCTCCTCCTGATTCAACAGCTGCTTCAAAACTCATCAGGAATTGTCTTGGATCTGTTAAGCCTTCATAAGTTGGTATAATGTTGAACTTGAAGCCTTTTGGCCATTTTGTTGTTTGCAAATCTACTGATAATGGGGATTCTGGATCGACTGTTACTATTTCCTTTTCATTGTTTTGGTCTGTCTTGACTTCGCCAGTTATGATGACTTCGCGGTCTTGATTGTTGAGTTCTTCGCTTAATCTTTTTAGCTCTCCTTCGGCTTCTTCAATTCTTTGTTTGAGGGTCTTTTCTCTTGTTCGGCTTTGCAAACTTCAAGTTCTTTCTGTTTTTGATAAGTTCTTCCTCTAGTTCTTGGAGCTTTCTTGCTTCCTCATTTTGGTCTTCGCTTGGGATAGTTTCTTTGGAAGCGGTGTCTCCGCTTGCTCTTGGTGCTTCATTCTCTGTAGTTGCTGCTTCTTCAGCAGAAGTTGCTGACTTGTTCTTGGGAGGTCTTCCCATGATTTCTTGATGGCCGTGGGATAGATCGTTGCTCACACAAACGGTGGGCGCCAAGATGTTGGGTGAATACTCAGCGCAACATGTTATTGATGATGATATGGTTTACAAAGTGGCCATTCGACATGGCGATTACAAAGGAGGACAGGGGGTATTTATAGACCCCCCTCGCTTCGTAGTTGTACAAAAAATGATAAGAACTCTGACATGAACTTCTAGGATGTAACTATTCTAGCGAAGATGTTCCTTCTTCTCTTCGCGACATCTTATCTATGGCCTTTGTCTTTGCCATTATTCTTCTAGAGATCGCTCATCTTCGCAAATGGGCCGCTTTGACCATCTTCGCCATGCGTTTTGAGGACTTGATCTCGCTTTCATCTTTTATCGTTGAACTAGCAGAAGCTAACTCCCTCGCGAAGCCATCTTTGATCTTTACATTTTGTTTTCTTCTTGCTAAAAGTCCGTGCACCCTGAAACAATCAAAGTCTGGGACGAAAGTTTCACATAGAAATCAAAGTTAGAGCCCAACAGGCGTATCCTCAATATATTACGCACCACCTCAGCTTTCTGGTGCCTCCTGTGCAGGCCTCTTTTCAAGTCTGACTTCTTGGACTTCTTGGAGGTGGTGGTCGCTGAAGTGCTGGGTGTGGGACCAGATTGTTGCCCCTCTGACTGAGCTCCCTCTTCATGGAACTCCAGACGCAGAGGCACCAATGGTAACTGTCATGACAACAACTAGAATTAGTCATGCTCTGATGAGAGGCACACGACGTTGTGTTAGTCGTATACTTACGTTTTTTGGTTGCGGTCGCTGTCCACTCGAGAACCCTCGTGTGTCGCCCGCCGCCGACCGGGATCAATTTCTTCCTCTCTAAGACGTTTCTTCGTGGCCTTGGTGTCAACTCGTTCGCTCTCGTATCCACCGTCGCTGGAAGAATCGGACATGGAGGCCACATCCTCCTCGCTCTGGCCACCTATTGCACGATCTTTATCGCTTGGTTCGGATGCCATTGGATTCTACGGGAACACACAGAGCATTTTATTATAGTAATTTATAGTGAAAGAGTAAAGTACAGCGGTAGTAGAGGCATCACAGAGTCATCTCAAAATATATTTATTATATTACTCTCATGATTACATATATATTTTTCCATGTTACATAGAGTAGTTACAAAAAAAACAAAAAATTTACAAAGAAATAGATAAAATAGGTACATATTTTCCTTTTTACATAGTACATACAAAAAAATACAAAAAATAAACAAAAAATGTGTAACAATACAAAAAAATGTGTGTAAAAATAATAAAAAATTGTGTAAAAATACAAATTTGGCTCGAAAATACCCAACTATCCTTGTCACATCGCGTCTAAACTGGTTGCTTGTATATGTAATACAAGCCGTCCCTCGTTTAGCCGCTCACAAGTGTGGGGACATTTCATCATCACCGCTGCCTCAAAGCATAAAAATATTCACATCATCGCATATGCCACTTTGCTCAAAGACAAAGATTCACATCATTACAAATGCCACAAGTAGATAGTTAAAAATAGTAAATGCCCGCCACGGAAGGTCAACACAGTAGTAGAGACAATAGAGTCTAAGGTTGGGACTTAAAAAGAGGTAGATAGAGAGAGCCACCATATATATGTGTACCCCGGCCGTGGAATCGGCCAAGTCCTTCATGCACGGTTCAGTTTGACCCCGAAGGGCTGCCAAATTTTCACGGCGCCGCCGTGAAATGTCACCACAAATCCAAAATATAGATAAAGTATGGCAATGGCATAATATAGAGATCAATATATATATGCTCGCTTAATAAAAAAATGTCACCACAAATCCAAAATATAGATAAAGTATGGCGCTTGCATCATCGGCAAAGGGCATTTGGCATAAGCTCGGAACCATCATCACAGGCATCATAGGCAAAAAAAAATGGCATCACAGCATGAACAAATGGCATCACAGGCATCGAGGAAGGAAAAATGGCATCATTGGCATCACCGGCATCACAGAAAGGAAAAATGGCATCACAAGAAGGAAAAATGGCATCACAGAGGAGCAGCGCCGGGCAGCGCCACGACACACCGTGGACGGGAGGGGCACACTGACGGGCGCGGGGACGCCGGGGAGGAGCAGCGCCGGGCGGGCGGCGGACCTCGTCGGAGAGGAGGACGGGGAGGAGCAGCACCGGGTGGGCGGCGGGGAGGCCGGGGGAGGAGGAGCAGCGCCGGGGACGTCGGGGACGAAGAGCGCCGGGGAGGAGGAGCAAAGACCGGGCGGGCGGTGGGGACGAGCAAAGATCGGGAGGCAGGAGCAAAGACCGGGCGCCCGTCGGGGACGAAAGCAGCCGGGCAGCGGCCAACCTCGCCGGAGAGGAGTAGCACCGGCGGCGGCTAGGGTTTTACCCAGCCTCGGCGGCGGATCTGGAGCACGGGAGGGGGAGGACGGGGAGGGAGGACAGGGGAGGCGAGGGCTCGCGCCGTCGGAGAGGGAGGCCGGAGAGGGAGGTCGGGAGGCGAAGGGCGGGCGGCGGCGGCGCCGTGAAAAATTTGGCAGCCTCTTCGGGTCAAACCGAACCGGGCGTGAAGGACTTGGCCGATTCCGTGATCGACCGCCCCTATATAAACGCCACGATTTTGCGTGGCGGGCATTTCCACGGTTATCGATTAACCGGGTGGGCATTGTAAAATGCCCGCCACGTAAAATAGATTCACAAAATAAAATTGTAAAATTCATAACAATTCAATGGTCATTCAAAAATTCTAAAAATTTTTGTGTGGCCTCCCTATGAGTATGTGTACCCATGAAAAATGTGAAACTTCAATTTTGGATAGTTCTTGCATGATTTAAAAATACAGTCTTTAAAACGTAGCACCGTGCAATCCTTCGGACATTTGCCATCGTCTTTGTAGAGAGGGACAATTGCCGCCTCGCTTCATCTGTCTAAAATTCTCGAGCCACCTTGGATTGCCAAACAACACGTCATCTTCATCTTTGAGGTTAGCAATTTCCTCGAAAAGAGCAGATCCTCGGGCGACATGTCATCGACTATCGACCGCTCACCATCATCTCCACCCGCATTGTCGCTTGCAATGTCTTCAAGCAGTTCATCTACGGTGATGTAATCGCGATTATCAACTTGTTCACGCCCTTCGTCGTGCACCACCGTTTCCGTCGTTGCGGTCGACGGGGTCCTCCGATGATGAACCGCCGCGACACTCGGTTCTTTTTCACCATGATACGTCCACACGGTGTACCTCGGCTCCCCTCGATGAAACCATACCGCAGCAAGCGGTCCACGACGCCGTCATCCTTGTGTAAGAACGGATGCTTGCACCGATAGCACAGCACACCATTACTTCCGAACCCCCCGACCGATTGATGCTTCTGCGCGACGGGCATAAACTTCTTTCGCACATGATTAATGAATTCCAAACTCATCCTTGGCCTGTACATCCAATCCCTATTCGGGCGCCATGGTCGACGGCCTACTCAAATTAATTAAACCAAAACAAGAGTGCGATCGATGATTAGAGATCAAGTATCGATGAAAAAGACCACGTACACTTCAAATGAGAGGGAGAGAGGGGGGGAGGAGAAAGAGGGAGAGAGGGGGGGGGAGAGAGGGGGGGAGAAAGAGGGAGAGAGGGGGGAGAGAGAGGGGAGAGGAGCTAGCTTGAGAGGGAGAGAGAGAGGGGGAGGAGAGGAGAAAGAGGGAGAGATCTAGGGGGAGAGAGAGAGGGGAGAGGGAGAGAGAGGGGGGAGAGAGAAAGAGAGGAGAGAGGGAGAGGAGCTAACTTGAGAGGGAGAGACCAAAACTAGATCTCAAAAAGAAAGGGAGAGAGAGAGGGGTGAGAGAGAGGGAGAAAGAGGGAGAGGGGGGAGAAAAGAGGGGAGAAAGAGGAGAAATACCCCCTAACGGTGCCAAACTTCAATCAAACCAAGGGCAAAACCTTCCCCCCCCCCCCCCCGTAAATGGTGATTTCTAGAGTTTTGAAGCTCAAAACCCTAGAAAATGGCGAAAAATCCCGTGGGGGAAGAAGAAGGTTGGGGCTGTATTTATAGAGCGCACTTTTCCGTGGCGGGCATTGTAAAAGTGTCCGCCACGGTTAATGTCTATTAACCGTGGCGGGGGCGCCACGGTTAATAGACATTAACCGTGGCGGGCACGTTAAATGCCCGCCACGACAATCGACAACCGTGGCGGGCATTTCCCTGGACGGGGGCTGCCACGCCAACTATTTTGCGTGGCGGTTTTATAATTGCCCGCCACGGAAAATAAAAAAATAAATGCCGCGCAAGTTCAATTCTGTAGTAGTGGGTGCAGCCAACTTTGTTGGTTTGTTAGCAAATCTTCACTAAAGAGCTTCATCTTCTGAAGCATAGAGTGAAGCCAAGCAACCTCCCTCAATTTCTTCAATGGAGCCAAAATTTTACTCTTCCAGAAACTGATCTCCTTGTTTTTACCACCTTTTTGTTTCTTAAGCTTTTTATTTCCTGTCCCTTGTTCTTTTGTAATTGTTGACTTTGTTTCTTGGTTTTAATAAAGAGCTGTAGGGGCCTCGGCCCCTCCAGATTGGTCAAAAAAAAACAAATTCTGCTTTTTTTTAGGAGTGAACAAAAATTTCTTTATGAGCGATCATTTGGTGTCTCTCCAAAGAAAGGCAGTCCTAGCTAGTATATATTGGCCTCTTTAGTTTGCAAACATTTTTTGTGTATTTATATATATATGCAAGTAGGTGGGCATTATGTGGACACATTCAATAATTATGAATGCAGATATGATGTGAATAATGTTGCTGTCAAGTCACCTTCTCCTTTATTACTAGCAGGTACCCCTGTGCTTCGCACGGGCCAGCAAGACAAACTTATAATCCATCATATGATTATAGTTAGAACATAATAGTAAAATTAGTTACATATGAGATGTTATCTCAACTATTCGTATTTGTAGGATAATGTCACCGTAATACAGGGATTGTTAGTTGAATGTGAAAACTTATTTTGGCACAAACTAAAGACCGGAATTGTTAGGTGAGGATACCCTAACATTGAGGATAGCAGAGATTATGGACCGAATCTTATAGTGAGACCTGAAAAGTAGAGAGTAACAAATTAGAAGTGATTGATAGTAAGAAAAAATTGACGGTGTTGAGAAAACGTAGCCAATAAATATTGTGAGTACATTGATTGTGTATATACTCAAATTTATGGAACAACACTTCTGAATCATTGAACGAACAAAATAATTAATTAATAAAAATAACCAAATTTAACAACCATCTATGAAAAAAGTGGTTTTACATTGATTATTTTGAATAATAATATGTTTGTGAACAAAAAAATATTTATTCAAATCAAGGCTAAGCATGAGTCAGATGTACTGTGGCTTTTACATGGAGGAAACTGATAGTGAGAAGCTAGGAGTTCAAACTTTCAATCAACCTCATTACGGATCAGCATTTTCACATAACTGTTAGGGCTTAGATTTCAGAGTCAGTGAGCCTAGCTGAATCCATGAAGCATAAATACATAGGAACGACATTCCCTATATCAATTAGCCATGAAGCATGAATACAAGGAACGGCGTCCCCTGAATTTTCTAGCAAAGACTAAATAATGTACCGTAGAAGGTTTTGTATTCATCTAAGTACAATATGAATCTGATGATTATCATGGACCGCTGTGAACTTGTATTAAACCTAATTGCATGATCAGAGTAAAGGGTTACCTAATTTCAGTGCTTCCATAGCGTGCAACTTCAATAAAGTTTTGGTTCTCATTGTCTGCACTACCTTCTACTAACAACTTTAAAAGAGGGAAGCATGCCACATCAAAAGCCTCTGTAAAATCCTTCCCGGTAATCTCAGCAAGATGAAGAAATTCCTTGAAAAGACAACTGAAGCTGAACCTCGATGACAGTATTGTGCTTTCCTTTGCAGAACCTTGCACACAATCAGTAAACCTGTTACCATCAAAAGCAAATAATGTACCTGTGCATTCTGCATTCGTATGTGAGATTACCATGATTCTGCATTCACAATCAGGAAACCATCGCAGAATGTAGCTCGATACACTTTAGAGCCCACTCTGTAAACCTGTGCACACAATCAATGGAGCTGTTTCCGACAAACTCACTTCTGAACCATGAATCTCACTGCATACCTAGTAATGAAGAAAGAGAAACATGGTAAAGATCTGTTGCACCTGTTGATGGAAATGAACAACTTTCATACATTTAGTACATCAAAAGATGAATGCTCCCAAACAATATTTGTAAAAAGAAAGACTTAAACTCAGATCCGGCATAGTTATTACATTTGCAATCACTAATAAGATCAAATTCCGGAAATATATTAGGGCATATATATGTTAAATGTGTAATTGGATCAGATCCTGACACATACTTTAGTGTATGGGTGTTCGGTTCTACAGGATTGTTTGACTGAAAAGTAGCACAGAATCTCGAATGCAATGTTTTGCCTGGGCGATTTGAACAGGCGCGAGAAAAACACACTGCATATGGCAGCCTCAATGTTTGTCCCAATGATATGAACAATCGTAGGTTTGCCATCAAGCTCCACATTGCTGTACTTCTTAACTGCAGCTAGAGCAGCAGTGCGTCTTGAGAATATGACCTCTGCAGTTCTCTGCGGATGTTGCGACAGGGTAAAGTAATTAATGAGCATTGAGGCTGATGAGATGGAAAAGAGAGTAAAGAGCCTGGGCATTAGAATTCAGGAGTAACCTAACTTTGATCTTCCACTCCTGTCACAGTTGATGTAGTAGCGCTTGATATCGCCAACATCAGAAAAGAGTTCCTGATGAGTCAGGCAAGGGTGGATGAGTGTGTTACTTGGGTAGAGATATAACGGTGGATCATGGAAAAATACGGACAATCAAATTGTTTGTTTCCTGGCAATAATGTAAGCAACACTGATTCTTAGACATTCCAGTGAAAAAAAAAAAAGGGAAAATGACCTGTTGGGAGAGCCAATGCAATCATAAGTTGTCGATTCTCCTTGCTTACAGGGAATCTAATTCATCTTCATAATGTTTTCAGTCAATCAAATCACCTTCTTAAAAAAAGCTTTGATCGTACATCTAGGTTTGTTGGATGGGACTGACAGTTTGCTAGCAGCTAGCAGCTTTGTCAAATGGGGAAGATTTTTTTGTTTGGCCCTGCTACCCCAAACGAATGTAATCCTGGAGGAAAGTAACAGCAGGAAATCAAGTCAAGTATACCAATTAAGACGATCTGCTGCTAGTGTGGTAGCGGCAACGGAGTGGATGTGTGAGTGCTCAGGATGGCTTGCTAGTAGTATCGATACTTACGGATGCATCGGCAGCCATCGCGGCGCAGGACGAACGCAGCGCAGGGAGGCGGTGGCCACGTGCTCGCAATCGACGCGATGGCAGAGTGGTGCGCGGGCGGGCGAGTTGTCGGAGCCGGAGGCGACTGCGCTGCTGGCGGAGGCCGCAATGTTTCACATGGAGGCTGACCGCGCCGCCCGTTGGTCCGGGTGGCGATGAGCGCCGAACAGAAGGGAGGACGGCTTCAAAAGGAAGGGATGGAGGGCGACGCAGGGGAGTGCGGAGCCGCCAGCGGGCGGCGGGAAGGTGAGGAGCCTGGTCACCGATGGAAGGGAGACGAAGAATCAGGAAAGGAAGGGATGTTTAGATGCGTGGACGGTAGTGGCGTCGAAAGGTTGGATCGAACGGTGGTGGTGAGTTACTGTTCTGGTAACAGTGAAATGAGTCTTGGGGACGGAAGTTCCGGGTGCACGAAAATAAGGGTCTAGTATAGATTTCGTAGAAAATTTGTTCATGTGGAGTAGAAAAATTTTATTACATGTCACTAGCATAGTAAACATAATTAAAGGACAGGGCCATGGCCTATATGAGTTAAGCAAGACACCCACCCATTCCGCTGCCTCTCCGATGACACAAACGTGTGATTTCTTCTTTAGACGCATTCGCATGCAAGACTTCTCCCGCCTTTTCCGGCGGACATTCTTCCCAGCTCTCCATGTGGCCAATTATTTTAAATCATCCAAAGTGCTTATGCCACCAAACATATTCTGATGAGCATCGACCTAGAGTTAGTGGAGTTGAGGTCTCAGTTGGTGTGCGAGCATGGCTTGAAGGAAAACTAATCCAACAATCATAGCAGGATCAGGGCTTACATGTCATGTCACCATGGCCTCGATTGCAATCCAGAAGTTCTGAAATTCACAATATATCTGCTCCGATATGTCCTGCTCGCTACACATCCCAGTTGGTCTGTTGTATTAATCATTTTACAACGGGACCATGGTGATCACCCCTACAAATGGCTCGTGAGTCGTGAATGGAGTATTCTATTACAATTATTGTGGGATTATGTGATAAAGTATCTGGTGGTATTGAACTTGTATTTATGAACTGATTAATATATTTTAGGACTAATTTTAGGAAGCAAATGTGGTGCTTATTGGTAAAAAAAAATGTTACACGGGACCTTCGGGCTAGAGAATGCTGCATATGGAACTTACCAATGTGTGGGTTAATTTATTTGTGAATAGGTACTGGTGGATATTGTCGGACGTACTAAATACGATTCCAATTAGTTGGGCGGAAGATAATTAACTGTGTTGGTCCCAGCGCCAGCAACGCCCTTTATGCTTTCATTGACTTTGAAGCCCACATGTAAAGCATCCGGCGGCACGGATCGTGTGCGAGGCCGTTGAGGAGGATGCTGGAGAGGCTGAGGCGGAAGCATACAATGGTGTCATGGGACACCAAGGTGGGAGTAGGTTATGTACGTGGGGCTGGCGGCACGTATACATGGTCACTGGGTCTACCACTCCAAAATATCAGATGAGCACCCGCTGGTTCATCCCCTTTCCATTGGCCCAGCAAAACCAATAAGATCGAAGCAGTGGGCGGACGGCTCAGTCTCGGTCATATATGGAGGAGGAAGCACACGCTTTTGGTGGGATGGAGGCAGGAGCATTTGTGGCAGTCGCAGTGCCCTAGTGGTTGCAACCCAAGTATGGTGGGTAGTACCAATAACAATTGGTCTATATATACGTCCAGACCAAACAAGCTTATAAAATGAGACTGCACATTGTGTGAGAGTTTTTAGGATGGTTAGGGTGCGAAAGGCCAAGGCACTGCACATTGTGTGAGTTTTTAGTCGACTTGCATTGCTACTATAGTAGGAATCCTTTTGTAGCCTAAGAGAATTCTGAAGCATGACGCAAGAATTATGTCTTCTCTATAAATTCAACAAGCTCAGGACTGAGAAGCATCAGGAACCCACAACGCCCCATTATCTATTTCACTTGTACGTCTGAGGATAGTCGAGGCACACTAGCTTCCAAATGCTCCAATTCTTCATCAACAGTCAGTGTCCTGGCTGGGGGCGCGCGATGGCTGTTCAGACACACGGACTCTGTTCTGACACACGGACTCTGTGTATCTGTTGGACACTGGGGGGCTATGCAGCCCGCTGTTTTCCCATTCTCTCCCTCCAGATGTTGGTTCGGCCAGATGTTTTGTATCTGACTCTGCTTACGTACCGACACTGCTTCACGAGCCAGTACAACGGGGCAGCCATATTTCTTGCGTGTGAAGCAACCTGTAATCCCGGCTTTGGGCATATATAGCAGACTAGGTGACAGAACATTGTACTGCCCAATTCTTTTTTTCCGGCTTCTGCGCTCTATTTTTGTCCAAATATTTTGTGACAATAACAAAGTAATATTGCCTCAAAATAAAATATGAAACTATAGCGGTTAGAGGTTTTCAAGGGAACCTCTACCTTGATCCTCTTGTGCTCTGTTATCTAATTAATTCATGACAATAATAATAGTAGTAGACATATTGCCTCGCGAAAAGCTCTGCATCAATCCTCACAACATGGATTAGAACTAATAATAATGTTTTTTTGCACGGAGAGTTAGTACGTCTACATACTTTGGGGATGATTTCTGGTGGCCGTTAATCTAAATAAGGATTGTGAAAAAATAAAATGGTTTCAGAAATGGTTTTTGGAGTTCTCTATTTTAAGAGCTGGTTGGACTTCCTAGCCATTCTAAAATTGATTCCCAAGGACATAGAGAAAACCATCTCTACAAAGATGTTCACTTTACGTCGTAAAATGTGTGCAGTAACATTATTGATGACCATGTGCGCCCTGATGTAGGGAGTTTGACTTTGATTTAGGTACTATTATTAGCACCCTCTTGAACTTTCGTAATTGTATAGTATGAAGAATAAATGTTTTATATGTCCAGACCAAAAAACGACCTTATAAAAAGATAACGAGGCTTATACAAGATTCTAGGCAGTGTAGTTTTATAGGATTGTTAGGTTGTGAGATCGAGCACATAGAAGAGTTGTGTTGCCACTTTGGCAGAAGCAAAATGACGGGATCCTTCTTGGCTTTGAAATACTGAAACAAAATACAGCAAGAGCATCTTCTCTACGCACGTACATTCAGGATTGAGAAGCATCAGGATCCCACGATACCCTAGCATTGATTCTACTTCCACCATGATGCTGAATTTGGTTGCCATGCTGCTGAGCATGGGCTAGCCTTGCCTCCCATTGCCCGTTTTCTTGATGACAAAAAGCTCGTGGCTAGCTAGTGACCAACTTTATCAGCAGAGAGGGACGTGGAAAAGCCCAATCCAATCTTGACAAAGGTCTACTAGAGAAGCATAGGGTTAGGATCTCCATGTGAAAAAATATGGGCGAGACATAGAGGGGTGGGCAACAAAATGATGTTACAATGGGATTTTGAAAAATGCATTGTTGCTTAGTTTTATATGAAAAATGGTTATTTCTTGTCTTTTTTAAATAGTTTGCATCTCAGAGGAAAATTTATTGGTTGTCTGCTGACTTTAAAATTTGTTTGATTTTGAGCACCAGGATGATGTCGATCTAGTTCTCGTGGACAAACATATTGATAGCAGCATCTTGTCATGATGACGCTGTGCTCCAAAGGTGGAATAGTTCATAGTCCTGTACGTATTTTGGCGTGATGACCAGCATGTCATGATAATCAAAAACTGCAAGGGCAGTATTTTGCAGCCTAGCAAGCAGGACGATCTGATGCAGCCAAACTGCATAAACTAGCTGGGTTCATGCGCAAAGAATGGATGGAGAATAGAATGTACCAACTAAGAAACAAATACAATCAGTTGATGTCATCTTGCTTTAATTGAAAAATGTTCTGCCCAACATAGCAACAAATCAAAAGCGAAATGGTTGGCCTCCTACTGTCAAGCAAAAGCCCAGTAAACATCTTCCGCAACTGCTCCAGAACTCCATCTTCAAAAAAAAAAAAAAAAAAGTAGTCTATTAAGGAATTAATTATTTATCTCCGTGACTCCCCTCACGCCGCCGTTTCACTCGTATACCCAGCATGGTTCGTTACTCCTCCCTCGATCCCCTTTCTTCGTCTCTGCGGCAATGACGGCGAAAGCCGTTGAGGACCAAGACGATATGCACTTAATTGCAGTGGATATAAGAGTTCCCGTGTAGTCATATCAAATAATGAATTCACACTAACATGCAGATTCGAAGAAACTGATAGATAAGATGTGACATGATCAAAAAGGATGAATGAGTTCACAGATTATAGACAGTAAGCTCATTTTCGGATGCCATAAGCAGAAACTGATTTACATATTTTGACTAGAGTTTCTGCTGCCATAAGCAAAACTTTAGGTAAGAAATTCTCTTCTTTTGGTCAACAAGCCTTCAGGTAGCACTGCAGATAGATGAGATCATCTGACCTCTCGTTTTTCCCCTTGCTACAGTAGCAGCGGGGCGATTCCGAAGGCGACCTTCATTTCCTCCGTCGATCCGCCGGCCCCCTCTCCTCCGGCCGTGTATAGCTGTAGATTTAGGACTAGTAGCTTGTGTGTCCCGGCGGTGGCCTCGTGGTCGCCGCCTTGGGTTAGGTTTCCTGCGCTTCTCCGGCGGCGGCGGCGGCATGGTCGACGCCATCTCCGGTGTGGCGGAGTTTGGGTTCGCGGTGGTGCTGGCGATGTCAGAGCCACTGCACGGGCAAATAAGTTTCTTCTCCGGCGATGATGGCGTCTTCCTCGGTGAAGCTTCTACGAGGTCGCTTACACCGGCTTTCGTTTTGTTTCTCTCCGCCGACGACGGCTCGTCGGTCGCCGGAGGCGTGAGTTCTTTTGCTTGCCGTCGATCCTCGACGGTGTAGCCCAGTCTTCCCCGCTCTATGGGACTCCTTTTCCGGCTGCTGGCCATGGTGCTGGCGGTGGCGGATGCCTTTCTCGTCGGCGTTAGGTGGGGAAGCTGCCGCTACTCGCTCAACGACAGAGATGTGGCTTGGTGGTGTGGCCGGGTCACCGGCTTTGTGCGCGCTTCAATGCGTGCATCCTCATCTTCTCCGGCGAGCATCGCCGGTGGTCAGCGGCATGGGCGTCCTCGATGCGGCGGCGTGAAGTCTGGCGAAGCTCCTGGAAGCTGATAGATTTTGCACTTTGGTCCTCTGTGTGTCCTTTGCGTGCGTTTTTCTTTTGTTTCCAGGGCTTTTATGTAATAGGGGTTGTCCTTCTTCTTCTTAATTAATGGAAACCCCTTCCCCTTTCGCAAAAAAAAAAAAAAAAAAAAAAAAAAAGGTAGCACTACAGATTTCCTTACTGATCGGACCCTTGAACTAAGGTACACCATCCCAAGTGGACTGCATACCACTAGACAGACTCGACAGAAATACTGCAGGAGCATCGAATACTTTACACCAATGTGGACACACAAATACTTGATAGTTTATAAATTCTGAGAAAAAAATTCTAAGCAAGCATCAGACTCTGAAATTCACCAATAACATTACCAAGTGCAACAAGACGATATTCATTCCTTTCCACAGCTATCTTGACAAGCGATGCATCAGTTTCAAGAACAATTTGGGAGATGCCCAACCTAGCTGCTGCCTGCAATTTTTGGTTTGAGATGCTGGGCTCAGGCTATAAGAGTGAAACGGCAGCAAATGCAGTCACGAAGACAACGTTACTTAGCGTACATTAGTTCACTTGAGGTGTAAAAAATAAATTCTGATATAGATTTTGATGCATCAGTAGTTATGATGTAAAAAAATATAAACAATGGATCCTTTAACTGTCGGCTTTGAGATGCGTGCATTTTTTTAAAAAAAAAGGGAGTACCGGAGTTTGTTGCCAACATCTTTACCAACGTAACTACTGTGTACTTTTTACCCTCATAATCAATCCACGTTCATTACTTCGTGATATCTCGCTTACAGTAGTAATTCACTCTTTACTTTCATGGATGAATGCATGCACGATAATAATAATTTGTTTATACCAGTAGCCGGAGTTTAATATATATATATAGGCATGGCATGGCCCATATATTAAACGATTTGTACAGGCTCAAGAAGGCACTGCATATAGTCATAGTCATGGCCAATTGTAGGCCACGATTTAGGAGTAAGAAGCACCAGGAACCCACATTACTCTCTATCTGTGGAACTGTGTCAATGTAGCTTGGCTTTTGTATTTACAAGAGGTGAAGGCAACTCTTTGGGTGGGAGATCGATGCCACGCTGAGGAAGTTCAGTGGCGTCAGTACACACACATGAGAGGAAAGACAGTAGTGAGCGGTGGATTTACATCTACTTACAATTTTACACATACTATTGTAGAAAAGAGAGCAAAGAAAATTATATTTTCTAAAATTTGAAGTTGTGAGCATACAATTCCTGAAGTTTGCATGGAGACAAGTTTCGGTCTCGTGGTCATTTTTCTCGTCATTAGCAGTTTAAATAGTGTGCTTTGTGCCAATAAGGATGCAAAAGTTCCTTCACCAGGGGTGCTTCCTCTTTGTGATTGCGGGTAACAGTGCTGAGGCAACAGTGTCCTAGCGCTTTGTACGCGGTGAGGTCTGGGCGTGGGGCCTTATCTTCTCTGAGGACAGTTTATCAAACTAATCTCTATGCAAAAAGGCAAATCAGATAATTGGAACAGAGAAGGACATGACCTCTGACTCCCCTGAAACTCATGTGCGGCATGTACCTATAGCACAATGAGCTCGATGAAATTTTGAAATCCCTCTTAACTTGCTTGTGGACGTCTGAATCGACATGAAATACACTAACCGCCACGACAAATGCCTCGGATAGCGACAACTTGACAAGCACAACAGTACAAAGCTTTTAAAGCCTTGACGGTCCACTATTACAAAAAACTTATCAGAAGAACGCCCCCATTTGCATTAGGGCGGTTCGTTTTTTGAGCCGCCCCTACAGCGAAATACCAAACGAGCCGCCCCTACTATTATTAGGGGCGGCTCAATCACCAGCCGCCCCTAATGTAGTCCGGCAAGTAGGGGCGGCTCTATATTGAGGCGCCCCTACAAAGGACATCCCGAATTTTGAAACTTGACACTAAAAATTAAAATTTCAGAAACGACCTCGGATGGAAAAACTTTGTACATATGAAATTTAGATCTCGAAAAGTTATGAAACTTTGTAGTTGACGACTTTTTATTTTGAAATCATCTAGGCATTCAAAAGTTGTGTTGAAATGTCTCAAATTTGAAATTCAAATTTCGTAAAACGACCTCGGATGAAAAACTTTGTACATATGAAATGTAGATCTCAAAAAGTTATGAAACTTTGTAGTTGACGACTTTTTAGTTTGAATCCATTTAGGGCCTCAAATAGTCAATTTACACTGGATTTGTATAATATGTGGGGACGCGGAATGGGATATGGACGCATGTGAGTGTGTAGTGTAGTAGTAGGGAGGGGTCGCTACAAGCAAGCACGAGGTCGTGAGTTCGAATCCCGGTTTGATAAAAATGTTTTGGTATTTGTTTTTGATTTTTAAAATCGCGATTACTGACGTTCGCTGTAGGGGCGGCTCATACAAGCAGGGGCGGTTGCATCACCAACCGCCCCTACCGCAAATTAATCGTAGGAACGGTAAGTTAGGGGCGGTTACTTAAAACCGCCCCTACTGTACCTTTACGAGCCGCCCCTACAGCAGCTTTATGTAGTCACGCTCCACGGAAAGCAACAACTTAACTCGCCTGGATCAAATGCAAGCCATGCGCCCATACACACCAGCTGTTGACTTGTGCATGTAAGACATAATAACAAAACTAACAAGCGAACTCTACAGTCGGTGCTACTATGGCGCCGCGAAGAATAATAAAGTGACTACGACAACTTCTATCCATGAAGCAAGATAACGCATACAGGTGAAGACAGTCTTCACGTCCTGTGCTGCCGGAGCCAGTTGTAGCAGTGCCAATGAGATCGGCAGCAGGCAGATGCCTAGATTTTCTGTTATTCATGTGGAAGGTAAACTAGTGGATGGAACACCAGCAGCCAGTGTAGCTGCTCCTAAAGGCGAATTCGTATTACATTGTTTCCAAATGCCTTTCATTCCAACGATTGTCAGTTCCTTGGGTTCTTCGATTACACAGCAACTGGAACTAACATATATATATATATATATAGTACTTAGGACAGAGTTTTCATAGCTTGAGTTTTGTGTCATTGATGGCTTGTTGGTGTCAAAGGGTGCCACGGCCGGTATATGTTGGTCCCAAAAGAATCATGTCGATTTTTATATTTGTTTCACAAAAAATGAAGCTCATTTAATTTTCAGCCAGTGAGACTTTAAACAAATGCATTTAGTAATACAAGCTCATGCAAAATAAGATCGTGATCCGCACTATGAAGGCTTTTTTTGCCTTTGTAACAGAAAGTTGTAACTTTTTTTGTAAAAATACTAGTAATGCAAAATAAGATCGTGATACGCACAGAACTAGTAATTTTGTTAGTAGCCCCGGAACACACTAGCTCTTTCCCCGCAAACAGCAGATTCAAAGATTTCACTACACCTAGAATGGCCGCACTTCAGATCAGTGTTTATCCTTGTCGTCAAATTGAAATAATGTATAATCATCTATTCAAGATTAATTGGGAGGGGAAGGACATAGACAAACAGAGTGAACATAGTGTGTGCACAAGATAGAGAAGAAAATGCTTAATCTTCACTCCAATAGAAGCAAGCCATGCGAGAGTCAAATGAAGTGGAACCGCTGGA
Organism: Hyparrhenia diplandra; assembly: GCA_015847255.1. Classification (NCBI taxonomy): domain Eukaryota; kingdom Viridiplantae; phylum Streptophyta; class Magnoliopsida; order Poales; family Poaceae; genus Hyparrhenia; species Hyparrhenia diplandra. The sequence goes on along the minus strand of JADLZK010013221.1, from coordinate 273,453 downwards.
AAAACTGATTAGTTATGTGCGTGCAAAAAAATGCACAGAAAAATGCAAATCTCGGTAGAAGTTTTTTTCTGAGTATGTACTGTCAGAAAAAATACACACAGAAATATGTTGATAGGAAAAATCATTTTTTTCTAACCGTGCACGCTCAGAAAAATATATTTTTTGACGGTAGTGCACACATAGAAAAATTGAGTTTGTCAGCTTAAAAATATTTTTGTGTCCATGAATCAGCACAGAAAAAATAAATAAACACACAAAAAAATGTGCTATTTTGTTTCCCAATGTCTGTCATACAAGGGAGCTCCAAGCTAAGTGCAGCTAGATTGTTCGTTGTTGCAAAAGGCACATTATGTGAGTGGTCAACTTCCAAGGACCAGAGGGATAGAGATTGAGGAATGCAGAAGTTCACCAAGTTTCTGTTCTTAGTAACAAAAACAGGAAGGAGAGAGAGAGAACGGCAACAGGAATTGTGCGTCAATGTCAAAAGTTTCCGTTGTTGCAGACCACGTCCCCTTGCAGATATAAGAAACAAGAAGTAAGGTGTGTACTACCAATAACAATTGGTCTGTACATCCAGACCAAACAAGCCTATAAAATGAGACTCGCACAAGCTCAAGCACCAATATGAAGTTTCAGGATGGTTAAGTAACAACAAGCAAAGGCACTGCACATTGTGTGACAGTCTGCAGGCAACTTGCTGCGTTGCTACTATAGTAGGAAGCTTTTTGTTGGCCACTATAAATTATGAAGCATGACGCAAAACGGTGTTTTAATTCCCTATAACTTCAATAAGCTCAGGATTGAGAAGCATGAGTTACCCACAACATGCCAGTTTTCATTTCGTTGTATCTCACACTAGTTCCAAATGCTCAAGCTTCCTCAACTGGGCAGAACATATTTCTTCCGTGTGAAGCAACCTGTAATATTTCCTGACAGAACATTGTGCTCTCTATTCTTATCCAACTATTTTGTGACAATAACAAAGTAATATTGCCTTAAAATAAAATATGAAACTAATTAATAGCGGTAAGAGCTTTTCAAGGGAACCTCTACCTTAATCCTCACGTGCTGTGTTATCTAATTATTTCGTGACAATAATAGTAGTAGTAGTAGTAGTATTGCCTAACGAAAAGCTCTGCATCAATCCTCACGACATGCATTAGAACTGATAAGGTTTTTTTTAAATATTTCACAGAGAGTTGGTACTTCTACATACTTTCAGAATGATTTATGCTGGTCGTTAATCTAAATAAGGATTGTGAAAAATAAAATGGATTCAGGAATATTTCACAGAGAGCTGGTTCGATTTCCTAGCCATTCTAGAAATTCATTTACAAGGACACATAGAAAGCCATCTCTAGAAAGATGTTCGCTTTATGTTGTAAATGGATGTGTGCAGTAACATTACTGATGACCATGTGCACCCTGATGTCGGGAGTTTAACTTTCATTTAGTTACTATGTTAGTACCTTTTTTTGTATGTGTATAGTACCAAGTATAAATGTTTTATAAGTCCAGACCAAAAACGAGCTTATAAAATAATAACGAGACTTGTAAAATGTTCTAGGCAGCGTAGTTTTATAGGATCGTGAGGTCGTGAGATTGAGCACATAGAAGAGTTGTTGTGTTGCTACTATTGGTAAAAGCAAAATGATGGGAGCCTTCTTGTCTAGGAAATAACGAAGCAAAATATAGCAAGAGCATCTTCTCTACAAGTACATACATTCTGGATTGAGAAGTATCAGGATCCCATGATACCCAAGCATTGATTCCACTTCCGCCATGCTGGACAATTGGGTTGTTGCCATGCTGCTGGCCTACACAAGCTGCTAGGCATATGCAAGCCTTGCCACCCATTGCCAGTCTTCTTGTTGACAAAATTATCGTGGCTAGCTGGTGACCAAGTTCATCAGCAGAGAGGGGTTATGTCTTGTTAGGACGTGGAAAAGCCTGATCCAATCTTGAAAAAGTCCACCAGAGAACCACCGGGATTGGATCTCCATGCGAAAAAAACTGGCGAGATATAGAGCGTTGGGCAACAAAATGAAGATACTGTGGGATGAATAAGTGAAGATAAGGTTTTGCCGTGGATGAGAAATGCATTATTGCTTAGTTTTATATGAAGAGCGGATCTTTCTTGTCATTCTTATAGACAGTGTTTGCATCACTTCAACAATTATTTGACTTGTGGATCCCCGAATAGAGAAAAATTCCTTATTAACTGAACCGGGAAAAGCCATCAATTTTTACATAGAAGACAATACAAATGGGGTAAAACATTAGACTTATAACAAAGCAAAAACTCAAGAATGACAAAGTAAACAAAAAAGAACAAAATTAATAATAGGACACTAGTACAGCTTCACACAAAAGAACAAAATTAACAACGGCACACTAAAAAAAAAAATTAACCACCTGATCACAACCCAACCACAGTACCAACATCTTCATACGGACAAGTAAAAATAAAATATAACATACTAGAACATCCTAAGTCTGGTGATTAAGTATCTACCGACTCGCTACCAATCATGACATCACTGCTGCCTGGACTGGTTTTGCAAAGTCCAAATCAGCGCCACAGCCATTATGTGTATGTGATGTCTCCCCATTTTTTCTGACGCAAGTGATGTATCTCTATTATCAGAAACATTTGAATCAATTATTACAACATTAAAATTGAGCTGCAAATATGTCTTAGTCATTGGCGTGGACTTAGCTCCTGGGAGATGCAGTAGAGTTAAACCAGTGTAGGCATAAAATAAAGTTACTAAATTAACAAGAAGCGTCTCCCTTTTGGAGAGAGCCATATATAGAGATGTCTTTCACAATGCCACACAGATACTACAACGGGAGTCCCCGACCGTTCGGTCAAAAAGCAAAGCATCTCAGTGAAAACTGTAAGCACTGCCCTCCCTCGATTGAATTGTGTGGTTAGCAGCTCAGAGCCAAGCTGGCCTGGCCATGACACTAAGCTGCATCCCATAAACCAATAGAGTCACCTTATACATTAAATTTTTATGGGTTTTATGACTCATGAGAACATGTAAAATTAATTAATATCATTTCGGTTATGGACAGGCTTGCATCCCACAATGAAATCTGGTGTTCCCAGTAATCTGAGTCTTACCAGTAAAGAACTGTTGTTTCCAATATCATGAAAAGTTCCACCGCAGAATAAAATGAACTAACAACATTACACTTGAATCAATTGCTTGATGTCTTCTTTTTTAATCATAGTGAGCTTCTCAATAACAGTTGAAAAATGCATGATATTTTTGTCGCCAAGTTAACAATTGTATTTGAGTCTTGGGCATAGTTTAGGTCCAAATTCATGCAATATATGGTTTTTTAACAACTGGTTCTGATGAATGGCAGATCACCTCCCACAGCGAAGACTGAAGCATAAGTACATGAGTGCATTGTGCGACTCGGATGAGGCAAGAGTCAAACACTTGCTAACATTCTGCATCCTAACTAGACAGGTTTGGTTTCATGTCTTGAGAAAATCAAGAACTGTGCGAACACATGGTTGATTATAACCATTTATGTTTAGCTTTTGTGATGAGTCATTGTCAATCGCCACCATTTTTATTCTATTTTCACTTTCTTTCTACCTCGGTTACCTTTACCAGCCACACGCGGTGTGTCGAAGACGTTGTTTCTTGGCTTGTGTTGTGCAGGTGTTGAGCTGGAGACAAAGGGTCAACGGCGACGTGAAGATCAAGGAGGACGTGCTGTGCCGATGGACCTAGAGCGGTGAAGGACGGACATGAGGCTTGGATGGAGGGACCGGAGCGCCGGGTGGCCAGCCGTGGTGGCTGACACTTGGGACATCGACAGGTGCAAGGACGCATGGAGTGACCATGTCGATCGGGTCAAGACGGGCGAAGCGTGCTGGGCAGAGCGGGGAGCTCGGATGACTTAGCGACTTCGGGCGGTCAAGACGGCGATGACACATGTCGAGGAGGTTTGGTGGTTTGTCCTCAAAACCATCGGGCGCTGGGCGTGGGTTTGGTGGTTTGGTGGTTTGGGCCTTAAAACCATCGGCGGGTTTCAAGGGTTTGGGCCATAAAACCCGGGCGAAAGTTCCAAGGCGGAAGGACAGCACGCGGCGGCATCGGGGAATTCACGTCGAAGCGAAGCTACCGGTGAGAAGGCGTGATGGCCGTCGAATCAAGTTTATTCCGAGTCGGACCATATCGCCCATGGCTATTTTTGGTTTGGCTCTAATTAGGCTTAGGGATAAAATGAGGGAGTCCCAACCTCCGGCATCTCTCCTAATCCCGTTTTTCCTTTTTACCATAGGTTTCTCTTTAGTAGTGTTCTTGAGAGAGGTCAAAGAAATTGGAAAATTCGTCCATGTATTTCCTGTGATTTTCGCTTGCGAAGAGGAGGCCCTAAACCCTTCTCGTGCCATCTGAAATTCAGCGATGGTGTCTTGAATTTGCTGATCGATTTTTGGTGTCTTGGTGATATTTCCGTTCATCTTTTCCCCTAATTTTCGAGTTGGTCTGTGATCTAAAATCACCAAATTCTGAGTTGGGTTTGAGCCGTGATCTCACGAGATATCTCACCAAAACCTTAGAGATCTCTTGTACAAGATTGGATCGTTTTTATTCGATTTTTATTCTGTCTTTTCTTGGATCTGAATCTCTGTCGATGGCAAGATAAGCCACGGGGCGCGTGCCACCAGCGCAGGTGCTCAGTCACCGTGCGTGATAAACACAGCGGTGCAGTCCCTGTCAATTCCATCTCTCACTCCCCTGTGCATGGGTTCGTTTATTTTGTTTGGGAATCTCGGCAATTCTTCTCTGGGCCAATTTCCTTTTCGTTCTTGTCCGATCCCTATCGGCCAACACCGGTCCAGAAGTCAAGTTTCCATCGGATATTTTTTGTTTGTGCGTCAGATGTGGATCTCGCTGACATGATCGAAATCACTCCCAAATTGCAGCGCGTCAGATCGTTGGTTCGGTTGGAGGTGCAGGCACACCAATGACGGTGCTCAGAAGCCGTGCGTGCTTATCACAGCTGTGCAGCTCCGATCCTGTCAATCTGAATTTTCTTCCTGTGCGTGAGTCCAGCAGGTTTTCCTTTTTATTGAATTGTCGTGCATGTGCTGATTTCGATTGGTCAGAAAGCTCAGCTTGCTTCCGTAATTCAGCTTCTCATATTATTTTTTTTTGGCCTTGTCATTGTGAATCAAATATTTTAATCATGTTCCTAGTACCTCCTCACGTTATTTGTTTTCTCGGATGCATATTTGATATGTTTGGATCACTTCTTATCCTGATGCGTGAGTTATGCGTGCTACAATGCAGCACCTCGTCTTGAGTTTTTTCTGTTGTGTTTCTCTGTGGAGGTGCGACACCGAGCAAACAAGCACAACAACCTGCTCGCCTAGCAGACGACCAACACTTACTGCTGTTTCCAGTGACAGAAGCAATCAGCTTCCCCGTTTTCTTGATTGGCTCTAATTTTCGGCTCGCTATTCCATCCACGGTTTTGCGTGTTTGAACTCCGATTCGTTCTCTGTGTGTTCCTTTGGATTCGGTGTGCCCAACACTTCGTACATGACATCTTGCTACCAGTTAGCGCTGCGTTTTATTTGCATCTTGCGTGAGTTTGCTTTTGGGGTCAGGTGTTGAGCCAAGAACCATAATTTTCGAAAGAAATTTGAGGCTCCCATTCACCCACCACCCCCCCTCTGGTCGCCGTTTCGTCCTTCAAACTGTCCGTGTCCAAGGCACAACATTTCGTTTTTGATGATTGATTACTCAAAGGGAAGAGCTTGAACTCCTTAGCCATCTCTATGCATGAATGCAGTGGATGCATAGGAAGAAAATCGCGTCCATTCTTCCTTAGATCGACACTGGAGGGGCAGCACTTGCATATTAGGCTCTGTGGTCAGACACATGGCAGTTATATTGTAAAATAGGCGTATTTGGTATGTATGCAGAACATGCTCATCATGCTTCAAAATGCAGCCTTGTTGCGCATTTGACAAAAAACAAGTTATTTAGCTTTTTTAATCACCCCTCATGAATGCTAGTGGATGTGTATCACTACTTGGAGGTGACAATACCTGGACCCCTTGATATCTTGAAGGTGCCTTCTCATTCTTCATCACCGTTTGGAGCTCTTATCTAATAAAATCACTGCTTCCACCAGCTGGAGTGGATGTGTAGAAGACTAGAAATTGGCTACAAAGAAACAGTGGCACGATGCAGCATAACAACATGGCCACGCACATGGGAAACTTTGTGCTCTCATGCAGCATTGATAGATTTCATGCATAAACATGTGGTGTATTATGGCTCATGTGACAGTAGGATTAAAACAAGTGCGCAGCTTCCAAAAGTTGATTTTGGTACACAAAGTGTATCACCATGAATCCGTGATGATATTGTTTCTATATTTCTTTGTTTCTAGCACGCTACTTTTTCACTAGCAGTAGGGCTAGAACTTTCTTCTTTACTCTTGGTACAAATACCAATATAAAAATCCATAAAAAATTTAACTTTGATCAGTATGCAAAAGGTACCACTGACTGGAATGGAATCTCTATGGTTCTCTTAAGATATACATGCAGAAATGCAAATATCTTACCCCATGGAAGATCTGCGATCAACACTGAGTCCCTCATGAAGAAAGGAGGCACCACAACCACGATCCACGATCACTGGTCCAGTCTCCAAGGCTAACTACCTTGTATCCTTCAGGATCAAGCTTTCATGTGTTGTGGCTGGTAGAGACCAGCGACTACCAAGCTAGGAGATCAGCCGTTCATCCCACTGCAACAGATGTTTTATTTTTTGATACTTTATTGCCGTCATAGTATCTGAAATTTATATATTGAAAACATACCATGTCAACTGGTAGCAATTTATATTGAAGCATTACTGAGAAGCCTTGAAAAGAATATCAAGAACTTAGTTCACCAATTTGAAGAGCTTATTGGGTTATGGAAAGGTTACTTTCTTATATCAGAGCATCATGGTATTGGCGTGCAAAGTACCCAATACCTAATCACTGAACCCAAGTTGCCCCAACCTAGACCCAAAATATCACAAATATTTGTTTCTTATTCCTAGCATGAAGATATGAGTAGCTTAGTGTACCGCAAATCCATTATTTTGTTTGGTGTACGTCGTGTACAAGTATGAAGATATGAGTATGTTGAAAATTTGATTTTACGTAACTGATATCCACATATTGAGTGACTTGAACCACTATTTTTATTACATTCAAATGCTACTGAATTTTGTCCAATTTGTTGGTTTTGTCAATTTTGAGTATGACCGGCACTCAAACCTGAATGTGAATTATCAGGTACCCAAAATTTCAATAATGTTTTTCGATGACAGAAATGGGGTAGCAATTTCTAATACCCAATTTTTTACAATGACTCGAACTACCCAACCTAAAAATTTGATGTTATTCGTATGTCGACCCCTAGTTGAAAGAGTAAATTCTGTCTGGGATTGTTAAGAAATTGAAACAGTTTCATGCAGCCCTTATTATTAGTTACATTTGTTTTCTTGAATATGTAGAGTACAAATAATTAATTGGTTGATGCCCTTAGCATGCCGATAAATTGGCATGTACAAGCGCATGCAACCAGTAGTTCAATTTTGGGATCGTTATTGGTTGGGACAAGCCAAGGCTCTGCACACCATGTACGAGGCTTTAAGCTGGCTGGGATCAAGCAAAATGTGAAGAGATTTAGGCATGAGAAGCATTAGGAACCTACAATGCCATAGCGTAGTCAATGGCAACATTCGAGCTCAACACATCTTGTTCTAGTAAAAGGCTTGGCATAAGGCAAGCGAATTGATCTAGGAAGGTGACTGACAGAGCTTTGCTGTGATGTGACTTGGAGAATTGGATGTGTCTGTGTTCCTAGTCCCGGATTCCCAGGCAAGAATGATCAGTGCCCAAGAAACATTGTGTGGTTGTCTTCCAGGATTGTTGGTGGCTTTGGACGGCACAACTTGGTCTCCAGAGAAATTGAGTTCATGTGTTTCAACTCCTTGGTCTTCTTTCTCTGATACCAATAGCTCATCAGTGCAGCAAGTCGTACACGAGGTGGAGGGCCGATTCTGCAAGTACTCAGACCACATTTTTCTTCCTTCCATATAATGTGTGCGTGGTCCTCTTGCCTATTTGAGTGAAATCAATTTAGTTTTTTTAATCGCTCCCTTGGCAAAAGACTTGAGTAGGTGTAGAAATAGGAATGGTGCCAGGAAAATGTGTGCACGTCCAAGTTGGCCTCACATTGTGCATTGAGTTCATGATGGTGCCTCATCCAATCGTCAATTCTTAGTAGGATGCAGCTCCTGTATATATGTGATGATATTGACGAGTTCATGACGCTCCGGTAATACATAGCGTGCTTTGTAAGAGTGAGAATTTTGCTTTATATGAATTCTGTAGGAGTAACAAGTGGTATATATTGGCCTGGAAAGAATCTTGGGATATCATGACATTAATTTTCCAGAAGAATGGTTTATATTCATTGAGAGTAGCCGAGTCATTATGGATTTGCTTGGGACATTAGATATCTGCCAGGTACATGCATGTGCCCAAGCACATGATTTTTGTCAGCCTAGGTCTGTATTGCAGTTTGATTGCGCAGCTGCCCCACAAAGCAGTATTCAAGCAACCGCCATACACATGCATTTTATACTTGTCCATGGGCTTGGGGTACATGTGCACGGACAACGTGTAGAGCACTATATGTTTATGTGTCAAATAATGTCGTGTGTGGTGAATAAAAAAGGTACAACATTGATCTTAATTGGGGAATAGCAATAAGCATGCTCCACTTGTGAACGACACTCAGTCACGCAACAAGCACACTTCGATCACGTCCAGGCCTTAGATGCAGATGCCAGCTTCAGGCCTTACTCTAACTAGTATAATGCACGTGCTAACGCTACGACAACACGTGCCAACATGTACGAGATATAAAATAGATTAATAAAAGGATCATTGGCAGCAATCAATTGTTTCTCATAGCTTCAGACCTTATTATAAAGCTACTCATCAAGTGTAACACAGTGCCCTCATGTCACACGCCGCCACTGAGGGGGCCCAACAGGCCCATGAGGGCACGCGCGTGCGTGCAACCAGGGGCACAGCCCTGCATGGCCGCCCCTTCCGCGTTATTGTCATTACTTAGCGCTTAAGATTAGTCAAATTAGGAAGGTTCCGGATTACTTGCGAGTCAAGTTAAGTCCTCCCTATAAAATAAAGGGTGATGTATCCTTTTCAGATCAAGGAAGAAATAAATGGCTCCTGTCTCTCCAACTCACACGCCCAGCGCCGCCGCCGCCGCCGCTGACCGCGCGCCATGCTGCGCCCCGGCGCTGCCCTTCTCTCCCCGCAACAACAACCTGCGCTAGGGCGCCAACGACTGCCCCGGGCGGCACCCACGGGCCAATGGATTTGGCACGCGACACCTCACTACTATATTCACGAGTAAATAGTGCCATTTCATGGCAGATTGTGCAGGGTATTTTTTTTTTTTGTGAATGCAAATTTTCCACGGTTGTAAACTTCAAAACATATCACGAAGAAAAAACTTTCTTCTTAGAAAACCAAACAAAATCAATTTGTCTCCACTTTGTAACACAGATGTTTAAATTTCCCTTCCAAAGAAACCATCACTCTGCATTGAGGTTGATGGCTGTCAGAGGACCTCGCTGCTTCGTGCAAGTTTTATGGGTGCAAAGAAACGACATGTCGTCCTCCAAGCTGGGAGTAACCTATAATTCTGAAATCATGACATGTCAATTCTCGAAACATGCCCTCATGATACAGACAAATGATAGTTTTCACTCATTAAAACTTAAAAGTGCAAGGTACCGGAGAACACAATTCCAGAAAAGGGTATTAAAGTGTCGAGACCAGCTGGATTGGGCCGAACCGACACCCGATCGTCGACCATTGAGGCGGAGAAGAAGACGTAGGGGCTGCAGCAGTTCCCAACGACGACAGTGATCGGGCGGCGGCACGGAAGCAGCTAGGAGCAGAGGAGCCATGGCGGAGGGGAGGGAGCGCGGGCGGCGCGGCTGGCGGCGATGGCGCGGCCCGCGGCAGCGGGGTGGCGGCGCGGGGGCAGCGGCGGCGGCGGTGGACAGCTGGAGAGGGAGATACATACGAACTATTTTTATTGCTTGCTTATCCCCAAAGAGATTACATGCCTCTGCTTATATAGCCCGGCTAGTGGGACTTGTAATATAAGCAATCTCTCGATAAGGTTTCCTTATACGATTGGAATATCTTTTACACGCAATATTTATTTATTTCCTAATAAGGCCTTCCTTATAGATTGGAATATTCCCTTTTACACACCAAAAAGCCTAAGATAATCCTAACTTGAAGACGGCAGAGTTGGACGCCGAGGGAGGAAGGAGGCGGCGGCGGCGGCGAGGGCGCAGGCCCCTGCCCGCGCGTGCGCCCTGGCCCGCCATGGGCCCACGGCGGCGTTAGGCCCTTTTAGCCCTTCCCGGGCTGGCCCAATTCTAGGTCATGACATTTCCGCACCATTCGACGAGGTGGCGCGTCCACGTGCCGCCCAACCCACCAGTGGTGGCGAAGGGCACGCCGGAGTGGTGAAGTGACAATGCCCGGCCCGAGTAGAAGACGAGAGGGCCCGACTTGTCGTTGTCGTCGTTGCAGATGCTGGTGTCCTTGTCGGCGAAGGAGAAGTCGAGGTGCAGGTCGCCGAAGTAGATGCTAAACTTGAAGCTCAGCGGGGGCTGCACGAAGGGGCGCGCTGCCCATGCACGGTGCGGGGACGGACGCGGCCGAGATTGCCGGATACTCGAGCATCTAGCGTGTCGAGGAGGGAGGCGTGTAGGCGTGGGTCGTCGACACTTGTCACCTTTCCGTGGAGCTGCCTGCGATAGACATGTCAAAGCGGCGTGGGAGGCGAGGAGGTGAAGTCGAGGAGGTAGCCGTGAGGAGGTCGCGTGGCGTCTGGACGAGCGGCCCCATCTCGCGCTCCTGCGTCCCGCGGTGCGCCGGCGGTGGCGTTGTCGATCGCGGAAGAAGATGTTGCCGTTGTTGTCGAAGAGGAGAATCAGGCGCCCTCTACCCTGACGTCCGGGGTGCCTAGAGTAGGAGGATGCTTGCCGGGAACGCCCGATCTTCCCTTGGGTGGTTGGGAAGGTGGAAGCCCACCGCCACGTCATGCAGTGGTGCGTTCTCCTCCAGCAGGAAGTCCTGGAGAAGCTCCGAAGCAGCAGGGATGTAGTAGCGGTGGAAGTACCTCACAATGCCATAGTGGAGGCTCCACTGCGGCGCGGTTGCCCGCAACTCGATGGCGTTGGGGATGATCCCGAACTCGTGGCCAAGTGCAGCTCAGCAATCATGTCATTCGCCGTCGGCCCGATGTCGATCCATCGCTGCTGCGGCAAGACGCCGCCGGCCCGGCATCTCGCGGTCAACCCGGGGCCGCCCGCCAATGTCGTTGTCGATGTTGCCGTGGTCGCCATGGTGGCCGGCCTGGTCGGCATCGGCGCCGCTGCTTCGGCGTCGGCAGGCTCGTCGTCGTTTTAGCGGCGGGCAAGGTCGACGGCCTCCTCCATCGAACAAGGCTCGAACCACTCGGCGTCGTGCAAAGCGTGTCACGCAAGCCTCTGACGAAGGGGCTGACACGGTGGCGCTGTCCCTCAAGATCCATGCGTGGTGCATAGCTCTCGAAGGTGGTGATGTAGTCGTCCAGCTTGCCTCCACGGAAGGCGGTGCGTGCTCCCCGTAGTGTCGAGGATGACGGGGGGTCCGGTGGCGCGTCACAAAGCGCGGCGTGTGAACTCGTCCCACTCTAGCGGTAACCTTCTCTTGGACAGGATCGAGGAACTAGGATGCAGCAAGCACCGGATGGAAGGCAGCATACCGCACGTAGTAGTCCGGGTCGATGTCCAACTTGAGCTCGAACAAGAACTCCATCTTCCTGATCTAGAGGTCGAGGGTCGTCGGTGTCGTCATACTCACGGACTTGCTGACGTGTCACGTAGAGAGGGGTGGGGTGCCGCGGGGGCACCACGGTCCTGGGCGCCGCGGGTGGCGGCGGGGGGCGGCGCGCCGTGGGTGACGCCTTCTCTGCCGGAGAGTCCTGCGCGGGTCGTGAGGTGTCGGTGGAGAGGAGAGGGCAGCCGCTGTTGCGGTGTCGTCGAAGATGACGCCAAGGACGGCCGGGGGTCGCGACAACGCCATCACCCTCCTCTAGCTGGAGGATGGTAGGGTCGGAACCGTTGACGGCAGCCGAGGCAGGGGAGGGGCAGCGGCCGGGGTGGCGCCCGGGGCGGCCCCCGTGCCGGCGGCGGCGCAGCTGCCGCTGGGCTGTCCTCCAATGTGGTTGTCGGGCGTGCGGTGGTCCCTCGAGGCGTGCGGACGCATACTCCATGCTATATAAAAAAACATTCATCAGAATAACAGGAATCGACCAACTTGAAATCCAATGTAACCAGTTGGTCATATCACAAAATCTCTACTATAATATCAGGAATCTACTATATAAAAAAAACCTCAGCAAGCTATTCATTTGGTCAAAAGAAATATCAAGTCATTCCCATGCCTAAAAAACATAAGGATTCTTAACTAAACTAAATTTGCACTGTGCAGTTCACACTTCCGTTGAAATAGATAGCAATTAGCAAGTAAGCATTTTACTTAGATATTCTTTTGCAGACCTCCAGCAAACATGTTAGGCAAATCTCATTGTAGCTTCAATGACACGCAAGTTGTGATAGCATGATGATTAACCAGGCGACGTGAGTCAGCGAGAAGAAAATCGAGACCGAGAAGGTTGGGCCACGGATTCGATCTCTCGCCATGGTGTGGGGGCAGAGCACTTGCGGGCGCGGGGAGAGGTGAGGTGTAAGACTTTTGTGACAAACTTTCAATTTTAGCACTTGGTTTTGATCTCGCTGCTTGGTGAGTCCTTGATTTTGATGGTGTGAAATTTCTGTGTGCATTTTGCATCGTGTACTAAGTTTAGACACCTCAGTGGGGGACGTCTGTGTGGATCTAAAATAATTCCAACTATGACATTATAGTAGAGATTATTCTCTAATGACGCACACTAGCAAAAACAAACGATCTAACTCTACCCGCAAGTGACTAACAGCATGCAGCCAGCAACTAATGATATGATGGCCACAAACTTGATCACGCATGAAGAATAATAAATCGACTAAGAAAACATTTATCTTCTGGATGCAGGTGAAGACAGCTTCATGACCCATGCTGCTGGAGCCAGTTGTATTAGTACCCATTGTGGGGGATAAACCCCTATCCCCTCACGGGTTACTTTGGGTTAGGCCTCTCGGGCCGCCCAGACGGGCGGATTGAAGCCCTTGGCGATAGAAGACCGAGATTATCGGAGATTACGCCCAAACGTGGTCGACAAGATAGTTCCCTTGTATAGCTCGATCATAATTACCATGAACTTTCCTATTGTAACCGATCAGGATACTCTTGTCGGGACAGATCCGACCTGTAACCCTGCTCCCTGACTATATAAGGAGAGCAGGGACCCCCCATCTGATTCTCAATCAATCAAACTTGATCATACATGAAGAAAACTAAATTGACTAACAAAACATCTAACTTCTGGATGCAAAATAAGGCATGCAAATGAAGATTTCCACGACCTATGCTGCCGGAGCCAGTTGTATTAGAACCTAGCAAATGAGATTTTTCTGTGGGACCGACATTGCCGACAACAGAGAGTGCTAACAACCTGAGCGGACCTGCATGACAAAAACCTGAAGCAGCCCTTGGTGTCTCTATTATTGTTTGCAGTAGAAAATAAGACCCCCTGTATCCATAATTCTTCCTGTGTGGAGCTTGGGGTGAGGAGCTTGTGCTACTTTGTTCCCCAGTGCCTATCATTCCCACGACGGTGGGCTATTGAATTCCACGGCAACTTAGTACTTTACCAAAAGAGTTAGCTAAAGTTTTTGTGACTGATGACTTCTTGCCTTGGTGGTGTTCACTCTCGGATCAAGATTTTTTTGTTTTGTGTCTGTTACACATACAATTTATGATGCCTTAATTTTCAGCCAGTGAGTCATCAAAAGTATGCATTTAATAATATCAGCTGGTGCAAAATAAGATTGTGATTCTTTCCATCATGTCTTGTTGCCCTTTAAAAAAAAATTGTAGTATTAGTAGGAACACAGTAGCTATTTTTAAAAAGTAAACACCTGGAATATGGCCGCATGCCAAGCATTGTTTTTCTAAGGAAAACAGTGGGGCTTGCTTCCCAGAGATTTGTTATTGAAAAAAAAAAGAGGCCAAACTACAATGGGGTTAGCTAGGCGCTAACCAAGAGGAAAGTAGCTCTTACGTAAGGCTACTAGCTAGAAAGACCTACAGGCAGAACAAGCTGCTGAACAAAATCCAAAAATCTAAACTACAATTTTAGAAGCATCAACCATGAAGAAAAATAAATTGACTCAGAAAACATTTATCTTCTGGACGCAACATAAGGTATGCAGATGAAGACAGCTTCACAAACCATGCTACCGGAGCCATTTGTATTAGTACCTAGCAAACGAGATTTTGCGTGCAACCCATCCTTCTGTGGGACTGACATTGCCGGCAACACGGACTGCTACTCCTTCAACTTCTAACAACCTGATCGGACCTGCATGACACAGCCTGAAGCAGCTCTTCCTGTCTCTATATATTACTGTTTGCACCTGTATCCATAATTCTTCCTGTGTGGAGCTTGGGGTGAGGAGCTTGTGCTACTTTGTTCCCAAGTGCCTCTCATTCCACGACGGTCAGTTCCATGGGCTATTCAATTCCACGGCAACCTTGCACTGCACCCAAAGAGTTAATAGCTAAAGTTTTTGGTGGCTGATGACTTCTTGCCTTGGTGGTGTTCACTCTCGGAACATGGTGCCATGGTATATATTGGTCACAAAAGGATCCAGATTTTTTTTGTTTTTGTGATCTGTTACACATACAATAGATGATGCCTTCATTTTCAGCCAGTTTGGCATTAAATGTATGCATTTAATAATATCAGATTGTGATTCTTGCTATCATGGCTTCCTGCCCTTCATTACAAAAAGTTTTTTTTTAAAACAAATTGTAGTATTAGTAGGAAAACAGTATGTAGCTATTTTTTTAAAGAAAACACCTGGAATATGGCCGCACGCCAAGCATTGTTTCTTTAAGGAAAACAGTGGAGCTTGCTTCCCTTTGTTATTGAAAAAAAAAAAAAGAGGCCAAACTACAATGGTATTAGCTAGGCGCTAACCAAGAGGAATGTAGCTCTTACGTAAAGCTACCAGCTAGAAAGACCTACAGGCAGAACAAGCTGCTGAACAAAATCCAAAAATCTAAACTACAGTTTTAGAAGCATCAACCATAATAAGCGCTACTAAAATTTTAACGCATGCATTCAGTCACAGATGTCTGCTACAGCTTCATAAGGAACTGGAGCAGCTGCACTTGTTGGAGCCCTTTCACAGGGGCGAATAGGCTTCTTGAACGAAGATTTTAGCCAATGCAAAGCATTCATGCAAAGATTTGGCAATTCTGTTTCCCGGTACATCTCATTTTCATCTATTATCAGCTCTCCTTGCATTCTTCCATTCCAAATAATACCCAGGACAGAGCCAAAGTTCTATGTGAATGGTGATTTGATTTGATCCAAAGAAATGGTGAGTCCAAATAATGCATACACGGGGCAGTTTGGTGGTGGTGAATTACATGAGCGGGGTGATTTAGTGGTTTGTCTGGAAAGAAAATGCCTAAACCAGTTATACAATTAGATCAAGCCATTTTGCCCTAACTGAGTCCAGCTCTAGAACTCCCTAGGATTTATTGGGAATCTATTTCCTAAAAAGGGTAAGACCACCCCCTCTCCATATATGAGACATCTCTAATCTAATTTTTACACCTTCAAACACTAGTAAGCGGTTGAAGAAGTCAGTCCTTGTTCAGCTCTTGTCACTGCAATCCGTGCTATCTAGCATTCGAGGTGTGTGACAAGTACAAGGTGTCAACATGACCTTTTGAGCTGATTGATCTAATTTGAGCTCCCACTTGAACTCACACCCTGCTCCCACTTGAGCTCCCACAACGCCAGAAGGAGTTATGTTCGTTACAAGAACCTAATTTGACCATTGTGCCGACGTACACTACAATAGTGTACCTTCGTGCATGCATGTTTCATTGCACTAGGTGGAGCTTTGTGACCGCAACCACTTATGACCAGAGTTCCCGTTGCATCTCACTCCAAGAAACATTGATCAGCATACACCATTCAGTATGTGCACACTTCAATCTCTCATTCTCGTCTTGGCATAAGTCAATTTGAGGCGCACATGTACAAATTTTGTAATGTTTATTTGTTCTGTGATGCGATGGTCATGACGAGGTAGCTATTTATAGGCAAAATGTACTCTACTTCACTCAAGATCAATTATTGGTGTAAGAACGAAATATCACAAAAGCATGCAGGTACGCATACATCTTTGTCTATAAAATCAATCTTGCATAGAGATTCACCGGACTGAGTGTTTTTCTTGCTGAAGCGAACGAACCAAATTCTCTCCTACACAGATAATGTTAGATTCACCCAACTGGGTGATGTCATCTATGGCCAGCTCGATGTCCAAACATGCCCTTCAGTCACGAACGCCCTGGATTACACTAGGTACACTCTAATATACAACTACTCCTATCCCACTAGCAGCAAAATTTCAGTGGGAGAGGGTCAATGAATTTCAACAGCTTATTGCATCTGGACACATTGTATTTGGCCAACACCACTTAACAGCTCTGCATACATGCTGGGTTTTGGCAAGTGGAAATGATCTCGGAGATCAGATAATTTAGTCAAAGCTTGGAATCCATGTAGTGCTCCTATCTTGTTTCTTGATGCCTCTCATTTCTATTATTAGCTGGTTGCCTTCATCTGTATTCCACATTATATGACTCAGGGCGGAGCTAAACAATTTTTGTATTTTTTTTTTTTTTTGCAAGGTGTGGGCTATTTATGTATGAGAGATAATTCGGTGTCGCTGCAATGAAACGGTGGCCTTGTATATATATTGGTCAAAATGAAGAGAATCGTTTCAATTTCTTACCTTAACTTTGCTAAGATCTGGTGTGTGTATTTATATTCAAGTCGGTGAAGCATATATGGATGCGTTCAATATAGTTGTGCATGCATACTATAATTGAGACTCTTGCTCTCATCGCATCTTAATCAATTTCTCCGTCGTTACTTACTATCTAATGAATATGTGCATCTGTGTTGTAAAGAGAGCAAAAAAAAAATAAATCACATGTCCTGAGCATAGTAAACGTCCGGTTCCACATTATCATGACTTAAACACAGTTTAAACTTTTTTTTACCATTCAAAATACCATCGAGGCAATTCTGGTTTAGTGTCTTAAGCAACGTGGGGCTGGAATGGTCGGCTACCAGGACAAACCATGTTATGTTTAAGGATTGCTGGCATATGACGCCACGATGGGCACCAAAGATCAAACAAAAGAGCTTCAAAACTTCTTGGTCTTTCTTGATGCATGCATGCTGTGGACCAATTGAAACTGCTCCATCTTCCATAGCCAGAGCCCATCAGCGCAGCAAGTCACACAGATGGTGGAGGCCCTGAATTGGTCCCACTTGTGGGTAGAGGTGGAAGGCTAATTTAAATTGGACATCCATGGATTTTTGTAAATGAAGAATTCAATGGTGAGGACCATCTCTTCCTACTTCATTTTCTTGAACTAGAAGATATGCATTGGACATCTATAGACATCCAACTTCCACCTATACTTGTGGGTGGCTTGCCCCGCTTTCGATGTCTCTGGACAAAACCGAAACTGGATCCACCCCGTCACCATCCTGTCCCAACCAAACATATGCTTGAGTCCTGTCCCTGTCCTCTCCGTCCCATCGACCCAGAAATAAGAAACGGGGCGTCCCATTACAGCTTGAGTCCCAACCAAACTTATGCTTTACATAGCCAGAAATCATTGCTGGGGTCAACACTTACATAGCTGCTTAGGCTAAACAACGAACCCCCAATATCACTGCCGGAGCGTTGCTAAAACCGGCAGTCATATAAACCAACCGTGGTGGCGAATATGGTCCTCTGTTTTAGCCAAAAACCAGCGGTGATGGGCCCTCAGCTAGTGAAAGTCAATTCTCCAGTAGTGAACCCTTCATTTAGTATTTAGTTTATTTACATGACAAACTATACGGATTAAGCGAGTTGCACTACAGTGCAACCTCAGACCCTGCCGTCTCTCCCTCAAGTCGTCTAATCCGTGGGGGCGACCGGGCACACACCGCCCGGTGCCCAACCCCACCCTCTCCTCCTCGCCGGCCCGGCCACCGCCAATGCACCGCTTCCTCGCCCGGCAGTAGCGGGCTTGGGGGGACCTCAAAAGGGCCTCCCCGGCCCCTCCCTCACGCCCTCCCTCCTCCCCTTCTCCCCCAACCCCACCTCCAAACTCTGGCGAGCTCCGGCGGCGGCGGCGGCCCTCCGGCGGGTGCCGCCCGGTCTGCGTGGCGGATCCGGCGCTCCCGGGCCGGATGCGTGTTCCCCGGGGGCTGGGCATCGCGGCGGACCCGCTAGGGTTCCGGTGACCATGGCGCCCGGCGGCTCGCCCTGGGCGATGACGGCGGCCGTCCCGGCTCCCTGCGCCCGACGTGGGTGCTGGGGGCTTGGCCGCATGATGGGAGGCCAGCACTTGGCCAGGCCGAGGCCAAGCGGGAGCCAGGACAGAGGTTAACTGCTTTCGAATGTAACCTCACATAATCAAAAGAAATAGTTCCATACTATATATATTGGCCCTGAAAAGAATCTTGACATATCATTACTTTATTTTTCAAAAGAACGGTTCAATTAATTCTTAGTAGCACAGTAATTGTGGGTTTGCTTGGGACACCGGACGTCTGCCACACACATGCAAGTGCCCCCAAGCAGATGATGTTTGTCAACCAAGGTATGGATTGCTGTTTAATTGTGCATCTGTCTGACCGACAGCATTCAACTACCACTCGATCGTTTCTGTCCTCTGCTCCTTGCCTTCTTCGTTTTAGATACGGAGTTCATTCACATAAAACTATTTTTAGGTGTGGTAGAGGGAAAGAATTGTTGCGTATTTATTCTCAATAGGTGTGGTAGAGGGAAAGGCAACTCTAGACCTGGTCAAAAAGATCTACAGAACTAAAGACCCCAAACCATACTACTAGAGAAAATAACACTTTTCCAAATAATAATCGAACCACCTGAAGCCCCAAACAAAGTCAAGAAAATAAAAAAAGAATCAAAAGAAGCAGGACAAAATGTTCGCATTTAGCAAAGATCAAATCTTTCTCAATAAAAAAGTTTAGGATTGGCGGTTTCCTGTCCTGCTTCCCAGCCTTGGGTCGGATGATTAACCGTGGCGGTTTGCCATAGAAACTGCCATGGGTAAAAAAACGGAAACGCCTTGCAGAATAAATCTTGTAGTAGTGCAGGACTGCCGGAGTATACAACTGGTGTTGGATGGGCCTGAAACGGTCACTAGCGATCACCTCCCATTTCCGTCGCCTCTAGAGCCCGCAACCCAACCAAGAGCTCGCAATAGCAATCTATCTAAGAGTACCAAACTTTGACTAATGAATTTCATATGAATCTTATCACAATAGCAATCTATCTAAGAGTACTAAACTCCATTTCCTTGCTCATATCATGCGAAGCTACAGTGATTATCAGTGCAGATCAGTATATCATTAGCATGACCTGGAGCAGAGCACTCGGGAGCCTTTTGAGAAGGGAAAAGGAAGCATTTGCCGGTCAAATAGACCCTGCACAAACGTCATCAACTCGCCTCACCATTTTTTTTGGCGTTCTATGGGATTGGGCACAGTCGCACAATTGGAATGGTTCTCTCTTGACCGCTCGATCTGACAGCTCTGCACTCGTGCCACTCTTTAGCAGTGAGAACGAAAAAGTTAGCATATGCCATGCAAATTTGACACTCATAAGAATAAAAGCTCTCCTTGTATCCTGTTTCTTGATGCCTAACATTTCTATCATGAGCTCCTTGCCTTCCTCTGCATTTCGCACAATACGACTCAAGGCAGAGCTACAAGTTCTGCTCTGTTTTTTTTTTTTTTTTTTTTTGAGGAGCGAGCAAAAATTTATTTATGAGCCATAATTTGGTGTCTCTCCAAAGAAAGGCAGTTCTAGCTAGTATATATTGGCCTATTTAGTTTGCAAACATTTTTTGTGTATTTATATGCAAGTAGCTCAGGCATTATGTGGACACATTCAATAATTGCGCGTGCAGATATGATGCGAATAATGTTGCTGTCAAATCATCTTCTTCTTTATTATTTCGTAGTAAATATGTCCATGTGGGGTAGAAAGCTTTTCTGACATAGCACAGTAAACATACTTAAAGGACAAGGCCATGGCCTATATGAGTCAAGCAAGACACCCACCCATTCCGCTGCCTCTCTGATGACACAAACGTGTGATTTCTTCTTTAGACGCATTCTCATGCAAATCTTCTCCCGCGGACATTCTTCCCTTGCTATTCATGTGGACAATTATTTTACATCATCAAAGTGCTTATGCCGGGAAACATATTCTGATGAGCATCGACCTAGAGTTAGTGGAGTCGAGGTCGTGGAGTTGAAGTCTCAGTTGCTATGCGAGCTTGGCTTGATGGAAAAGTAATCCAGCAATCATAGCAGGATCAAGGCTTACTTGTCATGTGACCATGGCCTCGACTGCAATCCAGAATTTCAGAAATTCACAATATCCGCTCCGATATGTTGTGCTCGCTACCATGGGCGGCGCTAGGGGTCTTCCCCTGTATTCCATGGAAGACCCAAAATTTTTCAAGCAACACAAATACATAAATGTATTAAGTATACGTATTGCTTTATGTTGCAAATCTGGCCCAAAAGCACAACAGAAACCTGCTATTTTAGCCCACCATCGCATGTTTCCTGGCTGTTGGCTCACCCAATCGCTCTCGCATCGTAGACATGCAACAAGCCGTGTCGCCCGATCGCCCGCGTCGGTCTCTCCTGCCTCTGGCGGCGGCCCCACCCTAGCATCCCGGGGACCCGGTGAGTCCTAGGCGACGGCGGGCAGCGGCAACGCCGAGCCCGGTGCTCCGGCAGCCCGCGACGGAGGACACTTGGCTTCAGCCCGGCTTGCTGCAAATCTATGGAGCTTGTTGATCTTACAAAGTTTCATTTGCAGTGCTTAAGGGAAGATGGTGGCTGGACTAGTTTTCTTGAAAATGTAACTTCTTTCTATACAAAACATAGGATCAAAGTTGTTGACATGGATGGCCCTTATTTTCCAGTTGGGAGACCTAAGTTGGTGTTGATTCTTCCCGTAGCCACTGCTAGTGTTGAAAGAGTGTTTTCCACGATGAAATTTGTGAAGAGTAAGCAAAGGAATAAAATGGGTGATGAATATTTGAATAATTGCCTGGTCACATTTATCGAGAGAGAATTCTTCAGTCAAGTGAGAGATGATGATATCATTAATGAATTTCAAAAAGGGGCATCGTAGAGTTACATGGTAGTAGATTTGAGCCTTTCTGTGTTGTAATTTTTTCTTAATTAATGGAGACAATGGCTCTATGCCACTTTGTTCGGACCATGTAATTTGTCTATTGCCACATTTGCATCAATGAATTTTATGTTCGCGGAATACCCAGCTCTGCGATGCTAGCTCCGCCACTGCTCGCTACACATCCCAGTTGGTCTGTTGTATTGATCATTTTACAACGAGACCTTGGTGATCACCCCTACAAATGGCTGGTGAGTCATGAATGGAGTATTCTATTACTTCTATTATTGTGGGATTATGTGATCGCGCAAAGGGCCAGGTGAATGAAGTTGGCGTCTCTCCGTCTCTATTCCGTGATTAGTGACCGGTGTGAGGAGCGTAGGAAACGATGAGCGAGTACCAAAACCATTGGTGAAAAGGAGATGTTGGTACAAACAGTGGGTAGGCTCTGCCGCACGTAACAAAAACTGGAAGGAGGGAGAGATCAGCAACAAGAAGGGTGTGCCAATGTAATGAGTTTCAGAGTTGTCTCAGACCAGGTCCACTTGCATATATAAGAAACAAGAAGTAAGGTGGGTACTACCAATAGCAATTGGTCTATATATACGTCCAGACCAAACAAGCCTATAAAATGAGACTCGTACATGCTCAAGCACCAATATGAAGTTTCAGGATGGTTAGGTTGCGAACAGCCAAGGCACTGCAAATTGTGTGAGAGTCTTTAGTCGACTTGCGTTGCTACTGTAGTAGGAATCCTTTTGTTGCCTAAGAGAATTTTTTGAAGCATGACGCAGCAAGAATTGTGTCTTCCTTATAACTTCAACAAGCTCGTGATTTAACCATCAGGAACCTATGGTGCTTGAGTTCCTTTTCCACTTGCACCACTCTAACAGCACAGTGCAGTCCACCTTCCATGCTTAGCACAACCGAGGCCACTGCTGGCCTCAAGATCATTTGATGTTGCTGTTATCGATTTGCTGATTGGCTGCAGCATATTTTGAAGCTGCTAGAGTTGTTGAAAGTCTTCGACAGACAAAGGGAGGTTACAAAGATTGATATGATCCAAAATAGAAACTCACGGAAAGTGAAGCCGATCAAAAACAGAATCTGGTGCTAGATTTTCAGAACCGGTGACCTCCAGGGTGGTGAGCTACTGAGATCTGGTTTCATCCTGCGAGAATAACGCCGGAGTTTTCTCATCGATGAACTTACCGATGTAAAATTTTACATCATCGATCCCATCTCTCTCTTCCAAAAGTTGATATGCTCCACTGGTAAAAATTGATTGATGCACCACCAGTTCATTTAACCAAACCATAGCGTGCACGATGTTAGCAGAGCAGGGCGCTGGCTATGACATGCAGGTAGATGTCGCAGTCTAACGCTATGCCAACGCTGGACAGCTAACCTGTGTTCCTGTATTGTAATATCCAAGCAGCAGGACAAGAGGAGCAGTCGCCGAGGTGTCGATGTGCGAAGGTGAATCATGCACACCAAATCCATCTTGTCTCAGTACAATCTTTTGCCAGTTAGCTAGCTAGCCCGATATTCAATGGGGACCTTGCATTGCTCACCCTCAGCCTCCGCTGCTCATGCTTGAGGAGCCGCAACTAGGCCAGGTTGCTTAAAATTTCATCCGATTGTTGGTCAAATTTGATCTGGCAGTAATGTACTGTTCTGTTGTTGTAGTGTTTCTAAAAAAACAGCTAAATGAGCTTAGAATCCCTTTAGCTTCTGTACTGTAAACTCCAAGATATGCAGGACAAGAGAATTATGCATATAGGTGAATTACGCACTCCAGATCCATCGTCTTGTGTCTATGCAATATTTGCCTGCTAGCTAGCCCGATATGCAACGGTGACCTCAACAAATTGCTCACCCTCCGCTGCTCATGCTTGAAATTCCATCCGTTTGTTGGTCACGTTTGATCCATTTGTTGAGGCAGTCCCTGTCTTAACTGCTTCTAATGATGCAAATCAGCTTGCTTGTTTAAATTAATTAGTCCGTACGTTAGGATGGCCTCAACAAATCATGATGTCTAAGGATGCTAGAAATGCAATTGGACCCAGGCTTAGCTCATAATGTTCTGACAAGAAGTAACCTCGAGACGGTGCAGCTAAGGTTGCAGTTGCTGCAGAAGCCTAGCCTGAAAAAACTATATAATGCAACACATGTAATTGGACCAATGCCTTCTTGTTCTTTGTAGTGTGGCCGCAAAATGCATTGCCATGTGCATGACTGTACCAATACACCTCTCGTTTCAGATGGCTGTGAGGGATCATGTATAAGTTATGGAGCTGCACTACTTTCACTTTAACAGCAAGTGGCTGCAATATGTATTCAGTTTTCTATCCCAAATGGATGTGGAGTAGTATGACACTTATGAGCTTGTCCCGATATCTGGAGTTTATTTTTTCAATATTGGTTTTTGATAAGCTAGGCATGACTATAAAATGACTTGTACAGAGCAAGCTCAACCACCACTAGTGTAGTTTCAGTGTTAGGTTGCCACAATGCAAGGCAATGTACGTCAATTGAGAGCACATAGACCGGTGGCAAGAGAAAGTTGAAAAACACAAAATGCAGGCAGGAGAATGTTCTCTCTCTCTATAGAAGGACAATCACAAGATTGAGAAGCATCAGGAAGCCACAATCCCAATAGTCACCGGTCTCTGGTTCAGATGCCTATGTACCAGCTGGCTAGTCTATGTAGAAGCGCTTGTGTCAGATATGCTGGATTCAAGATGAGTTCCCTGTTGCTGGACTCAAAAGTCCACGTTAATAAAGGGATTCGCTGGACTCAAAAGTTTTACATGGCACGTTGGCTCAGACACGCAGACGCTGCTCAGGACTGTTGTCAGCACACTTGGTTCAATTGGTGGAGTTCGTAGTCCTAAAGTGATTTGAGCTCAGATCATGTTTCAGCACGCCCAATGTTCTGAATTAACACGTTAATAAAAGTCCCCAAATAGAACGTATGAACTCAAACAAATTTAGTTACTTATATTTTCCTGGATTAACTGTAATGAGCTGCCTATTAACAATTGAAAATGGTTCTCATCTGCAATTGTGGGTTTCAGTACTATAGCTTACGATACGGAACAGCCTCGTGCCTGTGATGACTTTCCATCACTATAAAAGACCCATTTTCATTCCTCATAGTGACAATGGAATCGTTTGAACGGCAGACACGTGTGATAGGACGTGCACACCATGTACATGTTGCTCAATAGCCAGAATAGCCCATAGCGGCTTTACATGTTACATATCTATACTATAAAAGAGTCAAGAAATTAAAAATCATTGTGACCATACTACTACCCACCCACCTCACATTGACATGTGGACCCAGAAGAGAATGAACTTAGATTGACAAGTGGACCCACCCAAGAATGATGACAGGAACATATGAAACAGGCGTGTTTCTTCCCTCATCGCGCCCACACCCCCACGTTTTTTCACCGATGACTCTCCATACCCGGCCGCATGTACCCACACCCACCGATCTCCATGGCGGCAGCGCACAAAAACCGCCTTGGCCTGCGTGCCCATCGGGAGAACACGGCGGACGCCGTCCCCCATGCGTGGTCCCTCATCTCCCGATGATCCCAAAATCTCTCCAAAAACCGGCGCCCGGCACCATGATGGGCAGACTCAGCGGCGCCGCGGAGCCGCAAAGCGCGAGACGACAGCCTTCCTCTTCCCATGCCGGCATCCGTTGGCGGTGGGCGGTGGCTCCTAATTCATTGTGAGGGTATTTGGTGGTGGTGGATTTAGATCAGTCTGCGCGAACCGTCAGGATGTTCGCCCGCGATGACCCTATGGAAATCCTCGCTCCGGAAAATCCGCGTGGCGTTCTTGCGCCGCCAACCGCGGTATCCGTTGCCGCTATCGCGCGACGAGGTGCTAGCGTCGTTGCAGCAACAGCGCCGCCCGGAAGGTCATCCACAACCGGTGCAGCTATCTCACCCATTCCTTATCCTCGCAGCCATCGCCAATCACCGTCCGCCTGTCATTCTGAACTTGGAGGCGAGCGCTGGCAATGGTGACCAAACAATAAGCGGACAGGAGGCGCTGTGGGGGTTGTTCATGGTCGCCTCATAAAGGATTGTTTGTGATTAGTGGTTCCGTTGGTTTTGTTAATGATATTTCGGTTTTCACATATATGTTGTTGCAAATTTGTAGGAGAAGGCATAGAGTTGGCAGCACTAATCTGCGGCCGCGGGCCAAAAGGAAGGCCTTGCAGGTGCTAGAACACATGGCATACATCCATCAGACTGCAGCGAGTTCATTTGACTTCCTCACTGTATGTTTCTGCTTTCACTTGAGCCGATACAGGAAAATCGGCACGTTTCAGAAGGCATAACTGCAGCCCTTTTGGTTGGCCGCTGCTGGGCAAGAACCTCTTATGAAAATATCGAGAAGCTAATTAAATTGGCTCAGGTGATGCCTCTGACCCCTTTTTCGTTGTGAAGAGATAATGGATTTGGAGATTGCAATTTCCTGTGGTCCTTTGGATCTGTTGTTCCATCAGAAGCGTTCAAGCAATACTGGTTACCACGGTACCTAAATTTTGGCCAAGTCAATTAGTTTCAGAGTTTTTGCTCCTATGTAATGCAGTTTTTTTATTGTTTTTGTAGTAAAGATTATTAAGCTATTAATTCTAATATGATGTTAGATAAACCAATAACTCGTAGTTGGTCTATTATGTATCTTTTTACGCAAGATAACTAAACCATGGTACGACATACCATTAGTTAGATGCTTCTAAACAATTGTCTTCAATAGTTCAATACAGGTAACATCTATTTCAGAGTAATCATTGAGAATAATTTGCCACAATTTGTTTTTTCATTGCAGTCTAATTTGTGGTGCTGATTTGATTGGTTTTGGTGAACAGCGTCTGGCCTTGAGGCGAGAATGCCTGCACCGCTAACAGGCTTGGCTGTCGGTCTTATAGTTGTGCTGGTGACTGGCACCATCTGACTCCGGTATAACAGGCTGCTGCAGGTTAACAGTCTGCCTCCCCATTCAATAGCAGACGCCTTCTAGATTAGGATTTTGTGCATCTAAATGTTTAGTATTAGTTAGTCCTTGTTTATTTGTCACAATTGTTTTTCAAAATATCCATGGCAACAGTTGTACACAATCAAAGTATAGAAGAATCATGAGCCTCTCTGTGATGAGCTCTGCATATTGGTAATCTGTTTGTCTTAGCTTGCAGTTTTCTATGCACTAAAAAGAATCAAAATATAGCTGTTTTTATGTTGACAATAGAAAGATAACTTAACATGAGAAGAAAAATTGAAACTGTTTACACCATCTAGCAAGACACTGGAGGAATGATTCAAACATCTCCAAGGTATATTAATACAATAAAAGAGAGAATGAGTGTACTTTCTAAGTAGTAACTATGTATTACTGAAAAAAAATGCAAGTTTTAGTTTCTACAAACTCAAAGATCAAAGTAAACTCGAGAGAATTACAACTAGCAGTTATAAAATGTTATTATTATTCGAAATTCAAAGAGAATTTTTATAGACACGTGCGTGGCGCACGTGCGTTTCCACTATACAGTAAAAAGAGAGAATGAGTGTACTTTCTAAGTAGTAACTATGTATTACTGAAAAAAATGCAAGTTTTAGATTCTACAAACTCAAAGATCAAAGTAAACTTCGAGAGAATTACAACTAGCAGTTATAAAATGTTATTATTATTCGAAATTCAAAGAGAATTTTTATAGACACGTGCGTGGCGCACGTGCGTTTCCACTAGTGTAACAAACTAGAGAAGGATAGGGCCAAGAGTTTGTTACACTTTTAGCCCATAACGACTCTACATGTTACATGTTGCTCTACACCTATGTAAAAGGATTGATTGAAACGAGATACATATCAGTCGTAGCCCTTATCCATAGTTGTTACAATGTGATATGATTGTACATAAACACATAAGCATATATATAACATTTATAGTCAACCATAAACCGTGAGGTTAGGTTGTTTGTTATTGGGTCTCTAGAAGTTGAACAGATAGGACCCTTGCTGAAATTGGAGTATATAACGAAGAAGGATGCAACTTTTCGAGTGAAATTGGATATATATGAGCATTATAGCGATGAAGGTTAAGCCAACATGCGCACCGAGATGTAAATATAGTGTAGAGTAAATAGGCTTTTGCTGAGATAGATACACCCAGGTTTTGAAATTTCAAATAGAAACAGCATCACTACAATGTAAGGTAATACAAAAAACTAGGTCAGAAACAACTCTACTACCGACCCCATTTTCGGAGGACCCACCTTTTCTATTCGTAGAGACCATTCTATCAAAAACAATTAAATAGAGATTGTCTATCAAATAGATTTTCAAAGGCGATTACAATGTTACCAATCTGCTCTGAAAATGAGGTTTATATTCAAATTTAAGCCAGTTGATAAATCCAGCCATATATGTAGAAGTCAGATTTGAAGCAACTGTGCCTGTACAGAAGTTGTAGCTAGTCTGCACCACCAACATCGACTAAAATTATTCCATTTCATATGCTACTGTTTCCAACAAATGCGTCGCTGGGCTTTTCCAAATTGTGGACTAGCGGCGCCTTTTTCCCAACCTTATCTCTTCTGGTAATGTGTTCACCTGACAGATTTTGATGAAAGTGCTCCCAATCAATGAATCAGCATTATATCAAAAATTCAGCTGTAATGATACCTGTGCCGCAGAAATTGCTTCCTACACCATACGCTACAATGCCACTGCCAATGAGGAGAAGAAGATGACAAGAGTGAGATGAAAGAGAGGATGAAAGGGAACTCTCGCACTGCACAGTTGACAAGGTGCTGTCCGGTGTTGTACATCAATGGCCTTTGGCCAGTAATATTCAGAGCCGAGAACGGGCGCGCGCGCCTAGCAGATGTGGGCGCCGTGGTGCCCGCTTGGTGAGGCACGCGAGTATCGCGATAGAGCACGTCATCTGGAGAAGTGGGCTCGCAGCTGGTGCGCGGAACAGGCGAGTCCTCTAGACCTGGTGCATGATCTATCCGTGGGAGACCTCATTCTACTGACACATGGGATGGGACCAAGCATCCATGCCACGATCAATGGGGCTCTTTGGCGGCAGACAAAAGCCGCCTTTGTTGCTACTGCCAGCACAGTAATTTAGAGAGGGGGCCTCATTCCGCGGGCTGTTTAGCTGCTGCAGCAGTGGGTGACCTGGTGCTATGTTTTCCCTCGATGCCTCTCATTTCCATCGCATCAGCTCCTTGCATTCTAGCATTCCACACACTACTCAGGAGTCCGGCCATATCAAAAGTTGTCTATGAGTGGCCAAATTTGACTGACTCAAGAAATGGTCATGGTGTCATGGTATATATTTAGTCTCAGAAGAATTACGTACGACATATTGTTACTTTTGTTTGCAAAAGAACTGTTGCATATTTATTCTCAGCAGGCGAGTCATCATGATCCTGTTTGATTAGGACGCTGGAAATCTGACAGGCACATGCAAGTGCTGAGAAGAACACTACTATTTAATCGGCTAGGGTTGGATTGATGTTTTGCTGTGCACCAGCCTGGCAGACATGATTCAAGTGGCACCCATATGCAGGAATTCAAAAGTTATCCGTGTATTGGAAAACAAAATTAACATTCTAAACTATCCAAGCATCTTCTTTACTAGAGCTAAAGTTGTTATGTGTGGCAACAACTGGTGGATACAGTCAGCAAAAAATGAGGCCACGGTATATATATAGTCACAATACTAGAGCTAAAGTTGTTACTTTTGTTTGCAAAATAACCGTGACATATTTATTCTCAGTTGGCTAGTCACCATGGGCCTGTTTGACTAGGACGCTGGACAAATTTTGATGCAAGCGCTCCCAATCTGAATCAGCATTATATCACACCTGTGCCGCTGAAATGGCTTCCTACACTATACAACCGGGCTACCATGCCACTGCCAATGTGGAGAGGAAGATGACAAGGTGCTGTCCGGTGTTGTAGTACATGAGTGGCGACGCACAGCCGAGCAGCAGCGATCTCCAAGCATGAGTGGCCGTGATCTCCAAGCATGAGTGCCAACCGTACCATGGTAGGTGCATCTCAAATACCCTTTGGCTTGATGCGACATCTGTAATGAAAAGGAGTTTCCGACAATAGCTAACGATGTAGGTTCCCCGTGGGTGCGCCGCTTGCAGTAGGGGAAAGAGCTTCACAATAATCCCCGCGACAGCTTACCTGCCGTGTACCGTGCTGAGTACGTTCCAGGGAATCGATGGGTAACGTCCACCTTACGCACATAAGAGGCACTGTTATAATTCAATGTACAGTACGAGACATTGTGAATGCCAACGTGGCAGAGCAACGTCAGCTACAAATTGGTTTTATCACCTATCACTGACGGCTAGTGAGAGCCACCTTGGTATGACTTATTTCTCTAAAGAAATTTAAGTAGAGGTGGCCATTCTGAAATTTGTTTTGGCAACATTGTAAATCCCTTTTTTGAGTAGAGGTGGCCATTAAAGTAGAGGTGGACTTTCAGTAGGCCTCTGAATTATGCTGGCTGAATTGTTTTTAAAGCCTAATGAAGGCCACATAATTATATTTTTAGAATACTCTCAATAAGGAAAGCAAATTGGTACAGAGAATGGTGACTAATTTAATTTCTCATATCAGAGTTTTTCCATTTTTCCACAGAAAAAATGCTTGAGAATTGAAAGACAAACCATTCAATGTACCACCATCATGCATTGGACAACCTAAAGGAGCTTTGTAGTAGGAGTTGCCTGTTACTTTCACTTCACGGACAAATTTAAAAGGGCAGCAGCTTGTTATCTGGCATGGCTGCTGAGCATATGCTCCGGATGCTTGAGTTTATATATTCAATTAATTATTGCTAGTTCACTCTTTACTTTAATGAATGTATAGTAGCAATAATAATTGATTCATGCGCTAGGCATGCCTATAAAATGACATTTACAAGCCCAAGCATCAGTAGCATAGGTTTATAATCATTAGGTTGCTACTGTGATACTACTGTGGTAGGAAACTTCCAACTCTGGATGCGAAACGATGAAACAAAATGCAGCAATAGCATGTTATCTATGAAGACATGCATGTAGGGTTGAGACGCATCAGGATGCCACAATACCTGAGTTTCACTTCCACTCGAACATATATGTACTTGACTACTTTGCAAGCTTCGGTATGTACAAGCCCATACACTCGACGTCGGTGCCTACTGTTCAGCAAGGGAAAGAGAGGGGAAGAGGAGGAGGAAGGAGATGGCAGGTGGGACCCACGCGTAAGTGAGAGGGAGAGGATCTGATATGGATAGGGTGCGAGGGCATTTAAGTCCATACCAGAATATCACTTCAACGGATTGGACCCATGTGTCAGTGTGAGAGGGAGAGGGGCTGATTTGGATAGGAAGCTGATGGCATATGAGTCATCCTCATACGTATTTTGTGGCATCTTTCTAAGAAGTGAAGAATTATAATGTCTTGTTTCAAAATACATGAACTGTAATAGTGTTTTTCAAAACTTCAAAATTGCAATGGCATGAATCCAAATATCCCTAAAACAAAACATGGACCAAAGTATAGGGAGGTTGAATAGACAATAGTTAACCCAAGAAATTTATTAATGTTACAATTTCACGACTGCAATAGTGATGCGCTCTTCTCAAGGAGAAGGATAGTCCCAAGGTGTTTATAGCTACAAACATAATCACACAAATTGGCTCAAAGACTTCTTTCCGACAGCTGCCCAACAATCAGATTTCTTCAGCCATATGTATCAGTCGATGCAGAAGCTAGGATATCATTATATTCCCTTTTTTTAAAAAAACAATCAGATTTCTACAAGTTACAGTAATTTATCCAGCCAAAAATTAGTTTGCACGTGCTTGCTAGTATCCCTAGCTTCTTAATGTACATTGAGATATTGCTTGCTTTCGTAAGATCAGAATCTCTTCTCCATCCAGAAGGAAAAATAATGTTCCAAAACCAAGCCTACATGGATGTTGAGCCGGATGATTTGCTTGTTCATCGTAATGATGATAATTATATAGTTGTAATGTAACTTCAGAATTGGCACAATTATCAGATTTCCTAAAAGCATTATAAAGTATCAAATTTCTTTCAAATCAGAAGCATTATTTGTCCACCCTAATAATAATTGTGCAGAGCGATGCAACAAGGGAAACCTGATAATTGGAACTGAGAAAGGTGACATTTGAAAGGGTAATTCATTTCCGTCGGTCTAGGATCTATCATCATGAAATTTTAAGTTTCAGTGAGCCCTATTGAAGTAGCATCAGAGTGGGCTTACATTTTCAGGAATCATATACAATTTAAAGTTTTACACAGCTGCCTACTACTTTGACTTGACTGACCAAAGGGGCATGTGTGCAAGCATGACACGCATTCAGCCCAGAGTGAACCAAGGACTCCACTAGCTAATCGTGAACCACTCCGCCTGATGGTTGTGAACCTGCAGGCAGCAGCCCAGAGTGCTGGACGTACTATCAGTGTCAAGCTCTAACTACCTGATCGAAACTGCTTGATGCAGCAGCAAACATCCCTGTATCTACTGTTCTTTGTTTTAGAAAACTAAACACCAGCAGCCGCTGGAGCAGGTTAAATAGTTTAGAGCGCATTTCTTCAAAAAAAAAAAATAGTTTAGCACGCAGGCTCTTAAGAGTTTCTTCTACATTGTTTCCGAATGCCTCTGATTCCAACAATAGTCTGTTCCTTGGGCTATTCAATACCTACAGGACAGAGTTCATAGCTGAACTTCTTTTTTTCTGTGAATGATGATCTGGTGGTGTTTGCTCCCGGAGAAGGGTGCCATCGTATATCTGTATCTGATCGGCTTCACTTTCCATGAGCCCACCAAATCACAATGAACATTTAGCGGAGCTTTAGCACGACTCTTAGCCATTTATACACATGCTAATACTGAGTCATTGAATACATGAAAACTGAGTTAAAAATCATCACAATAGTGCTGCTGATCTTTTAGATTTTAAACCCAACTTCTTTGAAAAACCGAGAAGAGAGAAAAGATCGTGTCCTCTAGCAAACTGGCCTGGAATAATCCCGTGGGACTGCTAAACAAGGAGCAGAGAACATCAGTAACAAAGGAAACCTCATGGCGGCAGCGACACCTAGCAGTGCCGCTGGCTGGCCGACCCAGTTAGCCTTACTATGACCCACCTGGAGCTGGAGTGGAGGCATGGAAACAGAGCTGGCTAAGCTATGAAGCAGGAGCAGGATGCAGCAGCAGCACAATGACAAGGCAGCACGCTAAGAAGTCAGATTAATTGTTGTATATGAGTTATATATGAGTCATAATATGGTGTTTGCTCTGAAGAAAGGATCTCTGGGGTATATATTGAACACAAAAGAATCATGTCAAAATGTTGCATATTTGTTTTCTGTAGCAAAAGCATGGATTAATTGAAGCATAAAATAGTTGTGATGCAGAACAATGTCGTGATTCTTGCTATCAAAGCATCTCCTTCTTTATTGCTATCGACATATATGTCGAGGTGCATTGTAATAGACATTACTGGTTCACCTTAATTGGGAGTAGGCCCCTAAGTTTCATAATTAAGCTTCAGATGAAATGACAAGAACAAGAATAATAAGGTGTGATATTGGTATTAGAGTGCGCAGAAGATACCCATGAGCCAGCGCTCCTCAGGACGAAGTCCACTAGAGCTCACACCTACCAATCCTTTGGGTCTAACTCAACCCGAAAACTATTTCGATAAATGCGGGCTACCCCAATATTATATATGGTGCTGCACCACCGTCGGGCCTAACTCAACCTAAAGACTAATTTGATAAGTGAGGACCAACCCAACATTATATATTGCAATGTACCACGATCGTATTTTGTTTGAACCGCCCCTGAAAAATGGTCTTTGCCGCTAAAAATGGTATGTTTAGGAAGAAGATGAGATACAAAACTCTGCCTAATTGCGCAGGCTTCTCCTCGTGTTACAAACTCGGCTTGGTACGGCCACGCTGCATTCATGGACCGTCGCTGCTAGCCATCCGGGAGCAACCCGATTCTCCCTGTTTCTGCACCCTGGTTGCTCGTTCATACCCATTGCCCCAATCTCCGGTCCATGGCCTCCTCCACTACGGATGCCCTCCTTCACCACGGATGCCCCAATCTCAGGGAGGAGAGGCGGAGTTGGGAGGGTGTTGGGGGAGCTGCAGGCACTGGTTGCGTAGAGCCTAGGCGAGATAGGATGCCGAAGATGGCAAGCGCGAGGGCGAGGAGCGCCCAAGCTAAGACGTCGTTGACGCGGTGGCAGGTGCACAAGATCCATGTTGGAGGCTGGACACAAGTGGTGGATCCGGCCCAAGTGAGCCCGATTTGGGCCGGACGCCGCATGCGTCGCTGTGGAAGATTTAGGAGTACGTGAGGATCAACGGGGAGGGAGGGGAGCCACTGGCACCAAGTAGATCCGGCGGCTTGTACAGTAGATCCATGGCCAGGGGCGAATCCGCCCGCCGGCCGCCACCACTTGCAGCTCAGCACTCGTCGTATGGCATCGAGATGAGGGGAGGGAGGGTTGGAGTGAGCTAAGCAACACCCCCCCCACCTTCCTTGCTGCCGCGTGGCTGGCGGCAGTGCACTCGGGTGGCGGTGAGGGGGGACAGGCGAAAGTGGAGCACGGCGGCGGTGGCGCTAGGTTTCCGCCCGAGTCCCATTGTGGATTTTTTTTAATAAGTAGTTCTGGTTCAAAGGTCAAACTGGAGTTAACATGTCATTGTAACGTTTTCTGTACATAAGAGTCCCGATCAAAAGCTATATGATTTCGTCCCCCAACTTATGGCGACTGAACAAAAGTTTTGTTTTGGTTAAATTTTTCCAAAACAAGCAACATAGTATAAAAAAACCATTTTGTTATCTATACATACCTATAGTTTTTCGTGGACTCATGCCCTGTCCCTCACACACACTCGGAACACTGTTCTTAGAACAGTGCACCCAACCATAGTCTCAGATCCCTGTTGGGGGAACACTATCGATCGTCCACGTCACAAACTTTTTGCTTGCCCAACAGAACAAAATGTTTGTTTTAGTAAAATTTTCCTAAACAAACGTCATGGTATAAAAAGGTTTCTATATGATTTTGCCTGATTATATTGACCGGGAGACAATATTTTTCCATTTTTTATGTCATTGTGTTAGAGGCAAGCGCACGATTTCTTACCGCCGCAATCGAGTGTAATCCACACCCTGTAGGCCCAAATCCACTTGTTGAGGCAGTCCTTTTTCTTGAGGAATGGCAGTCCTTGTTGTAACTGCCCCTAGAAATAAATTTGTCTGTGTGCATGGTTCTGGGATTCGACCGAAAATAATCCGAATTTCGGTGAAATTCATCCATTTCGTGAGCTTCAAAACGAAATATATGCATTATATTCCAAAAATTCACCGAATTGAGTCCGAATTTCATCCGAATTTTCCCCGAATTTCGTCCATTTCGGTTGGGACCGAATTTTTTTCCAAAACGGATCCCAAAACCTTGTCTGTGTGTTGGGATCACCTCTGCAAGTCATGATGTCTTAGTATGGTATAAATGCATTTGGACCAAGAATTAGCTCGTATTGTTCTTAAAAGAGGTAACCTCCAGACGATGCAGCTTAGGTTGCAGTTGTTGCACAAGCCTAGCTCGAAGAAACTATATAATGCAACAGGAGAGGATGGGAGCCTCTACTAAAAATTTATTAAAGCAATCAAAGTATAGAAAACAAAATCTAATACAAAGTGCAGAAGAAAATGGAAAACAAAGAAATGAGGTAAAGAAAATGAGCAAAATTACACAACGTTCTCTAGCCATGAACTAATACCAGGGACATACTTTTCTTAGCTCTCACAAGAAGAAGCTAGAAAAAAATCTGTGAAAAGCACTATAGAACCACTAGTGTAGTTTCAATGTTAGTGCGCCACGAGCCAAGGCTCAATTGAGAGCACATAGACCAGTGGCTAGGGAATGATGAAAAAACGCAAAATACAGTAGGAGCATCTTCTCACTCTATTTATAAATACAATCAGAATTGAGAAGCATCAGGAAGTGACAATGCCCGTTAGCCACCGGTTTCTGTTTCACTTCCACACCTCTGCCTCGTGTCTAGATGAACTGAAGCTGGCTTGCGTATGTACCGGTGCTTGTGTTAGATGCTGGATTCAATCTGAATGCAGATCGAGCATGCAGAGACTACTTCTTAGTGCTCCATTCCATCTTTAGGATCTCCCAGAACAACAGAGCGAGCGCTGCATCCGATTTACAGAGTGGAGCAACACTGTCGAGCAGCGCTCTCTTTGAACAAAGTTCCTGTTGCATCTCAGTCCAGGAAAGAAGACCATATAATGATGGCACACAAACACATATTCTGTCTCCGCTTCAGTCTCTCAGACCATTCTCGCATTGGCAGCTGAAATTCTAGGCACGGCGATAACGTTACCTAGCTATTTTTAGGCACGGCATACTCTAGCGTCACTTAAGATCAAATATTAGTGTTGTTTGGATTGATAGGTAAAGAAATGAAAGTATCTGCCCAAGGATGTCACCACGTGTACATCTTTCGTTATAAATAATGATTACTTCTCAGACTATTGCTTGTACTGAAAAATTAATTATCGACAGGTCGTTTGGTTCACCAGAGCTCGTCTCATCAAACTGAGTGAGGAAACCAACAGGAATGCATTTTCGATTAAAAAGTGAGGCTTCTTTAGGGTTTAATCCGACAATTGCTGACCATGCTTCCATAGACTACCAGATTACCAATAGTCACTACTGGACTCATGCTCTTTGCCGAATGCCAGAGATACTCGGCAAAGGCCGTTATATACGTTCAGCAAAGCCTTTGCCGAGTGTTTTGACAACTAAATCGCGAAAAATACACACACATGGAGGGCTCCACCAGACAGCCACCCAACACCGCTAGCTATGATCATTTTTTTCACGGTTTTTGGACACTTTGCAGCCGTCGGGCTTCAAACCCGCGACCTTACCCTCACGCACAAGCTCACTACTGGAATCATCTGGTTTGCCTAGTGTTATTTTGTTGCCCTAGGGTTATATGATCACTCTAGGGGAAAAATTTATATCCCTAAGGTTTTATTTTCAATCCTAGGGAAAAATCTATGAACTTTTAGATTTTCTCTCAGGTTTGGCAGGGCCGCGGCGTAATATTTCCCTAGAAATTAGCATGGCTTCCTAGGGAACTCAATTTTTTTCCAGCTCCCACCTACTCCCGTCATCATGCGCTACACCCTAGGAAATTTTTTCCAGGGAACTTTTCGATTTTCCTCGGTTAGCTAGAGCCACCGTGTAATATTTCCCTAGGAACTTTTAGATTTTATCGGGTTCGATAGAGCCAAGGTCTAATATTTTCCTAGAAATTAGCAAGGTTTCCTAGGGAACTCAATTTTTTTCCAGCTCCCCGCCTACTCCGTCATCGTGCGCCCACACGCATTCCTCCCCCCTATCCCCACCCCGCATATCAAAAAAAAAAAAAAAAAAAGAAAACCAAACCAGCACGCGAGAGATGGGACTGGCCCTTCGCGCTACTACGAAAATGATTTTCCGTGGCGGACTTTTTTGATTTTCCGTGGCGGACATTAAAACCGCCGCGCAGACTAGGGTCACGGTTGTCGAGCGATTAACCGTGGCGGGCAAATGTCCGCCACGCAAAATCGATAACCGTGGGCGGACTTTTTAACAATGCCCGCCACGGAAAATAGAGATTAACCATGGCGGACTTCTTACAATGCCCGCCATGGTAAATAAATTAAAAAATAAAAGAAAAGAAAACCGATCTGGAACCGGGCCCGGACCGGGCCGCGAGCCCGTTAGTGTTTCGCCACGGGTGAAACTCCTTCGCCGACGCCCGACCTACCGCCGCCACGGCCACCCCACGGCCGGGGCGCCGCGCTTGAGGGCGATGGATCCGGTAGGGGGGCCGGATCCGCCGCCCGCCCGGCGCCGATCCGCCACGCCGCTTTCGAGGATGCCGCATCTGCCACCGCCCAAGGGAGATGCCGCGCCGAGGACGCCGCATCCGCCACCGCCGCTGAGGACGCACCGCCGGTGCTCATGGGACGCCGGAGCGAGCTGCGCCGAGGCCGCCGCCCGCCGCCCAGCGCCTCGGCCCGCCGAGCCACCGCCGGAGCGAGGGCCGCCTCGAGGCGGGGGGGGCCGCACCCTCGCCGCCCAGCGCCTCCGCTCGCGTGCGCCGCCGCCGGTTGCATGGGAGAGGGGGGGGCGGTGCCGCTGGGGCTGAGAGAGGAGGGAGAGGAGTGAGTGGATACGGAGGAGGGAGGGAGAGGAGACGAGTGAGAGGAGAGAGAGGTGAGAGTGTTTGGAACCCTAGCTCCGATATATATATATTTGTGGGCATCGAACCGGGCTTTTTAGGCTGGGGCTGGGCTTTATTTTTGCGTGGCGGGCTAACTACAAAAAACCACGTTAATCGATTAACCGTGACGGACATTATAAAATGTCCGCCATGGTTAATAGGGATAATGTCCGCCACGGTTAATCGATTAACCATGGCGGTTTTTTCGCTGGCCGGAGGGGTGCGAGCCACCTATTTTCCGTGGCGGTTTCTCAAATGCCCACCACGGAAAATAAAATCAGAACACCACGTAAAGTCAATTTTTAGTAGTCGCCCGGCCGTGAGCCCAACCTCACGGAAACCCGGCCACCCGCCGAGGAGTCCGACCTACAGCAACCCCTGGCCCCCTCCTCAACGCCAGCGACGGGGGTTCCTGCTTGAAGCCTGCCCGACCTCGGCAATTGGTAGCATGCGCCACCGCCCGCCCACTGCCGGTGGCCCTGTCCGCCCACCGCGGCCCCTTGCGAGCGCAACCCGGCCGCCCACAGCGGCGAGACCCCTCGGCCAGCGCCCGGACTGCTCGACCTGCGCTCCACGCCTACCGCCACTGGTGGGCCGTCCGCCCGCCCGCGAGCTGCTTGGCCGCCACCCGGCACCCGGCGGGTCACCTACTCGACACCCCGGCCGACAGCATAGCACACCCCGTCCTCCACAGGACTGATGGTTCATGCTCATGTCCCGAATTTTACCTTTCTTGCAAAAAAAAATGGCCATGCCCCAGCAATTTCAGTGTGTAATGGAAATTTCAGTACACAGGATATTTGCATTTCATAGCATGACAAGTAGATAAACAGAAATTTCCATGCCTGCAGTGTGTCAGGCTTTGTTAAAGCCTGATTTTGCTAAATGCTTCGGTCTGCATTTTGCTAAAATAATTGTGTAGTTACAGGTCCATATTTCTCCAAACCTCCTCAAATGTTGCACCAGGTCTGCTGGAAGTCTATTGAGTTTAGTGTAGGCAATGCATTGCGCCATGTTCAGCAACAAAAAGGCAAATCATCAAAACTCACCAGCCTACGGCAACTTACTGTGTGTTTTGCCATCAGCTAAAATTTGTATACTTTGGCTATGGGAGCGTCAGCTAAAATTTGTAGACTTTGGCAATTGGAACCTCAGCTAAAATATTCTGCGTGTTTTGCCATCAGGTGAAAACTGAAAGGAAGATCCATAGTGCTGTTGCAAGGAAGGTTGGATAGTTTCTATTCTGACTATGATAAACCATGTTAGTAGAAGACCGTATGAAATTCCTTGTTTGGTTTTTGAGATGAGCTGTAGCATGCATTTTAGTGCCAATCGACCTACCTCTGCATCTTAGTTGCTTCCCACAATGGAATGTCTGCCACTGCAGTTCCTTCACCCCTAGCTCCTCCTCCACTACCTCCAGCATATGTGGCTGCATCATATCCAAATCCCTCTCTTGTCAATGTAAGTTTGATGATCATTATGCCCTTTTTGGACCTTAATTTGGCATATCTTTTGAGTTTTATAGTTATACATGCTTACCATGTGAGCCATGTGCAAATTATAAATGAAAAGCAAAAGTTGTGTGCAAATTTAATATCCTAGTCAAAATGATGCATCACAAGTTTGTCAAATAGGTTACGTTATAGTCAATTTGTTAGAGACCACATTGCAATTTTCTACTCTAATGAGGCATAGAGGTAACTGGACTGAACTAAATATCAAACTTTGTAGTCAGGATAACAAGAAAGTAGTCAATATCGGAAGCTAGACAGGACTGAACTACATTATCATTGCTATTTTGTACTCTAATGAGACATAGAGGGACTAGTGAATGGAATATAACTATTATCATTGCTAATCTAGTGTGTTTTCATTTGTATAGTTGCATAGCTGGTTCGTACATTTGGATCACCTGTTTGGAATGACTCTAGAAGAAACATTGAGTAGGATCGCTTATGGAGGCTATCATTGTCATGTGAATGCCACAAGTGGTGCGGGTACACACTCTCCTGGAGAGGACAATGAATTTTCAATGTTTTGAAATGCATTGTAAGCATCACATGCGTAGAACCTTCAATGACATTGGTGGGCTCAGTTTTGATTATTTGGCCGTTTTGGGCTTTGGCTGCTCTGTGTAGCATTGTTAGTCATTGCCTATAGGACTTGCTTATCTTCGAGGTTGCAATATGCACCAATATGTAGTAGTGTTTGGTCATTTTGACGACACAAAGTGGTGTGTATGTCACTCTGTAATGAGATTTTGCAACACTTAATATGGATCCATGAATGTTTCTCGATGGAAAGAGATGGAGACAATGAGTGTGTCCTGTGACATACTAAATTTGTATTCAATTTAAATTTTGAATTCAAATATATGTTGTTTATGTTGTTCCCTATAAAACACAACCCTTGAGAAAT
Organism: Hyparrhenia diplandra; assembly: GCA_015847255.1. Taxonomy (NCBI): domain Eukaryota; kingdom Viridiplantae; phylum Streptophyta; class Magnoliopsida; order Poales; family Poaceae; genus Hyparrhenia; species Hyparrhenia diplandra. The sequence continues at coordinate 233,082 of JADLZK010013221.1, read as the reverse complement.
TACATTTACACGTCTGTCCTAATGTGGCATGTCAACATATTTCCCTAGGGGTGAAATCACCCTAGGGAGCAGATTTCCCCTAGGGTTTTCCTAAGGAACCCTAGGGCAGTCATCAGTTTCCCATGAAGTTATTTTCTTGGGAGCAACCCGACCAAGCACCCAAGGAAAACTAATTTCAATAGGGTGCGATGCCTTTTTCGGTATGGTTTTTGGCCCTACGGTGACATGAGGATTTCCAGTAGTGGCTGCTCTAGCACTACACTATACAATTACATATGTCAACATTCTGTTTCATTTCCTCCATTATTATATTATAAATAGAAACAAAATTCCTTGTTTCAAGCCCTAAACGGATTTAAATCAAAAAGTGTTTAACTACAAAGATTAAGTAACTTTTAGTGATGTACAATCTTCATTTAGGAAGTTTCTCCATCCAAGGTTGTTTAAAAAATCAAATTTCAAATTTGAGATATTTATATGTAGTCTTGCATATGACAACATGAATTCAAATCAAAAAGTGGTGAACTACAAAGTTTCATAACTTTTCATGATCTACAATTTTTATTTAGGAAGTTTCTCCATACAAGGTCGTTTTGACAATTTTGAATTTTAAAATTCAGACATAGCTTTTGCAAGATAAGATGAATTCAAATCAAAATGTTGTCAACTATAAAGATTCACAACTTATCAAGATTTGCAAAGTTTATTTTGGTCATTTCTTCATCCGGCGTGGTTATAGTAACATTGTTCACAAATCTTAATAGTCTCTCTTCTAGTTTCGAAAACTATGACAGGATATACGAGTAATGCTTTTCCAAATGAAGAAATGACCAAAATAAACTTTGTAGATCCTAGGAAGATATAAAACTTTGTAGTTGAAAACTTTTTTTTCATTTGAACTCGTTTAGAGCCCCAAAGACTGATTTGCGAGTGCGATGAAATGGCACTGGCAAAAAAACGCATTTTGCTGTGTGCCAAAAAATAGCACTCGGCAAAATAGCTCTTAACTTAGCGCCGGAAGAAAAAAAAAACACTTGACAAAGCCATCTTTTTTTTTTGAAGCTGGGCAAAGCCATCTTTGCCGAGTTTCTTTGCAGAGTGTCCGATAAAATACACTCGGCAAAGTGTGGAATTCGGGTAGTGAGCAGTGCACACAACCAATGCTTAAACTAGGAACGAAAAATTCAATCATCGATGCAGATCGATGCAGATGTTGCTGCTGGAATCAAAAGCAAGACCTGCGGATCATGTACATGAATCAATAATTAATCAGGCTGATGGTGTATGAAAAATTGAACGAAACAGTTGCACAATTGTGATTCAGTGCACAGCGGCAACAAATCAGTAATATGCAGGTAGTGTATGGTCGATGCAGGTGCACATAGATGCCAGTTCATCGATATCCGTTCTTTCTAGATATAGAGATTTTGTCATAGAACAAAAAATATCTCTCCCAAACATGTCTGGTGCTTTATTTAGTAAAAACTAAATAAAATGTAAACAAAGAGCTAGCAGTGACAGTAACTATATTACAAATAGTATCATGATTCATAAATGAGCAACATAAGGATATATCCAGATTAATTGATTTCAACACGATGCACACATGTGTGCTCTCTGTCATACTAAACAATAATTTCAGTACTAGATACCTCATCTAAGCTTGTTTCGAATCTTTGTTTAGTTTTGAAGATCGTAGACTGTAGTTTGATGACGGATGGAGCAGTGTGCTTCAGCTAGCTCATCCTTCGAGTCACTGTCGGTGCATGATGCAATTAGTATTGTTTCCCTCAATACTAGCACTCTTATGCTCAATATTTTTAGTGATTAACAAACATGATTCTAGTTTTTTTCTAGTTACTGGTCGAAACTACTCTCAGCTAGCTGTTGATGTAGAGTGAAATGGGAGATAATCACCAGGGTCTCCTGATCGGTGGGGATGACCTACTTCGTGGACCTCAGTGCACAACACATAGTTGCAACAGCAAGACACAGAACCAACGTGCTGACTACGGTTCACACAGTAGTGCCATGCATGCACGGTTCACACAGTACTTGAACCACACGAGCACGAATCCATGCATTCAACACTCTTTGGACCCAATTTCCTGTTGCATCCTAATCCAACTTAATGACGTGACCCACCGGTTGATGTATTTTTTCCTGCCTCTTCCTCTTCCTCTTCCTCTTCCTCTTCCTCTGCCTCTGCCTCTGCCTCTTTCACAGTTCAGCTGTTGGTGGTCACCGAACAGTGCGAAAGGTTGCTATCTATTTATAGGGAGTAAGGATGCAACCTTTGCTTAAAAAAAAGAAGGTTGCAATCAGTAGCAATCTACGGTCGTGTCCTACCTGTCATTGTAGTCTATTTTTAATAAGTAACTCTGGTTCAAAAGTGAAAATGCAAAGAGTCTAAACTATAAGAGATTAAATATGTTGTTGTAACGTTTTCTGGTTCAGAAATCTGTATGATTTGTTCCATGTGTATATACAAACCTCTTGCTTCCACAGCTTATGGCGACAGAACAAAAGTTTTGTTTGAGTTTAATTTTTGCAAGACAAGAGGTCATGGTATAAAGCACATTTTGTTATGGGTGTTTATTGCCTGATTTTGTTGTAGTTGCTCAAACTTTTTTGGTAAATGAACCAGGCAGAAGTGCTGCCGACTACATTGATTGGGAGACAATATTTTTCCTTTTTTTTACTTACTGCTTGTGATCGAGCGTAATCCACACCCTGTAGGCCAAAATACAATTCGCTGTCAACCGATTACACAGTACAGCAAACAAACAAAAATGAACACAGTGAATTGGCAATGTGACCAGGTTTCACCACGAAATAAGCCAACCAAATAACACCTTAGCAGTGAGTCACTATGTCTGCGGAGACCAATAATGCTAGCATTTTGTTCCTACTTGATGAGTTCTTATAGAAACAGAGTCGGCACTACATCATTTGCACTGCGAGCACCAAATTAATAATTTGTACAATTTGGTAGCTTAATGCATGTCTAATTTCACAGGTTAATCGAATTGCTGTCATGTCGAACTCCAATAAACATGACCATAAATTGGCGCTACACACAACAAGTACAATTACTTAGAAATAGTTTTTGTGTTTCAGGCAGACATGCCAGATCAGTCATCACTAGATTATAGATTAGATCATGGTTTGCCCAATATTTGTAAATTAGTCTCTTTTTATGCCTGCATTTCAACCTATTACTATTGTATTCAAATTATTTGTACTGTAACTTTGTAAATTTAAGTTTAGTATGTTATTTAGTGCCAGTGTAACAAATTATAATGCAAATTCTACAATAGCTTACCCAAGTTGTAAACGGGAATCCTGTTACAATTTTTTTTTTTAAACACGCCATGCCGCGATTGTGTTACAAATTTTAGAATTGTTTTTAAATCCGTAAATGGTTTTACCAACTGTATATGATTTTTATGCAGCATACTCTAAGATAAAATCCTTGGTCCATTACTCTGGTTTCACTTATGGTCATACTGTTGGTGTCAGTTAGATTGGTTGGTGAAGAACTGAAAGTGACCCAAGCATGCATCGAACCGGTCAGTTTTGTTTATAAATAACTAAAACTTCTCACACAATTGCTTGCAAACTTCTCACACAATTGCTTGCAGCGAGGAATCACAGTGGGTCAGGAGAACAGGAGAGAAACACAAGACAGAGGGCCTGCATGTGTAATCATATATAGGAGTAGGATGCACCGGGAATCTTTGGGCATGTTTGGTTGTGTGATTGGTTCTTGTACCAGACCTTACCAGCCTATGAAATTCCTGTCGCCGAGATTTGACAACCAGCCAGCATGTCTCATCAGTGGATCTGTCATGTTAATCTGATGAAGAAATTCTGGCCACATATTTACATGGGACCAAGCTTCAGTGTCTGAGATCAAATGTTAAAAAGGCCAAGACATGCTAGAATACAGGGGGGCGTTGAGACTCCAGTTGATTTATCGAGGTAGCTGCTGCTGAAGCTGCTGGTGGTGGAGAGCTGAGATCTGAACCATCAATCGCTGCTACTGAGGTTGCATGATAAGCTCCTCAATACTTCCGGGTAGTTCTTGCCGGCATTTTAGCCCTGTACCAAAAGTCGGTTCTCCACTAGTAAAAAACCAGAAAGCAAGTGTGCTTTCGTTCCCCACGAGTTATTCTATTTCGCATTACATTCAGTACTGAGCTAAAGATCCCCACGAGTTGCAACATATATCCCTCAAATGAAAGGTGCGTTGTATATGTTGTCGAGAAAAGAGTCATGGCATATTATTACTTTTTAGCTAAAGGATTATTGCATATTTATTTTTTTTGAGTGAATTAATGGGCCGCCATGGTTCCTCAAACTTTTGTTCACTTGTCACCTTGGACCATAAAATTTTATTTTGTTCATCTAAGGTCCATGAACTATGTCTACCTCCTAGCTAGCTTCCATCCATAGCAGCCCACATACGATTATGCTAAACTACGTGGGCACTGTGGCTACAAAAGATCCTGGCTGAGAACTCGCCACTTGGCGCATGCTCAGTAGTGTTGCGCACTCTCCTGCGGCTACCCCCACTTTATTGTTCTTGCCCGCATATGCTGCCATTTTTAAAAGCGCATTTTGGGGCGTGGCCTTCCTGGATGCTAGTGCAGTCACTACTACGACAGAACACATTCTCAGGGGCGCTTCCCGACCTCTGTAATGGCCAGCCGCCCCTCCCAGAGGTCTTTCAAAAATCAGCGAGTTGTAGGGGCAGCTGGCTAACCGCCCTTAGAAATATCATTTGTAAAAGCGGCTCAGCCGCACCTGCAAATCATTTTCAGATTTGTTTTTGAAAAACAAAAAAATTGCAATTCTTTTTAATCCGAGGAGACCCACCGGTTAGCCATCAACAAGTCGCACAAAATCACGCACTACACGGCCATGGGGATTCAAAGCCGCAACCACTCCCTCGTGCGGAGCCTTCTCCTCCAGTGCACTACACACACCTGTGTGCATACCTCAAAATGGCCGCACACGATGCCTTGTTGCCAACAAGACGCACTTGTATGGAAATGATTTTTGGTAACAGACAAAAATGATCTCCAAGGCCAGTCCTAGAAATCGCCACTACGCTATCGATTGTAGAGATAGGACCTTTCTAGTGTCAGGTATTGAAACGTCACTAGCAAAGAATTTCTAGGAGTGGTCATAACCCATTTGTTTCATGAATAAAAATATCCGTGTCTGGTTGGTTAACGACAATCGCACATGAAATGTTTTACAAGGCATTCGATTTCATTAACCGTGGTGGTTTTTTAAAAAATGCCACAGTTAATATCACAATTAATCGTGATGGTTTTATAAAATTAACCATGGCGGTAACAGCCGTGGTGGTTTTTTTTTTTTTCTTTATTTTTTAACGGTGGCGGACATTAAAACCGCTATATCGTAAATAGATAATTTTACAGTGACCTTCGCTCCGTGGTGGTTTCGAAAACCACCATGGAAAATCAAAAAAAAACCGCCATCAAAAATCATTTTTTGTACTAGTAGACTCAACGAGCTTTGTAACGGTCAAGGGTGCCATCCGGATGCAATTTGTGTCGAAAAACCCCACTTTCCTATAACAATATTAATGCCAGGTGGAGGAGGAACAAGATCCCTAGTGTGATTACCCTAGAGAGCAGTGAACTCCTCTTGCATAGCATCACACCAATTTGCATATTAATTCTCAGTAGGTGAGACATCATGGGCAAGTTTGATTAGGAGCATATAACATGCTTATAGGGAGACTTGAAACAGTGAACCGTTAATCAAACATTCTGCAGTCTAGAATCAGAAATGGCAGTGTCTGTAATCATATACAAGTTACTCCCTCCATCCAGCAAAGACCGCAATCCTGGGGTTTAAAAATTTTTCAAAAAAGAATGCTAAAGTTAGGATACGAATGCTCCAGAATCAGCCGGCCGGTAGTTCTTTTTAAAAATAGAACATTCTCGTCCACTCATTCCGCTTGATTAAAAAAGTTCTCAATCTTCCTATCTTCCTCGGCCACTCATTCTTTCTACCGCATCGTCTTCTCCGCTTAGTACTGCTCCCGCACTCGCATTTCCTCATTCCCCTCCTATCCCGTCGATCTAGATCCCATCCTTGACCGAGCTCGATCCTGCTCAGATCTCCTTCCCCGTTCCACTTCCCCTTCCAATTTCTCCTCCGTGACGGGTGCATGGCTGGTGGAAACTGCCATAAACGTCGCGGCTCCACCCAATCCCTCCATGTCGACGGTAGTGGCGGCGACCCTGTGCCAGTCCGTCGCATGCGCGGCGACCGGTGTACGCGTCAACTCCCAAGGCATCCTGTATGTCCCCTGACTCGAGGATGAAGACTCGAGATGGAGGTTGAGGAGGGCCGGGCGGCGGCGGCGCCATAGAGGCTGTCGAAGGGGCTTCACGCTGCGGGTGGTGGAAGCGGCTCCAGGGATTAAGCCGCAAGCGGGCGCGGGTGATGGCGCAAACGTCTCCATTGAAGGGCCTATGGTGGCGAACGACACTGCGGTGACAATCGCCCGCGGAGGGTTATCCGGTGCTGGCTTCCAAAGTTGAGGTGGACCCAGATGTGCCTGAAGCCCCCGAGGGAGGTGCTTGCAAACATGGATCCCGTCTACCATGGCGTCTTTTCGAGTTTGTACAAGATTCTCGGTGCCTATATGCTTCCGTCCCATCCACCCCTAGTTCATATACTACTGTTTTATGTTAATGTGTGGTTGAGTACTTCTGTTGTCTATCTAATGATGAACTGCTTGTCATGCAAGGAATGCTTCCGTCCCATCCACTCCTAGGATGAACTGTTGTATATAAGGTTTAGGTCATTAGGTGGTTTATGTCATTAGATCGTAGGTATGAAATGTGTCATGAGGAACTGATGCTGTTGTGTACAAAAATGCTACTGATGCTTTTGTGTCATATACACCTAGTATGGTAGGTATGAATGTATCAGGATGAATCGATGTTTTTGTGTAAAAAATGTCGGTTGCTGTAATGCACTATCATTATCTAGTTATCTAGTTAAATGAAGTTAGTGTTCCTATCTTTTTAGATAGAAAAAGCCTTGTTCTTATTTCTTACTTACAGAATATGTTCTTATTCCTATGAAATCAATCAGTGAGAGTATGTAATATAATCACAGCACACAACACGTAAAGTTTAAAACTTTATATAATTATATTGTACAATGATAAAGTATATAATTACAGCTCCAACAAAATACTCAGGTGCCCACATAAGTATATAATTACACGGTAGCAACATAGATTATCTGCCTAGTACTCATATGCCTAATCATGCCATAGTCAGTGACTCATATTACAGCACCAAATTACACTTATCAAGGATGTGACCACATAGTCATGACTTTATATTAGGACCACCATAGTCAGTGACTTTATATTACAATTTACAGCACCAAAATACACTTACAAATTTACAAGTCATCATGTGCACGATTAGTTCCCAAGGATGCGACCACATCCTCATATAGTTGCCGGTCAACACAAAGGCTTCTAGGAAGCATGCCTAGCGCCTCTAGCCTGTCTTTGTCCATGTGAGGAATTTTGTATCTGTTCCCTCCTCTATCTTTCATGACCTCAATCATACACCCTTGTAGTGTGAGGAACACTTTATTCAAAGTATCCGCATTATAGTTATCAAACTCGGTTTTGACATTCCGAATCAGGTCATCCAAGTTCCTAGAGACCCTTTCATAGGCTTTGGACTGAAGAGAAGCAAAGAATCCCAAGTCAAGTACATTTAAATCTGGAGAATTTGCAGGTTGGTTGATGAGTCGTATGTCCAGCCCTGTTTGTGCTACAGCCGTAGCAAATTCTTCGTCATCTATTGGCACATGTGAAGGGGCATTGTCTTGCTGAATCCATATGGTTTGTCCTCTAAGTTCTCGTTGGCCACCTTGAACAATAGCTTTTAGAACTTCCCCAATTAGGTATGACCTCATAGTTCTTGATCCACCTTAATAGGCTTAGTGACTTCGGTCCCTCTCCCTCTATTATGGCTTCTTCTTTTTGCTTTTTCCTAGAGTCAATGAATGAAAACAATTAAGGATCAAAAGTGTTAGAACAAACTAATGTACGAAAAGTGATACAAGATGATTTTGTACCTTTCTAACAAATGGCCACAATCCTATCTTCCCATCAAAGATGCAATTACCTGCATCATCATATATAGGTCTTCCTAATGCCGTCAAGAACATAACTTTCCCAATACGATTCTTATTTTGCACTGTCCTATGTGGGTCATTCTCTCCGGAAGCATATAATACTTCATGTACTTTGATGTGTTGTTGAACCACTTCTCATCCATGTGGATGATGTTTTCCATTGCAATAAACTTGGGCTCATGTGGTAGTGTTTGCTGGTCTAACATCTTAATGCACCATTGGAGCCTGTCTCTTTTGTTTTCTTACGTCAATAGAGGCTTTAATGTGCTAGAGTGACGTCGTAGTAGCCCTTCCTTGAACCTGTTATGTAGAGTGCTCTTTTTGACACCAATTTCAGTCGCTAGAGATTGAATAGTGGTTCTTTTATGCAATGGGACAGTAAGAACCTCAGATAGGTCTATTTTGCAACTTTTGCGGCCACATCTCTTACGCTTCCTTGATCTAACATCAACTGGAATTCCTTGGGCATGACATTGTTTTGCTCGCTGCCAAATGCGTTGGACTTTATACCTGCTTACCTGAAATATTTGTGCTACATTAGTTGTAGCTGTCCTTTTTAGTCTTCCACGATTAGTTCTGAGAAGCAATGCTTCATAGATTTGTTGTCGTTGAGTATCTGTTAAATTTTTGGACTGATGTGCATTGTGATCATTTGCATGGTGATCTCCTTCAACAGCTGAGTCATCAAACTCGTCTTCACCAAAGATTATGTTCACAGTGTCTGCAAAAAGAATTAAATGGTGAGTTGTGGAGCAATTGGTGCAGATTTGTAATTAAATGCAGATTGGTGCAGATCATGTAAAAAAAGAAAAGAGATGGTTAAGTGGTCATAAAGCTTACTGTGATCTTGATACATGTGTTGCTGCAGGTCAGAAGGTTCAAAGTTTAGATCAAATTCATGTGGACCATCAAAGTTGAGACATGCAGGTTGTGGGTGCACTTCCTGTGCTCCAATTACTGCAACGAGGTGAGTAACAGTAGTTAGATCATGTATTAATCTAGTTGTAAGAATTCGAGCTGAGCTTATTAATATTGTTGTCCAGATGCAATCAAGAGAAAAAAAGATCAGCTTCATGATTTTCTTATTCTCTCTCGAAGCATTACCATTAAAATCAATGACATGCATTACAAGCAGTTTGTTGTGATGAAGATGTAGGGGCTGACCTTGGAGATGGGCTGCAGTTTCATGAAGTTGAATTTCCTGGAGATGAGCGATCTCATCTTCTTCCTCATATGCAGGTTCTTCATTGAGATCAGGTAAGAGGTCCCTGTGTTGATCTGGAAGTGGGGCTTCATCTTTATAAATCTGATGTTCCTGGAGATGAGGGATTGCTTCTTCTTGTTCATGTGCAGGTGCTTCATTGAGATCAGGTAAGAGCTCTCCATGTTGATTTGGAAGAATGTTGAGATCAATGGGCATGGCTGATATGAAAATGAGCTATGGCTGATGGAGTACCAGGGAGTGGCTGCACTTATACGAGGGAGATTGGTTGGCAATAGGCGGGAGGACTTGGTTCATTTGAAATTTGAACCTGCACGGGCTTCAATGTCAGCCACAAATTAGCATTGAGGGAAGCTGTATTTTTTCTTGAGGACACGTGTGTGGCACTAGAGGTTTCCAGGCCAAACTATGGCACTCCTTTGTATTGACACGTGTATAGTATAGGTACTCATGGCTGTAATTTTATTCCATTGCTGTACAATCGCCTGTAACCTGAGCTGTAATGTGCAGATCAACTTTATAGGGGTATTTTGGTCATTTGCCAAGGTGCTTGACTACCTCCCTCAAGTCCTACAATTGCTGTCTTTGCTGGATGGAGGGAGTATACAACTTCCTAATTTCATTCTCTTCACAGACGGTAGCAGTGTGTTCAATTTAGATGAGCAATATGAATGCTGAACATGTGCTCCCTGATGTCCAAGTTTATTTCTTGAGTTTATTATTATTAGTTACATTTTCCTTTCGTGAATGTATATTACCAATAATATTTGGTTGATGGGACAGGCATGCTTACAAAATGCCAAGAATAGGCACACGCACCAGAGTTTACTTTTAGGGTCATAGGTTGTTGGCACACACGACGGCACTGCACAGCATATAGGAGGCAGCTTTGAGATGGCTGCAAAATGATGAGGCAAAAGAGGCAAGTCGAGCATTTATATCTAAAATTAGACATTTAGGCTCGAGAACCATCACTAACATAGAATTTCTGAATCCCTGTTGTACTTGCACAACACGGTGAGGAAACCAGACCGCAGGTTATGATTCATGAACCTACTTCGGCATAGGCTTCGAGATCAGCCCTGATATTTGGCACAATATTTGTGAGTTGATGTAGGAAGGACCCTGCCACCGTTATGAGGAACTGCCTTTGGAGATGTTGATGTGGGCCCAATCCTCTGTTCACCGTTTATTTCCATGATTGGTGGCATTAGATGGCACGACATATTGTGGAAGCATAGGCAACGTCTCAAGTAGCAACAGCCCATATGAACGTAGCAAGACGTGCATATGAGGTAGAGAAGCATGTCCATGCTTGGACCATCTATGACAAGCCAATTAAATTATAAAACGGTCATGAATGGAACTCAAATATTAACTCAGTTTATTTTTCAGCAATAACATGGATCATATTCTTCTTCCTTTAACATAATAGTGTGCAATCTTCTTGCACGCCGGAGAAAAAAAAAGGCTTTCTAATGGCTAGAGTAGACGTAGAAATTAAAACAGTGACATGCGCGACACCGCATGGACATCCCAGATGGCCTCACATCATCTCCTTGTGTTCATGAAGGTGTATGCCTCATCCATTCATCACCGCTTGCACCTGGAGCGGAGTGTCGAATTGATTCGGGCTATGAAGTAGTAGGATGCAAAAGCTAGCACTGGCTAGAAAGAAATCACTAGGAAGCCGTCAAGCAAGGAGTAAGGCCAAGCATGTTTGCGAACTGATTCTGTAATATTTTGTTTCCTGATGTCCGTCATTCTGATGGATGGCTGCGTACATATTGGGCACAATATAATCATGTCAAAGTGCTGCACATTTATTTTATGTGGGCAAAACATTTACTGAATCTTAAAACAGCAGTAATTCAGAATAACATTGTGATTCTTTCCACCAACGCATCTTCTCTTTTAATGCTTATCAGTTCTAACGCTGATTGGAGCAGGACAAAGTTTCAATAGCTTGAGATGAAATGATAGCACATCAACCCACTGTCGAAAGTTGCAGATCACTTTTGAAGGTTGAACTTGCTCTGGTTATTCCAAGAGAAGATAAAATAATTTCCACTAACTGACGTATGGATAGTAACATCTTTGTGATCTTTTTATCTTCTTTCTTTGCCAATCCTTTGCTGGGGAAAACCTTAGTTAAGATTTATACATTCAGTTTCTGTTTGTGCGAGATCATATATAGGTGTGCGTTCATAACTGCATCTTTGTATTTAATTAATGTCGCAAAGGATGTGCAGTGGTATGTACTGTGCTCACTGATTAATGTAGTCCAGCCTTTATGTTTTTGACATTGTTACTTCCATAACTGCAAAATAATTGGCTTATACAGTACGTATGTCCAGACCAAACAAGCCTATAAAATGATACTTGTATGTACAAGCTCAAGCATCAATATGTAGCGTAATCTGAGGACCCTTAGGCTGTGTGGTATGACAAGCCAAAGCCACTTCACGTTCTGTAGGAGCACATAGACGACTTGCTATATACGGTACTAGGAGAGGCTGCTACCACACTGCACGTTGTGTGATGAAGCAAAATAATGCATGTAGCATGCAAGTGCATCTTCTCTATAGCTTAAACAGTACATTCAGGATTGAGAAGCGTCAGGAACCACGACATCTGAGTTCCGTTTCCACTTTGCACGCCTCCAAGTGGTCCAGGTACGCCCTCATCCTTGTGCATCACAATGTCTCCATCGATCGTAAAAGATGGTTTCGAGTGGGTGCAGATGGACTCACCGCCAGTGGCGGAGCTCTTGCATGGCAAGGTATATGGCTCTCGCCATACCTTAAAGTTAGAAAAATTATGAACCCCATATTGTACTATTTATAGATATTACCGCTGAAGGCCGCAAATTGAAAGGAGGTTGTAGAGATGGTCTGCAGAAATGGCTGGGTCACGCTCTATAGAACTGATACTCACTGCAGGTTAGTTTGGAACTTGCAGTGATATAGTCCACGTATGCTCCACGGAGACCAACAACTTGATGGAATGCAAGACGTGCATGAACGCAAGAAGGGCTCCACCATCTCATCACCAACTTTTCAGCATGCTCCATTTATTCACTTATGACACAATAGCACAAACTAACAAGCTAACTCTACTGTATATGTTACTATCATGCAGCAGAACTTCTGTCCCAGAAGCATGATAAGACATACAATTGAAGAGTAACATCAGGTCCTGTTCTGCGGGAGCCGGTTGTACCAGTACCAATGACGTTGCCAGCATCTCAGATGCCCAGATTGCTACCAGTTCAACTTCTGGCAACCTGACCCAAACTGCTTCCTGCAGCAGCAAGCCTGCCTCCCTGTATCAGCTGTTCTTTATTGAAGGATCTAAGCACCAGGGAAGCCAGAGCAGCTGCTTAGCCGAGCAGGCCCTATAGGGAGTTCATGTTACATTGTTCCCGAATGCTTTTTATCCCAACGATTGTCAGTTCCTTGGCTTCTTCAATTCCACAGAAACTGGAACCAACATATATAGTACCTATAGGACAGAGTTTTCATAGCTTGAGTTTTGTGTGATTGATTACTTTCATGTCAAAGGGAGCCACGGCCAGTATATATTGGTCCCAAAAGAATCATGTCAATTTTTTTTGTATTCGTTTCAAAAAAATAATATTTGATGTTTCCCCTAATCTTCAGCCAGTGAGGCTTTAAACAAATGCATTTAATAATACAAGCACATGCAAACTATGATTGTGATTCATGCTATCATGGCTTGTTGCCGTTATAACACAAAGTTACAGTTATTGTTTCATAAAAATACCAGTAATTTTGTTAGTAGGCCGGAACACACTAGTTCTTTCTTGCGAACAGCAGATTCATAGAGTTCACTACAGCTGGAATGGCCGCACGTCAGATCATTGTTTTTTTTTCCAAACGGATCATTGTTTGTCATTGTTGTTAGTTAAACTGTTGCATTGTCCATTCAGTTAAGATTGTAACTAGTCTTTGCATTAGATCGGTTGAGTCAATCTAGGCAGGTTGTTAGGTGCTGGTCGAATAAACGGATCGTGCGTGAACGGGAGTGCTTTCGGGGCACGACATGATCCGTGTCGCTTAGAGTCGGCGCGCCGCCCGCGACATGGACTGCAGCGGCGTAGAGTCCGTCGTGGTGAAACGACGTGATTCACGCGGTGTATGGCGTGGCGTGGGGAGATGCGGAGGCATGTTCCGTAATCCCATGTATCCCTATAAATATAAAGTGGAGGAGACCGAGGAAGTTGCGGCGTTGGCAGCACAAAACATTGTCATCTTGTTTCCATCTACGCTCTAGTCACCGCGGTCACCATCGCGTGGACGCGCGCCGGGCGAAGCTCAGTGCTCGGACGCTCCAAGGTAACGCTTGGTTCCAACACATGGTATCAAAGCCATTGGTTGTCGAGGGGAGGCGCTCGTGACGAAGGGAAGTTGTTTGAGTTGTCGGTGGGTGTACTCGCCGAACGGAGAAGAAGATAGCTCGTGATCACCAACATCGCCGGTGATGGGTTCAGGCTCTAGAGAGAAGGAGAAGGAGAAGGAGACCATGGATCGGGCTTTCAATCAAGCAGCAGGTAATCTTGTGTGGCCTATGTTGACTCGTACAAATTATCAGGAGTGGACGTCCCACATCAAGTGCAACTTGAGGGGATGTATCTCTCGAGGTTGTCGAGGAGGCCGATGCTACTAAGGTGGATCGACGGCGAGATCGGCTGGGCTCTAGGAGCCATGCTGCGTGGAGTACCACAGGAGATGTACTCCTTGCTTCTGAATAAGAAGACCGTCAAAGAAGCCTGGGAAGCGATCAAGACGATGCGGCTTGGGGCAGATCGTGTCAAGGAAGTGAACGCTCAGAAGCTACTGGCTGAATTCGAGTCAATTGTGTTCAAACCAGGTGAAGCCATTGAAGAGTTTGCTATTTGCATCACGAAACTTGTAACTGAGTTACGAGGACTTGGGGAGGAAAGTATCACTGACGAAAGGATGGTGAAAAAGTTCCTTCGGGTGGTGCCGAGCAAAAATACAAAGTGGTGGCGGTGGCAATCGAGATGGTGAAGGATCTTAAGAAATTCACGCTCGAGGAGTTGATTGGTCACCTTCGATCAGCTGAGGACAGATTGGAACCATCTGTTGACCAGGTAACAGAGAAGACTGGCAAACTTCTTCTAACAGAAGAGGAGTGGGCTGCCAGGAATAAGCAACGCACACCAGATGCGCCAGGAGGGAGCAGTGGTGCACGGTATGACAAGAAGGAGAAAACGGTGTCACGTGGATACTCGTGAAACCGGGAAAAATGTCACAACTTATGGGACACCAAAACGCAAAAGGTAAATGCCACAAGTGTGGTGTTTTTTGGCCACTTCGGGAAGGATTGCAAGTCGAAGCCAAAGGGGACAGGCAAGAGGCAGCCCATCATGCCGATGCAGACATTAGTGGAGCTCTGATGGTGGCACAGGTGTGCAATGTTCAGAGAATTCAACTGCCGGCGATGGGGGAAGTGTTCTTGAATCAAGAGCGTGTGTTTCCATCACAGTACAGTGCAGGCTCATGGGTGCTGGATACTGGTGCGACAAACCACATGACTGGGTGTCGTGATGTTTTGGCATCCTTGGATGAATCTATCCGATGTTCAGTGAGGTTTGGCGATGGATCAACTGTAAAGATTCAAGGAATTGGTGCTGTGACGATTGCTGGGAAGAATGGTGATCACCGTGTACTCACTGAAGTTTACTACATTCCATCGTTGAAGTGCAATATTGTAAGTCTTGGACAGCTTGAGGAAGGAGGGTGCAGGGTTGAGATAGATCATGGCATTCTTCAGGTGCTTGAGCGAGTGCAAGAAGGACAGGAGAAACGGGGAGTCCTTGTTAGGGCTGAGAGGAAAAACAGGCTGTACATTATGCAAATTAATCTCACTTCACCCGTTTGTCTGTTGAGCAAGATGGATGATGTAGCCTGGTTATGGCATGCACGGTATGGACATCTTAATTTCAGGTCACTCCGTGACCTTGGCAGGAGGGAGATGGTTGATGGCATTCCACAGATTTGTCAAGTTGAACAGGTATGTGATTGTTGTACACTGGCAAAGCAACATCGCAGGCCTTTCCCTCAGGCATCAGCATATCGAGCTACTGGTGGGCTTGATTTAGCTCATGGAGACTTGTGTGGACCAATTACACCACAAACACCAGGTGGTAGGTCCTATTTCTTGCTGATAGTGGATGACTACAGCCGGTACATGTGGCTGGAATTATTGAGTACAAAGGATGAGGCGTTGAGTCGGTTTAAGAAGTTTAAGGCAGAAGCTGAGGTGGAGTCTGGTCGTCGTCTGAAAATATTCAGAACAGATCGAGGTGGTGAGTTTAACTCAGGCTTGTTCTCCAGTTATTGCATTGATTAGGGAATCAAGAGGAACACTACTACACCTTACACACCACAGCAAAACGGGGTTGTGGAGCGTCGTAATCAGACTGTTGTCGAGATGGCTCGGTGTTTGCTGAAAAGCATGGGACTCCCGGCAAGATTCTGGGGAGAAGCTGTCCACATGGCTATCTACTTGCTTAACCGATCGCCAACAAAAAGCCTGAATGGTGTTACTCCTTATGAGGCTTGGTTTGGCAGGAAACCGAGTGTGAAGCACTTTCGTACCTTTGGTTGCACCGCATTTGCAAAGCCGCACAGGTCCGTGTGTTTCAAACCGCCGCACAGATCGGTTCCGGGGGTGTTTTTCGGCTATGAACCCGGGACCAAGGGCTATAGGGTGTTTGATCCAGCAACCAATCGGGTGATCGTGACCAAGGATGTGGTTTTTGATGAAGCAAGGCGATGGAATTGGGAGGGAGCAGCAGGTAGCGAGCAGTTTTCAGTCGTCTATTCTGACGACGAGCAGAATGAAGTGCCCGTGCCGGACGCTACTGTTCACCATCCGGCAACAGGCTCCGGTTCTGAGTCCGACGGCCGCCGAACGCTGGGGATCGGGAGTGATGATGGCTCTCCAGCTACACCTGCCACATCAATTCCATCGGGCACGGGTGGTCTTTGGACACCTATTCACACACCAACGGGTCCGGTCAGGGATCAACACAGGTTTCTCAGCCGCAGTTTGTTTCACCACCAACAGGAGGTTCAGTGGATTCAGAAGGGGCACCATTGCGCTACAGATCGATACCTGACTTGCTTGATTCGACAAATCCAGTTCAAGGTTTCGAGTACGCTGGGCTTGTGCTTGGTCAAGGCGTCGATGAGCCAGCTACGGTGGAAGAAGCAATGGCACATCGTTGCTGGAAGGAGGCGATGGATGCTGAGATGAAGGCGATTGAGGAAAATAACACTTGGGTAGTCAGTGAGCTACCAGAGAAGCATCGAGCCATAGGGCTCAAGTGGGTCTTTAAAGTTAAAAAGGACCCTGAAGGGAAGATTGTCAAGTATAAGGCGAGATTGGTCGCTAAGGGCTATGCACAGAAACATGGGGTGGATTTCGACGAGGTTTTCGCTCCTGTTGCCAGAATTGAAACAGTGAGGGTGTTGTTGGCGCTTGCAGCTCAATGTGGATGGGAGGTTCATCATATGGATGTCAAATCGGCGTTCTTTAACGGTGACTTCACTGAAACAGTCTATGTGCAACAGCCTCCGGGGTTTTCACTCGGTGATGGAAGCAAGGTGTTGAAATTGATCAAGGCACTCTATGGTTTAAGGCAGGCTCCAAGGGCCTGAAACTCGAAGCTTGACAAGGCCCTGATTGCTCTTGGTTTTCAAAAGAGCAAGTTGGAACATGCTGTGTATAAGAGGAGCAACAACCAGTCAGTCTTGGTTGTCGGAGTTTATGTTGACGACTTAATTATCTCCGGTTCTAGTCCGAAAGAGGTAAAGAAATTTAAAGAGGAGATGAAAAAGAAGTTCAGCATGAGCGATCTTGGTTTGCTAAGTTACTATCTGGGCATTGAAGTGAAGCAAAGCAATCGTGGGATCACCTTGTGTCAGAGTGGTTACACGACCAAGATCTTGGAGTCAGTGGGTATGGCAAGATGCAATCCTTGTGCCACACCTATGGAGGCTCGGTAGAAGCTCGGCAAAAAGAATGATGGGGAGGTTGTGAATGCTACGCATACGTAAGCATCATAGTGAGCTTGAGGTATCTTGTCAACACTAGGCCGGACATAGCGTCTGCAGTGGGGTGTTGTGAGCAGGTACATGGAGGCTCCCGGCAAACGGCATTGGGCTGCGGTGAAACACATTCTACGGTATCTCAAAGGTACATCGGATTTTGGCTGCAAATACGGGAAGGGCACCGAGCTTAAGCCATTCTTGTTGGGCTATAGCGACAGTGACTTCGCCGGTGATGAGGAGGACAGGAAGAGCACTACTGGGGTCGTCTACTTCCTCGGGAAGAGCTTGGTCACGTGGGCTTCACAGAAGCAGAAAGTTGTGGCATTGTCGTCCTGTGAAGCCGAGTATATATGTTGCAGGTGCTGCAGCTGCATGCCAAGGCATATGGCTGAGTCGGCTAGTGGGTGATCTGATGGGAACGAAGGAGACGTCCGTGAAGCTTCTAATGGACAACATGTCAGCCATCGCATTGAGCAAAAACCCGGTGCATCACGACAGGAGTAAACAAATTGACACCAAGTATCACTTCCTGCGTGAGTGCATCGAGGAAGGGAAGGTGGAGATTGATCACATTGGCATGGTGGACCAGTTTGGCGGATCTTTTCACCAAGGCGCCGGGCGTGTACGCTTTCGAGCTGAGGGAGAAGCTGGGCGTCGTAAGTATGCAACAGGTTTAGGGGTGTTTGTTAGTTAAACTGTTGCATTGTCCATTCATTTAAGATTGTAACTAGTCTTTGCATTAGATCGGTTGAGTCAATCTAGGCAGGTTGTTAGGTGCTGGTCGAATAAACGGATCGTCGCGTGAACGGAGGCGTGCTCGGGCACGACATGATCCGTGTCGCTTAGAGTCGGTGCGCGCCACGACATGGACTGCAGCGCGTAGAGTCCGTCGCGGTGAAACGACGTGATTCACAGTGTATGGCGTGGCGTGGGGAGATGCGGAGGCATGTTCCGTAATCCCATGTATCCCTATAAATATAAAGTGGAGGAGACCGAGGAAGTTGCGACGTTGGTAGCACAAAACATTGTCATCTTGTTTCCATCTACGTTCTAGTCACCGTGGTCACCATCGCGTGGCAGCGCCCGCCGGGCGAGCTCAGTGCTCGGGACGTTCCAAGGCAACGCTTGGTTCCAACAATTGTCGTTAAATTGCAATAATATAATTATGCATTCAAGATGAATCTGGATAGGGAGGACATAGACAACCAGACTGCAAGTAGTGTGCACCAGAGGGAAGAAAATGTTTAATCTTCAGTTCAATATAACCAAACCATGATTTCTCCTGATGATTTCTGATGGTGCCTGTTTCAAAAGCAAAGCCGAGCAGTGCTACTTTAATGTAGTACAGCGATGATTTCTCCTGATGGTGCCTGTTTTTTTCACCAGCAGTTGAAAAAATGAGCTAGCGCTAGTATAAATAAATATGTTTGGTGGCTTCAACTGGGACTAAAGTCCCCTGCCTAATGGCTACACCAACAACTTTTGCTGAGTTTTTATTTGAGGTTGGATAAACAGTGACACCAAAGGCATGTACAATGAGGCTCAAAATCGCTAGTGTATTAGTGTCGAGTATTACATTTTTTAGGGCAAAAGTAGCTGGCATCGAAACTAGGCATGTTGATTTATTTTTCCATCCTAATGAAGATTATCCAATATATATAATTAGAACTTTTGACTCAGAAACTAGGTTCAAAATCGCTAGCGTATTAGTGTCGAGTATTACATTGAGCCTTGGAAAGCATCATCAAGTATTTAGCTCACAAATGCGCAGAGCGAAGCAAAATGAGAAATCAAAAAATTGGAACATACAAAGGTGACAATGGAAAGAGTAATCCATTCCATCATGAAATTGATAAAGATACAATCAGCCTTATTGAAGTAGCATCAGACACTACTACACACTTGATTTTTCCGTTGTGGTTTTTTTTCCATGGCGGTTTTCAAAACCGCCACAAAAGGAAGGTCTAGGTTAATAGATGGATTAACCATGGTGGTTTTTAGTGGTACAAAAAACCACGAGCCGCCATGGTTAATCCTATAAAAATAATAATAATAAAAAAGCCCAGATCCAGGCCCAAATAGACCCAATCTAGGCAGCCGCTGCCGGCGGCGGTTTTGTCGCTAGGGTCTGCCGCAGCGGGAGGTAGGGAGCCATCGGAGCTGGGTCCGTGGCGCCAGGAGCTGAATTCGGCCTTGCAGTGGCCAGATCTGTCTTCCTCCCGCCTGAATCCGTCATATCCGGTGCACACGTAGCGGCGGCCGGCTACGCCTGGGAGGTAGTGAAGCTGGGCCTGCCGCCGGGAGCGCCACGTAGGCTGCCACCGCCCGAGCGCGATTGCACGGGCCACTGCCGTCGAGAGCTTGTGCGGCGTGCGAGGGAGTGGAGGCGTCGGTGGATTGGAGTGGAGGGAAGGAGGTGCTACAACCGCGGAGCGCCACCACACCCTAAGCCGCTGCTTGCTCAGCCGCCACGCCTCGGGACACGCTCGCGCCACCAAGCCACGGATCTACTGGGTGGGAGAAGGGATAGGGAATGGAGAGGGAGTTCCAGTTCAACTCAAACATCTCTACAAGTGCGTGTACAAGCCTATATATTATTAGTATGAAAAATTAAGCTTATTTTGGTAAAATTGTTTTTTGACGGTGTCTAATCCCGTGGCCTCACAGGTATGTTCTCAAATTTTGCAGATCTCTACCGAGTCATTGACGAATGGAAGCACCAATGCTGCCAGCTCAGCTGAAGATCCTGGTGGGGCACTGCTCCAGTCTTCAAGGCTCCGTACATGATACCTCGGGCTGCTTTGGATATGACTTCCCTCAGCCACCAGAGATCTGAGAGAATCCGCTGCCAGCCATGGAGACAAGCTTCTGCGCCCATTGCCCAGCCATGCAGGTGCTTCCCAACGTCGCAACAACCGATACTGTCCATGGCACAGCTTGATGGCTTACCAGCATCTTGTTTAGCAACACCCACCACTCGCACCTCCAGGGTAGATATCTGCCGGAGGTGTCCTGAGATACTGTCCATGGCACAGCTTGATGGCTTACCAGCATCTTGTTTTCTTGTAGGTGTGTGCCTCAAAAAACTAGGCTCCACCAAGCATAGTTCTGAGATTAGTGGGAGCTGGAGTTATGGCTTTTGCTCAGATCGTGTCCTACATGAGGCAAAGACTAAAAGACTAAATAAACCTTACACTTAAACAACAGTTTTTGAAGTGGTATGCTCAAACATATGCCCTCCCCCTTCTTTGAATTCTCGTGATTTATGTAGACACACATTTGTGATGCTGCCGAATCAAGTAAATTCTATAATATTCATAAGCAGTAACTACCTCGATTATATTAGTAAATCAAAGTTGCAGAATCAAACTAAAGCTTAAAATATAAATAGTTGCTCGTGGGATGTCAACTAAACCTAAAGTAAATATTTGAGCACAAGATGGACAAATCAAACTAAAGCTTAAAATACAAATATTTTTTCCATGCTCTGCCTGCATGACACATGCAAGGAAAGTTCAGGACACCACATAGCAGCACCAACTGAAGCTGTGCGACATGTGAGTCATGTTCTACTTCATCGACAGGAGCGACAGAAGTGCGTGGAAATCCACCAGACAGCATCGGCAGGTCACTGCAGCTACGCATGTTCACATGAAAGCCGGATAAGAGGCACCTTCTGGAACGTTTCTAATGGGACCCCAAGTATGTGACACTCAACTGTTGTCTGTAGCTGATCCTACTTTATAGAAAGCTTGTCGACACATTCCAATGCCTCTTGCGACTGGGCAGTGTTGGCGAAGCTTGGATCAAAGATCGGGTGCTATTCTATTTCCAGATACCTCTCATTTCCATCTTGTGAATAAACGACACTCAGTCACACAACACAACAAGCACACTTCGTTCACGTCCAGGCCTTAGATGCAGATGCCAGCTTCAGGCCTTACTCTAATTATTCTCTAATGACGCAGCCAGCAACTAATGATATGTGTGCCACAAACTTGATCATACATGAAGAAAAATAAATTGACTAACAAAACATCTATCTTGTGGATGCAACATAAGGCATGCAAATGAAGATTTCACGACCTATGCTGCCAGAGCCAGTTGTATTAGTACCCAGCAAACGAGATTTTTCTGTGCGACCAACATTGCCGGCAACACAGAGTGCTACTCCCTCAACTGCTAACAAGCTGATCGGACCTGCATGACACAGCTTAAAGAAGCCCTTCCTATATCTATTATTGTTTGCAGTAGAAAATAAGACCACCTGTATCCATAATTCTTCCTGTGTGGAGCATGGTGTGAGGAGCTTGTGCTACTTTGTTCCCCAGTGCCTCTCATTCCCACGACGGTCAGTTCCTTGGGCTATTCAATTCCATGGCAACTTAGTACTATACCTAAAGAGTTGATAGCTAAAGTTTTTTTTGACTAATGACTTCTTGTTCACTCTCGGAACATGGTGCCATGGTATATATTGGTCACAAAAGGATCAAGATTTTTTTGTATTTGTGTCTGTTACACAGCTGGTGCAAAATAAGATTGTGATTCTTTCCATCATGTCATCATGACTATATATGATGCCGCACAAGGCTTTTAAAGTCTAACTAACAGTCCAGGTTCCACCGAAAGAAACAAGGACTTAAACTCACCTGGGCCGAATGCAAGCCATGCCGTCCGTCCATACACCAGCTGTCGACTTTTGTGGACTTGCACATCCAGATGCCATGTTTTCACCATGATCCAATCGTTCGCTATTGACACAATAGCACAAACTAACAAGCTAACTCACACGTGCATGTGACTATGATGCCGGCTACAAACTCGATCATGCACGAAGAATAATAAAGTGACTACCAGAACTTCTATCCTAAAAGCAAGATAAGACATAAAAAAGAGATATCATTTCCTGTGCTTCCCGGACAAGTTGTACCAGTACCAATGACATTACCAGCAGGCAGATGCCCACATTGCTACCCGTTCAACTTCTAGCAACCTGGTCGACTCGGAACTGCTTCCTGCAGCTGCAAGCCTCCTTGTATCAGCTGTTCTTCATGGAAGGATCTAAGCACCAACAGCCAGTGCAGCTGCTTAGCCGAGCAGGCCCTAAGGGGAGTTCTTCTTTTTTTTTTTTTTTTTTTTTTTGGGAAAGGCCCTAAGGGGAGTTCGTGTTACATTGTTTCCGAATGCCTTTCATTCCATGTCAGTTCCCTGGGTTCTTCAATTCCACAGCAACTGAAACCAACATATATAGTACCTAAGACAGTTTTCATAGCTTGAGTTTTGTGTGATTGATAACTTGTTGGTGTCAATGCGAGCCATGGCCGATATATATTGGTCCCAAAAGAATCATGTCAATTTTTGTATTTGTGTCAGCAGCCCTCACCCAGGAAGCCCGGGCGTCATTACCAAGCCCAGGACTTCGTCAAGGCCCAAGAAGAGGAACGTTAAATGCAGGCCAGCCCCGAGTGGGCCTGTAGCGGCTTGCGACGCCCCGGAAGCCCAAAGAGTGAGCAGAGTATAAGAGGGAGTCTATGAGAGGAGGAAATCATCTTGGCATCTCCAAACTCATTTCAAATTGTAATAGGCGGCCATCGGCCTTAGACCTCGTATTTGCTCTACTTTCCTGCTTAATAGTAGTTTACTCTTTCTTCTTCGTCTCCGATCGGTCGCCGCCCGTCGCGGTTGCCGACAGTGGTATCAGCTCCTTACCTTCCCTCGGTTCGAGCTGGAGGCACTTCCACCCACCCACCACCACTTCACCCGTCCTCCGCTGTCTCGGCGCCATGGACCCAGTTGTTCGCGACTTCCGTGGCGGAGGTTGAGGCCTCGGCTACCCGCGCCGAGCAACGCGACGCCGGCGGAGACTTCTCAGGAGCAGCGCCTCGCGGAGGCTGCGACCGCCCAGGAGCAGCGATGCCGCCCTCGAGCTGCGCCTCGCCGCTCTGAGACCCAAGGCCCCGCTCCGCTGATCCACTCGTCGAGACCCGCCTCTACAACGCCGAGTCCCTACGCCCACGGGCAGTACACGCCGCGGTTGTCGCCGACAACTGGGCGCGCCCGGTCAGTCGCGCCACCGACTTGGACCACCGCGCTCCGGATCGAGTCGCCCGCTTCTCGACATCCAGGACGAGCAAACCGGCGCGGGTGGCCACGCCGAAGCTCCAACACGACGCGCCGAGAGAGCTCCGTGTGCCTGGTGCGCTCTGAGGTGGATCGCCTGCGCACACCATATGGAGTCGATCCGGTGGCTTCCCGTCGCCAGGATCCTCCCGGTACACAACGAGTTGGTCGCCCGGGCGTGCACTGCCGGATCTCCGACCGACCGCCCTATGGGCACGCGGCGTTCACACGACTACACTCGGGCGGCGGGGCATGGTCCTTCGCCGACCATGGCCCCGTTCCCGCCAATGGTACGTTCGGGCCTCCCCCTCCTCTGTCTATGCCGGGCTGTGTTCCTCCTCCGTACCCACCGTATCCCCCACCCCGTTTACCTCCCCATCCACCATATGTTCATCCCCACCAAATCCACCATATACTTCTCCACCACCAAATCCACCATATCCTCCACCTCGGGGCCACCAATTTCCCGGCAATCCACGGTTTCCACCACCAAATCCCCCTCCACCTCCTATCCACCAGCCTTACTTCCATCACCCGGCAAAATTTCCCCAATGAGCGGTTCCCCAATTCAAACAATGGTTCAAATTCGTTGGGTCAATTACCTAAGATGTTGTTTCCTCGATTCGATGGGGACAATCCCCGCTTGTGGCTCACCCGTGCTCAGAATCATTTTCACCTATACTCTGTGCATCCATCTGTATGGGTTCAGGTAGCCACACACCATTTCACTCACACAGCTGCCCGATGGTTCTGATGCATCGAGTCCCGTCTCCACAATATATCCTGGGAGTCGTTTGCTCAGATGCTTCGTGACCGATTCAATCGGGATCGGCATGAGCTTTGCTTCGCCAAAGTGTTCGCATCACCCAAACCTCCTCTGTTTCCGAGTATATTGAGCGCTATGTAGAGCTCACTGAGCAGTTGTCAGCCTATAATCCACATCCTGATCCCCTTGCCATCACAGCTCGGTTCATTAATGGTTTACGTGCCGATATTCGTCCAGCTGTGTTATTAGCTCGTCCCCAGGACTTGGACTCGCACTTTGCACTTTGGCTGCATTACGGGGAGGCGCGTCTGGCCCGGGCCGCGGGATTTCAAGCAGCGAGAGGGCTCGGTCTTCAGCAAGCCTGCATCGCTGAAAGGAACCTTGACTCTACCTCCAGCTCCACCCCGATTGGCACTTCCAGCACCTGGTGACGACAGGAAGCAAGTACCTCGAAGCAATCCAGCTGAGGATCGCTTCTCATCCCTTTGTGCCGATCCACAAAGCTCGAGGTCTCGTAATGGTACTGCGCGGTGATAAATGGGCTCTAGGACACAGATGTGCTGTTGTTCCTCAGCTACATGCTTTACAAGAAGTTTGGGAATCCTGTCAGGGTGACTTCTATGAGCCTGGTGAGCCTTCTTACCTTTGTTCAGTCGGCGGTCCTCGATTCTCCTAGTGAACATTCAGAGGTGTCCATGCTAGTTGCTTCTGCTACCTTGTCAGACAGTTCAGCTATTCGTACTATGCAGTTTGAGGGCACAATTGCTGGTCAGTCTGTGTCTATATTGATTGATTCAGGGAGCACCCATTCTTTTATTGCCTGTCCTATAGATGCTGGATTATCAGGTGCTGGATCACTTACTCAGCCCATGTTTGTTCGTTTAGCTGATGGCTCTCTAGTAACATGTGATACAGAGATACCAGGTGTTGAATGGTCTATGTAGGGATACAGTTTTCACTCTACTTTGAGAGTTTTATCATTGAATTCTTATGATCTGATCATTGGTATGGACTGGTTGGAGGCCTTCTCCCCAATGAAAGTTCACTGGAGACAGAAGTGGATGTCTATTCCTTATGGCACCAGAAATATTTTGCTTCAAGGCCACAATCCTGATGGCTCTTCTATTATCCAGCTCTTCCATCTAGATGGTGTTCCGGCTGATTCTTCCAGTCCTTCCCTGCCTGCTCCTATTCTATCTCTTCTAGATGACTTCCAGCATTTGTTTTCAGAACCTTCAGAACTTCCACCACGCAGGAACTGTGATCATACAATTCCATTGGTCCATGGAGCATCTCCTGTGGCAATTCGACAGTACAGATATGCTCCAAAATTAAAAGATGAGATTGAAAAGCAAGTTACTGAAATGCTGAATGTTGGTTTCATTAGCCCAAGTAAGAGTGCTTTTTCCTCTCCTCTTTCGCTGGTCAAGAAAAAAGGATGGCGGTTGGAGAATGTGTGTTGACTACAGGATGCTCAATGCCCTCACTATCAAGGCTAAGTTTCCAATTCCTGTAGTGGATGAACTACTGGATGAATTGGCCAATGCAAAGTGGTTTTCCTGTTTGGATCTTTGAGCTGGCTTCAATCAGATTAGGCTGGCACCTGGTGAAGAGTACAAGACAGCCTTCCAAACACACTGGGGTCAATTTGAATACAATGTCATGTCATTTTGGGTTAACGGGTGCACCCAACACTTTTCAAGGAGCTATGAATTCAACTTTGAAACCATTCTTTGCGAATCTGTGCTCTTGTGTTCTTTGATGACATTCTTATATATATACGCCACTTTAGAGGAGCATTTGCAACATCTCCAGCAGGTGTTTACTCTTTTGGCGGCCAGTCGGTGGAAACTCAAGTTAAGCAAATGTAAGTTTGCACAAGAATCTATCCACTACGGGCCATGTCATCGGTGCGGGTGGTGTCTCTCTTGACCCAAGCAAGGTAGCGAGATGTTCAAAACTGGCCAATACCCGGGATCGAAGCAACCGCGCAGCTTTACGGGTTTAGCAGGCTATTACGTAAAGTTTGTCGAAACTTTGCGGTTATTGCCGGGCATCTTTCTGATTTGCTCAAGAAAGGCATCCTATTTGTCTTGACCGATATTCACTCTGTTGCCTTCGATTGCTCTCAAGGAAGCTTTGATCTACGCTCGGTTCTGTCATTACCGATTTCAACAAGCAGTTCCAATTGCAAACTGATGCTTGTGACCCTGGTGTAGGAGTCGTTCTTCTACAAGATTCTCATCCCCGGCCTTTGTTAGCGAGCTTTGGGCCCAAGATCTAGGGGACTTTCAACCTATGAAAAAGAATACCTTGCAATTGTCATGGCTATTGATCACTTTGGAGGTCTTATCTTCAACATCTTTGAGTTTATCATCTTCACTGATCAAAGAAGTCTGATGCATATATCGATCAAAGGCTTCACACACCCCGGCGGATGAAGATGTATACCAAACTGTTGGGTCTCCAATATAAGGTGGTCTACAAACCTGGGAAGTCTAATGCAGCTGCTGATGCTTTATCAAGACACCCGGCTCATACGGTCGACTTATGGCCATTTCCACGGCTACACCCGATTGGCTCACGATGTGGTGGTGGTTACCCTGGGATCCTATTGCCATTAAAGCTGCTGCAAGAACTTGCAGTCAATCCAGTCTCACCAACCATATACTCTTGTTTACGGGGTCATCGGACATAAAGATAAGGTCTGGTTGGGCAATAACCAATCTGTCAAGCTAAAAGTCCTGCATGCACTGCATGACAGTCCTGTGGGAGGGCATTCAGGTTTTCCAGTAACTTATAGTCGTCTGAAGAACCTGTTTTCTTGGCAAGGCATGAAGAAAGATGTTAAAGCCTATGTTGCTAATTGCTCTATCTGTAAACAGGCCAAGGCTGATCATAGCAAGTACCCAGGACTTCTATTACCCTTGCCTGTGCCCACTGAATCCTGGCAGCTTCTAACAATGGATTTTATTGAGGGACTGCCACAATCTGGGCATGCCAACTGCATAATGGTCGTGGATGATAAATTCAGTAAGTATGCTCATTTTGTCCCTCTTAACCACCCATTTACTGCTGAAAAGGTTGCACAGCACTTCCTAGATTCCATATACAGACTGCATGGTATGCCAGAGTTCATAGTTTCAGACCGGGATCCAATTTTTACCAGCTCATTTTGGAAGGAATTCTTTCGTATTGCCAAGGTGGATCTCTGTTTATCCTCTGCTTACCACCCGAGTCGATGGATGGGACCGAAGCGTGTCAATCGATGCACGGGAGACATTTTTGTATTTGTTTCATTCACTCCTGCCCTCGTTCTTGGATCAAGTGGATTTCATTGGCCGAATACTGGTATAATACTAGCCCTCACTCAGCTTTGGGTCGGTCTCCTTTTGAGGTGCTCTATGGCCGATCTCCTCGGCACTTTGGTCTTTCGGATACAGTGGTGTCTCCAGTTCCTGATGTTGCAGCTAAGCTTGCAGAGCGAACAACAATGCTCCAATCCATCAGGCAGCATCTGTTGCGGGCTCAGCAACGTATGAAGGTTCAAGCTGACCGCAACCGTTCTGAGCGTTCCTTTCAGGTTGGAGACTTTGTGTATCTGCGCTTACAGCCATATGTGCAATCTTCACTAGCTCCACGCTCCCATCACAAGTTATGTTTCAAGTTCTTTGGCCATATCAGATTATCGAGAAGATCAATGATGTGGCTTACAAGTTACAGTTACCTCCTGAGGCTAGCATCCATCCAGTGTTCCACGTCTCTCTTCTTAAGCCGGCAACAGCTGCAGTCCCTCCTCTTGCTGGACAGCTCCTGATTATGATGATGATACCCAAGTGCGGAACGTATTCTGCAACGTCGCATGCATCAGCAAGGAGCTCGTTCTATTCCTCGGGTATTGGTTCGGTGGTCTGCCATGGATGATACTCTGACTACCGGGAAGATGAGATAGCTCTTCGCTAGCGTTTCCCAAATGCTCCGGCATGGGGGCATGCCGGTGCCCAAGGGGGAGGGATGTCAGCAGCCCTCACCCAGGAAGCCCAGACGTCATTACCAAGCCCGGGACTTCGTCAAGGCCCAAGAAGAGAACGTTCGTCTGGCCAGCCCCGAGTGGCCCTGTAACGCTTGCGACGCCCTTGCGAAGCCCAAAGAGTGAGCAGAGTATAAGAGGGAGTCTGTGAGAGGAGGAAATCATCTTGGCATCTCCAAACTCATTTCAAATTGTAATAGACGGTCATCGGCCTTAGACCTGCGTATTTGCTCTACTTTCCTGCTTAATAGTAGTTTACTCTTTCTTCTTCGTCTCCGATCGATTACGTCGCCGTCGCGATTTGCCGACAATTTGTTTAAAAGAAAATTAACGCTGCCTTAATATTCAGTCAGTGAGGCTTTAAACAAATGCATTTAATAGTACAAGCTCATGCAAAATATGATTGTGATTCAGCTTTTTGCCTTTATACCACAAAGTTATATTTTTTTTTTTTGTAAAAATACTAGTAATTTTATTAGTACGCCAGAACACACTAGTTCTTTCTTGCAAACAGCAGATTCTTAGAGTTCAATACAGCTGGAATGGTCGCACGTCAGATCATTGTTTGTCCTTGTCATTAAATTGCAATAATATAATGATGCATTCAAGATGAATCTAGATAGGGAGGACATAGACAACCAAACTGCAAGATAGTGTGCACCAGAGGGAAGAAATGTTTAATCTTCAGTTCAATATAACCAAGCCATCCGAGAACTGTTTCAAAAGCAAAGCCAAGCAATGCTACTTTAAAGTAGTACAGCGATGATTTCTCCTTATGGTGCCTGTTTTTCCACCGGCCGTTGAAAAAACGAGCTAGCGCTAGTATAAATAAATATGTGGGCCCCTAGTAAAAACTCCCATATGTGGGCGCTGGTACAACTTGTACATATGTGAGCAAGTGATCGTCTCCCATCAAGTCTACTTGGGCGAAACCAATTTTCCTTTTGCGCAAATTCCTGCAACAGGTCAAGGGCGTGGAAATCCACCAGACAGAGCATCGGCAGGACCCTGTGGCAACGCTTGCACACCTCAGTGCCGCTTGGGACGAGTCTGTTTTGCAGAGCATCGGGAGTAGACGGATGAGAAGCACCTGCTGGAACACTTCTAATGGGGCCCCTAGTATGTGACACTCACTTGTTGTCTGTAGCTGATTCTACTTTATAGAAAGCTTGTCGACATATTCCAATGCCTCTTGCGACTGGGTAGTTTGGGCGAAGCTTGGATCAAAGATCGGGTGCTATTCTATTTCCAGATACCTCTCATTTCCATCTATCATCGCCTGCTTGCACTCTTCCACTCCCCATAGTATGAGGACATAACTAAAGTGCTATGTGAATGGTAATTTGGCTCGATCAGAAGAAATAGTGCCATGGTATATATTGGCCTGGAAAGAATCTTGGGGTATCAAGATATTAAATTTCCAGAAGAATGGTTTATATTCATTGACAGTAGCCGAGTCATTATGGGTTTGCTTGGGACACTGGATATCTGCCATGTACATGCATGTGCCCAAGCACATGATTTCTGTCAGCCTAGGTCTGTATATACATTTACGTGTCTAATAATGTCGCGTTTGGTGAATAAAAAAGGTACAGAATTGAACGACAATAAGCGTGCTCCACTTGTGAATAAACGACACTCAGTCGCACAACAAGCACACTGCGATCATGTCCAGGCCTTACTCTAATTATTCTCTAATGACGCACGCTAGCCAAAACTAACGATCTAACTCTACCTGCAAGTGACTAACAGCATGCAGCCAGCGACTAATGATATGATGGCCACAAACTTGACCACGCATGAAGAATAATAAATCAACTAAGAAAACATTTATCTTCTGGATGCAACATAAGGCATCCAGATGAAGACAGCTTCACGACCCATGCTGCCGGAACCATTTATTAGTACCTAGCAAACGTGATTTTTTTTGTTTTTGTGTCTTGTACACATATATTTATGTTGCCTTAAATTTCAGCCAGTGAGGGGCATTAAAAGTATGCATTTAAAAATATCCGCTGGTGCAAAATAAGATTGTGATTATTTCCATCATGTCATCATGACTATATATAATGCCGCACAAGGCTTTTAAAGTCTAACTAACAGCCCAGGTTCCACCTGTAGTGATCGTCTCCCATCAAGTCTACTTGGGCCAAACCTATTTTCCTTTTGTGCAAATTCCTGCAACAGATCAAGCAATGGTGCACTGGTGTCCACTCTGCTTGTCAGATCGATGTGCTCGCACCGCTAGTGGTTCAGCGTCAATGCATACCCTGCCAATGACATCCGTGGATTCCACCAGGTCAGACACAACGTACCGACTCGCAGCCATATTTGAAAGATTTTGTGCTATTCTGCTTCCGGATACCTCCCACTTCCATCTAAATATTATCAGCTCCTGGGATTCTTCCATTCCACATAATACTAGGGATAGAGCTAAAATTCTCTATGAGTAGTAATTTGACTCACTCGGAAGAAGAAATGGTGCCATGGTATATATAGGTCTCAAAATAAGCATGACATATTGTTACTATTTTATATTGGACTCAAAACCTATATCAGAATTGATGTTCTCAATCAATTACCATTAGTTCACTCTGTAGTTTCATAAATGTATAGTACCAGTAAGTATTGGTTTATAGGCCAGGCATGCATATAAATTGACACGTAGAGGAATTCCAAGCACCCGTTGCTTAGTTTTAGACTCATTAGGGTTACCACTGTGGTAGGAGAATTTAAGGTGGCAGGGAAATATGAGAGAAAAATGCAGCAATAGCATGTTATCTGCGAAGATATTAAGGGTTGAGAAGCATCAGTAAGGCACAATGCCGTAGTTTTTCCTCCACTCGAAAATTTTTACCGGTGCTTACTCTGCAGGCTTCAGTACATACTCTCCAGGTCTCCAAGTCTCTAATTTCCTGGAGTACTCTGCCTCGAAGGCTGAACCATGGAGCAACGCAAATGACAAGCTTGACAGGCAGTAACTGTGCACTGTGCCACGCCTGCACATGTATGGTACGACATGCACATCATCGGTGACCTGAGGTCATGCAGTATCAAGTTGGTATCCTAGTTAGTGTTAGTCTAGGATTTTGGATATATTTGATTTGTAATAAGATGCACTGGAGTATACATTATTGAGCAACAGATCAATCGCGTTTCTCTCTGTTTTCCATTTCCCATCTCCTCTGTTCTCGACCGCGTCTGGTGTCGCTGGTGACGCCCTATGGCTAGGAACTTCTGGCTACCACTCTTTTTTCCTATTGCTCTAACCACGGTCGCACCAAGTCCTAGACACATGGAGGCGCCAACGGCACTCAACAGGCCCGCCTCTAGGGTTTGGTCAGCTGATGATGTGACCACCGGGGACCCAAAGAGCTAGGGGCCCCAAGAGCATGTAGTTAATGAGTAGCGTATTACATTAGCTACTAGTAAAAAGGCCTAAGAACTTGGAGAGAACAATCATATGAGCCCATTGCAGTCGCAACTTTTCTTGTTTTGTTATTGTAGTCCATCACCCATGACCTCCAGAACTCGTGGATGACATACAAGTATCCTGCCAGGGATCACAGTTTTCCCTGTCAGCCAGTTATCGCTCAATTCCGGATCAGTAGCCTGACCTGATCCAGCTTCGTCACAACTTCCTCCCTCATACTTATGGCCACCATGCATCGTCATCGTGTCGTTGAACCACAAACGGATATGACTTATCGCTGCTGATCCCCTGGGCACCTCGATCCCGAACACCCCCATCATTGATCAATCGGGATCTCGAAGGCCCGAACAATCCCGGCATCATGGGGACTCCTCACACTAGCGAGATCCAGTTCTCCAAAGTGGTCACCGGCATCATGGGTACATCGACCTCCGATGCCGTCAGGGTCCTCGGGGTCACCCCCTGTAGTGCTCTCAACGGTCATATCAAAATTGAGCGACGTTGCAGTTGTTGCGCTAGTCTGGCTTACCGTGTCTTGTCAAGTCCTAGCTACCTACATGGTATCAACTATGAAGAAGTTCACCTTTGGCAATATCATCTCGAAATTGTTATGCTTGCTACTCATGCCAGTTGGCTTGGCTTAATCAGTTTACAAAGGCGCGCGGCCTGGCTGAAGGACTCTACAAATGACCCAATAATATAGACCGTTTTGAAGATAGATGCAACCCAAGTCAATATATTAATCTAAGACATCCGCCTCTGCAAATCCCGTTTGTAGTAGTCAGTCAACGGATCTACCAACCTACCCACAATTGGTGCTTCACTGCCAATGGGATTGTACATCTTCATTGGTTCCATCATTTTAGACAATGGGATATAATTTGTTAAAGTTATATATGTGTGGTAAGTGCAAATTCTTCGTCATGTCAGTTGCTCATAAACATGATAGACTACAGATGGTCTTGTAATAGGAGTTACCACATCACCAAAGCTGCCTTTCATGTCATCAGGTGGAATAAACAATTAACAAAGTGCGGCATACACCCCCATCGGAGGTAGTTTATTGCACCGGTAGCCCAGGGAAAAGTAGGACCGAGTGTCCCATGTTTCAAATTTTTGAATTTTTTTGAATCAAAGCAATGGGCCGAGGTAACGGGCGGCGATGCCATCGTCCTCACGGGCGACCGCCTTGAAATCGAAATTGGTGGCAGCTGTGATGCGGATGATTGGTGTTGCTTAGGGTTCATTTGGAAGGACGTCGGTATCAGTCACCCAGCGTCCTTAGAGGGGAAACACGATGTGAAGGTAGTGGCCCTTGCCACAGAACCCTAGAGCTTACCTTTCTTCGGACCATCGTCTCCACGATCGATTTCGATAGCTTGATGTCACTGGAATTAGGTTCGTTACCTTTGAGAGCTTCGTTCAGTTCTGAGTAGTTGATCCAACGAAAGCCGGCCTGTTCGCCCGGCGGCGAAATCCGGCATCGAGATGTAAAATCGTCGGAGTTGTCGTCGGAGATGTCGTCAGCGTTGTCCTCATCATCCGGCTGCGCCCAAAATTTTACGGGGTAGCGGACTGCTTTGAGGCTTGATGGCATGCACCGGTCTTGGACGTTCGCTAAGCTCAGCCGTCATGATTGCCATCCGAATGACGCATGTCGCCCCTCCTTGCATCGGCTCTCTTCTCCTCCCACATCATCCTCTGGTGATGGACATGGGCGTAGAGCCCGCTTGATGGCCGGCGCTAGCGACAGTCGCCCATGGAACCGGGCACCCGGGATTCTCCTGTTGCCAGACGCGCTACAGGTCTTGCGAGGTTGAAAGGGTGGCGGTGGAGATGGAAATGTCCATTGATAGAGGTCAGTGGAGACCAGGGCGGCGATGAGCTGGTAGATGGCGGCGGATCCGGGGGCTCTGCCTCAATGTCGCTCATCCTGCCGCTCCCTATGTTCTTTTGCCTATGGCTCAATGTGTATCTATGCTTAGGTCGCAAAAAAAAAAAAAATGTATCTATGCTTAACTTGTGTCAGGAGTTCATTTCAGCAGCAAGCATTGTTTTGTGTTAAATTTTAGGAGTGCCCGTCTTCCGTGGCTCTGGAGGACACAAATACATGAAGAACAGGGGTCCAAAACTAAGTATTATCCTGGTCACGCTATCGAGGACCAGCGTCAAGCAACAAATGATCTTCGCCCTATGTTCATTTGAATTTGTTTGAACAAGAATCTGAACTCAAAATGGATTTACAAATTAAAAGAGAAAGGAAAGGAAAATGAGAAAAAACATCTTTCAGACCTTCTCTTTGATATTTCATTTCCATCATATAGTATCTGGAATTTATATTTTGAGAATTCCTTAAAAAGTATATAGCTAGTGAGAACATACCATGTCAACTGGTACTAATTTAGATTGCAAGCACTACTCAGAAACCTGGAAAGCATGTAAAAAAATTTAGTTCACGGATTTCACTACAACATTAAAGAATAACCGTGACGGTTTTTATTAACCATGATGGTTTTGTAACCGCCATAAAGCAAGGTCATCCATCGATTAACCTTATGAGGCCTATAAATTGGCATGTAGAAGCGCAAGCAACCAGCAGTTCAATTTTAGGATTGTTATATAGTTGGGATAAGCAAAGGCACTGCAAACCATGTAAGAGGCTTTCAGCTGTGGCTGCGAAGTGATGAAGCAAAATGTGCCAACATCTAGCATGCATGTTATCTATAGGCAAAGACATCTAGGCATGAGAAGCATTTGGAACCTACAATGCCTGAGCACCCCCTCCACTTGCACAGCTGCCTCGCCTGTTGCACAGCTCCATGAGCATGCAGAAATCGAAATGGTGACAGGAAAATGCATGAACGTCCAAGTTGGCCTCATTTTGGGCCTTGATATATCTTGAAGGTGCCTCGTGCAATCGTCAAATGCACATGTAATGCATGGTGTACATGGTGTTGCTTTGTTGGAGTAACAAATTTGCTGTATAAGACTTTTGACTATGACAATGGTCTAAAACAATTGAGCGGTTTCCAGAAGTTGGTTTTCGTGCCCAAGGTGTTTCTGTCTCTCTCTATTTTTAACGAACTCTGTTTTTACCAGCAGTACGTAGTCTAACATCTAAAATGTCTCCTTTATGAATAACAATATCAAAGGAACGAGCCATAAATAATTAAAACCTTCAGCTAGCCTAATCTCTGAGTTTGCTAGGCGACATGATTTGCTAGCTGATGACATCAACATTTTTCACTGATATTTCTCCAGAAACCAGCCAAGCTTCGGACCACGGACTGATTACGTAATAGAGATGACAAGGCGGCCAAAATAAAGTAGTTGTACTCGATGATATCTACAGCTCATGTAACCCAAGTCAATTCATTTCTTTCATTCCAAGAACCTGTTTTTTTAGTGATGCATGGTTCCAGATCTACAAAGTGGATTACAGAAGTTCACTGTTTACTCTCATTAATGGCTGTGTATAGTAAGCAAGGCATGCAGGACTACATAAAACGATTTGTAGAAGCTCACACACCACCAGTGGCTGCAGTGTGTGAGAGCACATAGACCATTTAGTGCCATGTAGCAGGTGGCTTAATGATATATGGCCAAGAAATGCTGAAGCCAAAATGCTGCAGGCAAATTAAAGGCAGTTAGGATTGAGAAGCACCAGGAACACACAGTGATGTCCAAGCAACCATGCCAGTTGCATCTGTCTGCTATCAAGAGTCAATCTAGCTTTGCTTCCGTATTTACAAACGTTGGCAACTCATTGGTTTTGGAGAGGCGCACAAGCAGGCTGACGATGTGCAGTGGCCTCGGCCATGTGATTATTCGATTGGTCATAGCACAGGCCGCAAGCACTGCTCATCAGATCCTGCTGCATTGCTTGCGGCCTGCCGAATTTCTACAGTTGTTTATACTCCGGGAGTACTTCAGAAGCTGATGAGCACTGACTGGACTGAAATTTGCTTCTGCCTGTGTTCGGAATCAAGCAGGACCCCAAATTCCACTCGCAGAAATCGTAAGAACTAGTACTGTTGTAGTAGCGCTCATCAGATCAGACGCTTCATGAGAAACTGCAGGTAGGCCAAAATCTGATTAAAATGGGATGGAAAGGTTCAGGGAACTGCTGTGTTTGTGGGAATCCTGAAACTGCTGTGCATATTTTCTTTCATTGCCATTTAGCAAAGATGATGTGGTGTATCTCCAGACAAATCTGGGATCTTAGGGCCACCCCGAATTGTCTGATGGATTTTTCTGTTTGTTGGTTACAAGGCAAGGGGCCATTGCCGGCAAGAGTTATATTGTTCATCTTTGCATGCTTTACTTGGGCTCTTTGGATTACTCGAAACAAGATGGCTATTGAGAAGTGCTTTCCTAAAGCACCTACTGATACTGATATACCTGGCATTATCCTTTATGCAGAAGTGGAGTATCTTGCTTAGAGAAGGTGATCAAGCCGGGTGGAGCAAGTCAGAGACAAGATGGTGAACTGGCTGAAGGACTTCAATCCAAGAGCAATGACGTCTTCAGATATTGTAGAATTGTAGTCTTCATGGTTCCCATTTTCATGCTCTTTTACTTGTTAGGAACCCTGTTTTTGTAACTGGTAACCCCAGTAATGTCGTGGATGTCGTGTTTTAAAAGCCGAGTTATAAAACTCTTTTTTTTAAAAAAAATCAGATCAGGCGCTTCATGTTTTCCCTCTTTCTCCATTCTGTCTCTACCTAGATCCGGACACTCACGGCTCCCGTTTCTCTCTTTGCTACATTTGGCTGTTCGATTTGAGGCCGCTGGAAGACATATCAATCAGCCGCGAAGCCGTCCAAGCTGCAATGCGAGCCGTGCGAGAGAAATTTAGCGAGCAATGGTGGAGTCCGTCTGATCCTTTGCAGGGCCATGTGGCATGAATCGAGGGCTGGAGGAGCACCCAGCGATGGTGGACCCAGGATTTTTAGCGTGGGGTGTGTGGCGTAATTTTTTTTGTACAATTCAATAAAATCATTTACAATTCGGTAGAACTATATTATAATTTGGTAAAACGATATTAAATCTTGATATAAATTGTTAGAATCGAATAGAAATACTTTAAAATATACAATAGGAGAGACTTAGTCTATCTTTTTCTTGATTTTGCTCTTCCACAATATTTTCATCCGGAGGCGGGTTAGGGTTGAAAGCAAGAGCAGCTGCCTTCTTTGGTGCTTTTTAAAAAGGTATTGAATGTCTCCATTCTCTTTATTATTCAAGATGACTAAAAAAAAACACTCACCAATTACAATCAAGGAAGAAAAAAGAAACTCAAAAATCACAAAGGGAGGAGAGAGAATGGAGAACTCACTCGGGGATGCCACACGATCAGCAGGCGGGCGACAGCGAACTCAGTCGGAAGACACCGCGACTAGGCCTAGGCGGCAGAAAAAAATTCACGATGCCCTATGCCGCGAGATCTCGCGTAATGGCCTGCCTGGCTACTCGATCGAGTACCCGACCCGACGAACTCCTGCCTAGCACTTTCGCACACTGGCCTACTCGTCAAGGCCCAAGAAGAGAACGTTAAATCTGGCCAGCCCCGAAGTGGGCCTGTAACGCTATTGCGACGCCCTTGAAAGCCCAAAGAGTGAGCAGAGTATAAGAGGGAGTCTGTGAGAGAGGAGGAAATCATCTTGGCATCTCCAAACTCATTTCAAATTGTAATAGACGGCCATCGGCCTTAGACCTCGTATTTGCTCTACTTTCCTGCTTAATAGTAGTTTACTCTTTCTTCTTCGTCTCCGATCGGTCGCCGCCGTCGCGGTTGCCGACAATTTGTTTGAAGAAAATTGACGCTGCCTTAATATTCAGTCAGTGAGGCTTTAAACAAATGCATTTAATAGTACAAGCTCATGCAAAATATGATTGTGATTCAGCTTTTTGCCTTTATACCACAAAGTTATAATTTTTTTTTTTTTGTAAAAATACTAGTAATTTTATTAGTACGCCAGAACACACTAGTTCTTTCTTGCAAACAGCAGATTCTTAGAGTTCAATACAGCTGGAATGGTCGCACGTCAGATCATTGTTTGTCCTTCTCATTAAATTGCAATAATATAATGATGCATTCAAGATGAATCTAGATAGCGAGGACATAGACAACCAAACTGCAAGATAGTGTGCACCAGAGGGAAGAAATGTTTAATCTTCAGTTCAATATAACCAAGCCATCCGAGAACTGTTTCAAAAAGCAAAGCCAAGCAATGCTACTTTAAAGTAGTACAGCGATGATTTTCTCCCTTATGGTGCCTGTTTTTTCCACCGGCCGTTGAAAAAAACGAGCTAGCGCAAGTATAAATAAATATGTGGCCCCCTAGTGAAAAACTCCCATATGTGGGCGCCGGTACAAATTTGTTTCTCAATGTCTGTCGTTCCCATGATCCTCGACTCTCCTTGGGTTTCTGGTCATTTGATAGCTGGGAGCAAACTCTTACAACTTGTATCATGACGTTATTGAGAGACCAAATGGAGTAATGTGATCTTTTGACTTTGACACGTGTTTTTATGTCTGTCATACATACTAGAAGGATTCCCAGTCGTTGTTGTGGGTATACAAAATAAATTACAAAGGAAGGATTCCCAGCGTTGCTGTGGGTCTGCAAAAAGAATTTTTTAGAACACTTGAATAGCTGCCAAAAATTTAGACAATAAATTTAGGAGGAGCAGGAATGTCGACTGCTTGGCAAAGACTACAGATCACCGTGCTGAACTATCAGGTGCTCTGAAACAAGTGGTATACTACTACAGATCAATAAACAATAGAAGGGCCAGGTCATCCCAGCAAACCCACCCACACCTGCCGTGCTTCACTCCTCTCTTCGCTCTCATCGCCTGTTCATCAACACAGAAGCCACCCCTGTGAAAACTTTGTTGTTGATCCCCGCCCTTTGACTAGACTAGGACCAGGTACTATATATACCCCACCTGCTGACTCAGAAGCCACCCCTGTGAATTCAATAGTAGTTGGAGATGAAGATGATGATGTGGTGGAGATCTCTGACTCAAATTTACTAGAAATAAGAGGTGTGTATGTGTGTGCGTCAGTTGCACATGGTTCATACAAAGATCGAGTGGCTTTTATAGTCATCTGATAAAAGAATGTGATAAGTGTGATCCCTAATTGGTAAAAACAAAAACCTGACATTCGATACTGGAGCCAGCTGTAT
Organism: Hyparrhenia diplandra; assembly: GCA_015847255.1. NCBI lineage: Eukaryota > Viridiplantae > Streptophyta > Magnoliopsida > Poales > Poaceae > Hyparrhenia > Hyparrhenia diplandra. The sequence goes on along the minus strand of JADLZK010013221.1, from coordinate 193,996 downwards.
CAATGCACGCAGCCATGAGATTTGCTGGGCAACCCATCCTTGTGCGCCTGATGCACTGATATGAACTGGAATATGCTATGGAGCTGCTATTTTTCTCCAAAGCCTCTCATTCTGATTCCATGATCATCAGCACCATGGGTCATTCATCACTTCCACAGCAACTTGAACCAACATAGCAGCTACTACGACAGAGCTCATAGATGATGTTCTTCGTGATTGGTGTCGACTTATGTTTACTCGATCTAGGTAAAGTGCTACATATGGTGTATATATATTTGGTCTGACTAAAAACAATCACGAAATTAAATAAGTTTTAGACAGCCTTTATGTCGGTTGAATTCAATATAGCACGATTGCTGAGCATTTGCTTCCTGTTGTTTTGAATTATTTATCATTACTTCACTCTTTGCTTTCATTATGTGTATAGTGCCAATAAAAATTGGTTTATGGGTCAGCCATGCCTATAATATGATATGTACTAGCTGAAGCACATCATCTAGGAGGTTTTTTAATAAGCCGGCTGGGAATTAGTAATACTCAATTTTATAGATTTATTATTAGGCGCGGTCTAGTATCTACCTTTACCTATAATTCTTCGTAGACAGCCGCGATCTCCGCCTCAGAATCATTCTACTGTAGTTGTAACAGTACACACTCCCCACCGTCGATCAGACTCAAAGCAATCGCAGCCATCCACGCCCCCAACATCCTCTCCCTCCACGAAACGCTCCGTAGCTTCCGAAGCGCCGCCGCCACCTCTTCCCCAGCTCCTCTCCCCTCCTCCCACGCAAGGTCCGCCCCGCCGCCTCTCCACCTCGCTGGAGGTTGGGCTGCCGCCGCCGCTGCCGTCCCCTCGCCAGCCAGCGCTGCCGACCTTCGTCTGCGCTCCCCTGAGCGTTGCGACGCGCCCGGTGCTCGGCACGACACCACCGATGGCGGAGCCACCACTCTGGCGAGCCCCCTGGCGTGCCGCCCGAGGTGCCGATAACAAAGCAATTTTTTTATTATTTAGCAAACGCCGGCAGATCAAGAATATTGAATACATGCACAATCAAGTCAACTAGCGGCAACAGAGGGCGGGCAGCCGCAGCCCTGGTGTAATGTCGATGCGGACTTGTGCGATAGCCGCCCCGATGGACTAGTACTAGGAGATGGAGCGACACGGCCCAGTACGCACAAGACTAATCGATCGACCCGCGACCTGGACCCGATTACTGCAATCGGCGATTAGTTCCCGGCGTGTGCGTTCGTTCCTTCTAGCAACTTGGCGCCTCCCTCCCGGGGTAATCAACAAGATCGTCGCCGAGGCTCCAATGAGGTGGAAACTAAACGCAACCGCCCGATCGATCTTAGCCGAATCCTCCTCCCCAAGACCATGTTGTAAACCGTCGACCATGGTCTACTACAGATGCAAATGGAGTTGGGGAAAAAAATTAAAGGTGAGAAATTGAGAAAATTTGTTCAAATAATGAGTGATCGATTAATTAATCTATGTTTGCACAGTTATTAATTGATCTCGTGCTTTGTCTAATACTTGTCGGTTAGGCGATTTTGCTGATTGCAATGATTTTGAGCTTGCCTTTGCTCCTTCCAAACTTGACATCGTGGAAAGAGCCTTTTCGATTATGAAAATTATCAAGACCGAGCATCGCAATAAGATGGACAATGATTGGCTCAATCATTTAATGATATGCTACATCGAGAAGGAGATATTTAAAAGACTTGATAATGATAAAATCATGAAGCGCTTTCAAGCCTTGAAACATCGAAGGATGAATCTTCCTAGGCCACCTCCACCTAGCCGCACTTAGTGTTTGCAAGGCATGTTCATTCAATTGTCCACATACCACTGTTTGGCATTTTAAAATAATTCCAGCTTGTCTCTAGTGAACTTATATATACATATATATCTATGTTTATTAGCATGTATGCGTTTTTACAAATCAAGAGTAATTAGTTAAGCCATAGCTAAATTTTTATCCTAGATCTGCCACTGGACACCACCGACCCGGCCCTCGACATCCACCGCCCTCCTGCCTGAGCACTGTGGCAGCAGGATGGCTCTTCAAAACCGGCGACTCTGCTGCGGGGGAGCTGCCGTGCAGCAGCGCAGCCACGGCAACGCTACATCCACGCCATTGAGCACCACTATCACCAGGTCGTAAGTTGCATTTTGAATATTTCGATTTCTGCTACTGGCAATACATTCACCGGCTATGAATCTTGGATGACGCACAAATATAATCCCAATCCCAATTCCTATTATCCTTTGCACTTTATGTGTTGTGCCTTCCAGATGCTCGAAATAATGCCTAAACAAAACATAATGCTGCCCATACTGAACCCAGCAGCTTACTGTTCATGATTATCTGCTGCATACAAGGTCAACAAAGATTTAGTTTCATGACACAATTTTTCTCTGCTTACTGTTCCTCTTACCAATATACGTGGCCTAAATGCAGATTTTTTCGATTGCGTAATCGTGTCCTGCTCCGATCGTCTGGATCTTGACACTACCTACATGCTGTTCCATGATCTATGGTGTTTGACTTCACACCTCTAGGTATGTTGTGTTTCTGACTCCATGGATCTCTGATGGCTGATGCCTATTGGTGATTTTACTTGCTTCATATTCCTGATTTCATAACTGACTAATTTATGAAGCTAATAACCTCCAAATTTTTCATTCCATGCAACCGAAAAGAACAGAGTTTAGGCTATAACAGTATATCATGTTTGTGCTAATGTGCTCAGTTAATGATATCAGTCCCTATTCTTCTAACATAATAACAGCGTACAGTTTCGCGGACCTTTTGGCGGCTGGTGCCCTCATCTCCTCTCTTGCTTCTGTAAGTCGACTTCCAGATTACAATTGTTACAAACTTATGATTCATCTTTTGTTTAGTCTTCAATCTTCATTATCCATAGCATTGATTTCCATAGCCAAGAACTTAGTAGTTAGCCTTCCTTATATGAGCTACAAATTTTACAATTTACCGATCCGACTCAAAGCAATCGCAGCCATCCACGCCCCCAACATCCTCTGCCCATTCAGAGTCATTGCACTTACAGGAAAAACAAAACGCAAACACGGAAAATGCTTTTCTATTGCTTTGCTCACCATGTTTGAGTTTCTTACCAATTCTTAATATCTTTCATACTACATCTAATACAGTTGCTGAGTAAGAATATGGACCCCTTAGAACGTTGGTTTTCATCCTACTGTACAAGCTACATTATTTAATCTCCAGTGCTATTTTACAAAGCACAGCTAATGTTTTCAAGTTAATACAGATCAACAAAAAAAAAGTTTAAGTAAGCTGTACTACCTTTTCTATTCCAGTTCAGTGATAACAATGAACATGACATAATTGACACATTCCAACAGAGTATGGCTGCATGAGGTGGTCAGGTACTTTTGGAGTTTCGAGCCAACTCAAAGGATAGTGAATAGACATCTCATATATTCCTCCTAAGCACCAAAACAATGTAACTGGTATCTACCAACGGTTCAGTGCTTCTCCAAGACTATATACTACATGAACGATGATGTTCCTTGCTTTTCTTTATAGATTATATGCAACCACATTTCAGTAGATTACGGTTCTATTGGCAAAACGATCAACATAAAAGAAAATATAGATTAGTTAAGTGGGATATATTAAGGCAGCCAAAAGACCAAGGGGGTCTTGGAATTCTAGACTTAGAAATTCAAAATAAATGTTTGCTTAGTAAGTGGTTGTTCAAATTATTAAATGAGGAAGGGATATGGCAAGATCTATTAAGAAATAAATACATCAAGGATAAAACATTAGGGAGTTGTATAAAGAAATCAACTGATTCACACTTTTGGAAGAGTCTTATGAATGTGAAAGATACTTTTATGGAGTTAGGACATTTTAAAGTAAAGGATGGGACACAAACTAGATTTTGGTTAGATACTTGGCTAGGTAACAAACCACTCAAAGATAGATTCCCAGCATTGTTTAATATTGTAAGAAGAAAGCAGGATACAGTAGCCAATGTAGTGAGCACTCCTATACTAAATATTTCTTTTAGAAGGAATTTAGTGGGAGCAAACATGATCAATTGGAACCGTATAATACTTTTTTTATTACAACAGTTAACTTATGCAAGGAAAGAGACGTGTTTGTTTGGGGCTTAAAGGCCTCGGGTACCTTCACAATCAAGTCTATGTATGCTTGTGTTAATAAATAATGGAGAGAGAGTGTCACAGGATATTTGGCAAATAAAACTACCCATGAAAATTAAATTTTTATGTGGTACTTGAAACGAGGTGTAATCTTAACCAAAGATAATTTGGCTAGGAGAAATTGGCATGGAGACATCAGTTGTTCCTTTTGTCATTCCTTAGAATCGATTCAACACCTCTTTTCCAATGTTCTCAACCAAAATTGCCCCACGATTGCCTCCCAATTGAATATATATGATCTGTTTCAAAATTGGTCCAAAGTGGGCAACAAAAGTATAATACATTATTGTTAACTGCAGTTGCATCTCTTTTTTTTTGGGCAATATGGCTAACCAGGAATGAGGTGGTTTTTGACAAATGTAGACCAAAAAAAATCTCTTGCAGGTTCTATTCCGAGGAACGCATCTGGCTTAGCCAATGGGCAAAACTACAAAGGCATGAAGATCTTCAGTACCAAATGACCTTTGTGGCTTCACATTTAGAAACAGCGGCGCTTGATTTCTTCGGATCCAATGGATGGCTATCGCGAGAGACATATTGGTTATGTTTAGTCAAAAACTTTTCACTTTTATTTTTCCCACATGTGTGGTGGTTTTAAAACAGCCCAAACGGTTATTTTTGTGCATGCTACTCTGTAATAAGTGGTATGATTCTATCTTTGGATAGATGAAGCGGATTTATTTAAATCCTTTATCTAAAAAAAGGACACTGCAGTCAAGTAGGGAACCAGAATCGTGTGTTATATATTGCCTGCACCTGCACCTGGGGAATAGTCTCTGATGAGCGTTCTCTAACATGGAATGCAGTGTTTTATCATAAAAAAAATTTTTGGTCTTCCTGTGACACTGCACATTGTTTGAATAAAATATTAAACGGTATTATCTTCTGTTGCGCATGTGCCAATTTCTGGCTTTGGACGAATCTATACATAACCCTGCACATGTGCCACTTTCTGGCTTTGGACGAATCTATACATAACCCTTCATTTCGTAGATCACCGTCGTGTCCGCCATAGACTCAACTTATTGTTCTTTCTACAGTACCATTTTACAACCATCGGATCAAATCGTACAATATGCATGTTCTCATTTTTGGAGCCATCAAAATTCAAAGCAAAAAATATTAGAATTTAGCACCTTTTCCTAAAAACAGGGCAATAGCCAATGATCTTAACAAAATGGAACAGTTTTTTCTGTAACAAATTCAGCACCTTTGTATATTGATGGCGTCTTTATTCCTTCTACCAAGCAGTTGTAGAAATTTGAGAATAAGCTTTTACATATTCCTGTTTAAAGCTTTTTAAGATACATATTTTGGCAATTGATATGGTTGCTCTCAATATCAATTCAGAGGGAATGCAGATTTGCTTTGCCTGAGGACCAAGGGTCTCCTTGCTGTTTTGCTTTCTGGAAAAGAAGACCAAAGCAAATCAAGGTGTCTTCAACGCTATGCTGTGGTTACATCGAGAGGAAGGTATACAACTATGACAACCCAGCACACCTTTGAGACAAAATTGTAATACAGATAATAGAATGAGTCAATTATTTCGATTGCCTGCCTTTGAGATGCTTAACAATAGGCCTTTTGTGCAGGATGGAGGATGAAGCAGTAACCATAATGCACACATTTTTTTTTACTAAATGTGTTGTGTGCAGCGAACAATATTAGATAACACAATCTTTAGATAAAAACAGCAAATATTCATTGTTTTTGCCACTACCATTTCAACATTGTACCTCTTTTACTATGTCTGTTGTTGTTTTCTTTTCACTCTTTTTGCAAAGAGTAAAATGCACTCAGGGTCCTCAAACTTTTTAGAGACTTCCCATCCGGCGTCCTCAAACTATAGAAGCGACTATCTAGGTCCCTGATCTATTGTTGGTGAGCACCAAAAGGTCCAAAACAAGCCCGCGTCGGCACCAACGGTGGCGTGGCCATCACCGTTATGCCACGAGTCAACTTGACCATGGAAACTTTTCAAAAAAGCCATGTCATATTTCTCTTTCTCACTTATGCCTCCTTCCTCTTGTCATGTTGATAGGACCTTTTTTTGAAAATTTCCATGGTCATGTTGACTAGCCGCCAATGTATTGGCCAAGTCAGCTGTTGGTGCTGGCGTGGCTTGTTTATCTCTAATTTTGGTGTGTAACCAGTCCCACGTTCTAACGGGTCTGTTCTGCAGGTCTCCATCGAGTCCCTGACCAAAGGTGGCAGCGCGACAAATTCCGACGTTCTAAGAATAGTGAAGGATTCCAAGGCTGCATCACCTCTCTCTTCACGGATATAAGCTATTTCTGTCTGTCAATTGTTGGAAACATTCCTCACTGTATCCGTTGATGGCTTGGAAGTTGTTACCCAGCTAGAAAGCGTGTCAATAAAAAGAGTAAGGGCCCGTTTGGATCCTTTGAATTTGGGGAATGGAATCTACTTAATAAATTAAGCTATTTAGTTTGGAATTTGAGATTCCCTAACTTTCCAAAGTTAATAAATAAGCCTATCTTAAATTCATAGGGTGGGAGATAGGAATTGAATTCCATTGACTAACCGTGAAACACCCTTTAAGATAGGCTTATTTGTGAACTTTGGAAAGTTAGGGAATCTCAAATTTCAAACTAAATAGCTTAATTTATTAAGTAAATTCCAATTCTCCAAATTCTAAGGATCCAAACGGGTCCTAAGTGTATTTGGTGTTCTCGAGCCCTTGAGAATACTGGCATAAGAGTAAGTGTATTAGTATTATCTCGCTGCATTCACATATCTTGTCAACTGGTGTTCATGTGGGCCTCACGGCAATGAAACACCCTTCGCCCTCTTAACTGGTCGTCATCTAGTCATCTGCGCGCATCTTCGGCTGACTCTGTTACCCTAACACCGAAGCCATATCGGCACACGAGCGTGCACTGTGTGCTCTGATGGATTTGTTTTCACTGGATATCCCATGGACCAGCGTGGCTACATGTTTTACAACCCGGAGATGAATCAATGCTCGTCTCCCGTCAAGTCACTTGGGCGAAACCTATTTTCCTTTAGTGAAAATTCCTGCACGGGCGCCCACTCTTCTTGTCGGATGTGCTGGCACTGCTCTGTCCATGGTCCATGCAGACCTTGGCAATGACACCATGCCCGACTTCCCATACCGATTTGTGCGCTCTTCTGCTTCCGGATACCTCCCACTTCCATCTATATATCATCAGCGCATGGCCTTCTTCCATTCCACACAATACTAAGGATAGAGCTCTCTATGAGTAGTAATTTGACTCACTCAGAATAAGAAGTGGTGCCATGGTATATATTGGTCTCAAAAGAACCACGACATATTGTTACTATTTTATAGTGGCCTCAAAACCTGTATCAGAATTTATGTTCTCAATCAATTACCATGCATTAGTGCACTCTTTACTTTCTTGAATGTATAGTACCGGTAATAATTGGTTTATAGGCCAGGCATGCATATAAATTGACATGTAGACGAATTCCAAGCACCTGTTGCTTAGTTAGACTCATTAGGGTTACCACAGTGGTAACAGAATTTATGGTGGCAGGGAAATATGAGAGGAAAATGCAGTAATAGCATGTTAATTATCTGCGAATTGAGAAGCATCAGTAAGCCACAATGCCTTAGTTTTTCCTCCACTTGAAAAACTTTACCGGTGCATACTCTGCAGGCTTCAGTACGCACCAGCTTTTAGTCTGACTGTTCTCCAATTCTCCAGGTCTCCATTGAGAATCATGTACGAGCACTCAACCAGAAATGAGGATCAATGCCGAAGCCATGAACAACAAACTTCAAATTAACTGGCGGTCCTAGGAAGGATATCCTTCTGATTTGCTTGTACCGTAATAAAACACCGCTCATCTATATATAATAAAAACCTTCGATAACTCGAAAGGCCTGGAAAGCATTATCAAATATCTATCTCCTGAAATGCATAGCAATGCAAAATGGGAATCAATCAATATGACAAATGGGAATCATGAGACTTTAGAGTCTTCTGGCCGGAGGGAGCAGCACCGCCATAATTTATCCCCAGATTCGCTCCAGAATCAGATGCTATCGTTTGCCTCAATACTAGCACTGTTATATTCAATATTTTTATTGATTAACATACAAGACTCAGGAACTGTTATGTGCCATCTACGGCTCAGGTTCCCATTCACGATGTTGAGTGAGAAGGAAAAAAACATCAGGGTCTGGTGACTGGTGGGGATGAGCCATTTTGTACGTGGAGCTCACAACACTAAGCTACAACTGCAAGACACAGAACCAACGTGCTGACCAAGCATGCATGCTTATAATAGCGCCAAGCATGCATGCTTCAGTTAGTATTGGAACTATACAAGCAAGAATCCATGCATTCAACTCTTTGGGACCCAAAATCCTGTTGCATCCTAAAATTACCCGAGCTGAACTCGCTGCCGAGCACCGCAGACGTTGCCGAGTGCCAAAACACAGGCACTCAGCAATGCTTCCCTTTGCCGATAGCCGCCAGGTAAGCGATCGGCGAACCACGGCGCTCGGCAAAGGCAGTGCTTTGCCGAGCACCAATGCTCGGTGAGCGGTAATGCTCGGTGACGATGGCTCGTTGCCAAGCGTCGGATCTCGGGGACCCTAGCTCTCGCAAAGGAATGCCAGAGGGGAACGGCTGCTACTGTCGTTGGCTTTGCTAAGCGCCACGCCGTTTAGCTCTCGGCAAAGTGTCGGTGCTTTGCCGAACGCCGGCCTCCGGGCGCTAAGTGAATGTTTCTTTTTTTTATATTCACTCCCAAATTTTTCTTTGGCTTTACTACGGTACAATAGTGAGCGGTGGATTTACAACTACATACAATTTTACACATACTATTGTAGAAAAGAGAGCAAAGAAAATTGTATTTTATAAAATTTGAAGTTTTTGGCATCCTATTCCTGAAGTTTGCATGGAGACAAGTTTGGGTCTAGTCATTTTTCTCGTGATACTTCTGTGCCAATAAGGATACAAAACTTTGCACTAATTGGGGGAAAGGAACCATATAACATTAGCAGTTTGAATATTGAGCTTTGTGCCAATAAGGATGCAAAAGTTCCTTCACGAGGGATGTCCTCCTTTCCCGCACTTGCGCCGCCATATGTGGTGCTTCCTCTTTGTGATTGTGGGCAACAGTGCTGAGGAAACAGTGCCCTAGCGCTTTGTACCTGATGAAACTAATCTCTAGGCAAAAGGGCAAATCAGTTAATTGGAACAGAGAATAACATGACCTCAAATCCCCTGAATTTCATGTGCGGCATGTCCCTATTGCACATTGAGCTGATCGAAATTTTGAAATGATTCTTAACTTCGCCTGTGGACGTCCTGAATCGACATGAAATACACTAACCGACAAAATGTCTCTGATAGCAACAACTTGACAAGCACATAACAGTACAAAGCTTTTAAAGCCTAAGTGACGGTCCACGCTCCACTGAAAGCAACAACTTAACTCGCCTGGATCCAATGCAAGCCTTGTGCTCCATACGCACCAGCTGATGACTTGTGCATGTAAGACGCGCTCCACCAGGTGATCACTGACTATGTTGGAACCGAGGATCAACGAACGATCACAAAAACATAAACAACAGACAATGAAACTCGGTGACGAACGCTGCCGCGACAAATGCATGTATCTTGGTTATATTAATGAAAATGACACAACTCGGGACGAGGACTCACTCCCACCCACCGGACGATTTTTTATACCATGGCGGCACAGCGCCCACGATTTCACATCATACCATGCCGCTTGATGATCCACACTACTTGCTCGCACGAGACTTATTATCGATGGTGCTGCTTGGTCCCATGTACGATGGCTCCAACCGCCTTGACTTGTCGTGATCCTAACAAGTGTCAACTCACTTAGTCCTAGATGACGAACTCCAACAAGTGCTCATATACAAGTGCACACACACGTTCTGACCCGGAGCACATACACCGGTCAGGTTTATTTCCAACAAACTAGGCCGACTCATGGACTTGCATGCAGATGTCAGCTCTTCACCATGCTCCAATTATTTGCTTCTGACATTATAGAAAAAACTAACAAGCTAACTCTCCAGTCGGTGCTACGATGGTGCCACGAAGAATAATAAAGTGACTACCAGAACTTCTATCCAAGAAGCAAGATAATGCATGAAGACAGTCTTCACGTCCTGTGCTGCGGGAGCCAGTTGTAGCAGTACCAATGAGATCGGCAGTAGGCAAATGCCTAGATTTTCTGTTATTCATATGGAAGGAAAACTAGTGGATGGAACTAAGCACCAGCAGCCAGTGAAGCTGCTCCAAAAGGAGAGTTCGTATTACATTGTTTCCAAATGCCTTCCATTCCAATGATTGTCAGTTCCTTGGGTTCTTCAATTCCACAACAACTGGAACTAACATATATAGTACCTAGGACAGAATTTTCATTGCTTGAGTTTTGTGTGATTGATGACTTGTTGGTGCCAAAGGGTGCCACGGCCGGTATATATTGGTCCCAAAAGAATCATGTCGATTTTTATATTTGTTTCACAAAAAATTGATGCTCATTTAATTTTCAGGCAGTGAGGCTTTAAACAAATGCATTTAGTAATACAAGCTCATGCAAAATAAGATCATGATACGCACTATGAAGGCTTTTTGCCTTTATAGCAGAAAGTTGTAATTTTTTTTTTTTGTAAAAATACTAGTAATTTTGTTAGTAGCCCCGGAACACACTAGCTCTTTCTTGCAAACAGCAGATTCACAGATTTCACTACACCTGGCATGGCCGCACCTCAGATCAGTGTTTATCCTTCTCGTTAAATTGCAATAATGTATAATCATGTATTCTGTGCAGTAGAAATAAGATCCGCTGTATCTATACTTCTTCTTGTGTGGAGCTCGTGGTGAAAGCCTTGTGCTACTTTGTTCCCCAATGCCTCTCATTCCCGTGATTTTCAGTTCCTTGATTGGGTTATTCAATTCCACATCATCTTAGTACTGCACCTAAAGAGTTGATAGCTAGTCTTTTGTGCTGATGACTTCGTGCCTTGGTGGTTTTCCCTTTCGGAAAAGAGGGTGCCATGGTATATATTGGTCACAAAAGGATCATTTTTTTTTTTATGTCTCTTACACACGCAATTGATGTCACCTTAATTTTCAGCCAGTGAGGCATTTAATAATTTCAGCTGGTGCAAAATAAGATTGTGATTCTTGCTATCATGGCTTCTTGCCCTTTATTACACAAAAAGTTTTTTTTTTTAAAAATTGTAGTATTAGTAGGGACAGAGTAGCTCTTTTTTTCTTGGAACAGCATCTACATAGAGTTCACTCCACCCAGAATATGGCCGCACGCCAAGCATTGTTTTTAAAGAAAAAGTGGAGCTTGCTTCCCAGCGATTTTATCGAAAAAAAAAAGAGGCCAAGGTACAATGGTGTTAGCTAGGCGCTAATCAAGGGGAAAGTTGCCCTTACATAAGGTTACTAGAAAGAGTTACAGGCAGAACAAGCTGCTGAACAAAATCCAAAAATCGAAACTACATTTTAGAAACATCAACCATAATAAGCGCTACTAAAATAATGATGCTTGCATTGAGTCACAGCTGCACTTGTTGGAGCCCTTTCACAGGGGCCAATAGTCTTGCAAACGGACATTTTAGCCAATGCAAAGATTTGGTGCAATTCTGTCTCCCGATACATCTCATTTCCATCTATTATCAGCGTTCTTTGCATTCTTCCACTCGAAACCCAGGACAGAGCAAGAGTTCTGTGTGAATGGTAATTTGATTCGATCCAAAGCAATAGTGCGACGGTGACAGTATATATAATGCATACACGGTACAGTTTGGCGGTGGTGAAATTACACGAGCAGGGTCATTTAGGGCTTTGTATTGGTCGAAAAAAAATGCCTAGACCAGTTTTGCAACTAGCCCAAGCCATTTTTGCCCTAACTGAGTCCAGCTCTAGCACTCCCTAAGATTTATTGGAAGATCTATTTCCAAGAAGGATAAGACCACCCCCTCTATATATGAGATGTTCATGGTTGACTGAGGTATAAAACCGATAAAAGAACATATCTAATCTATGTTTTACACCTACGAACCCTAGTATCTTCCAACACCAAATTTTGTACTCCACTGACCCAAGGGCATCCCCAACTTGTGTCCCACTAACTGGTCTTCACGACAGGCCTTTGTTAAAGGTTTTTCGGTTGAGAAGGTTGAACACTACTAGAATCCACAAGTTTCCCTAGGGTTAATAATCCTAGGGAAAGGATGAAAAACGGTAGGGAAACAATTTCCTATAGTATTTGGTAGGGAAAGACCCCTAGGGAAGAAGTCGACGGGAAAGGCGGCGTTCCCTAGGGTTTTGGAGAAAACGGTAGGGAAAGATTATTTCCCTAGGGGTTGTATCCTCTAGGGAAACTTCGTCGGGTAGCAACACTCAATCCTACGTGGAAAGCTAGTTTCCTTAGGAATCTTTCCTTATCAATTAGAACCCTAGGGAAAGAATACAAGAATACATCATCATCTCAAATCTTTTATACAGGATTTTATATTTAAATTCAAATATAATTTTATATCTAAATTTAATTACAAAATATTTTAAAATTCAAGTTCACTCATGAACACATAATTAAGTACTCATCTCAAACGATCTATAATGACAAATCCATAATCCATACATTTAGAGTTATAATATCATAATACAACCATGTCCCATACTTCAGCTTACAAGACTAGCTGCCCATTCGGTGCACACTAGTAATTGAAACAGATATGTAACAAAGCAAATAACTACTATAACTAAAAGTTTTGACAACAATCAAAAAAGAATGGAATTTGATAATTGTGACAAATGTTGCATAAGCACATAACCAGCAATCCTTTTAATAATTGTGTTCTTCTCCCAAGATTGGCATTCGAAACTGCAGTTAAGCAAGTAGAATTCATACGAACAAAACACACTATGCAGATGATGAAGTAAATATAAAATGCATCAGTTACCTGTGCTTTCAGCAATATTTCCATCCTTGAATCTTCTAAGCTCAACTTTTTCTCCCCGAAATTTCCTGTGATATATTAATATAGCCTGTGATTTAATAATGGATATTGATGTTAGATCGCAGTAATGTCAGTTCATTGTTCCATAATCTAGAAAATGAAAAATACCTCAACACGGTTCTCAGGGAAGCAGACTGCTACCAAATTCTGAGAAGCGGACTGCTGCCAAATCTGAGATACCAGCTATCATCACTTGGGTTTTGCTTGTTGACTACATGTAGTGAATCAGTGGTTAGCAGCTCTGCTTGTTCATCCAAGGTTTTCAGTTAAGTGCACCAACTGCAATTAAAACAGCACGCAGAGATAAAGGCTCCTCACTAACAGCAATTAACGATGGCTCCTCACTATTTAATCTTTTATACAGCAATCAACGATGGCTCGTCACTATTTAAAACAGCAAGCAGAGATAAAGGCAAAAGGCCACGCAAACTGATGGCTATGTGCCTATGTGAACCTGAACATACATCCAGCATCACTAACAGATTGATCAATATCAACAACAACAATTATTTAAAGAGAAATCTGTACAGAACATGAATGCTCTATGTCCATCAAACATGAGTTGCAATCTGTACAACAGATTAATTGCAGATAAAGCCATCGAGCAGATTTCATTGTCACCTAATCGTTCCTTTACAGCAACATGCATATTGTTACGACTTCCTTCATCAGGGGGATGCCCAGCGGCACATGGCGTCGGAGGGGAGGGAGGGAGCTCTGGCTGCATGCGGCATGCGACGGGGACTCGGGGAGGGATCGAGGGAGGGAGTCGCAGAGGCGCTCCATCCCGTGGTGGCACACAACGCGGCTGCTGGGAGGGAGGGATCTTTGGCGGCGCGCGACACGATGGTGATTGGAGGGAGCCGCAGAGCCACCCGTCCCGCGGGCGGCACACGGTCTTGGCAGGGCGGGAGGGAGTCCCCCCGCAGTCTTGGCGGGGGAGGGAGGGAGCCGGAAAGATGGCAGTGTGCGGTGGGGAGGAGATGGCGGCGTCGCGGTAGGAAGTGTGAGGGCAGCGAAGGAAAAAATTTGGGGCCGGCAAGTGAATTTAGGGTTAGACTATTTCCCTACGACTTTCAATCGTTTTTTCCTAGGAAACCGACACCCAAAGCGCCACTGTAGCTACATTCGCGTCCATTTCCTTATATATCTCCGGACGAAAAACCAGAAATTCGTAGGGAAGAGAAGTTTCCCTACTGTTTTCCTAAATAACCCTAGGGAGAGATATGTTTCCCTAGGGTCTCTTAAAACCGTAGGGAAAGATATTTACCTTAGGAAAACTTGTGAATTCTAGTAGTGGGAGCAGCCAGTCTACTGTTCTGCTTGTGTCACTGCATGATCAACTGTTGCGCAATCCGTGCTATCTAGTACTTGAGGTGTGTGACCAGTACAACGTCTAAACAAGAGCTTTTAATGTTGGAACCGAGGATCGACGAACGATCACAAGAACACAAACAATAGCCAAGAAAATTCCAGCGACGAGCGCCCGGCCGCCAAACGGCCTGTATGTTGGCTATTATTAATGAACACAACACAACTCGGCTCACAAGGAACACGAGAGGAGACTCGCCGGGAGACCCATGCCTGCCAGGGCGACGCGCAGCAGCGGCGACACTACACCGGACACTCTCTCTTTCTCTCAGCTCACAACTAAAACTAGGAGTACATGGTGTATTTAAACAACCAGGGGACGCACCGCGGAGCTCACTCCTCCACTCACCCGTCACCCGGTCTTCACGCCATGATCTGCAGACACGCTCAGCGACACCAGTGAGCCTCTCCGTTCGCTCATCCTAGATGTCGCGGCTTCCACTGTTGACCGGCTACATGCACACCACAAACTCCTAAAATAGACATGCACTAAACTAATCCTGGCATCCTCCATGCGCAACACACGCTATGGACAGACCACGCACTTAGTCATAGCAACCTATGACATGGTTTATTCTAACATTTAAGCTGACTGATTCTGCTTCAAAGTCACACTCTGGTCCCTCCCACTACGCCAGGGGGGCTGTGTAAATTACAAGAACCCAATTCATTGTGCTGACCTAGACTACAATAGTGTAGCTTCGTGATACCTCAAAAAAATAGTGTAGGTTCGTGCATGCATGTTTGATTGCACTAGCTGGAGCTATGTGACCGCAATCACCTATCTCACTCCGAGAAACGTTGATCAACATACACCATTCAATATGTTCTTGACCATGTGCACACATCAATCTCTCATTCAAATCTTGCCATAGGTCAAATTGAGACGCACTTGTCCAACTTTTGTAATGTTTAGTGGTTTTGTCATGCGATGGTGATGTCGACGACGTTGCTATTTATAGGCAAACTGTACCAGTTATCGGTGTCCTCCAGATTTGCAGTTATGCAAATGTCGCACAAACTTGCAGTTATGCATACATCTTTGTCTAGAAAATCAATCAAGGATAGAGATTAGGATGCAACTGCAATTTTTTTGTGGGTCACTTGCCTTGTTTTGCTGAGCGAGATACTGAAGAAAGGAATGAGTGGGTCACTTTGCCTTGCTGCCTCAACGTCTTGCAAACTGAGTTTTTTTTTCCTTGCTGAAGCGAGCCAGCCAAACTAGCTCTCCTACACAGACAATGTTAGATTCACCCAACTGAGTGATGTCATCTATGGCCAGCTCAATGTCCATACAAGCCCATAGTCAGCCGCTGTAGAGGAGAGGCTCAGGGACGCCTTCCGGGGTGGTATGCCGTCGGCTAAGCGGCGCCGCTTCGAGATGCTTCTCGACAGACGCATTCAGAATGAGATGATGCAGTTACAATCGTTTCCCTCAATACTAGGCCTGTTATATTCAATATTTTTATCGATTAACATGCATGATTCTAGTTTTTTCCTTCTGGTTACAGATTGAAACAACTCTATAGCTAACAAACCCAGCCACAGACAGGGTCCGGCTCAGGTTGCCATCGATGATGTTGAGTGAAATGGGAAAAACTAATCGCCAGGGTCTGATGACCCGGGATGACCCACATCATCGTGCTCACTGCACATCACTTAGCTACAAATACAGAACCAATCGTAGGAGTAGCGCCACGGATGCATGCTTCATTTAGTACTGGAACCATAGGAGCACAAATCCATGATTTCAACTCTCTTTTTTTTTTTCGAATGAAGATTTCAACTCTCGTTGTTCCCAAAATCCTGTCGCATCCTAATCCAAATTAATAATGTGACCTCAATCTCTGCCTCTGCTATGCGTTTCATCCGATTGAAGTATTTTTCCAGCCTCAATCTCTCATTCTTGTATTACATTATAATGGCACAGTGCCAGAGGTTGCTATCTATTTGTAGGAACTAAGGCTGCAACCTATCACAAAAAAAAAGGAATGATGCGACGAATACCAATGTACAGTCATGTCCCTGTACTGTCATTGTGGTCTGTTTTTCAATAAGTTGCTCTGGTTGAAAAGTGAAAATGGAAAGAGGCTAAACTATAAAATCACTCAAAATATGCTTGCATGCCTCAGTGTGGCAGAATCAAACGTGCTCTTTATGCACGTGTGCTTAGCTTAGCTAATCAGGGTGTTTAGGTTCCTGCCAATTATCTTCAACAGCTGAATAATTAATTCCCATGTGTTGTTAAGTGTATTGATAATTGCTGGTGTGTATATGGGGACCCGCATTTACTCTATTGTACCAGGTCAATCATAATCGCTGAGCTTAGCAGAGTCAGTAAAAAACAGTACATCATGTAAGCTTGTACCAATTTTGTGGGACAGCAGGCCGGGCTGGGCAGAGTCAGACTTTTTTTTAAAAAAAAAAAATGGACCAGGCTGAAGAGCTGCAGATTATATTGCTTACCGTCCACGATCGAGCAAAATACACACCCTGTACGCCCAAATCCATTTTTCGGTCAACCAATTACACTACAACAAACAAACAATAATCAATGCAATCGATTGGCAATGTGATCCGGTTACGCCACGAAATGAGCCGACCAAACAACACCATAGCAGTGAGTCACTATGCCTGCGGATACCAATAATGCTAGCATTTTGATCCGACTTGCTGTGTTCCCATGGCAACAGAGTGGGCACTGCATCCTTTACATTGCAAGCACCTCACTAATAATGTGTACGATTTTGTAGCTTCATCGGAACCATCAAGTAATTTCACCGGTCGAGTTCCTTTCATGTCTCAATCCAATAAACATGAAAATTACTTGCCAACATTTTTTTTTTTGTGTTTCAGGGAGATATGCTAGATCAGTCATCACTAGATTATATAGAATAGTTCACGGTTCACCCAATATTGTATTATAAATTAGTCTCTTTTTTCGCCTGCATTTCGAATTATTAGTATTGTATTTGAATTGTCTGTACTGCAACTTTATAAATATAAGATTCACTATGCTATTTGGTGCAAGTATAATAAATTACATTGCAAATACTAGAATAGTTTACTGAATTTGTAAATGGTAATTATGTTACAAATTTCACAATTGTTGATTAAATTGGTAAATGATTTTAACAATTGCATGCATATAAATTTTTATGCCTCCTACTCTACGATAAAAATCCTAGGTCTGCCGCTGGTCGTTTCACTTATGGTCAAATTGCTGGTGTCATTTAGATTGGTAGGTGAAGCAGTAAAAGTCACCCAACACCATGCATCGACGACCCGGTCATTTTTGTTTGTAAATAACTATAACTTCTCAATCGATTGCTTGTAACGACAAATCATAGTGGGTCTGGAGCCACAAGGAAATATGAACAGTGGGCCAATATGTGTAATCATATATAGGGGTAGGATGCAGTGGGAATCTTTGCACAAGTTTGGCTCTTGTCTGATGGGTTCTTGTACAATAGGTTGCTTTTGGGCGAGATCAGACAACCATCTGGCATCCTTCATTAGTGGCTGGTTCAGTAATGGTTGAATCCACCAGTTTACTCCATATGCCATTTTCTCCCCTCAATTTACAAATGCTGCAAGATCCGGAATGCCATCTAAGATTAAAGACATTAGGCTTGAGAAGCATCAGGAACTTCCTGGGCAGCGAGCCACTGTTGTCTGGTTGGCCAAAGCAAACTGACCCCGAATAATCCCGTGGGACCGCTGAAGAAGCAGCAGAGAGAACATCGGCAACAAAGGAAGCCTCAAGGTGGCAGAGACACCTGCCAAAGGCAACCGGCAAGGAGAAGGAATCTTGGGCGGTCGGCTTCGGTTCCACTGGCTCATCATCCATTGGTCACTGCTTTCCTTGATTAATTTTTGTAGAATGCAGCAGGTGCTCTGTTTTTTGTCAAGGAGTGCAGAATGCAGCAGGTGCAAAATAACAAGGCTGCACGTACAGGAACTTTCCTTGATTAATTTTTGTATCTCATTTTTGTCTATAAATATGGGCTAAAAACAGTTGTACAGTTTCCAAAAGTTAGTCTACGTGCTCTGTTTTGAAGAACTCTGTTTTTAAAGTCCTTTATTCTTGAGGGAGAGTTACAAATACCCATGTCAACAGAAAGAGACGTAGAAAAATAAAACTTTGAGCCTCCTAATCGTTTTGTTTTCTTGGGGAGACATTTGGTCACTGATGACATCAACATTTTTCTAATACTTCTCTAGAATCTCGATTCAAAAATCAAAAGGTAGTAGTGACTGGAAAGGAATTGTTAGGGTTCCCTAATGTTTTACACAAGCAGCCAAGCAAGTACACGTTCCATTTTAATTTGTTTTCTGATGTCTCACATTTTTTCTATCATCATGCCCAAGGTGTTTAACTACCATGATGATTGTGCTTCTATCTCTCACTCTTTTTTCACCGAGTCTATTTTTACCAGCAGTACGTAGTTCAACAAGGCCTACAAATGTCTTCTTTGAGAATAACAATATCAAAAGAAAGTATATCATTTTTTTTGCCACACTGTGCTATTCCACCCCACTACTCTCCCGGAGCACTGCCCAGGCAGAGCCTTCAACCCCTCCTGAACCCAAAGTAAACATGGACTGTGCCTGGAGAAGGCATGATTAGTCTAAAAACCTTTGATAACTCAAAAGGCACGGAAAGCATTATCAAATATTAATCTGCTAAAATGCATAGCAATGTAAAATGGGAATGTGTGTCAAAAATGATAAATGGAAATCATGAGATTTTAGAGTGTTCTGGAGGGAGCAGCTCCGCCATTTATCCCCACATTAGCTCCAGAATGAGATGATGCAATTAAAATCGTTCCCCTCGACACTAGCTGTAACACCTGGAAATTTTGGATTTTTGAAATTAGAGCCTAAATGGTTTAATTATGTATTTTTGTGCTCATGAAATATAGGATAAATAATATTTTTCATTTAAAATAAAATTATCTAAGGCTATAAACATGTTTGTTGGATTCATGCCTTTGCATTTATTTTTTTATGTGGTGATAAATAGTTTTATTAAACTAGATGCAGAAACAAATCGATTTTACTTCGTTATAAATTAAATAAAGGTGAAATCACATTATTGTGAAAACAAATTAAATTATATTTCCATAATCTCAGAAATATTAAAATAGGCTTTAGTAATTAAATTTGGATGAATAGATTTTACTAGGTATATTTGAAATGTAAATTAGCCTTCAAACTAATCCAAATTGAATTCTGGAAAAGCAAAAAAGAATTACTAAATTTATCAAATTTAATATTATCAACGGTTGGTTTATATCCTAATAACCATGAAATGATAATATAGTTTTTAACACAATTACTTATCACATGTTGCCACAAGAAAGGAAATAGAATAGGAAACAGAAATAAGAAAAAGAAAAGGGAAATTAAAAGGAAACCTCACCTCTTCCTTCTATCTGGCCCGTGGCCTTCTTCGAGCCTCTAATCGTTGAGTTTTCTTGGGGAGACATTTGGTCACTGATGACATCAACATTTTTCTAATACTTCTCTAGAATCACGATTCAAAACATAGTAGTGACTGGAAAGGAATTGTTAGGGTTCCCTAATGTTTTACACAAGCAGCCAAGCAAGTATGCAAAAATGTTCCATTTTAATTTGTTTTCTGATGTCTCATCATGCCCAAGCTGTTTAACTACCATGATGATTGTGCTTCTATCTCTCTCTCTCTCTCTTTTTTCACCAAGTCTGTTTTTACCAGCAGTACGTAGTTCAACAAGGCCTACAAATGTCTTCTTTAAGAATAACAATATCAAAAGAACAGTTCCAAAAAAATATATCAACGAACGAGCCATAAAAAAAAATAAAAACTATGAGCTTGGGGACACGATTTGGTAGCTGATGACATCAACACTTTTCACTGCTACTTCTCCAGAAGACAGCCAAGTTTCGAACAACTGACTGTTTTTTTTTTTTGTTTACGGCTCTAATTTCCATCATCAGCCTTTGCATTCTTGAATTCCAAATTACGTAATAGAGATGACAAGACGACCAAAATAAAGTAATTGTACTCGATGATATCAACTCATGTCACCCAAGTCAATTCATTTCTTTCATTCCAAGAACCTGTTTTTAGTGATGCATAGTTCCAGATCTAGAAGTGGATTACAGAAGTTCACTGTTTACTCTCATTAACGACTGTGTATAGTACGCAAGGCATGCAGGCTTACATAAAACGATTTGTAGAACCTCACACACCACCAGTGACTGCAGTGTGTGAGAGCACATAGACCATTTAGTGCCATGTAGCAGGTGGCTTAATTATATATGGACAGGAAATGCTGAAGCCAAAATGCTGCAGGCAAATTAAAGGCAGTTAGGATTGAGAAGCACCAGGAACACACAGTGATGTCCAAGCAACCATGCCACTTGCATCTGTCTGCTATCAAGAGTCAATCTAGCTTTGCTTCCGTTACAAACAT
Source organism: Hyparrhenia diplandra (assembly GCA_015847255.1). NCBI lineage: Eukaryota > Viridiplantae > Streptophyta > Magnoliopsida > Poales > Poaceae > Hyparrhenia > Hyparrhenia diplandra. The sequence goes on along the minus strand of JADLZK010013221.1, from coordinate 172,917 downwards.
TGATGGCAACTCATTGGTTTCAGAGAGGCGCAGAAGCAGGCTGACGATATGCAGTGGCCTCGGCCATGTGATTATTCGATTGGTCATACTACAGGCCGCAAGCACTGCTCATCAGATTCTGCTGCATTGCTTGCGGCCTGCCAAATTTCTGCGGTTGTTTATACTCCGGGAGTACTTCAGAAGCTGATGAGCACTGATTGGACTGAAATTTGCTTCTGCCTGTGTTCCGAATCAAGCAGGACCCCAAATTCCACTGGCAGAAATCGTAAGAACTAGTACTGTTGTAGTAGCGCTCATCAGATCAGACGCTTCATGTTTTCCTCTTTCTCCATTCTGTCTCTACCTAGATCTGACACTCTGGTTCCCGTTTCTCTACTGCTACATTTGGCTGTTCGATTTGAGGCCGCGCGGAAGACATATCAATCAGCCGCGCGGAAGACCTGGCGAGCAGCCGCGAGCCGTCAAGCTGCAATGCGAGCCGCACCGAGAGAAATTTAGCGAGCAATGGTGGAGTCCGTCTGATCCTTTGCAGGGCCATGTGGCGTGAATCGAGGCTGGAGGAGCACCCAGGAGTGGTGGACCCAGGATTTTAGCGTGGGGTGTGTGGCGTAATTTTTTTGTATAATTCAATAAAATCATTTACAATTCGGTAGAATATATTATAATTTGGTTAAACGATATTAAATCTCGATATAAATTGTTCAAATTGAATAGAAATACTTTAAAATATACAATACGAGAGACTTAGTCTATCTTTTTCTTGATTTTGGTCGTCCACAATATTTTCATCCGGAGGCGGGTTAGGGTTGAAAGCAAGAGCAGCTGCCTTGTTTGATGCTTTTTAAAATAGGTATTGAACGTCTCCATTCTCTTTATTATTCAAGATGACTGAAAAAACACTCACCAATTACAATCAAGGAAGAAAAAGAAACTCAAAAATCACGAAGGGAGGAGGGAGAATGGAGAACTCACTCAGGATGCCACACGATCAGCAGGCGGGCGACGGCGAACTCACTCGGGAAGACACACACGAATGGGCCTGGGCGGCAGCAGGCAACAGCGGCAGAAGGAATTCACAATGCCCTATGCCGCGAGATCTCGCGTATTGGCCTGCCTGGCTACTCGATCGAGTACATGACTGACGAACTCCTGCCTGGCACTCGCATACTGGCCTACTCGGCCGCCGCACATGCGGTCTTCACCTCGCGTCCTTTTTGCAAATGTGTGGGATGGTTCAACTTCTCTTTTTTTTTTGGCACTTTTTATTTATATTCGTGGAGCACCCGGATCTGGGTCCGCCCCTGACCCAGGGCCGTATGAGCCATGGGTTCACGCCAGTTTTTTTCCTATGTGTGTGGGTGAGTATCACATGGTTCATCCGTGTGTGAACCATCTGATAAAAAAATGTAAGAAGTCCGATCCCTTGTTTTTTAACTTTCCCGACTGGTAAAAAAAAACGGACTTTCTTTGATACTAGAGCCCACTGTATGACGGTTGAATTCAATTTATATCGCAATTGCACGACTGCCGAGCATGTGCTTCCTGTTGTTTTGAATTATTTATCATTAGGTCATTCCTTACTTTCAGTATCTGTATATAGTGACAATAAGAATTGGTTTATGGGTCAGCCATGCCTATAAAATGACATGTACAAGCAGAAGCACCAGTAGATTAGTTTTAGGATAGTTTGGATACCACAAGCCAAGGCACTGCACATCATGTAGGAGGTTTTAAGAAGCTGACTGGGAATTAGGAAATGCAGGGATATGTACCTTGTTGTCATAGAGTAGGCTTGGTCTGGGAAGCATCAGGAAACTACAGCGCCAAGGAGATGTGACTCATCTTCCAAGACAGTAGAGACCGGAAAGGCGCCAAGAAAACTTCAGTATGTAGCAGCCCTTCATAGCACTTCACACGCATCTGTAGACTGTAGCCATTCCTCAATTTGGTTCTAAACACATTCCAGCACCTCTTGATTTGGACGTTTTAGGCGAACTTGCTAGAAAAACTTGGTGCTATTCTCCTTCCGGATACCTCCCACTTCATCAGCACCTGGCCTTCTTCCATTCCACATAATACTAAGGATAGTTCTAAAATTCTCTCCGAGTAGTAACTCGATTCACCCAGAAGAAGTGGTTCTATTGTATATATTGGTCTCAAAAGAACAATGACATATTGTTACTATTTTATATTAGCCTCAAAATTTGTGTTCTCAATCAATTATGATTAGTTCACTCCTTACTATCACGAATGTATAGTACCGTTAATAATTGGTTTATAAGCCAGGCATGCCTATAAAATGACATGTAGACGAAGTTCAAGCATCTTTTGCTTAGTTTAGACTCACTAGGTTACTACAGTGGTCGGAGAGTTTAAGGTGGCAGGAAAATACTGGAGCAAAATGCAGCAATAGCATGTCATCTGCGCAGATACTAAGGGTCGAGAAGCCGCTTCGACCCTTAGCTTTCACTCAATCGAAAATCTTTGCAGGCTTCAGTATGTACCTGTAGCGTATATGCATTAGAAAAATAGAAATAATGTACATTATTATGGAAGCAACTAATTGTATTGTCGTAAAATTTCCTTTAGTTTTTTGTCTGTAACTATTCCCATGGGCTCATGCCGTCATGGGTCTGCCTGTTCTACAATTCTCCAGGTCTCCACTGAGAAAAACGCAAAATGAGAAGCTTTTTTTTTTTTTTTTTTGAGAAACACAGTACAGGCGCATGTTTGAGAAACACAGTACAACTCTATCCTAGCCCATAGTGCAGCTTAAGTCCAACATAACCTAAACTGTACACATATTCGATGCATATATAATAAACTTCACCTTGGCGAATATGCACGCCATCTTTAAGCCGACCATGCACGACCTGCGTGTACCTGGACTTGAGTCGTCTCGTTCATCGCTCACTTAGAACGACATGATGAGGCTGATCCCATAGCCGCATCACCATCAGGATTGAACACCACCACATTTGCATTGCATGAATCCACCTTCAACAACGCTTCCTTTCAGCTTGTAATTGGCGTGAACTTGGGTTCTCACCAATCATCACTATCTTGCCTCCATGCATGATCCTGAAGGTCTTCTTATCGTACTTTGCTCTAGTGAAATCAGATTCCTCGTTAGCCCCGACACATGCTTCACACCCTCAAGCGGCATCTCTTTACCATCACATAACTTGAACTTGATTTCACCCACTCCTACAGCAAGATAGCCTGAACCATCTCCCAAGTAAGCAAAATCATTATCCTTCTCGGTGTATGATGAGAAAAGGTCCTTCTTCAGTGTTGCATTGAGCGAGATAGCTGAATCCAACAACCACGCCGCAAGACTGTTCACTTGACCCCGTGAGAACGTCACCATCGCTATCTTAGTCATTTTTCTTATTTTTTTTTAGATAATGGATAGTTTTACAATCCAGCCTCTACATCTGTGGATGTACACAGCCAAGTCATTTTTCTTATTGGTAGTAACAACAATTATGGATCCTCTATCCTTCTTCAGTTCTAGTCAGTCCTGCTTCCCGATGTCCCACATCATTGCACTTATACCACCGCTGACCGTTCTTCTTCTTGGCTTTCTTATCACCCCTGATTATGAAAGACTCATCTATTGCGTTATTCTTCCTCCTTTGATCGTGAGCAAGCAATGCAACAAATATGTCATCCACCTTGATATCCTCCTTCCCATACGCCCGGTCAGAAAACTAAGTGCTCATAAGACCTTGGCAACGAACACGGAAGAATAACAGCCTTGTCTTCATTATCAATCTTCACATCGACCTTCGCAAGATAAGCAACCAATTGATTCAAGACATGAATGTGCCCTATCACCAATTCTGCCTTTCATGTCATCAGGAGGAATAAACAATTAAGGGCATGCTTGTTTCATGCATCCTTACACTCCACATTCTGATGATATTGCCTTTGATGACTGGTGGGTTATAACAAATGAAACTACGGTTGGTCTACTTCCAAATTGGTTAAACTCCATTATCATCTTAGCTGCATGGGGAATGTAGAATCACACAGCAATATAGATGTATATTTGGTAGAATATTGCAGATTTCAAAAGCAATATTCTGACGGTGTTTGGCTGGGGAAGGAGGGGCCTCTCATGTCCCTTCCCTTGCACAGGTCTCCTAAATATAATAATGCACAAGACTCCTAAGTCGACAAAAATTATGTGGGATGACTGTACTAAGCCAGGCATGCCTATAAATGACTTGTACAGGCTCAAGCAGCATTAGTATAGTGGCAACCACTACAAATGGGATCGTTAGAGGACATAGACAAGTTACTACTCTGGTAGGAAACATTATGATGTCCATGATCTCGATAAATACAAGCAGGCTTGAGAGGCATCAGGAACCCAAAATGCGTTAGTTATTTTCCTCTCCATTTGCACGTCGATCTCAGCAAGGGCAAGGTAACTAGCTATGTACTATAGTACAAGGCCTCGAGTCCAAGTTGCCAACTTGGAGGCTCATCACACAAGGAGCCGCCCAGGTGTCCATCCTCAGCGAACACACCTAATGATTTGATGGACATGGTTGGTAACAGACCACTCTGAGAACAGGGACTGAGCTTCAGGCTGCAGGGATGAAATTATATCAGATAGGGATTTTATTGTGGTTACCAAATATGGGTAGCTGTTTCTTGTTAAGATTCAGAGTCGTATACAAACAGCATTGGATGCCTTAGAAATTAATGTCTATGCCATACACATCAGAAATCCAACTTCAGTATTCGGATCTGATAATCTTAAAGTAACAATTCACATATAAAGATTATCCATTTAGTATTTAAAACCATTTGCAATCGCAAACCATGGTTTTGGAGGCCACACACCACCACTGTTTGCGAGGACGCGGGCCACCACACGATGGTCCAGCCTCCTGACGCTCGCTATCTAGTCCTGGCCACTATGCAGCTCAACAGCTACTTAAAAATGTGAATTATTATTCAGTCATGAACATACATAGCTGCAATGGGAACGCTGAATGGGAATTAAGCCTCCCGATTTATTTTTTCCAGCCTAATGAAGGCCAAAAACGGAAAGCAAATTGCTCAGAAACCATCCATTCATTGTTGTACCATCTGGGATCATCACGAAATTGAATAAGTTTTGTCTGCATCTCTAAAAATAATTCCTTTTTACCTAGTGCTGTACTGCAATCCAAAATTATCTACCACCATTTTGTGTTGGACAACCGAAGGAGTTTGGTAGTGGGAGAATATGTATAGTGTTCCCAACTACTTTCACTTCACCGCCAAAATTAATTAAAGAGGCAGCAGTGTGCTCAATTCAGATCAGAAATAGATGTCCAGTTGCATGGCTGCTGAGCATGTTCTCCCTGATGTCCGAGTTTTGTTTTCAAATATGGGTAGCTGTTTCTTGTTAACATTCAGAGTCATATATATACAAACGGCATTGGATACCTTAGATATAATGTCTATCCCATACACATCAACCCAACTTGAGTATTTGGATCAGATAATCTTAAAGTACCAATTTATATCTAAAGATTATTCATTTAGTATTTAAAACCATTTGCGATCGCAAAACCATGGTTTTGGAGGCCACACACTGTTTGTGAGGACGCGAGCCACCACACGATGTGTTGGGAATATGCCCTAGAGCTAATCATAGAGATGATTTGTATTCCTTCATTGTATCCATGATATATTATGTGTTTATGAATATCCATTAAAGACAACTTGTATTGATCAGCAATTATGTGAATTGTTTTGTGAAACTCTTTTACTTGTTTGGTTATTCAATAATTATCCCTAATCGGAGTTCATGTGAGAACACACATGAATATTAGATCAGCACACGTATTAGTTGATGACTATGTTTCACAAGTCATAGACATGGAGATGTCAAACTAATAGTGTGGGCACATGTATGACATGGGGCTGGATCGACCCGACATGAGATGTTATTATTATCTCTTTATACATCATGTACGTTATGTCCTTAGACCTGAGATTGTCGTATGTACTCAAGATGTGAAACGACCTACTTAGGGACTATCAAACGTTACTCCGTAATTGGGTAGCTATAAAGGTGGTCTTCGGGTTTGTCAGGAAACATGCTGTGAGACATAGTCAATCAAGATGGAATTGCCCCTCTCCATGAGAGAGAGATATAACTGGACCACTCGATTGATTGGATCAAGAAATGCATGGCCGTGCTTGGGTTAAGTGTTAACCCACGAGGTGGACCAAATATCGTGTGGCAAGAGAATGACGAGTATATGGTTTGTGGTGGTTCGTTTGATATCATCATTGCGTACACATGGGAGTTGGCACGTCTTGCTAGAGGCATTTCAACTATTGGCCGAAATAGGTATACTCGGGCCATGTCTATGTGTGCGTGAGCCCATAGGTCGCGCGCTTAAGGGGAAGAAGGCCTAATTTGGATTTGATCCAATTAGGCGAGGCTTAGGGTTACTAATGGGCCTCCAGCTCGGGAGCCCTGTTAGGGACGCCTATATATATGAGAGGTGGGCGCGGGGCTATGACCTAATTGAAGCCATAGCGATCCCATATTCCTTCCGGTGGTATCGGAGCCGATCTTTGTGTTGTTATAGATTCGGATGTGTGCATATGGTGATATGCGCCGGTTGTAGATGAGTCTCGATCTCGGTTAGTGATCTTGCCGCCTTGGTCTTGTTCGATCTACTCCTACCGATCGAATTCCACCATCGGAGTTATGTGATACATGTAAACCCAGTCAAGGCGAGTTTGAGATCAATAAGATTGATCAAATCGAACCTAGGTCATGGCCTGGTCGGGCGCATGTGATGCGGTTCGCGGTGGTGGTAGATTTGATCTAACACCGATCGTCGGCCCGAGTTTGACCAGCCATAACTTCGATCCGTAACTTCGGATTGAGGCGAACTCTAAACGAAAAATCGTTGAGAACGAAAAGTTACATCCAATGGCCACACACTTTGTCCGTTTTGACGAAATTAAATTGCGAAAATTAGCTTACAAAATAATGTTTTCGCCCGTCAAATTTTAGGCGTCGGAATCGGTTAATCTTGTTTTTGCAGATTTATGTGGACCGGTATGGCCTTTATGTGTATGAGATGCATGTATGTAATTAATTCATGACTTGCATGTCGTGAGGATGACAATATGGCTGGAGCCACTGATATATTGTCCACTTAATGTAATGGCCTGCGTGCCAAATTGTGATGATCGCGCAAATGTAATTGTTATTTATTTACTCGCGCTAGTATAGACTAGTCTTGGCGATTCATCAGCGGAGGATGGCATACATGGATCATGGAGATGGAGATCATCATGATGAACAGTTCATTGGAGATGGAGATCCCCAAAGTGATAAAAGGCCATACCAAGTCACAAGCTGTTTAATGTCGTTCTTATCGTGTTCTACTTTCACTTGTAGCGACTATGTTTTTGTCTACATACGATAGTGAAGTAGAACGATCCTCGGCAATGTTTAAGTTTCGATGCTCCCCAAACCTTGCCTTTGTCACAAGCCTTGTATAATCGGTGGTGGGTCTATAAAATTAGGGTGCCACGGTTTTCCTTGACTAAACGAGGTTAGTATCGGATACTTACTTTGCGGAAGGTTTGGTTACTTGAACAAGATCATCCTAACGGTTAGGGATCTTGGAGCATGGCAGGTTGGCGTTAGCATAGAGATGCTATCCAACAACAAGAGTCATATGTGATATGATTAGCAAAGAGTTGCTTACCGATCTACCATGTCTTCTAGCGGTGATGCTAAAGCTCACTAGTTGACTTGTTAGTTGTGGGTCTTGAATCACTAAGTTTCAATTGAGGGATATTGATTTTAGTGGGAGTACACTCAATTAAGGGGAATTTGTGCTGTAGGACATCCAAAGTGCCGTCGGTGTACTAGCGGACACCGTCTTTCTCCATATTTGCGAGAACACACTATTGTTTGGTGCAATTTGTCCCGTGGACACTAAGGCGAGATAACCTCACCACCAAAACACCTGCCATTTGTAAACCATAAGGCCAATGGCTATGAAATTTTAACAACAACAAGATATGATAGTTATCTACAAATCATCTAATACTCACTTTCATAGAAAACCTAATTAAAGGCATGATATGGCGGACTTAACTATTCTTGATGTCATATCACGTCCTTAATTAGGTTTTCTATGGAAGTGAGTATTAGATGATTTGTAGATAACTATCATATCTTGTTGCCCTTAAAATTTCATAGCCATTGGCCTTATGGTTTACAAATGACATTGTTTTGGTGGTGAGGTTATCTCTCCTTAGTGTCCACGGGACAAATTGCACCAAACGACGGTGTTCTCGGCAAACATGAAGAAAGACGGTGTCCGCTAGCTACCGGCATCACTTTGCATGTCCCGTGGACAAATTCCCCTTCAATTAATTGTTAATATGTTTTTACTCTATCTTGGATACATTGTCATAGTATTTTGCATTATTTACATTTGTAGATAAATGGCGCCTAGCAATCAACCATTTACTTTGCGTTCAGTTCTTGAGAAAGATAAGTTGAATGGAACAAATTATGCGGATTGGATCCATAACCTAAGAATTGTTCTCGGGGATGAGAAAAAGGAAGATGTTCTAGACAACCCCTTACGGAAGAGCTGGCGATAATGCACTGGCTGGCGAGAAAAACGCGCTTACAAGAAAGCATGTGATGCTGATCTTGAAGTGAGTTGCCTTATGCTTGCTAGTATGGAACCCGATCTGCGGATGCGGTTCGATAACAATCATGCAGCGTCACGATATGATCGTGGCGCTTGAGGATATGTTCCAAACTCAAGCTAGAACCGAAAGGTTCAATGTCTCAAAGGCTCTTGTTGAGAGCAAGCTAGCAGAAGGCGCAGCAGTTGGACCACACGTAATCAAGATGGTTGGTTACACTCAGAGATTGGAGAAGCTAGGCTTCCCAATAGGCCAAGAGTTGGCTACTGATTTCATTCTTGCATCTCTGCCGCCTAGCTATGGGAACTTCATCTCGAACTACCATATGCATGGGGCGGAGAAAGGCTTGGCCGAATTGTGTGGTATGCTTAAGACAGCAGAGGATGACATCAAGAAAGGTCTTGGCGGAGCCATGTGATGGCGGTCCAAAACAAGCCTAATTTTAAGAAAAAGGTCAATCCTTATTAGAAGAAAAAGAAGGAAAAGGCTAAAGGTGAGACCTCTAAGCCAAAGCCATCCGAGCCCCAGGCTGGACCAATCTAGCGATCTTGAGTGCTTTCATTGTCATAAAAGGGTCCTTTGGAAAGAAAAAACGCAAGGAGTACTTAGCATCCAAGAAGGATAGCGGTGGTAAAGGTACTCCCACTTGCTTGTACACTTGTTGTTTATGTTACGAGACATATTCCTCGCTGATTCTTATATTAATTCTTGGGTATTTGATACCAGATCGGTTGCTCATATTTGCAATACGATGCAGGGAATGATAAGAAGTAGAAGCGTTGGAAAGGGTGCGAACACATGGTTGATTTAGGTCGCATGTGTTTGGTTTTGTGATGTAGTGATTGTCAACAGTCAACATTCTCCTTCTATTTTCTTTTATCTTTTACGCCGGCTATGTTTCACCGGCACACGTGGAGTGTGTCGAAGACGTATCTCTTGGTTCGTGTTGTGCGGGTGTGGAGCTCGGAGATGGTAGGCGACGGTGAGGTGAAGGGGCCAAGGAGGACGTCTTTGGGCCGACGGACCGCGGAGGTGAAGGACGGACGTGAGGCTTGGACCGAGGGGACCGGATCGCCGGGTGGCTAGCCATGGAGGCTGACATCCGGGACATCGACGGATGCGAGGGGCGTGGAAGGACCGTGTCGATCGGGTCAAGGCGGGCGAAGCGTCGCGGGCGGCGGGGGAGCTCGGATGACTTGACGACTCCGGCGGTCAAGACGGCGATGACACGTGTCGAGGAGGTTTGGTGGTTTGTCCTCAAAACCATCGGGCGCGGGTTTGGTGGTTTGGGCCTCAAAACCACGGTAGCGCGGGTTTTCGGGTTTGGGCCTCAAAACCCGAAGTGTTCCGGCGGACGGAAGGGCGGCACGTGGCGGCATCGGGGAGGTTGCGTGGAGGCAAGGCTACCGATGAGGAGGCGCGGTGGCCGTCGATCGAAGATTACCCGTCGAGTCGACGAAATAGCCTTAGGGTTACAAAATCGACTCATGTATCTTAGGGGTAGTTTACGCCAGAGGGAATTGGAGCTATTTAGCGAGAGGCATACCCCTTCATCCTCCCTCGCCTCTCATTTTCACATTTCCTAGTTAGGGTTCCAGACTTTGGTGTGAGAGGTCCACCGATCTTGTATCGAATTCATTGAGCAAGGGCTAGCTCTAAGTAGCCTGTCACATGGTGGCGTTTGGGATGATTGGATCGGTGTTCTTTGTTGATCTTGTCTTTGTGATTTTTGTTCTTCACTTGTTCTTCCCGAGTTCATCCTCTCCCCTCTATTCTCTTCGCGATTTCTTCGATTTGGCACCGTTTGATCTCGTTTTTCTTGCCTTGATTCGTGCTAGGACGTGAGAGGATCATTTCCACCGAAGGGTTTGAGCTAATTCCTCACGAGCACGTAGATCGGGCGAGTTTTAGATCAAGGTGACATTTTGGGTGTGTTCTTGGTGTGATCCGCGATTTCTCTCGATTCAATCCATCAAACTCGAAATTTCCAAGGGGGAAATGGTCACCCACATGCCTAGATGCTATGGCTTGATTTTTTTGTGACCTGAGGTTACGATTCGATTGAGTTTGATTTGAGTTTGAGGAGAGTCGCCGCCGCCGCCGCCGCTGTTCGTGCGTCTCGCGGCGGGCGCGACGTCGGCACCAGGGTGCGGACGAGTCCGGCCCTCGGGACTCAGCCCGGGCGAGCCCGAGGTCCTGTTCCTCTTTGCCACGTTGGCAGCGCGGTCATCCGACCCCTAGAGGCGACAGCCGGTCCGCCTCGCTAGCTGCGGCGTGTCGAAGCTGGCTGCGGGGAAGTTTGGATTTTGGTTTTTGTACACCGGACGGTCCGGCTCGGGCGCGGACGGTCCGCGGTACACTTCTTGGCCAAGACCAGATTCTGTCCCGATCGGTTGGTTTTACGGGATTTTGCCCGGACGGTCCGAGTTTGAAACCCGGACGGTCCGACGTTCAAGTCCCAACACGCACTCGAGAATCTGTTGTTTCTCTCGACTTTTGCCCTCGGACAGTCCGAGTCCTACGTCGGGACAGTCCGCCCCGGCCTATCTTGTGCGGGTGACAAATCCGACCGTCCGGGCGTGGGCGATCCGAGCTCCGTGTCTTGGTGTTGTTCTTCGTCACTTGCTTGTGCGATTGTTTTGAGTCGTTTCCGGTTGATCCGCCTGTGACTCTAGAGCAATCTCTAGGTCATCCACCTTGCATCCAAGGTCGTGATCATACCGAAAGTGTGGTTCGATTTGCTCAGGGGTTGTGAGAGCTACACGTTCACTAATTTGAAAGAATTTAGTTGAGGCTCCCATTCACCCCCTCCGGTCGCCTATTCGGTCCTTCAATTGGTATCGGAGCGAGGTTAAGGATCTTATCCACCTTAATCGGTTCTTGATCCACGTAAGGCGACATGGAGAGGTTTGGTCACTTTGGTGGCAAGCCTCCTGGAGTTCGATGGCACCAACTATCCCTATTGGAAGATCAAGATGCAAGCGCATCTCATGGGGATAGATTGAGAGAGTGGGAGATTGTCGAGGATGAAAACTACCAAGTGCTAGCCGCTCGAGTGGGTGAGGATCAAATAGCCCAACACAATGCCAACAACCGAGCGAAGCGTCTTTGTTCTCTAGCCTCAAGGATAGTGAGTTTGAGAGAGTTGCTACTTGTGAGACCGCTCGTGAGGTGTGGAAGACACTAGAGAGCTACCACGAGGAACCCCACAAGTCGGGGCCCGCCTTTATGAGACCTACAAGAGAGAGTACAACAACCTCATCCAGCTTGATGGCGAGTCCATCGATTCTCTCTTTGCTAGGTTTCGGGCGATGCGCAACAAGCTTCGGGCGAACAAGCCGTCGGAGGGCTTGACGAGCACGAGAAGGCGATCTTGGCTCTTATGCGCGCTACCGATCGGAAGGTGTGGGATGTGAAGGTGTCCGCGATCATGGAGTCTCGCCAACTATGACACCCTCACACCCGACGAGCTCTATAGCAAGCTCAAGTCTTCTCGAGATCGAGGCCCGGATCCGGCGAAGCTCAAGAACCCTTCTGCGCCAAACGTCGCACTCGTCTCTGGTAAGGGCGGTTCCAGTTCTTCTGCTAACCCATCACAGACTTCTTTCGCCTTGTCTTCCTTGGTGTATGTGACGAGGAGTAGATGGAGATCCTTGGGGATGATGAGCTTGCGCTAGTCATCGGCCGATTCTCGCGGTTTCTAGCGCCCCGCTTGAACCGTCGGCGTGGCGGCCCATCCAAGGGGCTGATGCTTCGAGTGCGCAGATCCGGACCACTTCGTCGCCGCATGCCCCAAGAAGAACAAGGACAAGTACTCCGATGAGAAGTACTACTCCAAGTACGACTCCGACAAGTGCAAGGACAAGCGCGAGCACACCTCCGGCAAGTACAAGTCCAAGAAGGGTTTCGATAAGGAGGCGATCAAGAAGAAGTACCTCAAAGCGTGCCAAGGAGCACAAGCACGCCTTCCTTGCCTCCCTCAGCGACCTCGACAACAACTCTTCGGACGGACAATCTTCCTCAAGCGACGAGGAGTCCGAGCGCAAGGTCGAGGACAAGCTCAATGGACTTTGCTTCTTCACCGACTCCAAGCCCGGGGCGCGCACCATGGCCCTAGATGGAGCGGTGACCGGCAACAGCCAAGCCACACGGCAATGACTCGTCTTCCTCTCCCCTCCGAGGTACCTCCTACAATCGAGTCTCTCTCTGATGAGGTTGAATCTTTGGGCGATGTGCTTGTGTGTCAAGAGAAGTTGCTTAAGCGTGCCGCTAGGGAGAGAAAGGAGTACAAGGAGAAGTGGGAGATGGCTGTGATGGAGATAGAGTTGCTTAGGAAGCCTGTCGATGTTTCTGATGAGACGGAGTGTGATGCTTGTGCTGTGCATATGTCTAGCATCATGTCTTTGCATCCAAGTATTCGGCCTTGCTAGATGAGCACGTTGATTTGAAGTCTAGGCCGATTTGTTGAGTGCGTGCAAGTCTTGTCCCGACTTGCGTTACGAGTTGGCGCGAGAAGGCTGCCAAGCTTGTCGCGCTTGAGAAGGCCAACTCGATAGCATTGTCTTTGGGATGTGCTAAGTGTGAAGCTTTGGAGTTGGAGCTTATGTCTTGTAGGCATGACAAGGGGAGAGTCGAAGAGGAGATCAAGTATCTTCGCTTCTCTGTCTTGAGTTGGGTGTCTTGTGGAGAGCCGCAACTTGGCATGATGATGAGTCGGTTCAAGAGGGGGGACACACATCGGGTTTAGGCTTTGCTATAGGTGGGAAGGGAGAAGTCATTTATGGCAAGGTTGGTCAAGGTAGTGGTTTGAGCTCGAGTGAGAAACCAACAAACACTCCCAAATTGACCAAGATCACTCCACCTAAGCCTACCGAACCCATTGTGCAAGATGGCATCCTCCAAGAGCCCACAAAGACTCCACCTCCCAAACAAGTGTGGCTTCCCCAAACGGAACCACCTCAAGAACCCACTTGACACTCGCCCGGGATCCCCGAGGAAACCCTTCCTAAGGCCAAGACCACAACAAGAGTGAACCATCCACCGAAGAGAGTGAACCAACCACCACCCAAGAGAGAGGTGAGGTATCACTTTGTGAGTATTGTCAGAGAGATGGTCACTTGGTTGAGTTTTACTTTAGGAGGAAGAGGGATGCTAGGCGTCGAGTGGAGTTTGAGAACCGTGACATGTATCACCCACCTCTTGGCATGTATGAGAGGGGTGTGTGCGGTCGGTTCGAGGGTGTTTGCTAGGTCTGAAGGTAGGAGGCCTCGAGGGTTTGGACCACGGTTTGTGAGACCGTTTGGTGGGTAGTGCTACGCTAAGCAGTGGACGTAGATCCTCGCTTTGGGAGTTTTGAGGTTGACAAGAGGAGTGTACCATGCTTTGTTGTGCGTGGTAAGCAATTTGGTAGGATGGGGCGTGGGATGGTTGTTTTGCCTAATGCATATTTGGGTCACCTGGGGGTCCCGGTCCATGAGCGATTAAATCGTCGTCGTCGCAGGGTCAGCGGGGTCCTAGTCTTCAAATCAGCATGCTCATCTAGCGAGGGCGAATACTGGATGCAAAGACATGATGCTAGACATATGCACAAAGACAAGCATCACACTCCGTCTCATCGAGACATCGACAGGGCTTCCTAAGCAACTCTATCTCGATCCAGCCCATCTCCCACTTCTCCTTGTACTCCTTTCTCTCCCTAGCGGCGCGCTTAAGCAACTTCTCTTGACACACTAGCGCATCGCCCAAAGATTCAACCTCATCGAGAGACTCGATTGTAGGAGGTACCTCGGAGGGAGAGAAAGACGAGTCATTGCCGTGTGGCTTGGCGCTTTGTCGGTCACCGCTCCATCGAGGGCCATGGTGCGTAAGCCCCCAGGGCTTGGAGTCGGTGAAGAAGCAAAGTCCATTGAGCTTGTCCTCGACCTTGCGCTCGGACTCCTCGCCGCTGAGGAAGATTGTCCGTCCGAAGAGTCATTGTCGAGGTCGCCGAGGGAGGCAAGGAAGGCGTGCTTGTGCTCCTTGGCACGCTTGAGGTACTTCTTCTTGATCGCCTCCTTGTCGAATCCCTTCTTGGACTTGTACTTGCCGGAGGTGTGCTCGCGCTTGTCCTTGCGCTTTGTCGGAGTCGTACTTGGAGTAGTACTTCTCCGGAGTGCTTGTCCTTGTTCTTCTTGGGGCATGCGGCGACGGTGGTCCGGATCTCCGCACTTTCGAGCATCCGCCCTTGGATGGGCCGCCACGCCGACGGTTCAAGCGGTTGTTGTGGAAATCGCGAGAATCGGCCGATGACTAGTGCAAGCTCATCATCCCCAAGACTCTCCATCTGCTCCTCCGTCACGCATACACCAAGGAAGACAAGGCGAAAGAAATCGTGATGGGTTAGCGGAGGAACTGAAACCACCCTTACCTCGAGACGAGAGCAACATTCGGCGCGAAGGGTTCTTGAGCTTCGCCTGCATCTGGGCCTCGATCTCGGAGGACTTGAGCTTGCTGTAGAGCTCGTCGGGTGTGAGGGTGTCGTAGTTGGCAGACTCCATGATCGCGGACACCTTCACATCCCACAACTTCCGATCCAGAGCGTACAAGAGCCGCATCGCCTTCTCGTGCTCGTCAAGCCTCTCCGACGGCTTGTTCGCCCGAAGCTTGTTGCAGATCGTCTGAAACCTAGCAAAGAGAGAATCGATGGACTCGCCATCAAGCTGGATGAGATTGTTGTACTCTCTCTTGTAGGTCTCGTAAAGGCGGGCCTTGACTTGTGGGGTTCCCCTCGTGGTAGCTCTCAAGTGTCTTCCACACCTCACGAGCGGTCTCACAAGTGGCAACTCTCTCAAACTCACTATCCTTGAGGCTAGAGAACAAGACGCCTCCTCGCTTCGGTTGTTGGCATTGTGTTGGGCTATTTGATCCTCACCCACTCGGCGGCTAGCACTTGGTAGTTCTCGTCCTCGGCGATCTCCCACACTCTCCAATCTATCCCCATGAGATGCGCTTGCATCTTGATCTTCCAATAGGGATAGTTGGTGCCATCGAACTCCGGAGGCTTGCCACCAAAGTGACCAAACCTCTCCATGTCGCCTTCTGTGGATCAAGAACCGATTAAGGTGGATATGATCCTTAACCCGCTCGATACCAATTGAAGGACCGAATCGGCGGCCAGAGGGGGGGTGTGAATGGGAGCCTCAACTAAATTCTTTCAAATTAGTGAACGTGTAGCTCTCACAACCCCTCGGAGCAAATTGAACACCACACGGTGTGATCACGACCTTGGATGCAAGGTGGATGACCTAGAGATTGCTCTAGAGTCACGGCCGGATCAACCGGAACCAACTCAAATCGACCACACAACCGAGAGATGAAAAACAGCTTCAAAAGCACGAAGCTCTGACCGCCCACGCCCGGGACTCGGATCGTCCGCGGGTACCACATCAGCGAGGCGGACTGTCCGCGAGGGTCACCCGACCGTCCCGAGGGCCAAAAACCGAAAACAAAATGTAAACGGAAGTCTGCGGAAACAGTGAGCAAACACCGCGGATGACCGCTTGAAGGATCCGCGATCCGCGGGCAAGAACCGAAGAACACAACTCGACCGGACAGATTGACTTGCTCGAGAAAATGACTTGGACGGACTGTCCGCGCAGCGTAGGAGACGGACTTGTCCGAAAGTCACAGGCAAGAAGCCCGGACCGTCTCGCTTGAGGGAAGCTACGGACTCGACCGTCACTGCATGACCGTCACACCTGTGGTCCGGACCGTCCGGGTCTTGAAATGGGCAAAGAACACCTCGCCTCGGGCTCGAATCGGCCGAGACCCGGGCGGACCGGCGCCTGGGCAGCCCGGACTATCCGCGCTGTATGAACCCGCCCAGCGAAGCGAGGCGCCGCGGCGGCGACTCACCCAAAAACCGAATCAAACTCGATCAAAACGAAACCTCACGTCACAAGAATCAAGCCATAGCATCTAGGCATGTGGGTGACCATTTCCCCCCCTGAAATTTTGAGTTTGATGGAGTGAATCAAGAGAAATCGCGGATCACACCAAGAACACACCCAAAATGTCACCTCGATCTAAAACTCGCCCGATCTACGTGCTCGTGAGGAATTAGCTCAAACCCTTCGGTGGGAATGATCCTCTCACGTCCTAGCACGAATCAAGGCAAGAAAAACGAGATCAAACGGTGCCAAATCGAAGAAATCGCGAGGAGAATAGAGGGGGAGAGGATGAACTCGGGAAGAACAAGTGAAGAACAAAAATCACAGCACAAGATCAACAAAGAACACCGATCCAATCATCCCAAAAGCCACCATGTGACGGGATACTCGAGCTAGTCCTTGCTCAACAAATTCGATACAAGATCGGTGGATCTCTTACACCGAGTCCGGAAACCTAGCTAGAAAACTGTAAAATGAGAGGCAAGGGAGGATGAAGGGGTATGCCTACGCTAAATAGCCCCAATTCCCTCTCGCCTAAACTACCCCTAAGATACATGAGTCGATTTTGTAACCCTAAGGCTATTTCGGCCGACTCGGGTAATCTTCGATCCGACGGCCACCGCGCCTCCTCATCGGTAGCCTTGCCTCCACGCAACCTCCCCGATGCCGCCACGTGCCGCCCTTCCGTCACGCCGAACACTTCGGGTTTTGAGGCCCAAACCCGCGAAAACCCGCGCCGTGGTTTTGAGTCCCAAACCACTAAACCCACGCCGATGGTTTTGAGGGCAAACCACCAAACCTCCTCGACACGTGTCATCGCCGTCTTGACCGCCCGAGTCGCCAAGTCATCCGAGCTCCCGCTCGCCCGCACGCTTCGCCGTCTTGACCCGATCGACACACGGTCCTGCCATGTCCTCTTGCATCCGTCGATGTCCCGGATGTCGGCCTCCATGGCTAGCCACCCGGCGATCCGGTTCCTCGGTCCAAGCCTCACGTCCGTCCTTCACCTCCAGCGGTCCGTCGGCCGGCACGTCCTCCTTGGCCCCTTCACCTCACCGTCGGCTACCATCTCCGAGCTCCACACACGCACAACACAAACCAAGAGATCGTCTTCGACACACTCCACGTGTCTTAGGTGAAACATAGCCAAAGCGAGAAAAGATAAAAGAAAATAGAAGGAGAATGTTGATCAAGGACAATCACTACATCACAAAACTAAACACATGCGACCTAAATCAACCATGTGTTCGCATGATATGGAGCTCTCCACGGATTGAGCAATTTGAAGAAGGAGAAGGAGAACGGACAAGAAGACTCGAGATCGACCGTCTTGCGGAAGAAGTCGAGAAGATACTATCCTTCAGAATGCAAGATACCCGCAAGGACTAAGAAGGCACTATGACAAGAGCACACGACCAAGAAACCTAAGCCCAGGAGATCACGTACTCAAGAGAAATCAAAAGACAGAAGGCAAGCACAAGCTGCTCAGTCCATGGGAAGGACCCTTCATCGTCAAAGGAGTATCTTGGGACCGGGAACCTACAAGGCGATGACCACGAAGGAGAAGAAATCAAAACTCTTGGCACATCAGCCAACTCAGAAGGTTCTATCCATAAAAAGTCTGAAGGCCGCAGAAAAGATGCAGAATGAAGAACAACTCTCTGAAGAAGAAGGAGAAAGTGGCCTCAGAAGAGCTCTAGACCCAAGAGAGGTACTAGAATGCGCGGCACTCTAGCAGTTCAAAATCAAAAAAGAACTCAAAGAGAGCGCGGCCGCATGCCTCCCAAGAGGAGAAGAACAAAAACAGCCCAAATCGGCACTTCAGAGAAGAGAAGATGACCGACAGAAGGAAACCCCGACCACCAGAACGGAGGTCACCAATCAAGGGTGGAACCACGCGAAGTCCATTGGAATAGCGTCCATACCTTAAATCCTAGCGGCAGATCGTGAACCACGACTCAAAACGAGGACGTGGGAATCGGCCCGTTTAGGTCGCAGAGGCCATCGAGGGTCCAGAAAGAGCCATTATGTCCTACGGCAGAGGACGGCCTTTCGAATCGGGCGTGAACGGTGTAGTGTTATGAAATAGGAACCCATCGTCTCACATCAAGTCTCTCAGAAGCTAGAGCAGCCCAAACCAGGCAAGGTGGATTGTAGTGTTGTGAAATAGAAACCCAACCACCTTGACCTTCAGTCCGCAGTGCACTTAAATGGGCCCGGACTGAGAACCCTATATAGGGACGTCATGCTAGAGTCCACCGGACAGCATGGGAGAGCCCTTGCCCAGAAGCGGCAAATCTGAGTTATAGCAACTCTACGCGGAGCACGACTCCAGCAACAATCACTAGCAAGTCTATGAAAAAGACAAACGCTAGAGGCCTAAACGGCCAGGAGCAAGACTCCACTTATCGTGATGCATCTCGGAAAAGAGGCAGCAAATCACGAGCCAGAGGAAAGTAACCCTGGCAAATCGGGGCACGACCCCAACAACCCTCAGCAAAGTCTAAAGCAAAGACAATGCTGGAAGTCCAGAGTAAAACTCTGGCAAATTGGAGCAAGACTCCATGTCGACAAGTCTCAAAGAAAAGAAGACAAGTCGAACGTCAAAGGGAACAACCCGAAGACAAAGGGGCAAGACCCCACTACTCTATGGCAAGCCTAAGAAGACGGGCGAGCTACATCGCGGGAAGAAAAACCCGGCATCACGGAGCAAGACTCCACATCTACGACAAGTCTCAAGAAGAACAAGACAAGTCGCGTAAGGCGTCGAAGGAAAGACTCCGCATACACGGAGCAAGACTCCAAAGACTCCAAGCAAGCCAAGAACAAGGCGCGCTTACACGGCGAGGAAAAACCAACCCCAAAGAACTCAAGCAAGACTCCATATCTTCGACAAGTCTCAAGAAAGCAGACAAGTCAAGTGTCAAGGGAAGAACCCGCAGGCACAAGAGCAAGAACTCAACAACTTCAAGCCAGCCTAAGAAGAGGGCAAGCTACAAAGAATGGGAAGGAACAACCCTCGATGATCGAGCACGACTCCACATCTCCAAAGAAGTCTACAAATAAGGGCGACTCGACAACGAGGGAAGGAACAACCCCGGTAACCAGGAGCATGACCTCCATATCTTCGACAAGTCTCAAGAAAAAGAAGACAAGTCGAGCGTCGACGAAAGAATCCAGGACGTAGGGGCTGGACCCCACCTACATCAAGCAAGCCACGAATAAAGGCGCGCTCGAGAAAGCGGGGAGGAAACAACCCTACCAATTTGAAGCAAAGCTCCATACCTACGATGAGTCTCAAGAAAGAAGACAAGTCAGGCGTCAAGGGATTGAACCCAGAAGACACCGGAGCAGGACTTCATCAATCTACATCTAACTCAAGAAAAGTTAAAGCTGATGCGTAAGGAGAAAAAAGAACTCTAACGCACAGGAGCAAGACTCCTATCTACCCTTTTTCAGCAGGTCTACAAAAGAGGCAAGCTGAAACATCAGAAGAACAACCCCGATGACCGCGGAGCAAGACTCCACACAACTACTCGGCACAAGTCTACAAAGAAAAGAGACAAAGCTAGTGGCCTAGATCTAAAGGCACAATTACATCAAGTCGTCCGAGAGAAGGAGAATTCAGAGGGACGGAAACAAATCACAAACAAGTCTGCTCGAAGACAGATCAGATTCATACAAATACAGAATGGATAAAGGAACAGATATCTTTTATTCATCATCCGGAACTACAAGTTACATGGGAACAAGTCCCTACAAGATACAAAGAAGACTCGAGATACACGGGGAGCTCAACAAGAACTCCCGCGTACAAGATACAAAGAAGACCCGGGGGACTACAAGACTAAGGGGAACAACAAAAAAAAAGCGAGAGAAACCGACACCCGCCAGCCGCAGAAGATGGAGCGCCGGGCTGTATTCAACCCCAAGAGCCTGGAATCCAACGGCTCGAGAATCACTTCGAAGTCAAGACCCTTGCGCCCAAGTCCATAAGCACACGGAGATCAAAGAATCCCGACGACGGCGAATGAACCCCGGATCAAGATAAGCGACACGGAGGAGAAAAGAACCCTTCCTCGAGAAGGCTCCGGAGTCCACCACGTCGCGACGGGGGTAGAAAGAACCTGAAAGAAGCGCTCAACACCACAAAGAGTAGAAGGAAGCGCCCCCAACAAGTACCATCTCCAGCAATTCCTCAAAAGGCACAACCTTCCTCGAAGATGAGCGGCGACCAATGCCGGTTGGGAAGCCGGCATATGTCTACCCAAGCAGCAAGGAGGTACACCGAAGAGGATCGAGAAGGGCATTCGAAAGAACCCTAAGCCGACCCACACCAAGAAAAAAACGAAGGAGGAGAGGAGATCATCTTAAATCACAAGATATCCCGCACTCACTCCTCAAACTTTCCCGGTGTGGAAGCTAGCTGCGAGGAATAGCCTTGCCGCTATTCCCGATCACAAGACATCCCTCACTCGCGAAAGAACCCCGGGAGGGCGGGAAAGACGCGCCGGGGGCTGATCCAACTCACTCAAAGGCACCACCATGGATCTAAAAGCTCGGAGGAAGGCTTTTTTCTACAAGAAGAGAAACTGCCGAGAGGAGGAAGAAACAGAGAAGAAGAAATGAGACTCCGATCCCCAACGAAGCAGAGGGGGGGTGTATTTATAGGCTAGTATCACATCGCCTATAGACCGAGTCCACGAAGACGGCATTCCAAAAAGGAACGGTCACCTAAATTCCGCATAGCGAAAAATCATGGCAATAACGCCGCCATGTACCGACCTTTCTAAAAAAACGGGCGCAGTAAAGCGCCTTTGCACGACCACGTGATCGCACGGAAAAAGAGAAACGGTCAAAAATCCCGGAGGACGAAGAACCTCTAAGATTCCTTTCCAAAGAAAGAACTCCAAGACGCTCGGGGGCTACAGGATACCCCTGGATAAGATTTTTTCGATCGAGAAGAACTCGAGGGTGAAAGATCTCGATATCGCGTCGAAGCTTCAATCTGAGAAGAGCAAGGAAAGCTCTCATGACTCATACTTGAGATGCTCGGGGGCTCGGGACAAGAAGATCCACCCAGGGGGAAGAACTCCACAAACGAGGAGAACTCGAAGGCAAAGGAAAAGATCTCGAAACCGCATTCCAAAAGCTTCATCCGAGGAGGGCGAGGAGAACAACCCTCACAAACCCGTACCGGAGACCCTCGGGGGCTCGCGGGAAGAAAAAAGCAGATCCAGAGAGGAAAGAACTCCGAAACGAGAGGAACTCGAAGACGGGGATTTAGAACTCAAAGACCTTCCAGCTCTTTGTGCCAAAAAGCAAGAAGCTCGGGGGCTACACCCTACGGGTGCACTTTTTCAAGTGCACACCGAAAGATGATCTCAAGACCATATCAAGGCTTCATCCGATGAAAGCAAGGCAACTCTCGTGACTCGGCCTAGAGATGCTCGGGGGCTTGTGGATACGGGATCACCTAAGGACTCTACGAGTTGTTCGCAGGATTCTATCCCAGCCCTGCGGCCACTAACAACTCACGAAGGCAATGGAAGCATAGCTACGGTAGACTTCGTTGTAATCGTGACGTAATCCTAGTCGATTACCATGTAAAGAGTATGGGTGTTCGAATCCTCTACGGACAACCCTCTCGTGTCCGACTAGGTTCAGAGAGGCAAGCACTTTGGCCCCTTAGACTATAAAAGGCGGCCAAAGGGCACCTCGTAGAGGAGGAGGCAACTTGAACACATCAAGTCTTTGTAAACTTTACAACCGATCTTCGGTTGACCCCATCAATCAAAAACAGGCTCACGCCCATTTGGGCGTAAAGGTCTTTACTCGATCAAGGATCGAGGGCCCAAACCATATAAAACCCCGCTCTCCATGTCAATCGTGCAACATACCGCCGGGCTCCGTGTTCATCGAGGCCGAACAAACCGCCGGTTCACCCCGTGGCGGGCTCTCGGTCGTAAAACATCGGCGATATGCGGACCAATGAGTACGGCGGCTAGAGGCGGATTCAATACTTCATTACTTTCACCGATGATTTTAGTAGATATGGCTATGTCTACTTAATGAAGCATAAGTCCGGAGACTTTTGAAAAGTTCAAAGAGTTTCGAATGAAGTAGAGAATCAACGTGGCAAGAAAATCAAGGCCTTGCGATCGATCGTGGAGGCGAATATTTGAGTCACGAATTTAGCAATCATCTAAAGAGTTGCGGAATTGTTCCACAACTTACGCCGCCGAACACCTCGGAAACGGTGTGTCCGGCGGCGTAATCGGACTTTGTTGGACATGGTTCGGTCTATGATGAGCGGTCGGACCTACCTTTATCGTTTTGGGGGATATGCTCTAGAAACAAAAAGCTTTCACATTAAATAGGGTACCATCTAAGTCCGTAGTTAAGACACCACATGAGATGTGGACCGGTAAGAGTCCCGTTTGTCTTTTCTAAAGATTTGGGGTTGTGAAGTTTATGTCAAACGATTTCAATCGAGATAAACTAACACCCAAGTCGGACAAGTGTTTTTTTCGGTGGGATACCCAAAGGAAACTTTGGGGTATTACTTTACACAACCGATTAGAGGGCAAAGTGTTTGTTCCTCGAAACGGTGTTTTCTTAGAGAAAGAGTTTATCAAAAGAGACAAGAGTGGACAAAGGGTGTACCTTGAAGAAGTTCGAGGATGAGCCAATAGGTCAAGACTCTACGAGTGATGCTAGTGTAGCGAGAACAAGTTGAGATACCGCGGGCAAAGGTAACACCGCCACTACCACGAAGATCGGCTAGACTCCGTGAGTTGCATGGGGATGTGTTATTGTTAGACAATGACGAACCTATGACATATCGCGGAAGCTATGATGGACCCAGATTCGAGAAATGGCAAAGTGCCATGAGATCCGAGATAGATTCCATGGGGAGCCAATCAAGTTTGGAACTTAGTTGACCCGCGATGGGGTTAGACCCATTGAGTGCAAATGGATCTATAAAAAGAAAAGAGATATGGATGGAAATGTTCCGCGTCTATAAAGCACGACTTGTCGCAAAAGGGTTTTCGGCAAGTTCAAGGAGTTGACTACGACGAGACCTTCTCGCCCGATAGCGATGCTTAAATCTATCCGGATCATTCTAGCAATCGCTGCTCATTTTGATTATGAGATATGGCGGATGGATGTTAAAACAACCTTTCTAAATGGAAATTTGGAAGAGGGCGTGTATATGATACAGCCGAAGGTTTTGTTGATCCTAAGAATGCCGAGAAAAATATGCAAGCTTAAGAAATCCATTTATGGGTTGAAGCAAGCATCTCGGAGTTGGAACATTCATTTTGATGAAGAGGTCAAAGCTCTTGGCTTTTCGTCGAGAATGAAGAAGAACCTTGTGTATACAAGAAGGAAAGTGGGAGCGCTGTTGTGTTTCTAATCTTGTATGTAGATGACATACTTGTTGATTGGGAATGACATTCCAATGTTGCAATCCGTGAAGACTTCACTGAATAATATATTTTCTATGAAGGATTTGGGAGAAGCATCATATATTTTGGGCATAAAGATCTATAGAGATAGATCAAAGAGGCTAATAGGATTATGCCAAGACACGTACATTGACAAGGTGTGGAAACGGTTCAACATGGAGCAGTCCAAGAAAGGGTTCTGCCTATGTCACATGGTATGCGTTTTAGCAAGAAGCGGCGTCCTTCGGCTGGCGATGAGCGAGAGCGCATGAGTAAGGTTCCATACGCCTCGGCGGAGTTGGTTCCATCATGTATGCCATGATATGTACACGCCCGGATGTCTCATATGCTCTAAGTGTTGCGGCGGTACCAAAGGCGATCCGTGTGAGAGTCCTTTGGACACTTGTTAAAAATATTCTTAAGTACTTAAGAAGGACTAAAGATATGTTCCTAATCTATGGAGGTGAGGAGGAGCTCGTTGTAAATTGTTACACCGATGCTAGCTTCCAAACTAACAGATGATTCACAATCTCAATCAGGATATTTGTTCACAATAAATGGTGGTGTTTACATTAGTTGGAAAAGTTCCAAGCGAGGAGACGGTGACCGATTCTACAAATGAAGCCGAGTACATTGCGGCTTCCGAAGCTGCAAAAAGGAAGGTGTTTGGATGAGGAAGTTCCTCATTGAACTTGGTGTGTTTCCAAATGCAAGCGGCCCATTGAACCTTCATTGTGACAATAGTGGCGCGATTGCACGGGCTAAGGAGCCGAGGGATCACCATAAGAACAAACACGTCTTTGCGGAAATTTCACCTCATTCGAGAGTTCATCAAACGTGGTGAAATCAAGATAAGCAAGATACATACAGATTTGAATGTTGCGAGATCCTTTGACAAAGGCTCTTCCACAGCCTAAGCATGAGGCGCACATGAGAGATATGGGGTATTAGATATCTTAAAGATTAACTCTAGTGCAAGTGGGAGATTGTTGGGAATATGCCCTAGAGCTAATCATAGAGATGATTTGTATTCCTTCATTGTATCCATGATATATTATGTGTTCATGAATATCCATTAAAGACAACTTGTATTGATCAGCAATTATGTGAATTGTTTTGTGAAACTCTTTTACTTGTTTGGTTATTCAATAATTGTCCTCGATCGGAGTTCATGTGAGAAAACACATGAATATTAGATCAGCACACGTATTAGTTGATGACTATGTTTCACAAGTCATAGACATGGAGATGTCAAACTAATAGTGTGGGCACATGTATGACATGGGGCTAGATCGACCCGACATGAGATGTTATTATTATCTCTTTATACATCATGTACGTTATGTCCTTAGACCTGAGATTGTCGTATGTACTCAAGATATGAAACGACCTACTTAGGGACTATCAAACGTTACTACATGGTGGGTAGCTATAAAGGTGGTCTTCGGGTTTGTCGGGAAACATGCTTTGTGAGACATAGTCAATCAAGATGGAATTGCCCCTCTCCATGAGAGAGAGATATAAGCTGGACCACTCGATTGATTGGATCAAGAAATGCATGGCCGTGCTTGGGTTAAGTGTTAACCCACGAGGTGGACCAAATATCGTGTGGCAAGAGAATGACGAAAGTATATGGTTTGTGGTGGTTCGTGCAGGTATGATCATTAGCGTACACATGGGAGTTGGCACGTCTTGCTAGAGGCCGCTGTCAACTATTGGCCGAGTAGGTGTACTCGGGCCATATTGTCTATGTGTGCGTGAGCCCATAGGGTCGCACGCTTAAGGGGAAGAAGGCCTAATTCGGATTTGATCCAATTAGGCGAGGCTTAGGGTTACTAATGGGCCTCCAGCTCGGGAGCCTGTTAGGGACGCCTATATATATAGGTGGGCGCGGGGCTGTGACCTAATTGAAGCCACGCCACTTTGGCAGCCGCCGCCACCCACGCCCTCGCCTCTTGCTCCTCGCGGACCTAGCAGTCCAGAGGCACATCGCTTCCTCCCTGTACGTGTGGGATACCTCGGAGGTGCTACATCTGGAGCACAAGGACGAACCGCACGAGGAGGACGGATGTGACGGACGATCACGCAACTGCACGGCACTGCTGCGACGCGTACATCTATGTCGAGGGTCGACGCTTCCGCTGCACCTGCGCGTCTAGTGGTAATCCCGTGATCTATAACTAGCAGTAGATCCTTGGTTTATGGGTAGAAAATTTTCGTTTTCTGGCTAGCGTAACGATCCCATATTCCTTCACGATGGTCCTGCCTCCTGACGCTTCGCTTTCTAGTCCTGGCCACCGTGCAGCTCAACAGCTACTTAAAAATGTGAATTGTTATTCAGTCATGAGCATACGTAGCTGCCATGGGAATTATTAGCCTAATGAAGGCCACCTAATACGGAAAGCAGATTACTCAGAAACCATCCATCCATCGTTGTACTGCATCCATCTGGAATCATCACGAAAATGAATAAGTTTTGTCTGCATCTCCAAAATTATCCACCACCATTTTGTAGTAGGAGAAAATTTATAGGGTTCCCAACTACATTCACTTCACCGCCAAAATTAATTATAGAGACAGCAGTGTGCCCAATTAAGATCTGAAATAGATGTCCAATTGCTTGGCTGCTGAGCATGTGCTCCCTGATGTCCGAGTTTTGCTTTCAATTAATTGTTTTTAGCTCACTGATTACTTTGACGGATGTACATTACCAATGATGAAGTAGGAGTCTCGGAAATGATGAAGCAACAGCATGTTATCTAATAGGACATGTAGGTTTCATAAGCATCAGGAAGCCACACGGCACGATGTGCTAACGTGCAACGGCACGATCTTGAAAAAACTCTGCCAGTGTGCATACTCTGCAGGCTTGCGTACGTACACAAGCGCATACACTAGACAATAAGTAACAATTCTCCAATTCTCCAGATGTTAACGAAGTCTCTGTTAAACGAAGGCACCATCTAGTTGTCATATAGGCTGAAGATCCCTACGCTTCTGATTATCATCATGCTTCTGATTACTGCTTCTCTACGCTTGCAGAGACTACTTCTTAGTGCTGCATTCTGACTTGAGGATCGCCTAGAACAACAAAGCGAGCCCCGCGTCTGATCCTTTACGCCGTAAGCAGATAATATAATGTGTATGACTTTGAAGCTTCATAATGCTTGATTTTACATAGCTGAGCTGCACGATCAGCACTCTCTTTTGAACCAAGTTCCTGTTGCATCTTAGTCCAGGAAACAAGACCATATGTCAATGGCACACAACACATATTATATTGATGTCTGTCTCTGCTTCAATCTCTCCGATCAATCTCATATTGGCAACTGAAATTTTAGGCATTCTTCATGGCATAGCAATAACCTTACCTAGCTATTTATAGGCATGGCTTACTCTCGCGTCACTTAAGATCAACTATTAGTGTTATTTGGATTGGTTGGTGAAGAAATGAAAGTATCTACCGAAGCCTGTCACCACATGTACATTTTCATTATAAATAACAATAACTTCTCACACTATTGCTTGTACTGACAAAATAATTATCGAGAGGTCGTTTGGTTCACCAGAGCTTGTCTTGGCAAAGTGAGCGAGGAAACCAACAGGATTGCACGTTAGATAGACAAGCGAGGTTGCTTCGGTGCTTAATCCGGCAATGGCTGACCATGATTCTGTAGACTACCTGTTGGGTGAATACTCAGCTCAACATGTTATTGATGATGATATGGTTTACAAAGTGGCCATTCAACATGGCCAATACAAAGGAGGTCAGGGGGTATTTATAGGCCCCCCTGACTTCGTAGTTGTAAAAAATGTTAAGGATTCCAAAATGAACTTCTAAGATGAAACTATTTAAGCAAAGACGTATTCATTGTCTTCGCGACGCTTCTATCTTGGTCTTCATCTCCGCAATGCTCTTCTTTCCTTTGGAGATGACATTCTAACCGCAGCGAAGCCGTCATGACCATCTTCGCTTGAAACCTTTGCTTTGATCTTCTTAATCTCACATTTGTTGTTCTCCTGCGAAGCCATTTTTATCTTGAAGATACTTTCGATCTTTTTAAATTCCGCTTGTTCCTCGCGACTGGACCTCGTATCCTGAAAATTGTCAAAGTGCGGCGAAAGTTTTTCATAGAAACCAAAGTTAGAACCCAACAGCAAACCTGGGCGAAGGCCGACTTCAAAGGCTTGAAACCCACGAATCATAAGTTTTATTAAAACTTTGTTTTGATCTAAAAACGTCGTCCCGGACTTGAAGTTGGTCTTCGGTTGTAACCGTCAATATCTTAGCTAGATTTTTCGTATCCCTTTTTTTTTTTTAGTTTTGACCGTTTTGACCGAAAGTGTCTATAAATAGCGGAGCACCCCCTTTTTCTTCATCTTTTTTAGAAGAGGGGCCACCTTTTTGAAATTTTTATTCTTTGGCGCGAAAGTCAATTCTTTAAGGACCGAAATTTACTGCAAGCTTTTCGAGACAGTTTTTCTACAATCCTTCCTGAGTTAGGTATGTTTTCTTTTTTTGAAGTCTAGAGGTCTTGTATCTTTTGAATTTTTGTCGCGAAGCTTATTATGGCTATGTTGGTTAATCATTGTCTTTATCTTTTTGCTTAGAATGGCTCTTGTTGAGGATATTCCAACCTGGTTCTCGGTAACAAGAGGTTGAGGAGGAAGCAAATTCACAACATGAAAATTCTGAAGATGGATTATCGGATGTTTTACGCCCGGAGTCCGAGCTGCTTCGGATGATAGGATCTCCTTAAGTTTTGGTCGTAGTAAGATGACCGATGAAGATTTTAAAAAGATGGTGAAAGATGGCGTGCTTTTGGTGGGTCAAGATAGGCCGAGCCCTGATGAGAAGGTTCGAAGCCTAAGCCCGATGAATGTGTTGTTTTCAAGGATTTGTTTTCAGCGGGACTTCGTATGCCACCTCAAGATTTTCTTGAGGATATTTTCAAAAGATATAACATCGAGATGCATCATCTCACTCCAAATGCCGTAGTTAAGATGTCTCATTTTCATATGGGCGGTGCGGAGTCAAGATGTGAAGCCGGATATAGATGCATTCTTGCTTTGCATGAATTGCATACTCAATTTCGATCTCGGAAAATTGATGATCGTCTTCGTAAAGTTGTACTTTGGATGCTGCAGCCTTCAAGATCGCCTTCGAGGTCGAGAGGCGATTTCTCCGACTTCTAACAATAAGTGGGGCGATGGTTGGTATGATTACTTGGTTTTTATCATAAGGTGCCTATGGTTGAAGAAAATCTTGGCCGAAAAGGTGTGAAGAAGAGTTATCCTCTAGCTTCTCGAATGCATAAGGAGAAGTTTGAGTGTAAACCCGCTATACGAAATCCAAGAATTGCTCGAGTGCTTGAAAGCTTTTGGGAGAGTTATTTCTCAACAATCTATGCGTGATTTGGTTGAAGAATATGTGGTCGGCGGCATATATGGCCTCTTCGTCTTTGGGTGGGACTTTCTTCGCTACCATCGAAGGTTGTTCGTGAAAAGGATTATACTTTCCGGATAGGGACACCTGTTATGCCCTCAAAGTTTAAGACTCAAAATGACTTTGTTTCGGGCTGTTGAAATGAAAGCCACCGATCCGTTGGGGAAATATTTGCATACCGAGAGAAAACTTATGGATGAGATTATTGAAAATGATTATGTGAGGTTAAATCGTATTTTTGATTTGGCCAACATAGCTTATAAATCTCGTCCGCCTCCCGCTTATGCTCGTAAAAGAGAGAAAAAAGATAAGGATGAGTCCGATAAGGGTCCGAAAAGAAAGAGGAGTGATGTTGCGAAGCCATCTTCTTCTGCGAGAACACCCCCTCGAGGCAACCGCGTCAAGCCTATTAAAAGAAAGCTAAGAAGGTTGTTGAGGACTTGATTGACGGGGGTTGATCTTCTTGACAAGGAAGTTGATGCTCCCGAGCTTGAGGCTTCGTTTTGGAACTTCTTTTGAGGATTTGGAGGTGAGAGAGATTAGTAGAACTTTTGTTTCTACCGGGTTAACTCCGAGCTTGCTTACTCCTTTGGCCGACTACTTACAAAATTTCGTGTGTTTGCGAAAATTAGGGACTTGGGTGGTGCTAGTCGGGATGCCGATGTGGATATGACTCCTGTTTCTCTCCTACCGGGTACTTGCATCTCCTTTTTCTCCTAGATTTAAGGATCCAACTCCCGACCTTCCAAATAAGTTGATTTCCGCTTCACGTGATGATCAAGATTGTCCGAACTAATTATCTTAGCTAAAACTATTCATATGAGTCACTTGTCGGTGCACACAAAAAATGAATCTTTACTTCCCGATACGAAGTGCTTGAAAGAAGGGCGAGAAAGCGATGTCTCGGCGAAGCCATCCGCCGAGCCTTGTTTGAGAATCCATAAAGGTTTTACGAAATTGTTGATAAGACAATTGGTATGCATTTCGAGGATATTCATGCTTTGTTTTTATTTTGGATGTTGTCTTGTATTATATTTAATTTCTTTTTCTCTTTTTTGTTTGTAGAACAATCTTTGAAGGAAAAAGGCGATAATCTTGTGAAGATTGTTAAGGAAAAGCTTAAGAAAAGGGGAACGAGGACTGCCCCAGATTCTCTCTTGATGACTTTGATGACGTGGTGGATGATGAGGTTTGAAGCGGATCAGCGAAGCCGCTTGTCGAAATCTCTTGTGAATGTTGAGGCTCAACAAAGATCCCTTGCCCTCTGAAAGAGGGTGAAAGAGTTTGTAAGTCTTTTTTGATTTTGCTTGTTTTCGTGCTTTTTTTTTTTTATTGGATTTCAATATTTATAATTGTCTTTGCTTTTGCTTGTTTTAGCTCAATTTTTCCCTGATGCTTCTACCTCTTCGAAGGAAAAAGTTGTTGATGTTGGTGCTATGAAAGATGTGATTGGAGCCTCTTCGAAGGAAAAAGTTGTTGATGTTGGTGCTATGAAAGATGTGATTGGAGATCACCCAACTCCGCAAACGGATGCTGTGGAGCTTACTGCTGAGGCTATATCAAAGTCTATTGATAATACTTTGAAGTTTTGCTTTGACAATGAGTTAATTTGGATTCCTACAAGTTTGTTGGTGTTGGGATAGATAAACTTCGGGTTCTTCCCAAGAAGCTAGAAAAACAGTTGACTAAGTGTATCGATGATGCTTTTTCGGTTCCTGATGCCGAAGGTGAGCTGGCGAAGATGAACCCTTTGGAACTTGCTGATGCCGGTATTAATCTGATGTACAAGGTACATTATGTTTCGTGCGAAGATGTTTCTTCTCTCTTTTTTTTTTTTTTTACTTTGGCTAACTTTTTGTTTTATTTACTGAGGTGCACTTGTTCGAGAGGGTCTTGAGAAATCTCTTGAGGATAGTGCCACTTTTTTTGCTATTCGAGAAAAATCTCTTTTGAATGAAATTGAAACACTGAAGGGTCAGCTGGCTGCTAAGGAATTAGAAAGAGGTAAAGCTGTTGACGAGTGGCATAATCTTGATAGATTGTATCATGGGGCTTCGGACAAGATTAGGGAAAAGAAGATGAACTTGCTATTGCAAGGTCTACCATTGATGGTCTCGGGGAAAGAGAAGGCATTTCTTGAGAAGAAGAAAGGCGAGACCGATGATCTTTTGAAGCGAAGGTTTGATAGAACTTGGGAATTGTGTAAGAAAGCTTATGAAAAGTGGGGAGCTATGCCTGAAGATCCTTGTTGGGATCTTGGAGAGTATGACCCGTTTTTCAGTTGGCTTTGTAGGCGATATGAAGATCCGGGTGTTGTTGTGCGGGCAAAATGTTGATACCAGTGTCATGTATTCAACCCGTGCTCTTTTACATCTTATGAAGGAAGCCAATGACCCATTATATGATACCTTCGCTAATGCCACTTTCAAGTTTCTGGCGATGCTATCAACCGATTTCCCGCGTACTAATCTTCTTTGTAAGAAGTTTTTAATGAGTACT
Source organism: Hyparrhenia diplandra (assembly GCA_015847255.1). Lineage (NCBI taxonomy): Eukaryota > Viridiplantae > Streptophyta > Magnoliopsida > Poales > Poaceae > Hyparrhenia > Hyparrhenia diplandra. The sequence continues at coordinate 140,890 of JADLZK010013221.1, read as the reverse complement.
TGGTGCAAGTGTGGTCGTGATCATTGTCTTGAGAAAGTTAAGGAAAAACTCATGAAGGTATATTACTAGATTCAAAAAAATTTTTCTTTTCCTTTTATTTTGATATAGTTTTGCATGCTAACTTGTTCTTCTTACCAGCTTGAGTTTGATATTTTACAGAAGAAGAAGCCCTTAAGAAACAAGAGATGGAGGAAGAGAGGAGGATTCAGGGAAGAGGAGAAAAAGGCTCGTGATGATGTTAGTGAATCCAAGGGCTTGACTATACTGATCGATTTTTATTTATATGTTTTTGTGAGGGAAGAGTGCAAAAACATGTTGGCAAGAAATGTTGTGTAAATTCACCGAAGTGTGTTGCTTTAAACCTTGTTATTTTGTGAATTAAGCGAAGTTTTATGTTGTTGCGACGTTAATCGTTCTCTTGAATCTTACGTTATGTTTGATTTGATAACTCTTGCGTAGGTTTCTCCCGTGAAGCTGCGCAAGATATAGTTACGATGCCTCTTATGATTGCGAAGGGTGACTTTGTTTTTCGAGGCTTCGAATTTTATGAGGCTTCCGGTAGCTTTGTAAACATTGATGAGTTTGTGGATAAGTGTCTTGGGAAATCTAGGACAAAAGATTCCTATAGGATGCCTCGGGTTGTCGACTTTTAGTAACTTTGGACAAGTAAGATTTGTGTTATTTTGGGGTTTTTTTTATATTTGTTTTTATGCTTACTCTTTGTTGATGTTACCGAAAATTTTTGTTTCAGTCTTCTTGTTCAAGTGCATCCCCGAGCTTTATTTTTGGGGATGTTTTGCAAGACACAAATGACAAAATAATCAATGACGTTGTCGAAGATATCTTGAGCGAGGCAAAGAACTAGTGTTGCTTCAAGAATTTTGAGTGTTTTGAGATTCGAATGTGTTGTATGTAAAGTTTGAAATAAGTGTAAGTTGTATATCTTGTAAAACATGTTCTTGTGAAATAATGAATTTTGTAAATTCATAATTCTTTTTTTGTTGAGATCAAAGATTTTGATTTGGAGTCAACAATTATTCGTTTAAGGAATTTTGAAAATGTTGTCTCCCCTTTTTGTGAAGTAGGAGCGAAGATTTCGTTTTTGAAGTCAAAAATTTCTCCTTAGAGAATTTTGAAAACGTCGTCCCATTCTTTTTGCAAAGTAGGAGCGAAGACTTAGTTTTTTGAAGTAAAAATTTCTCCTTAGAGAATTTTGAAAACGTCGTCCCCTTTTTTTGCAAAGTAGGAGCGAAGACTTCGTTTTTGAAGTAAAAAATTTCTCTTTAGAGAATTTTGAAAACGTCGTCCCCTTCTTTTTTTTCGAAGTAGGAGCGAAGACTTAGTTTTTGAAGTCAAAAATTTCTCCTTAGAGAATTTTGAAAACGTCGTCCACTTCTTTTTTTCGAAGTAGGAGCGAAGACTTCGTTTTTGAAGTCAAAAAATTTCTCCTTAGAGAATTTTGAAAACGTCGTCCCCTTCTTTTTTGCGAAGTAGGAGAGAAGACTTCGTTTTTGAAGTCAAAAAATTCTCCTTAGAGAATTTTGAAAACATCGTCCCCTTCTTTTTTGCTTGAAGTAGGAGCCGAAGACTTCGTTTTTGAAGTCAAAAAATTTCTCCTTAGAGAATTCTTTGTAGGTAATAATTTTAGTTTTGTTACTTAAATTATACCTACTTAGTTTTTTGTGTGAAAACTTTTAGCCGATGTTAAAGCATTTTGCTTTTTTTAGGCTTTGTAGTAAGGTAAAGATTGCACAAGTTTGGGGAAACTACTTTCTCATTTATATTTGATATGAGAATTTACAATAGAGTCTCCTCGTTAAAAACCCACTCACCCCTGCGAAGGGTTTCCCGAAAGTGGAAAAAGAGTGCAGCTCTTGATTGAAAATGATAAAATGCTTCTAAGAACTTGAATCTAACTTTCTTTTTACAAAATTTCTAAAAAGAGAAATCTAAGGATAATACTTGCGAAGGTCTTTGATGTTCCATGTATGGCTGAGTTCTTCTCCTTTGAGGTTCTCCAAGTGATAGGATCCTTGTTTGTTTGTCTTTGTTATGATGAAAGGACCTTCCCACTTTTGCTGAAACTTTCCTACGGTATCTTCATTTCTTTTCCTTTTCAGTACGAAGTCTCCTAGTTGTAAGTCTCTTTTGACCACTTTCTTGTTGTACCATCTGCTTGTTTCTTCTTGGTATTTTCTTCTCGAGATTCATGACAGCTTGGTTTCTTTCTTCTTCGAGCAAGTCTTTGCTTGTCTTCCAGTCTTCTTCGCTTGTGATTTCAACATTTGTTCTTGGACCTTCGAATTGTATTTCTTAAGGGGTCATTGCTTCATCACCATATAATAGCTTGAAAGGTGTAAACTTTGTTGATCTTGTTGTTGTTGTGTTGTGACTCCAAACAATTCTTGGTAATTCTTCGACCCATTTTCCTTTTGGGAGTCCAACTAGATTTTTTGAAATTCCCACACATATGATGCCATTTGCTCTTTCAATCGCTCCATTGGATTGGGGGTATTTGACTGATCTTTTGAAGCAAAGTTGAATTCCCAAACTTTCGCAAATAACTTCTAAAATCTTGATTTGTCAAATTGAGTTCCATTGTCCAAAGTTATGTGTCTTGGAACTCCAAATCTGCAGATTATATTTTGCCAAAGAAACTTCTTCATTGTTGTGGATGACATATTTGTGATTGGCTTCGCTTCTATCCACTTTGTGAAATATTCAAAACCGCAACAACCGCATATTGAAGATTGCCTTGAGCTGGTGGTAATTTGCCAATTATGTCTATTCCCCATCTTGCAAGTGGCCATGTAGGTTCAATGTGTTGAATTGATTTGCTTTGGGCACTTGTCTTGTTTGCCAAGATTTGACAATTGTGACAAGTTTTGACTATTTCCTTGCAATCTTTTCTCATTTGTTGGCCAATAAAACCCTTGTCTAAATGCTTTTAATGCTATGGCTCTTGGGCTGCATGATTTCCACATGTTCCGCTGTGTATTTCTTGGAGTAGTTCTTTGCCTTCTTTGCTTGAGATACATTTGAGCAAGGGTTTCACAGATGCCATGTTTGAAAAGTCGGTTACCGATGATTTTGTAATTTCTTGTTTTGTGCTTCATTCTTGTTTCTTTCTTCGGCCGCTTATCCGGTTCATAGAATCCTCTTAGGAATGCTATTATTTCGATCTCCAATCTTCGCTTTCAATGATATGAATGTACTTTGGTTCTTCTATCTTTGCCTTTATTGAGGATTCCCGACAAGCATTTGATAAAAACACATCGGGGGCAACTTCACCTTTTGAGTCGGCCGCTTTTGCAATTTAAATCTCCTTCTTCATTGTTTGTTCTTGAAATGCTTCTTCATCAAATCCTTCAAGTGCTTCTCTTGATCCCTTACATTTTGCGTGTATTTTGCCAATTCGGATCTTTTGCCTTGTAGTTTTTCTCGACATGGCCTGCCCGCGACTTGAGAATCTGTTTTTATCGCATTTTCTCAGTATGCCCATTGCTCTTGCCTTGCGAAGCCCCAAAAGAAGATCTTGCTTCATATTCCGCGATGTTGTTGGTGCATCGAAATTCTAGTCTTGCTGCATACTTCATTTTGACTCCGGATGGTGAGGTTATTATTGCTGCGACGCCAGCCCCTGCGGAGCCCCATGCTCCATCACAATTCATTGTCCATTCTTGACAAGACAAGGTCCATTCTTGGTGTTCTTTTTGGTCTTCGCAATTTGTTGCTGGTGTCCAATCTGAAATGAAATCTGCCAATACTTGTGATTTTATTGCAGTTCTTTTTTCGAATTCTATGAAGTATTGTGATATCTCGGCTGCCCATTTTCCAAGCCTTCCGGAGGATTTGCAACTTTGGAGTACATCTTTGAGTGGTTGGTTTGTTGGGATTCTTACTTTGTGTGCCAAGAAGTAGTGCTTCAACTTTCTTGTTGCCATGAGTACTGCATATGCTATTTTCTCAATTTCTGAGTAAAAAATCTTTGAACCAGAAAGAGCTTCGGAGACAAAGTAAATGGCCCCGCTACGATGAAAGGTAATAAAGGGTGAGAAAAGAAATGCCATTTTATTCAAACTATAGTAGAAAATCCTATTATAACCCCCGGCACTTGTGAAACATAACCGGCATTGTAGCAACTCCCGATCAACAACCAAGTATTTATCTTTTTGCTTGAGGACGCGCAAAAAGGGTAAGCTTGGGGAGTTTGTTGACGGTCACCAACGACATATTTTTTCCCGTCAACTTACGACCATATAGGGAGTGAAATTATACATTTCTATACTCATATACATTTATTACTAACATATTTCCACTTGTAGTGTTCGAATGTATTTTGTGTATTTATAATAAATACAGGTGGAAATACGTCCAAAGTACGCCATCCTGAAAGCGCACTTCGAAGATATCAAGCCCGTGGTGGAAATGGACCAAACCTGCACAAACGTACTTCAAGTCAAGCCCACGACAACTTCTCGGGCCAAATCAAGACGGCACGACGAAGCTTAGGCCGCCCACGCCAGGGTGCGGCCGCACCTGTCGTGCGCCCGCACCCCCGATGGGGGCGGTTCGAGCCCGGCCGGTGCGAGGCGGTATATTAAATGCTCCAACGGTCGGTTTGCATGTTGGTGGCTGGTTCACTTCACTGGACGCGGGCCAGAGGCGGTTGGGGGGCATTAGGGTCATTTGGCCACCTCTCCTATGTGTATAAGTAGCTCCTCCCTCTCCCTCTTTGCACACACCACACTTGGAGGCAACACACCAGCACACTCACACTTTCCACCTCACTCTCCCTACCACCTTCTTCTTCTTCTTCTTATTTGGTTAGCATTGGAGTAGAAGAGCTACAAAGGAGGACTTGTAATCTTGGAGCAAAGTGAGCTTTGGTAATATACATCTTCCATGGATCTTTCTCCATTGTGCAAGTTCTATTTCTATGATCATGGTTTAACATATGAATTAGAGTATAGTCTTGTTCATGTTTTAGTGTTGGTATATGAACTAGTAGCATATAGTTTGTATATCATAATCTTAACGTGTTCATATTTGTTCTTCATCGATCATTGTATGCTTAACATGATTATAGATGGGATAACGGTTCGATGTTCTTTCGGGTTTGCTCTTGTCTTAGTCCGTCCATCCGTAGGGTGGGGATCCTGGGGGACAAGAGTAGTGCTCTGGTACGCGGGCATGGTGCCCGGGTATTACGACACCTTCGAATATGAGAGCATGCCACGGTCGTGAGGGTAGGCGGCAGGGTTGTGACAGCCCTTGTAACACCTCGAAAATTTGCATGATTTTAAAATAACTAAATTGATTTAATTATGCTTTTTATGTGATGCATTGAATTTAGTAATAATAAATTTTTTATGAAAATTAAAATCCATCATAAGGCTAGACACATGTATGTGCACTCATGCTGCTGCATTGCTCTTTTTGTTTTGATTGGATTTGATCAAAGTTGCAAAAGAATTCAAAATGGTTTGAAAATCATTTGAAAAAGAATTTTGAATTAAAAAGAAAAGGATATTCTTTTCTCTCTTTTACTCTTTTTCTCCGTTCAGCCCAACCTGGCCGTGTGCCATTCTTTTTCTTTTTCGGCCTCTCGTCATTTCTTTCTCTTGGGCCGTGCTGACTGTAGGACGCAAGCCTAGTTAGAAATGGTCGTCATAGGCTTTTAGCTCATTTTTGATTCATGCTTCCTTACTTACCCATCATAATTGCTTAGTATTATTCTCTACATCTTTTCTTTTAGAAAATTATTGAGTTTATCCTAACTCAAGTCTAAATTCTGTAGATGCCTGTCATGACCCATGCTCAGTATATTGCACAATTCTCACAAGCAAATGCTGCACCACAGCCCATGGGATGGATCAAGACGGTGTGTTATCCACCTCATGGGACGACTCCTTCGCACGTTCGCCTTAGGAATATGCTCATCAAGTACTACAGCGACTGGTTTGCCACCGTGAAGTACACTTGTTATGAGAACACCCACTCTTCAGAAGATACCTACTGGAAGACCAAGGTGGAGATCTGCATTTGGGACAACAAGAAGGGAGTGGACCAAGTGGTGGAAAGCTACTCGCACCGAGGTCGCCGTGCCACTAAAGAATCCAGTATGGAGGCTGCTGCATTCATCGCTTGGTTGGATCTGCGCGGACGACGCTTTCATGTCATGAAGCACGATCTTGATCACTACCTTCCTCGTACTTATCCTTCTTATGGATGGATTATGGAGAAGCCACTTGGTTTGGAACCCACTGCTCAAGCGATGGTGAATTACACCTATGAGATGATGGAAAAGGTCGAGGAGCTTGAAACCTATTCGATCAAGCAAGAGAAGCGTATGAAGGCATATCAAGCAGAGATAGATGGTTATCGCGCGAAGCTTGGGATGCCAAAGATCTTCAACGAGCTCGACCCTCCACCTCGTCCTTAAGATTAGGAGTCCCTTTATCATAAAGTCGTTAGATGCAAGTTTAATTAGTTGAGTCTTGTCGAGTTGAATATTTAAATGTGGCGTGAAGTTTTGTGTGCTTGCTGGATTATTATCATGAACTTTGTGTGTTTTGGATCTTTGTATTGAGTGCAATGATCTTGTTGGTTTGTCCACAATTTCATTTAGTTCATAGGCTTAAGGTATAAGGATTAATGAAATAAATAGTCGGGTCGGTTTTCTTGTTCTGCCCTATCCTATCTTTTCAGAGCAGTTCGTCTTCCTTGGCCTATACCTCTACCATTGGATAATCATAAATCGTGGAATAATTCTGGACAATACTACAGTTCCATATGTTTCTCTGAGCGCAAGAATCATTAAGATATCTATTATGATTTGACAATTATGAAAATCACAAGACGATGGAAACGTGCTAACTAAAATCTGGAGCAGTTGGTGATGTTTCGGTTTTATCTCAAGATCGGTGCATGCAATATGGATGAGATTTTTCTGGGAACAACTAGGCTTCTGTAGTTTTCCAACTCCATATAAACCACCACAATATCTATTATGTGCTGTGATTTATGTCTATTATAAACTGAGGTATCTGCGCTGCCAGGAATTCTGTACAGATTCTGTTGATGTCAGTTTTGGACTTACTTTATGGTGGAATCAGGTAAAGTGTCGCATAAGAAAGTTGTAGAGAATTTCATAAGCTTTCCAACGGTGTAAAAAGTACGGCCTTGTTGGATTAATATAGCTCGAGTCATTGCTGTTTTATTGCACTGTTCTTCTATGCGCGAGAGATTTCAGATTACTTATTCTTGCCCAATGCACGTGAGTTTTTCTTGGATATTAGAGGATCATTAAGATGGGTTAACTCATATAAGATAATATTTGATCTACCCCTTGTTGTTCCCCTAGTTAATCTTTTCTTAAGGGGGATAGCCAAGTTAGCAAAGTTACAAGGTGAGGGATTGATAATGTTGGAACATCTACAAGAAGCTTCGGTATTCGTGAAAAATTGTCACCACTTTGGGATATCATCTGTTGGTAGATCAATCATCAACAAATTCATGACAAGTTGACCTTGATGATATAGGAAGGAGATATTGCATGACACTTAAGATAAGTTTGGATTGAAGGAAGTTGTCTTCTTGGTATGATATCTCTAATGGCCGATTTACATGGAGAACTCAAGAGCGATGTGTTGAGTTGAAGCCGTCCAAGTAGGCCAAGAGTGTTTCTTTGGAATGATATGATTCTGTTGGAGAATATTGGAGATATTATAATAATGGACACTAGAGATTGTTCTCCAACACATTTTAGCAAGATTATGGAAGTACTCCAGGTTAGAAGAGTGGAAGTCTATGCATCAAATTGAACTAAGGAATTGTGAGCTGGACTACTCGACACATGATGTGAAGTTAACCATTGTGGAGCATGGAAATAGTGGTTTCTTGGAATAAGAGAATGATAGCTAGGTGGCATATGAGGATCTTAAGGACATTTTCATGAACTTTTCAGTTTGAGATATCATAGTTGGAAGGCACTAATCTAGGTTTATGACTTAAAAGTATGCTATCAATTGAGTGATAGAATTTCTCTAACTAAGTTACCTTTAGTGGTGGAAAAGAAGTAAAAAATGATTGATAATATATAGAAGTCAACTAGAGATGTAAGATTGACTCGAGTGTACTTGGATGTTGATGATCAGGAGGAAGTTGACAAGAGGTTTGTCCCGGACTCTCAAGATGCTACTACAAGAGAAGATATTAAGTGTGGTAGGATGACAAGTCGACTATAAAGCATATGGATTTGGAGGTATTATCCTATTGGTCATCAGTGTGCCAGTTGTATGACTTACAAGAGTGAGGTCTACGTGGATTGAAATAATTCATAGGACTACTAAGTTAATCTTGAGTTTGGGATGTTCTATTTGGATTGAGTTAATCAAGTGTTATGACATGGAAAAGGTGTTACTAGCTATAGAAGTAGGAGTTGTTGCCGATGCCTTTAGCAAAGGAGAGTTATGCTAAGAAAATTCTGGACGACACTACAAGTTAAAAAATTGGATTCATGGTTTAAGCAATTTAACTTGAGTATAGTCACTAATGTTTTAAAGTTGGATGAATAGTCTACTTTGGGATAAAAGATTCACAAAGGACTTATTCACCAAGTTGTTTTTGAGTGTGTGACAACATTATTGGATTTAAATGACCATAGATGCATGACGTGGAATTATGTTATCATTTGAGTGGATAAAATGTCATTTTTGATGTCTTAGTAAAAGTTAGTTATGCTAAGAAGGTTCGAATGATACAAGGATCAAGTTGTGTGTGGAACTCGAGTAATGCCACTAGCACTATAAAGTTGGTAATTAATAAGTTCAGTTCAGAATAAGAGGAACCACAAGGATTAAATGGAAGTGACAATATAAGTGACTAAGAAATTATGTATTTTAACCATAGTTGTGTTTGCAAGATGTGAGGAGGTGTAACCTACTTTGGATCAAGATAGTCATGTGGATCAATTATAAGGTATATATGATGGTTACTGTGCTTATTAAAAGATAATGAAAACTACTCCCTAGTATCCCCTTGTCGATGTTATCTTAAGGGGGTAGTGCATTGGCCGCTTGGGCTTGTTTCTCATAGTTTAGTTTGAGGATGTGAGTTTATCTTGATGTTGTGAGTTTTCTCTTGGATTGCCAATGATAATGATCGTCTATCCTTGTTGACGCTACCATTGTTGACCACTAGATGATGAATTGTGAGTATATGAAGTGAGAGATTGGATAATATGTAGTAAAAAGGGATATAGAAGAACAATATTGTCATACAATTGATCACAATGTGTCTTTATGAGAATCATAAAGAGTGTTGGTGAAGGGTAAGCTAGCACCCATTGCAACAATTCATGTAAGGTTACGAAAAGGAAAGATTAGTGGGATAACAATTGAATGCTACTTAAGAGTTGGTTTGGAGTATCCCTCTGGAATTAATTCAACAAGTCACTTGGAGTAAGGTTAATAGGATAAACAAAGTAAGGAAACATCATTGCCGAGAAAAACACAAATACTTGAGGAGTGACGGCGTCGAAGATGAAGTATCTCTATCTTTCTGATCATCAGCTACCGAATCTCGGACGAGATTCATCTTAAGGGGGTAGAATTGTAACACCCGAAAATTTGCATGATTTTAAAATAACTAAATTGATTTAATTATGCTTTTATGTGATGCATTGAATTGAGTAATAATAAATTTTTATGAAAATTAAAATCCATCATAAGGCTAGACACATGTATGTGCACTCATGCTGCTGCATTGCTCTTTTTGTTTTGATTGGATTTGATCAAAGTTGCAAAAGAATTCAAAATGGTTTGAAAATCATTTGAAAAAGAATTTTGAATTAAAAAAAAAAAGGATATTCTTTTCTCTCTTTACTCTTTTCTCCGTTCAGCCCAACCTGGCCGTGTGCCATTCTTTTTCTTTCGGCCTCTCGTCATTTCTTTCTCTTGGGCCGTTTCTGCTCTGGTCCAGCCCAACGTGGAAACAGCAGCGCAGCTGCTCTCTTCTATTTCCTTTCTTCAACCTTGCGTCACCTTCCTAAAATGGAAGCTTCCGATTTCCATCGGTGAACCAAGTTCGCCTGAGCTTTCCATCCTTGCTGCTGCCTTCGGGGCTATATAAGCTGAGGCTGCGCCCCCTCCGATTTCATCTTGCTTCGCAGCTACCGCCTTGAGCAAACGCCGAAGCGCTCCAACCCTAACTTCGCCGCTGCCGAGTTCGGGTCTGCAATTCGCCGTTCCAAGCTTCTCTGTAAGGCTATGATGAGTTTCTCTATGCCCCAGCGAACTCGCCCATCTCGTTTTCCCTATTATTCCCGATCAATCTTGCTAATATGACTCGCCGGAATTGCAGCACCGTCGCTGTCCGCCTCGATCGACTGTGCGCCGTCCTCGTCGCGTTCTGCTTCTCGATTTAGTCCTTGGTGAGTCCGCATCGATTTCCTCTTTCGATTGGTACCGGTTTTGTTGAAAACCGAGGCTTCTAGGGCCAGCTTCATGAACTCCGGTGAGCTCCATGGTTGCCGGCGATGAAACCACCGTGGAGACCACGTCCAATTCTGTTTCTCTCTTTCTATTATTCCTCTTTGAATCTAAGCCGTCCAAATCTAGATCAAGGGTCAAGATTAGAAGATACCCTTTCATTGTCAGTTTTTTCTTAAGAGCCCTCGGCTTTCTTCATATTTCTGTTGCCTGTCCTCAGATCAGATTTAATTTCGAATTTTATTTATTTTATTTCGAAATCAGTTTCGGTTTATTTACAGAACTGCCATTCAGATTCAAATACTTATAACTTCTTCGCTTTTAAATCCAAATCGATCCGTTCAAGTCGCGTTAGATTCGTAATTCCGTAATCTACATGTTAATATTACTATTATTCAGGTTATTAATCTTTTAAATTTCGACTTTATAATAAGCTTAGTAATTTATTAATATTAATCTTGTAAAATTCATATCAAAAGCCGTTTTAGCTCCGATTTACGTGAACTTGACGCCTATGTGATCGTAGTAATGCGAACTAGTGTTTTAAAGTGTTTTTAATTTATTTTCTTGCTGATGGTGTATTGTTCTCATAATGTCTCTTATTTGCATCGTGTATGTGTGCGTGGATGATTGTATGTTGCTACGTGATCGATCAAGATAGACGGTGAGCGCCGGTGGAAGATCGTGAATTATTTGAACATCAGGATCCAAGTTCTTTAAAGGTTTAGCTGAGGAAGAATCTATATCTAAGGCAAGTATAGCATGAGATCATCCTTGTTGTCCTATTCACCTTAATCACTATATTCATTATTGCATGTGTCCACCTTGATCGACTTAAGGATATCCTAGTTATTGATTACTTATTCCTTGCTACCCATGGGTTTTATGCATATGGTTAGTATGATGCTAGCGCTTCAACAATCACTTTATTTTATTATGACTTATGGTTTATGCTATTGATCACATGTTCATAGGGCTTAAAGAGCTTGTGTTTATTTGTTATGCTCTTAGCTCTCCGTAAGGACTTATTTTGTAACCGATCATCCGGGATTTACCGCATGACTATGGGGGCTACGTGGCTCGGCTTTAGTCGGTCAAAAGGACCTTATCTATCTTTTGTTGGTGGTTTGCCTAATGGGAGAAACGGGGGTTGTATCGCTTCGTTGGCCACTAATATTTTTAGGTGAACCTTTGAAAGGCTTTATGTGAATTTTCGTTGTTGTGGGGTCGGAAACCCATGCAATGGAAAATCATGACTGTAGTGAAAGTGTACACCTCTCGCTTGAGTTAAAAAAAAATGATATATCGGTAGTGTTCGCGGTTATGAACGGCCTTGGAGACACTTACGAAATAGATGGTCATTTGCTTATGACATGTTTATGATTCAGTTTTTATTCATACTTGTTTATTCACATGTTTATGGGTTGTTTGGGAAATTTTGATGCTAAAAACTTTGATCAACTAAAAGCGAATCGCAGCTTTAACCAGTGTCTATCCTTTTTGAGCCTCATGAACCTCATGTTATATTTGCGGAGTTCGACATGGACTCACTCTTGCTATTTCCCCACACCTCAGGAGAAGTTTAGGCTTGTGATCAACCAGTCAGTCTGTCCCTGTGGAGTCTACACCAGAAGATTGGAGTGTCTTTTCGCTGTTTGCTAGCTGAGGTTGTATACTTTTATATTTTGTTCGTTATATTTTAAGCATTGTGAATTGATACTACCATTCATTTGTAGCTATATGTGAGATTTGACTTCCGGGGTTCACATATGGTGTACATTCGGTTTGTCCTTAAAACCGGGTGTTATAGCCCCTGTCCGTCCCTTGTAATCCCTCCACGTTCGCATGTGATGTAGGAGTTCAGAATGCTTTCCATTGGGCGGGATGGTACCGGAAGTCTCCCTGTTATCCTAGACATAACCATTGCTCATATCGTGTTAGCATATGATCCTAACTATTCATTGTAAGACCATGACTAGAATACATTAGATTACTCCATAGGACATTTATTTATTCTTTATCTATTTTCTTTATCCTTTACCCGGTGGTTTCCAATGTGTGTGTCACACTATCTATAAACCGTATTGCTTACCCCTCGTTATGAATGAGTTGGTCTTTACGCACGCATTTCATCATCCGCATGCCATGCTACTTCTTATACAACATGCCTTCCTTTGGGAAAATATAAATAACGATACCCCGAATACTTCCGGTGAAATGCTACAATGATAGATCCGCGCGCTTATGATGAAATATCAACTATGGCAAGATCTATCACCGCTGATTGAAAGTGCATAATCACCCACACGGTGGTTCCACTTCATGATATCGACGGTCGTCTCCTCCTAGTATAGTCATCGATTGGGTTCTAAACCTGATTCCTATGATTGTGCTAAGAAACGACAACAAAGCATTTCGACGCCGCTGCCGTGAATAGGTTTCATATCTATTTTTAGTGACGACGTTAAGAAATGCCAACAAGCATTTCGGCGCCGTTCTCGGGGAAGGCATTGTTATAAGAAATCACTAGTCAAGCTATGAATATGAAATGTGCATGCGTGATAACCACTCACTCATACAGCTAATCTTTTATGTTTTCTCCCCGTTGTGGATGAAAATAGGATAGTGTATGTCGGGTTTCCAACCGCCGACAAACTTCATCGAGAATCCCGAGGCACTCCTAAGGAAGAACAGTGTCTGCACCTCTTCTTCTTCAAATTTAACCTCGACAGCTTGAGACCAACACCCTCGCACCAACCGAACCGCAAGCCATGGCTCAAAAAGTCGCCCCGCGATTTCTCCGTGCCGCCGTTGCCAACGTGCTCCACCGGGCCGGTGGTCAACGCTATGGACAAGAACTTCGAAGCCGCGACCGGGCTAATTACCATGGTGCGCACCGGTCCCCTTCGTGGACTGCCTAGCGAGGACGCCAACGCACATCTCCAACACTTCCTTGAGCTATGCGACACGATTGTCATCAAGGACGCCGAACCCGACAAGCGTTATCAGGGCTCCACATGTTCCCTTTCTCCCCGTGGGGAAAGCGAAACAATGGTTCTACAAGGACAAGGAAGGGCCAATACGTGGGCAAAATGCTCCACGGCGTTCCTTAGCTAAGTTCTTCCCCATGGGCAAAACCAATGCCCCGAGGGGAAGGATCGCCAACTTCCAGCCAGAAGTTCAATGGAACCCATCCCTGAGGCGTGGGAAAGGCTGCAAGAATACATTCAAGCATGCCCACACCACGGTATGGAAAACCGGGCCGGTGCTCCGTATCTTTTATAATGGCCTCACGGCCATATCAAAGGGGCACCTCGACGCCGCTGCTGGTGGCGCATTCTTGTCACTCACCATCGATGGGGCAACAGCCCTGATCGACAAGATGGTGGCAAACCAGAGCTGGGGGGAGGATAGAACCCCAGCCAAAACACAAAAAGGCATGCATCCCGTGAAGGAGGCAGATTTGCTTGCCGCAAAAATGGATCTATTGTCGAAGAAGCCGGACGAGCGCAGCCTCGACATAAAAACTCAGCCACGCCGGTTTATGCCACAGACTCACACATGACATGTGAGACCTGTGGTGAAGTTGGCCACTCAGGGGATAATTGCCCTGAGACTCGTGAGGAAGTGGCATTCATAAACAACAATGGGTATCGCCAACCTTAGCAAGGCTGGAACAACCAGTCCCCGGCCCACCATTCCAAGGTAACTGGGCTATAACCCCAATTACAGCCTCCGGTCAACCTTCACTTAAGGACTGGTATTGGGCCAAGCCAAGATCAATGAAAACCTCACCAAAAAGATGAGCCAACAAGATAAAATCCTAGAAGGGGTGAATAACAAGCTAGAAAGGTTGACTTCACCGTGAAGAACCAATTGAGCTTCAATAAGATGATGGAAACACAAACTAGCCCGATTGCGGCCCAAGTGCTAGTCAACGACTCGGGCAGATCCCGTGCCAACCCGAGGTCCCGCACGAGTCCGTCAACATGATATCACCGAGGCTCGCCAACCCGAAGAACTAGCAAAGATCCGCGTGGACTCGCCGTTTATTGCCAAGAAGGAAGACCCCGGGCGTCCGATCATCATTATGCCATTGGCCCCCACATATTCGCCAATGCATTCGCGTGACTTGGGGGCCAAAGATTAATGTGATGTCCAAGGCTACCTTCAGCGAGAATCCATGGTGGGACACTTGCTCCCGCAAGTTTTGTCCTCCAAATGGCGGATCAAACAACACGGCAGCCCGAGGGAATTCTCGAAGACATGCCGATCGTAATCAAAGATGAATACATCCCCGCAGACTTCGTGGTCCTAGATATGGGTCCGAAGGAGGATGTGTCTCTCCTTCCGGGAGGCCATTCCTTTACACCCGCCAAGGCCGATATCACCGGGAAGGGTTTCATCATCTTCCATGTCCGAGATAAAGGCGGTGAAGTGCCCATTCATCGGGTACAAGAAAACAAAGACACCCGTATCAACATCAAGACCGGTGTGGTGTGTTGGGGAATCGACCAAAACCCCGAGTAGAAACTTTCCACCAATGATCGGGGAGAAGTCGACAGTGACTATAAATAACCCGCCCTAAAAAAATGGGGTATATTTAAAAAATGATTTACAAAATATTTTATTATCAAAACAAAACAATATAAATATTTTCGAAAACCAAAATAAAGATCTTCATAAATAAAATAAATTTTTATGAAAAAAAAAGCAAAATATTTCCTAGATAAAATAAGTTTTCAAATAGATTTATAGTATATAAAAAAAGCAAAATTTTGAAAACTTTTTTTGGGGAAAATCAAAAGGGGAGAAACGGCCGAACCGGGGTGAGCAAACAACGGTCACAAACTTTTCATGACCGTTGTGCACGCCCGCCAAAATCCAACGGCGGCGCCGGGCGGTGCGGTCGCACCCCAAGGTGCGCGCGCACCCGCGGCCGGCGCCAAGCGTGGTCCCGCCTTTGCCAACGGCTCCTATCCGTTGCATGGCGGCGTCCCCCGGTCGGTTGCTCGGCTATATATTGTTTGGATACCGGTGTGAGAGCAACCACCTTCCATTCTCACTCTTTCTCACTCTCACACTCTCCCCCCACTTTACACTACACTCAAAATTTCTCCACCAAAAATATTGTGCCGAAAGCAAGATCACGGGTGTGAAAGTTCATACTTTCATCTAACCCTTGCACACCCGAGGTTTTTGCTTAAAAGTTTTGCAAGAGCTATGAAGAAAAAACCGGGAATTCTTCTAAGAAGTTGAGGCGATCATCAAGGCGTAGCTCGCGGCACAAAAGCACGAGCTCCTTCAACCTCGACGAGCAAGAAAGCTCCCCATGCAAGAAGATGTTGCACCAGTCGGGGAGGAAGAAGCTCAAGCTTCCCCGACTATCGACGAAGCCGATGCTCCATACCTCGACATCGTGGGAGCCCGGAGATGCAAGCCTATCTCCTACTCAAGGATCGTGTGTTCCAACACACGCCCGGGATCGACTCGAACTTCTTGAACAAACAGTATGGACGATGAACTCCGTATTATTTGGAAAGCAGTCGGGTGGCAGGATTATCCCCCTCTCGAGGAGGAAGGTTCTCGCCTCCTAACCATCCAGTTTCTATGCACATTGATAGTGGACAAGCTAGGCATTTCTTTCTGCCTTTTTGGTCGTTCTTATAATATCACATGGGCGGAACTAGCAAGACACTTGGGCTTTAGTTATAGATGTGCACTAGATGTGGATGCCGCTTTGCCCTAAGCTTCGTTCGACCCCGCTTTTGGGAAGAAATTACCGGTGCACATGAGGTCGGTGTCTTTAAG
The DNA here is from genome assembly GCA_015847255.1 of Hyparrhenia diplandra. Classification (NCBI taxonomy): domain Eukaryota; kingdom Viridiplantae; phylum Streptophyta; class Magnoliopsida; order Poales; family Poaceae; genus Hyparrhenia; species Hyparrhenia diplandra. Next base: position 124,586 of record JADLZK010013221.1, on the reverse strand, counting down.
CCTCGCCACTCACAAATCCAAAGACCCATCACTTAGATTTATTCATCGCCGGATGTCTTTGGCAATCGCTTCGAGGCACGGGTTAGATGGGTAAACGAGACCGAGCTCAAGCTCCTCTATGCCGCTGTCAACAAGGTAAAAGTGGCCCCGGTGGTAGAGATGTGCAGAAACCTTCACCATGTTATCACCAAAGTGGTCGTACCGACCACCGCACATCGATTATCACACGCATCGCTTCTGCGATTGGAGCATTGGACAACGAGCATGTTGAGTACATTGACACACCCCCGCGAGTAATTTGATCGCCGCACAACTAATATTAGGGCACCTAGCAATGACACTACCGACGGGAGAGCTTGTGCATTCTTTTCCCGCTATACGACCGTAATTCGGTTACCTAACCCGGATCTACAGTTGTATAAAAGCCGCCTCGACTTTTGAGCTCGAGACTGGCCGATAGTGTACGCAGGGAGAGAGGCCCCGTGCAGTTCCACCTCGTAGTGCCGGGGAGACCGAGAGGTTGGCACAAGCTCTCATACAAAGATACTTCACGCCACCACCACGGCCGCACGCACGCGTCTCGAGGCGGGGAGGGTTCTATCCATTGGGGACCCCAGGGTTCATGCCCCGGTATGATCCAAGGTGGGAACCTCCTCCCATGACGCCTACACCATCGAGTGGCCCGAAGGAGATTCGTAAATGGGAGGGCCAACATAGATTTCTCCGGCGGTTTCCGGGGTATGCCCCCGTAAGTCCACCAAGACCATCGATACGGACCGGAGGCTATCAACGTGCCGCAAACCTCGACGTTCGCACAGGTAACATTGAGCATACACTTAACACTCATGTGCGTAACACCCATCGCTGACAACAAAACCGGGAATACGGAACAAGCAACGATGGGATCGACTCGAGGCGAACATGGCTACTCGCAACGCCGCGAGGAAGCATTCGGAGGCACCAGGGGCTTCAATCCGGTCGGTAGGCCTCCAGATAGCTTGGGGAGAACCCCCACGTGTATCATTGCATTGCATATTTATTTTCCAACAAATTTTATTTTATTTTAGCATGTTTAAATTCCAACTTTGCATTCGAAAAAAAAAAAATCCAAAAACAGAATAAGTAGCTCTTCTTGTGCTTTCATGTCTATACATATGAGCTATGAAAATGTTTAGTTTTAAATCCCTTGTTGAAATGATGAATAGTTGCTCTGTCTTATGCTTTGCCTCGTGCCTAGTTTATAATTCAAATTTCTCTAGAGTTTGGGTTTAGTGGCTAAAATCTAAAAACCTCATCCCGAAAAGCCCGATTCAAGTGGGTTGCATAAGCTCTATCCAGTCTAAGTTGTTGCCAAGTATGATATGGTACAAACAAGATTTACTATGATTTTGTCCAAAAGTGATACTTGACATCCGGGAATCTAAATTGAAAGAAAAAGAGAAATGCTATGGGCTATGCTAAAAAAAAATGAAAGAGATGAAAAAAAGGACAAGTGTCCGAGGGCGAGAAGAGCCCACATCTCCAAAAAAAAAAAAAGAGAGAAAATAAAAGACAAAAGTCTAGGGCGAAAGCAGAGCCCACCTCTCCAAAAAAAAAAATATATATATATATAGCAATAAAGCCCATACTTTCTCGAAAACCAAATATAATCTTAATCTAAATAAATCCGGATGAGAAAGTTGATCAAAAGGATAAATGAAAAGTATTTACAAGTTATAACCGTTCTATCGGCAACCGCCAAGGCTTTGAGAAAAGCTAAAAAGCCCCGCTACGATGAAAGGTAATAAAGGGTGAGAAAAGATATGCCATTTTATTCAAACTATAGTAGAAAATCCTATGATAACCCCGGCACTTGTGAAACATAACCGCATTGTAGCAACTCCCGATCAACAACCAAGTATTTATCTTTTGCTCGAGGACGCGCAAAGGGTAAGCTTGGGGAGTTTGTTGACGGTCACCAACGACATATTTTTCCCATCAACTTACGACCACCATATAGGGAGTGAAATTATACATTTCTATACTCATATACATTTATTACTAACATATTTCCACTTGTAGTGTTCGAATGTATTTTGTGTATTTATAATAAATACAGGTGGAAATACGTCCAAAGTACGCCATCCTGGAAAGCGCACTTCTGAAGATATCAAGCCTAGGGTGGAAATGGACCAAACCTGCACAAACAGACCAAGTCAAGCCCACAGCACAACTTCTCGGGCCAAATCAAGACGGCACGACGAAGCTTAGGCCGGCCCACGCCCGGGGTGCGGCCGCACCCCATGGTGCCCCGCACCACGATGGGGGCGGTTCGAGCCCACCGGTGCGAGGCGGTATATTAAATGCTCCAACGGTCGGTTTGCATGTTGGTGGCTGGTTCATCTGCACTGACGCAGCCTTAGAGGCGGTTGGGGGCATTAGGGTCATTTGGCCACCTCTCCTATGTGTATAAGTAGCTCCTCCCTCTCCCTCTTTCCACACACCACACTTGGAGGCAACACACCAAAGACACTCACACTTTCCACCTCACTCTCCCTACCACCTTCTTCTTCTTCTTCTTCTTATTTGGTTAGCATTGGAGTAGAAGAGCTACAAAGGAGGACTTGTAATCTTGGAGCAAAGTGAGCTTTGGTAATATACATCTTCCATGGATCTTTCTCCATTGTGCAAGTTCTATTTCTATGATCATGGTTTAACATATGAATTAGAGTATAGTCTTGTTCATGTTTTAGTGTTGGTATATGAACTAGTAGCATATAGCTTGTATATCATAATCTTAACGTGTTCATATTTGTTCTTCATCGATCATTGTATGCTTAACATGATTATAGATGGGATAACGGTTCGATGTTCTTTTCGGGTTTGCTCTTGTCTTAGTCCGTCCATCCGTAGGGTGGGGATCCCGGGGGACAAGAGTAGTGCTTTCGTACGCGGGCATGGTGCCCGGGTATTACGACACCTTCGAATATGAGAGCATGCCACGGTCGTGAGGGTAGGCGGCAGGGGTTGTGACAGCCCCTGTCCGTCCCTTGTAATCCCTCCACGTTAAGCATGTGATGTAGGAGTTCGTAAATGCTTTCCATTGGGCGGATGGTACCGGGAAGTCTCCTCATTATCCTAGACATAACCATTGCTCATATCGTGTTAGCATATGATCCTAACTATTCATTGTAAGACCATGACTAGAATACATTAGATTACTCCATAGGACATTTATTTATTCTTTATCTATTTTCTTTATCCTTTACCCGGTGGTTTCCAATGTGTGTGTCACACTATCTATAAACCGTATTGCTTACCCCCTCGTTAGGAATGAGTTGGTCTTTATGTGCACGCATTTCATCATCCGCATGCCATGCTACTTCTTATACAACATGCCTTCCTTTGGGAAAATATAAATAACGATACCCTGAATACTTCCGGTGAAATGCTACAATGATAGATCCGTGCGCATGCGATGAAATATCAACTATGGCAAGATCTATCACCGTTGATTGAAAGTGAATAATCACCGACCGCGGTGGTTCCACTTCATGATATCGACGTCGTCGTCTCTAGTATAGTCATCGATTGGGTTCTAAACCCGATTCCTATGATTGTGCTAAGAAATCGACAACAAAGCATTTCGGCGCCGCTTGCCGTGAATAGGTTTCATATCTATTTTTAGTGACGGCGTTAAGAAATGCCAACAATAATCCTTGAGTTTCATGTCTTGTTCTGTGAAAATGATTGGTTGGTGTGACCATCTTGTCTTTTTGTATGGTCCTTCCATTGTTATTGCGTTAACTCTTCGGAAGTAATTCCTTCTATCGTTGTTTGTTGCATATTCTATGCTTTGTTACCTCCCGCATATTGTCATTATTCTTCGCCCTCGCTTGTGGTTGACATCTGCCGGCGCGCGTTGCTTTGAGCATTTGACGTGTTGTTTGCTACCGAAGCTTCGGGTTGTGAATTGTGTGCCTGTGTCCATTGTGGTGGAGCTATTGCTAATGGTTGGCAATTGTATATCGGAGGTGGCCCCGTAATGCTTGGTGGTTGTAATTTGGATCAAAGTATGCTTGATTTTGTGAAGTGCTTGCTTGAGATAAGAAGTTTATTGATCTTTGGCTTTGCATTGATTTGCCTTCTTGCTTTGTAGTTGCTCTATGCTTTTCTTCACCATTGGGCACATTTTTGACGTATGTCCACCCCTTTGCCATGGATGATGCAATACATTTCTTCAGGTTTTAAGATTCTTCTTTCTCCAAATCTTTGATTAAATCCTCCTCTTTGGTTGCTATTGAAGTTTACTGCCGTTAAACCGGCTTCACGATTATTTTGTGCCCGGTTGTTGTCTTCGCATTGTTCATTGTTGATTTGGTTTATGCGGAGTGGTGGTTGATATTGGTTGTAGTATGGTCTTCGCTCCGAAGTTGTATTGCCCGAATTGGTTGTTCGTCCTTGCTTGATTTCTCTGTGTATTTTCTTCTTCGATTTTCTTCCCTGTAATCATCGTCCCGATCTTGCATACTTTTGATTTCTTCGTATAGGCTGCTAGCGACGGTTGTTGGTCTTTCTCTTTTTTAGGTGCGAAGACGGTTGTCCGCTCGAGGCCTCTTATAACTTGCGATGATGACGACTTCGTCGAGAGACTTCGAGGATTTGGGTCTTCATCCGGATGAATCTTTTGTAATACCGGATGATCGGTTCCTTCGGTATTGCTTGATATCAAACAGGTCATCACTTGTTAAGCCTCGTATCTTTGGAATCCTTGGAAGTCGACTAGTAAGGTGGTTCTAAGTTGCTCCCAACTTTTCTCGAGATCTTGGTTTGAGCGAAGCATACCACTTTTGGGCTGGTCCTTTCATTGCCATTATAAGTGTCTTTGCTAATGTTACGTCGTCTCCACCTCCTGATTCAACAAATGCTTCAAAACTCATCAAGAATTGTCTTGGATCCGTTAAGCCTTCGTAAGTTGGTATAATGTTGAATTTGAAGCCTTTTGGCCATTTTGTGCTTGCAAGTCCACCGATAATGGGGATTCCTGATCGACCGTTACTATTGCCTTTTCATTGTTTTGTCCGTCTTGGCTTCGCCAGCTATGATGACTTCGCGGTCTTGATTGTTGAATTCTTCGCTTAATCTTTTCAGCTACTGCTTCGGCTTCTTCAATTCTTTGTTTGAGGGTCTTTTCTCTTGTTCTGGCTTTGCAAACTTCGAGTTCTTTCTGTTTTTTGATAAGTTCTTCCTCTAGTTCTTGGAGCTTTCTTGCTTCTTCATTTTGGTCTTCGCTTGGGATAGTTTCTTTGGAAGCGGTGTCTCCGCTTGCTCTTGGTGCTTCATTCTCTGTAGTTCTTTTGCTTCTTCAGCAGGAGTTGCTGACTTGTTCTTGGGAGGTCTTCCCATGATTTCTTGATGGTCGTGGGATAGATCGTTGCTCACACAAACGGTGGGCGCCAAGATGTTGGGTGAATACTCAGCTCAACATGTTATTGATGATGATATGGTTTACAAAGTGGCCATTCAACATGGCCAATATAAAGGAGGTCGGGGGTATTTATAGGCCCCCTGACTTCATAGTTGTAAAAAATGTTAACGATTCCAAAATGAACTTCTAAGATGAAACTATTTAAGCGAAAGACGTATTCATTGTCTTCGCGACGCTTCTATCTTGGTCTTCATCTCCGCAATGCTCTTCTTTCCTTTGGAGATGACATTCTAACTTCGCAGCGAAGCCGTCATGACCATCTTCGCTTGAAACCTTTGCTTTGATCTTCTTAATCTCACATCTGTTGTTCTCCTCGCGAAGCCATTTTTTATCTTGAAGATACTTTCGATCTTTTAAATTCCGCTTGTTCCTCGCGACCGGACCTCGTATCCTGAAAATTGTCAAAGTCTGGGGCGAAAGTTTTTCATAGAAACCAAAGTTAGAACCCAACACTACCAAATTACCCATAGTGGTGCACGCAACCAATGCTTAAACTTGGAAAGAGAAGGTCCAAGCATCGAAGCAGGTCATTGCATATGCTGCAACTGGAATCGAAGGAAAGTCCTGCATATCATGTAGATGCATCAATGTTGGGAGACCAAAATTTAATGGGGCTGATGGTGTATGAAAAATTGAACAAAACAGATGCACATTTTTGTTTCAATTGGATTGCGGCAACATGGAACAAGTCTGCAGTAATATCCCTGCAGTATATGGTGTTGAAATAAAATTGTGTATATCATTATGTTGCTCATTTATGAATCATTATACGATTTGTAATGCTAGTTACTGCCACAGGTGTTTGTGCACATTTTATTCTCAGCTACCATTTTTTTTTTTTTACTATGAGCTTCATGTTTTTAAGGTATGCTGAACTACGAATATTATTCGCCTTAAAAACACCAGACATGGGTTGGAGAGAGATTTTTTCTTCAAGCACAAAGTCTCGTTATCTAGAAGGAACGGATATCGATGAACATGCATCTATGTGCATTGGCATCGATGCTCACATGCATCTGTGCTCTCTGTCATATATATTCAACCTCGGCACAATCTGGCATGGATGTATTAATTTTCAGCACCAGATACATTGTGCTTAGTCAAGATCGAGCAGAACCAAATATCCGTAATAGCGCGAGGCAACAAAAGCTTGCTTGCATCAGTGCGACAGAACCAAACGTGCTCTTTATGTTCTTCCCCATCCACCCCAACCATTAACACCATGCACATGTGCTTGGCTTAGCTAGTCAGGGCCTACTGGTAGATGGCAACAAGAGTCTTCGGCTCTGCAGGACCCAGATACATAAGCTTCACGCCAATTATCTTCAACAGCTGAATAATTAGTTCCCATGTGTTGTTAAGTGTATTGATAATTGCTGAGCTTAGCAGACTCAGTACTGTGGGACAGCAGGCTGTGCTGGGCAGACTCAAGACTTTTTTCCCCATTTTTGTAGGTCGTAGACAGGAGTTGGATGAAGGAGATTGCATATCCAGTACTGGAACTACACGAGCATGAAACCATGCATTAATTCAACCCGCTTTGGACCCAAATTCCTGAAGAGCTGCCTCTGCCACATTTTTTATGCGATTTTTTTTTTAAAGAACTGGAGGGGCCGGAGCCCCTACAGGTGCATGTATATAAATAAAAGGGACCAAAAAAAGTTCAGAATTACAAGAGGGAACAGGCTGAAGAGTTGCCGATTATATTGTTTGGCAGACAGTATTATTTTCCTTTTTTTCAGTTGTGGCGTTACAGGAGGCAAGCGCGATTTCTTACGGCCCACGATTGACCGTAATCCACAACCTTTAGACCCAAATCCTTTTTGCTGTCAACCAATTGCTCAGTACAGCAAACAAACAATATTAAACACAGTCAATTGGCAATGTGATTGGGTTACGCCACAAAGCAAGCCAACCAAACAACACCTTACTAGTGATTCACTACGTCGGCGGAGACTAATCGTGCTAGCATTTCGCTCCGAGTTGATGAGTTCCTATAGAAACAGAGTCGGCCCAACATCCTTTGCACTGCAAGCGCCAAATTAATAATGTGTACGATTTGGTAGCGCATGTCTAATTTCGCTGGTCGAGTTCCTGTCCTGTGAGTCATCACTGGATTATAGATTAGTTCAATGTTTGCCCAATATTGTATTATAGATTAGTCTCTTTTATGCCAGCATTTAGAACTATTACTCTAGTACTTATATTATTTGTACTATAACTTTGTAAAATTTAAGTTTATTATGTTATTTAGTGCTTGTATGATAAATTATATTGCACAATAGCTTACTCAAGTGGTAAAAGGGAATCATGTTACAAATTTCACAATTATTTATTAAATCTGTCAATAGTTTTACCAATTGCATATGATTTTTTATGCAGCATACGCTAAGATAAAATCCTATGTCCATCACCGGTGGTTTCACTTATGGTCAAACTCTTGCTGTGATTTAGATTGGTAGGTGAAGAACTCAAAGTCACCCACCAAGCATGCATCGATGCGGTCATTTTTGTTTATAAATAACTATAACTTCTCAAACAATTGCTTGTAGTGAGGAATCATAGTGGGCCAGGAGAATAGGAGAGAACCACGAGGAAATATATGAAGAGTACGTGGGCAAGCATGTGTATCGTATATAGGAGTAGGATGCAGCGTGGGGGAATCATTGGGCATGTTTGGTTCTTGTACCAGACCACACCAATTGGCATGGTTGCTCTGGGGCGAGATGAGACAACTAGCTCGCATCCTTCATCGGTGGATCAGTAATGGTTGAGTCTCTTTCTAACAAAAAAAACAGCTAAAAATTAGCTTAGAGTCCCTTTAGCATCTGTATTGTAGTCTCCCGTGTGCTGCTGTATTGTAATCTCCAAGCAGCAGGACAATTGAATTCGCCGAGGTGCGGATGTGCATAGGTGAATTATGCGCACCAAATCCATCATCTTGTCTCTACACAGTATTTGTCTTGCTAGCTAGCCCGATATTCAACGGTGACCTTGCATTGCTCACCCTCAGCCTCTGCGAATGCTTGAGGCGGTACTTGTTTAAACTGCTTCTAATGATGCAAATTAGCTTGTTTGTGTAAATTAATTTGTCGGTGCGTTGGGATGTCTTCTGCAAATTGGACCCAAGCCTAGGTCGTAATATTCTGACATGAGGTAACCTCGAGACGGTGCAGTATTCGAGTTCTTAGTAGTGTGGCCGCACAATGCACTGCCAAGTGCATGATTGTTTGTGCCACTAAGCTTGGCTTGACTATAAAATGACTTGTACAAAGCAAGCTCTAGCACCACTGTTTAGATTCAATGTTAGGTCTCGACAAGCTAAGGCAGTGTACGTCAATTGAGAGCACATAGACTAGTTGCAAGGGAATGATGAAAAATCGCAAAATGCAGCGCGAGCCTTCTCTCTCTGTATATAAGGACAATCAGGATAGAGAAGCATAAGGAGGCGACAATACCTTTTAGCCACCGGTTTCTGTTTCACTTCCGCACCTCTGCCTGGTACGTTGATGGACTCATGTTGTATGTACCAGCACTTGTGTCAGATACTGGATTCAAGCTGAACGCCGGCGCTGGCTTAAGACTGTTGTCACGTAATCCCTCCATTCCTTTAGAAATGTCACTTTGGTTTCGTGCCGTTTTGTTGGATCACCCATCTTATTCAATTTTTTTATAAATACTATTTATTTTCTTATGACTTATTTTGTCATTCGAGATACTTTAATAATTATTTAATTAATTTATTATTTATAGAATTTTTTTGAATAAAACCAATGGTCTGACTCAATAGCTAAAAGTCAAAAACGATACTTTCATAGGGACGGAGCGAGTACTTGTTTGCTCAACAGCACGTACATGTTAGCTCAAGACTGTTGTCAGTGCACTTCAGACTGCTACATTTTTGGTTGGGACAATGAAAGGCATAGGAACAGTGAAATGTTTTAGCACCATTTCCCAGCAGACCAAAATTCAGGACAAAACAAAAGTGCCTAGGTCACCCAAAAAAATATTCTAGAACTCCGTAACTGGAAGATGATAGAATTTTGTAGAAATTATGACAAACATAGGTAACAAGACAAGCTATGGCTAGAGAGCTTCAAATGGTTACAGAGTGTGATTCATCATCATTTCGATGGAGACAATGCTGAGGTATAAAAAAGTCAAGGCTAGACGTGTTTGCCTTAATTAAAATGTGTAATTCTCACCCCCATAATCATTCATGTGATATCTTACAGTTCACTCTTTACTATCATGACTGTATGTTACCAAATGTGATTGGTTTTTATCACTAGGCCAGGCATCTGCCTATAAAAATTCAGGCAGTGTGAAAGGGGCTGCATACTCCGTGAGAGGGCACCACTACTCTGGTGAAATGGCGAAACAAAAATGCAGCAAGCAAGGAGCAACTTGTTCGGAACACTTATTTAAAATGGTCCAGAGGTGACCCTGCACCTGGCAAACTAGCTGACAAAGAACAAGCTACATATAGCTAGCTGTTGCCCATTGTACCGTGCCTCAGATTAAACCAGAAACGAGGATCGATGCCGAAGCCATGAACAACAAACTTCAAACTGGCGGTCCTAGGAAGGTTATCCTTCTGATAAAACCCTTCATCTATATGTAATAAAACACCGCTCATCTATATGTAATAAAACCCTTCGATAACTCAAAAGGCCTGGAAAGCATTATCGAATATCTATCTCCTGAAATGCACAGCAATGCAAAATGGGAATTGTTGGTGTAGCCCCGAAGCAGGCTACCCCCCCGTAGGGCGAATCACACAACAAGGCAAGAGTGAGTACTAGACGGAATGTCTGAACTGGGACACTCTTCTATTAATTCTCCTCTCCCTTTTTACAATGCCCCCTTGGGGGTCTATTTATAGTCCGTAGACTTTCACAATTCCAATTATGTCCTCCTACCGACCCCGGCCCTTGGTGCGTCCCGCCATGGGCCGAGGGCAGCAGCTTTTTCGGCGCCTCGCAGTCCCAATCACGCCCCTGGGACCACCTGACATCGGAACGCGAGCACCTGCAAGACAAAGAGAATGGACATTCAGTAACGGCTCCTCTGGCCATGGCGAAGACGACCCTTTTCGGCTTTCCTTCCCGAAGCCCGGAGGATCCACACTTGGCCTCCGCCCCTTGGGCGTAAGTTAGAGCATTAAGCCCCTCGACCGAACGTTAGTGCATTCGCATGGCATGACCTCCCAACCGACTCCTTATGGCCGGATGCCTCGTCATTTGGCCTGAACAGCCGAATGTCGGTACATTCGTGTGAGGCGCCTCTCCGCCTAACGAACGGCGCGGCACTCGGCCTCCCATGCCTAATGCTACAGCTTTCGTCTGCATGCCGTGATCCGCGGGGCGGGCCTCGATATTCGGGCGTTTTGGTCGCCACTCCTGGGTGAAAGCCTGCGTCTTCATTCACGACATGGCAAGCCATCCACACCGCATCAGCACCCGAATGCGGAGGCATTCGGCTCGAGGCGAAAAGTAGGCCCTTCCGGCCACCTTTTCGCCATGGTTTATCAGGCCGACCGCAGAGGGGTGGGCATGCTTCGCCTTCCCCAACAGGAATCAATCAATGATAAATGGGAATCATGAAATTTTAGAGTCTTCTGGCCGGAGGGAGCAGCACCGACATTTATCCCCAGATTCGCTCCAGAATCAGATGACTATCGTTTGCCTCGATACTAGCACTGTTATATTCAATATTTTTATCGATTAACATACAAGACTCTAGGTTTTTCCTTCTAGTTACAGATTGACATATATTCAATATCTATCTCTTGGCTAGCTAACGTACCCAGCCACAGACAGCAACTGTTATGTGCCATCTACGGCTCAGGTTCCCATTCACGATGTTGAGTGAGAAGGGAAAAAAAATCGCCAGGGTCCGGTGACCAGTGGGGATGAGCCACTTTGTAAGTGGAGCTCACTGCACAACACTAAGCTACAACTGCAAGACACAGAACCAACGTGCTGACCAAGCATGCATGCATATAATAGCGCCAAGCATGCATGCTTCACTTAGTATTGGAACTATACAAGCAAGAATCCATGCATTCAACTCTTTGGGACCCAAAATTACCTCCTAAAATTACCGGAGCTGAGCTTGCTGCCGAGCACCGCAGACGTTGCCGAGCGCCGACTGAGTGTTTTTCTTGCTGAAGCGACCCAGCCAAACTATCTATCCTACCCAGACAATGTTAGATTCACCCAACTGAGCAATGTCATCTATGGCCAGCTCGAAGTCGAAACATGCCCTTCAGTCACGGACGCCCTGGATTACACTAGCTACACTCTAAGAATAATAATCTCATCAACGAGAAATTTGAAGCCAGGTCTCCTAGCAGACGACACCAGGTTGCAAGCCTAATCATGTACATGGGCATATTTGAACAATGAATCCGAAATACGTACACACCGTACAAATTCTATCATTTTTTCCCACACTAGCGGAGCTTCTTTGATGCTGTTTGGTTGTACAGACAGCAACGTTAACATAAATACAACGATTCCTGCAACTGAGCGTAATCCGGGGCATGCTAGGCGCCGACCAGGCCAGCAATGGCCCACGAAGGCCCGCCCGGCATCGCGTTTGTCGTCTACCTCTCGCCTCCTCCATCGCTCCCGCCCCCACCGCCCTAGGGCTCTCCTATTCGCCCCTGTGAAAGGGCACGCTGGACACTAACTTCGCGGGAACGCTCGCCGGCGTCGTCGTCATCGCGGCCTCCGGCGTGGTCGAAAGCAAGCCTTGGGCCACGGCCTGCCAAGGCTGGTCGGCGCCGAAGATTGGCCGCGTAATCCACCTGCTGAAGGCCTATACCCATTTCGCTGCCAACCAATTACACAGTACAAGAAACAAACAATAATCAATGCAATTTGTTCGCAATGTGAACCGGTTATGCCACCAAACAACAGATTAGTAGTGAGTCCATAGGCCTGCTGAGACCAATAATTCGATCTAGCATTTAGCTCCAACTTGACGAGTTCCATTAGCAAAAAAGCGAATACCACATCATTTGCATTGCAGGCGTCTAGCTAATTTGTACAGTTTTGTAGCTTAATGCATCTTTAATTCCACCAATCGAGTTCCCTACCATGTCTCGACGATATATAGATGATACACAAGATGTATAATTACTTATCAATAATTTTTTTTGTGATTCAGGGTGATAAGCCAGATCAGTCATCACTACATATAGACTAGTTCACAGTTCGCCCAACATTGCCTTACAAGATAACTTATCATGTGATACCAACCGTGACATGGCTGATGGATGCAGCATCGCTTCACACTTCAGGGCTAGCCATGTCAGCTGCAGATTGTCATTAGGAGCATGTACGACAAGATTACAGAGTGCGTCTGGACTCAATAATGTATTTTTGAAACATGATCTCATTTAAATTCATATCTTAATGCTTCACTCCCTGCATGATCTCCTCAGAAGCAGTCCATGGCTTAAGCCAACTTTCATGGTGGCTGCTTCTAAGTAAATTTGGAATTTCTATCCTCAACAGCAGACTGTACTTTGGTTTCAACGTTCTAATAACTTGTCTAAAGTACAAGAAAAAAACTCACGTCGCATGCCTCCAAGGCACCAAGCTCCCTTGCATTCCACATTATAATCTCACCTCTTTCTTCCAAATGCTGACAAGAGCTGCAGCTACCTAGCTTTCTAATGGTGCATGCGATTCATCTCCCATTACAATTCATGCCACAAAGGAATGAGAGGGTCCTGTTATGATGGCTGCAAGCGCAACGATGAGGAACCATCCATGGCCTTCGTAGCACATGACCCTCAACATATGGACTGTACGTAGCTGATTCATGACGAGCTTCTGAACACATCCCAATCCCTCTTTGACGCAGACAACTGTTGGAGCTGCTAAGTTTTCTGAACATGCATGAGTCACACAGATGAGATGTGATTCATCCCACGTTACACTACAGACTAGCAGAAAGTGACAGCATGGACCCTTTGCGATTGCCACAAGTGCCACGTGCTTCTGGGCACATTCCCCAGTGCCTCTTGGGCACCGACATTTAGGCGAGGCTTGCATGACTACTAGTTCTATGTCTTTCCTGGATACCTCACATTTCTATCTCATCAGCTCCTTGCATTCTACCATTTCACACAATACTCAGTGCAAAGCTATAGTTGTCTATGAATGAGTGGCAATTGCATTCAGTCAGAAGAAACGGTGCCATTGTATATATATTAGCCTCTAAATAATCATGACACATTATTACTTTTCCTTGCAGATGAACACATATTTATTCTCAGTAGATGAGTCATCATGGTTCTGTTTGATTAGGACGCGGGTACATTTTCCAGATACACACAAACGCTCCCATGAAAACTATTTCATGGGCCTACGTCTGGATGGATGTTTTGCTACGCACCCATATACATGAATTCAACAGTAGTTATCTGTATATTGCAAAACAAAATTGCCATTCAATAGTAGCATCGTCTCCTTTAATAAAACTGATCATCAATGAATCAACCAACGCTACAAGAAAATTGAGCAGGAAAGACACCTGTGCCCTGAAACCAACTCCTACGTGACTCAACATGTTTACAAAGATGATCTGTTCTACGAACCCATCGAGGAAGCAAATGAGCTAAGAGAACTGTGATTGAAGAGATTCACAAAATTCAAATGAACAGCAACCTAGAGCTGGTGCAGTTGAGATCCCAGTTCTTGTCCGAGCTTTGGTTTGATGAAAAACAAATGTTACAAACACAACTGGATCACAGGCTTACTTGTCACGTCAGCATACATTGCATCGACTGCAATCCAGAAGTTCAAAATTGACAACATTTGACATGTTGGCCTCGCTGATGATCACCTCTATAAATGGCGTGTTAATGGAGTATTATTCTATTATTTCAATTATTGTGAGATCGTATGATAGAAATTTGGCCAGAATTAAATTTTTACTTGCGAAGTGAATGTTATGGATTGAGCATACACTAGCTGGACAATTAGTAATCAGATAAATTGTTATGGACTGAGCATATTGTAGTGAAATTATCTCTAGTTATAGTATGTAACTAATCCAATTTCTTCACAAGTCTGTTCACAAATTCTCGAGGTCCCTACCGAGTCTAGTTACGATTGGAAGCAGCAATGGCTCTGACAACTCGGCTGAAGATCCCGTTGCTGCACCTACCACTTGATATTTCGGATGTCCCATCTGCCTCCATGTATGTTGACGAATCTTTGTGACCATTGCATGGTCGTGGACGCATGGTGCAGGTGCATGCTGGCCCAACCAGGCAGTTCTCAACCTGCTACCAGCAGCTATTGTAGTTTAGAAACACCCAACCAGTCCCACTTCCATGGTGCATGTGCATGATGGCCGTGGTTACGCTGCGCTCACGAAGGTCATGAAAACCTGTGAAAACATCTCCGGGTCACATGTTCACGGGGCACAGGGGAGCTCGTGTCTCTAAAGGGTCACGAAAAGCCTTGTGATGGAGAATTAAAACTCGGGGCCTGTAAAAATCTTCTATGAGATCACATGGATTGTCATGTGATGGAAGGGTAGGTCCGATGTGTGACAGGGGAGATTGTTGGGTTTAGTCCTACATTAGAAACTGATGATGGAGGAGGACAACATAAAGGTGGTCTTTTGGGTTAAGTTAGGCCCAAGTTTTTGTTGTTGTGGACTCCTTTCGACATAGGCCTGTTTCAGCGCCGGCTCGGGGATATAATTTCCGGGGCTGGATTCCGCTGCGCTCACTAACACTAGGATTAATGCAAGCTGGAGTTAGATAGCTTATCCACAGGGTTAAACGAGAATTAAACATAAAGCAACTGGCAACCGTTTTTAAATTGGTAAACTCAAACATATATATGCCCTCCTAATCCTATGTACTATGCTCAATCGCCACTCTTGTGAATTCTCGTGATTATGTATGGAGACTTTGTCATATGCATTAGTCGATGCAGAGTATTAATATATTTCCTTTTCTAAAAAAATTATGGACACTTATTTGTGATGCTTCCAATGATTCAATTTCATAATATTCATAAGCAGTTGGTATGTCGATGGCCTCAAGATTTATTTTATTTCTATCAAAATAATAACCAACTGTATCTGTAATACCAGCCACACACATGGTGAAGAAAGGTGCCACAAATTCTCCATTTATTAAGAAATCAAAGTAGCTACTTAAAATATGATTCATCCTGGACGTTCAGGGAACCTGAACTTAAAATCAACCTTAATAATCAAACTATCTGTACACTCCTTTAATAAAAATAATGCATACTCCAGTCATCAGGTTCTTTGGACTGGAAGGGCAAATTGCTCTGTCAGCATATGACACATGCAATGCAAGGCGAGGGCTGTGACATCGGTTAGTGTCGCCACTACACAGAAGCGCCAGCTGAGAAGGGCGAGGAAGTCCCTTGTTGGTTGTGCGACCTTGTGGATCACGCCGAGAGAAGCGCCACTATTTCTGGCTGGCCGTGCTTTACAAAAAAGTGTCTATCTGGCCTGACACTGCTCCGCCGGGACAACGGGACAAGCACTTTTGAACAAGTCGGTTTGGTACATCGAGGAGCCGGAGCAGAAGCACTTGTTGGATATTTTAGCCAAAGCTTGAAATGAGCGATTCTGTTCTGTTCCATTTCCCAGTACCTCTCATTTCCATCTATCATCAGCTCCTTGCATTCTTCCATTGGACGTAGTCACGTAGTACTACCCAAGATAGAGTTAAAGTTCTATGCAAATGGTAATTTGTTTTGATGAAAAGAAATAGTGCCATTGTATATATTGGCCTCGTGAAAAGAATCTTGGCATATTGTCAGTACCCAAGTCACAGTGGAAATCTGCCACGTACATGCAAGTGCCCAAGCACATGATTTTTGTCAGCCTAGGTCTTTTGCTGTTTAACTGCGCAGCTGCCTGACAAGCAGCATTCAAACAACCCACATACACATGCATTCAATAATTATCCATATATATATATATTGCGAAGTACAATTGTCACTCTTTATTCCAAGCGTCTTGTCCTTTATTAATTGAAAATATCAAAATTCATTGTCAAAGAATTATTCGAATGGTCAAACAAATGAATCACAAGTGCAATATATATAGGCCAGGAGACTCACACTTCTGGGCTGGACTTATGAAGGCGAAGATAGATTTATTGACTTGCTGCACTTTTAAGGTGACAAATGGGGAAAATGTATGTTTTTTGGAAGGATGTGTGGTTAAGTGATAAACCACTAAACAAGGTCTACCCTACTTTATTTAGAACTCTGAGACGCAAAGACGGTGCGCCGCAAATGTCCTTGGATCTATTCCACCTAATGTATCATTTGGACGAGGTTTAATTAACACAAACTAGATTGCTTGTTCAATGTAGTGTCGTCGTGCCGTCGAACCACAGACGATCCGACTCATTGCCAGTGATACCCAGGGCACCTCCCGAATACCCCTTATTGGTCTCCCTGTTCCTCGTTAGCCTCTTGTCGATCGGGATCTCGAAGGCCAGAACCACCCCAGCATAATGGGGACTCCTCACACCAGTGAGATCCAGTTCTCCAAAGTGGTCACAGGTATCTTGGGTTCGTCGACCTCCGATGCCGTCGGCGTCCTTGGGGTCGCCTCCCACCGTGCTCTCAATGGTCATATCAAAATTGAGCTATTGTGGTTGCAGTTGCTACGCGAATCTTGTTTGATGGAGAATATAGCCTTGCCAAGGCTTATCAAGTCCTAGCTACCCACATGGCATCAACTGCGAAGTTCACGGTTGGCAATACCATCTCCAATTTGTTATGCTCCCTACACATGCCAGTTGGCGTGTCTTAATCAGTTTACATGGGTGGCTGATCGACTATACGATGACCCATTAATAGACACCATTTTGTAGATGGATGCATCCCACATCAATATATTAATCTAAGACATCCAGCTCTGCAAATCAATTTTTGTTGTAGTTAATCAATCGATCTACCTACCTGCCCACAGTTGGTGCTTCTCTGCCAATGGGGGGGATTGTTCATTGGTTCTATCATTTTAGACAATTGGATTTAATTTGCAAAAGTTATGTGCATGGAGAGTGCAAATTACTCGTGATGTTAGTTATAAACATGATATAGACTGCAGGTCGCCTTGTAAAATGGGGGTTACCACATCACCAATGCTGCCTTTCATGTCATCAAATGGAGTAAGCAATTAACGACTTGCTTGTTTCATGCATCTTTACTCACACGCAAGTCAGAAAGTGTGGTACCTCATCTTGTTGGTATAGGCCAGCTGATCAATGAAGTGGCGGTAAATGGTGAAGGCGCCAAAAAGCTCAAGACATTTGAATTTGAAGGGGAGCGGGAGGCAGTTTGCCTGGGAGGCGGGTGACCGCTCCCCACGACGTCGTGCACAGCAGGTAGTTGCACAGTGACATAATTGTATCTTCTTTTTGTCGGTTTTTTATGTAATCTCGGTGTGTTATGAGCCTTGGTATATAAGGCATGAACATTAGTGAGTGTGTTAGCGCAAGGAGTCGGTTGTAAACTCGCTTGTACTCAGTGTTTTCTAAAGCGAATAGGGGCGCTATCACCCTGGGCGTTCCGGACGTGTTCATCTTGTTCTAGCACGATTTCTTCTGATCTAGGACTAGCCACTTGATTGTTTTGTGCTGTGATTGTGTTCCTTGATCCAACACATCTTGCAGGAAGTGGGATTCTAAGCTTTACTCTCCACATTCTGATGATATTGCCTTCGATGACTGGTGAGTGAGAAAATTAAAACTACGCACGGTTGGTCTAGTTCCAAATTGGTTAAACTGCATCGTCATCATAGCAGCATGGGCAACATAGAATCACAGCAATTGATGTATATTTGACAGAATATTGCCAATTTCAAAGGCAATATTCTGATGATATTATTCTGCTGGTGTTTGGCTGGGAAAGAGGGGTCTCTCGTCTCCTTGCCCTTGCACAGGTCTCCTAAATATAATAATGCGCAGATTCCTAAAAAAAAATTAATAATGCGCAACACTCCTAGGTCGACAAAAAATATATGTGGGATGATCTGTACTGGGCACGACATGCCTATAAATGACATGTATAGGCTCAAGCACCATTACTATAGTGGCAATCACTACTATATATATGGGATCGTTAAGTTGTGAATAGCCTACCCAAGCAACGACACATTGCCTGAGAGGACATAGACAAGTTACTACTGTGGTAGGAGACATTATGCTTTCCATAAAATGGTGAATCAAATTCAGCAAGAACATGATCTCGATAAAGAGACTTAGGCTGGAGAGGCAACAGGAACCCAAAATGCCTTACTTTCCTCTCCATTTCCACGTCTCAGCAGGGGCAAGGTAACTAGCTATGTACTATAGCACAAGGCCTCAAACATGGCTTTGAGATGTGTCTACATTGTGGTATAATGTTTGGAACAAGGCACGTCAGTTGAGGTTCGAACGATGCAGCCCGTGGCGATGATGGCAACTTCGAGGCTCATTAGACACAGACAAAACCACCCAGGTGTCCATCCTCAGCGTGCACACCTGATCATTCGATTGGTAAGGTCACAATCAAGTCCCAAAAGGCTGTGAAGTTTATACTGGGATGATTGGTAACCGACCGCACAAAGATCTGGAATTGAGCTTCAGGCTGCTAGGGATGAAATTGCATCATCAGATAGGGATGTTATTGTGGTTACCAAATACGGGTAGTGGTTTCTTGTTAAGATTCATAGTCGTATACAGACAGCATTTGGTGCGTTTGATATTAATGTCTATCCCATACACATCGGACATCCAGCTTGAGTATTCGGATCAGATAATAGTAAAGTTCCAATTCATACATAAAGATATGGATTTAGTATTTAAAACCATTTGCGGTCCCAAACCATCGCTTTTGAGGCCACACACCACCGTGTGCCAGCAAGCCACTGTTTGCGAGGATGCGAGCCACCATGCCATGGTTCCGCCTCCTGCTGCTCGATATCTAGTCCTGGCCACCATGCCGCTCAACAGGTACTTAAAAATGTGAATTATTATGCAGTCATGAGCATACGTAGTCGGTTCAATTCAGATCTCAAACAGATGTGCAAAATTAAAGAGGCAGCAGTGTGTTCAATCCAGATCTCAAACAGATGTGCAATTGCATGGCTGCTGAGCATGTGCTCCCTGATGTCATGTTTTCAATTAATTGTTATTGGTTCACTCATTTATTTCATGGATGTACAGTACCAATAATAATTGGTTCATGAGCCAGACATGCCTACAAAATGACATGTAGAAGCTCAAGAACGTGTAGGACAATTTTAGAGTCACTAGGTTACTGCTGTGGTAGGAGACGTACTTTAAGGAGTTTGGGAAAGGATAAAGCAAAATGCAGCAATAGGTTTGAGAAACATCGATCAGGAAGAGTTTGACTTGCACTCGAACAACTCCCCTGTACGTGTGTTTTTTCGGTAGCTGGTCTTGGTAATTAGTGCATCACCATGGCCAGCTTAGGTTCTAGCAAAGTCTACTTCTGCTCAATGAAAAACGAGCCGTGGGACGAGCTCGAAAAAAAACTCTGCTAGTGCATACTATGCAGGCTTGCGTACGTACCTACAAGCACATACACTAGGCACGACCTCATTGACATATAGGCTGAAGATTCTGGTGCGGCACTGCTCCGCTCTTCAAGGCTGCAGACCGGGTACCTCTGGCTATTTTGGATCAGACTTCCACCTACCAAGGCGCCATTGGAGAGAAGCTGCTGCCAAGCATGGAGATAAGCCGCTGCGCCCATTGCACAAAAATGGACGTGCCTCCCAACCTTGCATAGCCTGTTGACGGAGTTTAGAAACACCCACCGCTCCCACCTCCAGGGTGCATTTGCATTATTTCTTGTTTTTCGGATCTTCCTTTTACAAAGGTCTTCTTTCTTGTAGGTGTGCGCCTTGCAAATCTTTACTCACAAAGCTCCACCAAGCATAGTTGTGGGATCAATTGGAGCTGGAATTAACTTTTCCTCCTATTGTGTACTACACGGGCAAACAACAAAATGCTCAAATGTATGCCCTCCTCAACTGTTTTAAGGTCAAGACGCTTTCTTAAATTGCCATGATTTTTGTAGACATACATTTGTGATGATTCCAAATCGAGTCAATTTTATATTCATAATTAATATAATTACTATCTCGGTGGTCTCATGATTTCTGTGTTACAGATTTCACCATACCTTTATTTTTTTTGTGTCCTCTGCGGCTGCAGCTACCTTATCAATTGTCGGTGTGGTATGTTTGCATTACCTCTTGCTCTCATCTGGCGTTTCCGGTGCATCCCAACCTCATATTATTATCATCTACCCAACTGCGCTAGCATGCAAGTCAGGCCTATATATTCTTGGCCCTCACAAATCACAGCCAACAGTTTAGTTTATGTGCCTGGCGTGCCTATAAAATGGTACGTGTAAGTTGAACCAGTAGTTTAGTTTTAGGATCATTTGGCTGCCGCAAGCCCTGGCACCGAAAATTATGTTGTAGGCTCAGAAACAATGAAGCAAAATCCAGCATTTAGGCTTGAGAAGCATCAGGAACCCACAGTGCCACAGATTCCCTTCCACTTGCGCCATACCCGCAGCTGTGACCATACCACAATGTGGAGCTTGTGTATGTATGACACCAGATTCCCTTCCCACGTTCTCATGGATCTGATCACCACCTTTCTCCAGGTATCCACCAAGTCCCTGCCCAAAGGAGGCCCCACTGTCACAAACGACTCCAGATAAGAGTGTAGCAATCTCCACCTGTTAGGGATCAGGCTTCCGTCTATCAACCGCCTTTATTGATAAAGGACAAACAGCCTTTATTGATAAAAATAGTTTTGTAGTACCACGAGGCCTTTATATATGATTGCACCGGTTGTGGATCTAGTTTCAAACTCTACTTCATTGGGGAACACTGCATGTCCATTCGTCTTTGTTCAACATGATTGCGCACCAAGCATGCATGTGGAGCTTGATCTTAGATCGTGCGAAGGTGCAGCCCCTGGATGTGTCATTCTTGCAGGTTCCTACATATCACTTACATATGCTTTCTACGTTTGCACAAATACACACAAAAAAAGGGGGCGACGTGGCATGATCTAATGACTAGTACTAGTAATCTTCAAATTAAATTACTACATATTTGTTAGATTGCTTTGTGATTTGTATAGGCAAGAATCTCTTTGCCAGACTGTGTATTGTCACCCCCTCATAATCAATATAATGTTGCAGTAGTTCACTCTCCACTTTCTTGAATGACTTTATATATGTACAGTACCAATAATAACTGGTTTATACCACTACTAAGAATGTGTTGATACATGGCGTGTTAAATTGGTCATAGACGCTCTAAATATTGTCATGGATAGTTATCTATGATGGTCCTGAAATTCATCACGTAATCCTCGTCATAATTAATCTATGCTCAAAAATCCGTCATAGATGCGCTAAATCGATGACGGTTTGGCATCGTCAAGGATATGTTTTTCATATGGCTCACAAGCTTGTTCGGTGATGAAAGTGGGCGCCATGGATACGTTCCATGTCATCACTGCTATCTCTCAGCATTGCGGTGGCATCTGATGTGGCTGGGGCTGCCACATCAACTTCTTGATGGGCCCGATGGGCCAAGTCTTGTTTTTTTTCTTTTTACTTATACACGGGAATCAGGATGGGCTTGTTTGGCATAATTAATGGGCTGGGTAGGGATGACGGCTGGGCCAAACATTTTAATGGACAGCCCATTCATGTTTTTGATTATCCATGGCCTTTTGTATATTGCACATGGGCTTTTTTTAGTCAAACATACCAGGCCGGCCCAACTAAATAACAGAGGCCCAAAGACAATAGCATGACCACATTCAAATTTGACCACAGCTTCAAATTCAACCACGATTCAAATCAAACACATATTCAAATCAACCACAAATTTGAAAACAGCCACAGATCCAAAATACTACATCACGTAATTCTCCTCAAGTCTCGTGTCTCAATATTACAACAATGGATTGAAGCAAAGAAGACAAAATGCTTAATGTTTACTCAAGTCTAAATGAGCGACCAAACAGCCAACGGTTCATGTTTCGTAAACCACCACCATAGGAGCATATCACGCGATTCTCGGCTTTCAAAAGAAGCGACCACGCCGCACAGCCTTACCTTGTTGCCTAACTCGATGGAATCATGGACATCAAACGCCCGGTAGAGTATCGGTTTCAGCTTGCCCTCGGCGGGGACTCCTCATCTTTCTTCTTCCTTTCTTCTTCTATTGTCTACACTTTTTTCACCATGTCATCCGGCTGTTGGCGCTGAATGCTTACCAAGTCCCTAAGATCTGCTGATGTCTGCGCTTCTCCGGCGCCGATTAGCTTCTTGTAGCTCGCGGCGAGTTCCAAAGACTTGAATCAACAGGTAAGCCCTTCAGCCCCATTCACAAGAAATTTGTTCTTCTTTGTCTCTTCTCGGAAGAACTTCAAAGACAGCAAAGATTGGCCGACTTACGTTGACAACCATCCTCAACAGGAGCAGCCACCCTCATCTCCATTTCAGCCTAGCGAGCAAGGAACAGAACAAGTTAAAGTTAAAATGTTGAATGCATACCAAATTCAAAGTAGCATTTGTTAGTGAAGTCATTGCCAATCTACTTACAATAGCTGATTCTACGTAAGAGTGAAGGCTTTCTTCTTGCTGCGGTGTAGTTCTTTAAATAAGTCAAGCCCATTTGGTGGTGCATCTTTGTACTTGTCCGCCTAAAGAATGAAAGAAAGCCAGAAATTTGAGCCTTTTACTTGTTCTAAGTTTTTTGTACAGTGAATGAGAGAACATCACACTATGAAATGGATAACAAAGCATTATGCATTAAACTTAAGTTAACTAAACTACACTTACCAATGCAGCGATTTGCATTTCATATCTCCGAGATCCGGTTGTTTGGTGAAACCGTACTCTAGCTCGCTTTTGCTTTGTTCTTCTCAGCGATCCAACTACAACATCAAAGTTGTGATCAAGAAGCACCTATGAGATCCTAAACTTGAAATAAGAATTAGTGCCAAAAGCTTACCATTTTTTTTTTTCATCCTTCCAAAGTGTTCAACAAGTTGAATCCACTGAACATCATCCATGCATTGTACAGGAGATGTTTTCAACACCAGATGTAGTGGATAAGGATCAAAGTACTTCTTTTTGAGCTTATATCGCTGCTGGCGAACAGCTCTCTTCAGCATTGCCACACATGCCTTTTTCACAGGAGCAGCAGTTATGTCCATATTGAAGCGTGTCTGAAAATAGTACAATCAGTAATCCATGCAATACAATGCTATTAGCTGCATTAGTAACTCATTGATAGCCCAAAGTTCAGTCACTCACCGCAACTTTTTCGATGTAGAACTTGAAGAGGTTCTCTTGTTCCTTATAATCCTTCCATTTTGGGAAAATGGGCATATAGTCCCTGACTACAATGTTGCACTCCGAGGCAAACATTGCAGCAATCTTCACTGAATTTGGCCTTATCATCCCTGGTTCAATAAGCACAGGAAGTTTGGCCTTCCTTGCGCGAGACATCCTTTCAAGACCTTTTCCTACATTAGGTCCCCTTATCCATTCCTCCTCAAATTGTTCTTCATCCGCAAAGACAAAAATTAACATGTGTGGAGTGCTGATTGTACAAACTATAAAGGTTTTGATGTGTAAGAAA
Organism: Hyparrhenia diplandra; assembly: GCA_015847255.1. Lineage (NCBI taxonomy): Eukaryota > Viridiplantae > Streptophyta > Magnoliopsida > Poales > Poaceae > Hyparrhenia > Hyparrhenia diplandra. Next base: position 100,402 of record JADLZK010013221.1, on the reverse strand, counting down.
TAAGAATCTGGCAAAGATACCTTCAAGATCGACATCTACGTTTCCATTCCAGCATGCATCCTGAAGAGTTTGATCATCAAGGTTGGGTACAAAGTCCATGTTGTTGCATCCAACACCTCAAATAATGCATGACGCCGAGTTAGTGATACGTTATAAGGCATGGCATTTGCTTTGAGTAAGTACTGGTTGATATAGTTAGCACAAAAACTTTTTAGTGTGGGCAATTAAGGTCGTACCATCTTGAGTATCACAAGCACGAGCATCACTTGCAGCCAGGATTGGGATTTCAGTTTGATTACAAGAAGCTTCAACCTCACTTGAAGCCTGAATTGGGACTTCAGCTTGAGTAACAGCAGCTTGAACCTCGTGGTGCCAACACTCTTTTCCCCAGGTGCCATGCGTACTCATAGTAGTCTACAACAAATGAAATAAATGAATCTGTAAGTAATCCAGAAGTAGTGAATTATTGTCAAAGCTGGTAAAGCATTAATGATTGGATACAAGTCATACCTTCACCTTGGTACGTCCATGTCCAGACTTCCTATTCTTAGCGGGTATTAGGATATCATCACTTAGGTCATCCTCACTGTTAGTTTCATGTTCATCATTGCAATCAAAGTCAGGGTCCTCATTGTGCTTATTCTTTTCCATTATCTTTTGTGGAACTGATTGTCCAAACACAGTAAATGTTAACTGTGGCAGGCCTAGCTGTTCCATCATAGCATTATTATTATGTTGACATTTTCTTATCTTTTGCATTTCATATTCAGGAACTTGGGATTCTGCATTAACAAGGGCAATTAATGAAACTTTAGCTGTACAGAATATGAAATTTTAAGCAGTGATGCCAATTACAAATAGTGAAACATATACAAACTGTACAACAAGCAGGAGCAGGGGCAATCAGTTCCGCAAAAAAGATAATGGAAAAGGGGACCTAATGTAGGAGCAGGGCACGGCTGACGATGGGTAAGATATGCTTGATTTTGGCCTCGCCAGCCGGCTGGGCGCTAAATTAAGACATGGCATTCTTATTTGGAGTGGCCACAGGCTACAACTACTAAGCAACCCGGCATCACGATGTCGATAGAGCATAGCAGCGGCAAGGAGCGACGCCACGAGCAGCACACAGCAGCAGGGTCAGCCTGATACTGCAATGAACACGAGCGACGCATAGCAGCACACAGGAGCACACAGGATACAGCATAGCAGCACACAGGAGCGACGCCACGAGCAACACACAGCAGCCGGCTGGGCCCTAAATCAAGATACTGCACACGGCATATATCCATATATCAACGCAAATCTAAATAGAATTGCAATATCCATATATCATGTTCAATTATGTATTCATTATATCAGTATGAGCATGTAGGACTACTCCAACAGACACTTGCATATAGTGGCCCTAGGCGTACAGTCAAGATCTCCCAAAGCATGCTTTAAAAAAAAAAAATCTCCCAAAGCATACATGAAAGGAATGGAGACATTACTAAATGCTCGCTGCAGCACACAGGCATCCAAATCTAGCAAAGCATGAGCATGTAGGACTACTCCAACAGATTGGACAAACCATGGCATGAACAATTCAAGGGTGAACATGAATAGGACTACTCCGATAGATTGTACAAAGCAGGGCAGAAAAATTGACCTTCAATCAAGGGTGGTGACCGTGGCCTCTTTGCTTGCCCTTTCCTCTTGGGCGCCACTGTTGGCGGCGTTGCCTTCGTGGCCTGTGTGCGGGAAGTGGCGCGATTTGCCGTGCCGGCGGCTTGCGTTGACGGAGACTTCGCGGCGACGACGGCTTCACGACGACGGCGGCTTGCGGCGCCACCGGCTTCGGCAACGACGGCTTTGGCGGCGCCGCTTCTCTTGACGACGGCTTGCGGCGCCGACGCGTCGCTGGACGGCGGCTAGCGGCGGCGCCCGGCTTCTTGTTGACGACGGCTTGCGGCGCCGGCTTCGGCAGCAACGACGGTTTGCGGCGGGCGGGGGCTTCAGGGCGGCGGCGGCTTGCGCCCGGCGACGGTTTCGCCGCGACGACGACGCCTCGTGGCGCCGGCCGCTTCCGCGGCGACTACGGATGGGGGCACCGACTCCACTGCATCGGCGTTCCTCGGTCCGATGGGGATGTCGGCAGGCAGCAGCTTGCTAAGACGGTGGCCGAATCTGGGAGACGGCGGGGGGTTGGGGCCGCTACGGTTCCAAAGGGGCGGGTAGGGTCAGGTGAGCTGGGGGCGCATGGCGGCGTAGTTGGGTCGGAGCTTTTTTTTGCGAGAATAGTTGGGTCGGAGCTGTAAGGTGGGAGACGGCGGCGGGTAGGATTAGGTGGCGGAATTGGGGAGGAGATGGGCTTTATACGGCGGCTAGGATGCATGCGAAATTACCTTGCAGCCCTGAACCCTAAATCTGAACAACGGTTGCAGCAAGGATACAAGAGTCTTTTTCCTCTCCAAATTTTGACGCCTCCCCGCGCCTCCCCAGCGCCCGGAAGGAAAATTGGCGCGGAAGAAAAAGTGGCGCCCAAACGAGGCCCGATTGGATTTCAGGCCCGTTAAAAAGACATAATGCTTTCACTTTTTTCTTTTAGCATCACAAATATATTTCATTGTCAATGAGAAATGATAAAAAAATAATTTGTTTCTAAAAAAGTGGCCAACACAAAAAATAATTTGACTAACTAAGATCTATATATAAGATATTGGTCATTACATCTTATTGAATTTGAACACATAAAATCTTGAATTTCAAATTTTGTGAACTCCAAAAACAAATTTGGGACATCGAAAGACTTCAAATGAAAAACTCATGAATACCGACTTTGAATAACTCATTAAGATCTACTAATCTTATTTTGGTCATTTCCTCACTTGAGAAAGTGATACTAACACGGTTCACAAATTTCATATGTCTCTCTTATAGTTTCCTAAACTCTAAGAGAGATGTGTCCGATGTTACACCATGTTAGTATCACTTTCTTACCAACTTTGAATAACTCATTAAGATCTACTAATCTTATTTTGGTCATATCCTCATTTGAGGAAGTGGTATTATCATGGTTCACAAATTTCATATGTCTCTCTTATAGTTTCCTAAACTCTAAGAGAGATGTGTCCGATGTTACACCATGTTAGTATCACTTTGAGAAATGAGGATATGACCAATATAAGATTTGTAGATCTTCATGAGTTATTCAAAGTTGGTATTGAAGAGTTTTGCATATAAAGTATTTTGATGTCCCAAATTTCTATTTGAAGTTTACAAATTTGGAAATTCAAAAATTTCAGTCTGTCAAAATTTATCACATGAATGGAATAGCAGTAAATTCATGACAACGTGATAGAGAATGAATTTAGATTTTTTAGAAAAAAAAATCAACTCATTTGGAGCTCATATGAGGGAGAAATACCACTTACAAAATTTGTACAGAGATTAAAAGAAAAACCGCACGCATGCTTAATGTCTGTAAATGCGGATAAATATGAATCTGAAGCGAACGACAGTATATGTGTTTTTTAAAAATTTGAAACCTTGTCTGCCATGTAACAGATACATAGCGCAATGGTAGTACTTCACTTTGTCCTGTTGGAGTTCTTCGGTTCGAACCCAACTGGCCACAATTTTTTTTTTTTTTTGCGTTTCTTTCTTTCTCTCTTCTTTTGTAGCGTTTCCCCAGTCCACGCCCCCCGCTCCGCCCCCGCCCCCTGTCCACGCCCGCTCCGCCCCGGTTTCCAAACCACCGCCGCCCGCCGTCGCCCCAGCACTACATCGCCCGCTCCCCATCGCCTCCGGTCGCGCGCAGGCCTCCGTGGACGCCGCGCTGTCGCCCTGCTTCGCGCGCGGGCCTCACGTGAGCGGTGTCCGCTCGTCAGCCGATCCGGTCTCCGACCCTGGACTCCACCCCACCGCCCGGCTAGGCATCATCTCGCCTCCCGCTCGCGGCTTCTTGCTGATTCCGTCCTGCGGCGTCCTCCTCCTTGTTTCTTTGTGCTGAGCTCGCCGCTAGGCGTCATCTCGGTGAGGACAACATCGTTCATTGGTGAGCACCTCCTCCGCCCTCAACGTGTTCGGTGAAATGCCTGAACTTGTTGCTGATCCGTCCCTTGTGCACAGCGGTTGCCGCCGTCGCCCTGCCAATGGCCACCACGGGTTCCAGCTCTTCACAGACGGGGAGGGCTATCGTCAACTGCCCCCAATGCTTGGTGCCAGCTGCCAAGCGATTGAGCAAGATGGGCAACTGGTACAACAAGTGCACAAGATGTGGTAAATGGTGGTTTGAAGACGCTTATGGTGCTGCTGAAGGCATCCAACAACCTGCTGGTCAAGGCATCCAACAACCTGCTGGTCAAGGCATCCAACAACAACCTGCTGGTCAAGGTGTCGAGCTGGAGATTGCCAACTTGAAGCTCCTGCTTGGTGAGGTCAAGATGGAGATTGCCAACTTGAAGACTGTAATTGGTGCTGCTGCTGTTTTTGTAGCTCTCCTAGTTGCAATTGTGTGGAAGAAATAACTTCCCTTCATGTAACGGTACTGTGTGTGGCTGTGTGAGAAGTGAACAATTGTAGAACTCACTGTTTGTAGTCCTTCTCGTGTGTGTGGCTCTCCTGGATGTAGTTCTGGAAGTGAACAAGTAATGTGCTCTAATGAACAAGTAATGTGTGGCTCACTGTTTCCTAGAATGATGAGTCTTTTATCTTGTTTGAATTTGGTCAAAATTTTGACAGAATCTTGTTATAATTTGGTCAAAATTTTGAAAGAAACTTAGACAAAATTTTGCCAACATATAAAATAAACTATCACAAGATTTTGACAGAATCTGGTTGGAACTTAGACAAAATTAACAGAACATCACAGAATCTGGTTGGAACAACAAGTGCTAGTCAGCTGTGAAACTTGAACACTCATCATCTGTGCCAAAATAAATAAAATGAACAGAACATCACAAGATTTTCACAGAATCTGGTTGCAACTTCAACACTCATCATCTGTGCCAACATAAATAAAAATTATTACAATGTTTAAAAGACACAATGTCTAAATTGACTAGCACTACTCATCATCACTATCAACCTCAATAGGGGCAGCTTCCTCTTCGCTCCAATACTCCACACCTGTGTCATCCTCTACCTCATCATCAGATGATTCACCATCCTGAACGACATGATTTTGTTTCATAAGTCGTGCAACTTCGTGGCCATCAACTGATTGTCGAGCTGCATCATCTCGGTTCAGAGGCCTGTCAGGTAAGTTCTCATCTACCTCTCTTCTCCTCCCATCTTCCTCAATACACTGTGCCTGCTGAAATGCATTTTGATTCGGTGCATTTTGTTCTTCAACATTGTACAAATGCCTATGCTTAAACGTTTGGACAAGCTGCCATTTCCCACCATTTTTAATATCTGGTAGATAGAAAACTTGTTTAGCTTGAGTGGCCAGTATGAAACAATCATTCTTACACCAAAGTGTTTCAGTATTGATGCTCTTATAAAACCATCATCTTTTAGTAAGGTCTTCTTGCCATCTAGCTTGTACCATTCACACTTAAATAGAACAACCGATCTAGTATTCCCATCAGCCTTGTTGTTGTAATCAGAACTCAATAATGTCTGTCAACCTTCCAAAGAAATCAATGAGATTACTATCATGGCCACCGGCACATGCCACTCCAGAGTTTTGTGTCTTCTTATGTTTGTCACGGTCAACTGTACAAAACCTCACACCATTGACAACACATGAAGAGTAAGATCTTATTCTCAAGTCGTGGCCACAAGCTAAGGTAAACAAATCATCGTACATTTTCTCCGGCTCCGTTCCACATCTGCACAAGGGATTAAAGATTAGGCTGATTAGCACATCATTAAACTACTACGCAAATGTATATGGATAACAAGATGTATGAACTTACATAGTTCCCGAACCAAGTAGCAAATCCAATTCTAGTCCTTCGAGCAATATCGGGTTGCTTGCACCCCTCGCTTCCCCTAAAACAGCTTCAAACATTCTCGTGAACAAACAAATTCCAGCAATTAGATAAGAATGCAAATGTGTTAACATACAAAATACAGAGGTATGAACTTACTTTATATAATCCCGGACCTGATCACAATTGTTTAAGACATACCAAGCCATCTCGATCATAATCTTCGAGTAACCATACTCATATCCACCAATCGATTAACACCATGCCCAAAAACATCAACAAAGATAGGCCGATGGATCTGAGAATCTCGGGTTTCTTGGTGCTCGGTTGAACCTAGTCTCCACATCATCCATATACCTAGAGCAGAATGTGAGGGCTTCCTCTGCAACATAAGCCTCAGCAATCGAGCCTTCTGGACGTGCCTTATTCCTAACAGACCTCTTCAAAGTGTACAATCGTCGCTCAACAGGATACATCCACCCAAATTGCACTGGCCCTCGAAGCATTGCCTCGTCAGGCAAATGGACAGCAAGGTGAACCATTACATCGAAAAAGGCAGGTGGAAATATTTTTTCAAGCTTGCATAGTATTATTGGTATTTCTGTCTTCATTTGAACCAAGATGTCTTTGTTCATTGTTTGGCTGCACAATTCCCTAAAAAATTTCCCAAGCTCCGCAATTGCCACATATATATCATCGTCCAAAAGACCTCTCATACCAGCAGGTAATATTCTTTGCAACATAATGTGGCAGTCATGAGTTTTAAGGCCATGCAAGCTAGTTCCCTCTGCAGTTATGCATCTCTCGATATTTGCAGCATAGCTGTCTGGAAACTTTGCTTCCTTCAAAAACTCACAGAATTTAATTTTTTTTTCTTTCGACAATGTATACCTAGCTTCGCATGTCGTAATCATCTCCATTCGGTTTAATCGCAATTACGGTTTAATTTTCAAATCAGCAAGATCAAGCCTAGCATTAGTGTTGTCTTTTGACTTCCCATTATGGCAAGAATGATACCAAGGAGGAGTTCACAAATATTCTTCTCAATGTGCATCACATCTAAATTGTGTCTAAGCCTCAAAGATGGCCAATATGGTAAGTCCCACAAACTCATCCTCCTACCCCAAATTGGCACATGCCCTGTTGAGTGCTTCCTTTTTTTACCCACTTCGACATGTTTTAACTTGTCCAATTCTTGTAACACCTCTTCAGTAGTAAATGTACCTGGCCTATCTATGCTTTCATGTAGAGAAGCATATTCATTGTTCGTGCGCAGCACATGATCCCAAGGAAGGAAACGGCAATGTCCAATGTAACAGATCTTGCCCCTTATTCTATATGACAGAGGATCTTTGTCACAATGGAGACAAGCATGATAACCTTTAGTTGTACGACCGCATGCAGTACTAAGTCTTTGGATAATCATGAATGCACCATAATACGGCAGCACGAAGCGTAAACTTTTTTCCTGTCACAGCATCTATTGTATCCACACCTTTCCAAAGTTCAAGTAAATCCTCTATAAGAGGTTGGAGGAAAACATCAAAGTGTTTGCCAGGTGATTTAGGACCAGGAATCAACAAAGCCATCATGAAATTTGATTCTTGCATACATGACCAAGGTGGAAAGTTGTATGGAATCACAAAAATAGGCCACATACTATAAGACGATCTCATATTCCCAAATGGATTGAAACCATCGGTAGCCAGGCCAAGTCTAATGTTCCTTGCATCATCTGCAAAATCTGGCCAGCATTTGTCAAAATCTGTCCATGCTTCTCCGTCAGCAGGATGGGACATTTCCTTCTCTTTTGGAACCCTTTTCAACTTATGCCACTGTGCTTCCTCTGATGTTTTCTTGTTAGCAAATATTCGTTGAAGCCTGGGTTTCAATGGAAAATGGCGCAATACTTTTTCTGGAACCTTCTTATTTACAGGATCTTTCCATCTTGATGCTTGACAAACTGGACAATTGTCAAGATCTGCATATGTTCCTCTAAATAACACGCAATTGTTTGGGCAAACATGTATTGACACATAACCCAGTCCTAATTTATGCAACATTTTCTTTGCTTCTTCATATGATTTGGGAATACAATTGCCCGCTAGGTGAGATCCTGCCGGGATTTGCAATTGTGCAAGAAAGGCTGAGTTGGTGATCCCGTAATATGACTTCAAATGGAGCATCTTCACTACCCATGAGAACTTTGAAAACTCACTTTGCCCGGGATACAACTCAAGCTTTGCCTCTTCCATCGAGTTTTGAAAACACACTCGGGGTTACTTGATTGGTTCCCATCATCACCGGTGCCTCATTAGAAGGTACAAAAGTCCCCCTGAAGGTCCGTTAAGATATCTTCAACTCTATCCACATCATTGTTCTCATGTACCATATGATCCACATCTACCGGTTGCTCCAAAACATGAACATCATTGGACTCTCCATGATTAACCCACCTTGTATATGTACTTGGACATCCCTTTCATCGATAAGTGCCTCCGCACTTCGATTTAGCAATGGATTTATGGTTAAGACAATTCCTACATGGGCACAAAATTTCTGCATCCATAGGAAATCTCTCTTCAACAAAATTCATGAAATTACGAACACCACTGATATATTCAGTGTGAAGAGTGTGCCACGTACCCATCGCCTATCCATCTGTTACAGAACACCATTCATCACATATTCACATCGAACAACCAGGCTTAAACTACCAAATCCTAAACCCTGGAATCAATTTCTAATTGGGTAGCACCACAAGTACATACTAGGGAAGATTGAGCTCAGAGGGCAGCAATCGAGCTCGCAGATCTCGGGGAGAGAAGACCACCACCCGCTGCCGCACCCGGCGTCCGCTTACCGCACCCCGCCTTTGGCCGCCGCCCGCCCCCACGACTTCGCCCGGTGCCGCCGTCCGGGTTCGTCGCCCGACTTCACCGGTGCCGCACCCCAACTTCACCGCCTCATCGGGCCCCTCCTCACACGCCCGCGGCGACGCCGCCCGCGCGCCGCCGCCTCTTCACGCAGCGCCGCCGCCGCCGCCGCTGGCGCATGACGTCGCAGCCGCCGCCGCGCCGTCGCCCGTCGCGCCAGCAGATGTCGCCGCCGTCCCCTTTTCGATTTGGTTCAGTCAACGAATGCCACTAAACCGATTTCATTTGATTCAGAATTCTTTTGTTGGGGACAAATGTTTAATTTGATAAAAGAAATAAACTTCCTTTCCTATCATAAAGTCTTTCGTATCACAGTGGTAGGACTCTTCCCCTCAGCTCAGATGGTCGTGGGTTCGATTCCTTGCTGGGCTGGTTTTTTATTTTTATTTCCTTTTAACATCACAATCCACCGCCCACGTGGAGGTCCATGTCCCCACCACACATGCCACGTCAACCTCCTATACATCTGTGATGTTTATTAAAAATCGTCATAGGTAACTACGGTGTTGACGAATGGTTTAAATCGTCACTGATTTTGCACCTAACTATCAAATGGTCATGGACTGAAATTTCTATGACCATTTCACAAACTGTCAACAGGAAACCGTCATGTATCAACACATTCCTAGTAGTGTACGATATGACTAGGAAAGGCATGCATGCCTATATATAAAAAACGATTTGCACAGATGCAAGCACCATTGTTGTAGTTTCAGGATTGTCAGGCTGCAACAAGCAAAAGGCACTGCGTATAGTGTGAGAGCACATAGACGACTTACCACCAGGGATCTACAGGCGGCTCAACTGTGGCCAGGAAATAGTGAAGCAAAAATGCAGCAAGCAAACGGCAGTTAGGTTTGAGAAGCATGAGGAACCCACAGTACTGTCCGAGTAACCCTTCAACTTGCGGAAACCTGCTTTCATGAGAGGGAGAATGTAGTTCCGCTTCTGTATTTAAAATAGCTGAAGGCAACTCATTGCTAGGGAGAGGCCACACGGTGAGAATGTGTACCGGCCTCAGCACACACATTCCTTTGGGCCTTGCATGTGATTGTTCGATTGGTGTGGTTGATGTGGCTCCCATCCTGGTCACCAAGGTCGATGTACTGAATCTGACTGCCAGTATCCAAGACTGAGACATCACTTTGTTATGGTCTGCTTTGGAGTCAGAGGAAATTCCATTGTCTGTAATTGAATTGCTTATAATCACCAAAGATATTGTGAGAAATATGCTGAATATTTATGCATACTAAAAAATGTGGGCTAGGTAGCGCTAGGTAGGAATACTGTGGGCTAGGTAGCGCTAGGTGCCCATTATTGTAACGTAGCCTCTCTATAAAAGTAATGGAGAATAGAACTGCACTTGCAACAAAACAGAGTGAGAAGCAACAAAAACTGGTAGGCTCACTGAAGGAGCAGGTGGCTTTTGGTCGGGGACCCGGGATACCTGTGTTGTGGTTTGGGGGAGGAGTGCCCATATGCATGCCCGGTGGTGTAGCTTTGGTCAAACCTCATTACTAAATCTCGAGTCTCCAATGTGTTGTGTGATTCCAAGCCATTGACTACTTTAATTTATATTGAAATTTATTATCTGTGTTACAGATTTCACCATACCTTTATTTTTTTGGGGAATTGGTGATTTTGCCCCTGTTTTTGAGTCTAATAGTGATTTTGCCCTCATTTTTTTTGGATATGTACGATTTTACCCCTGTTATTTTGGATTGAAGGCAAGTTTTACCCCTGTTCTCGTTAACACCACACTTAACGGTGTTAAAAGGACAATCAAACGACCAATTTACCCTTACTTTAGATAGGCTTTTTAGAACAATTTTGATATAATCTTAGCAGTAATTTGACATAATCTCAGTGGTAATTTGACATAATGGTTGACAAAATTTCAGCAACAATTTCACACAATTTTGGCATGGAGTAGGGGAGACGCAGCACCAAGAACGCCGAGCCCCTAGGTTCACCCGTCCGCCCCGAGCGCGGGGGCCAAGTCGCCCGGCTGCTCGCCCGAGCAGCTATCCGCCCACAGCGCCCCGACCGGCCAGCTGAGAAGTCGCCCGCTCGCGCGCCCTGGGCGCCCGCCGAGCAGCCGTCCCCGCCCGCGCCACGCCACCCCCTGCCCGGCGCGCCTCGCCCTGGCTGCCCCCCGTCGGGAGGCAACCGCAACGCTGCCAGCGTAACACCGCGGGCCCTGCTGTCATCCGCCGCCCGTGGATCTAGCGCCGCCGCCAAGCCCAAAGTTAGGGTTCGGGGAGAGACCAGTCGGTTTTGGGGAATAGCGATAGCAGGGAACAGAGCGAAGGGGCAGTGGTAGAATGGGATGGGTGGGTTTTGTTACTGTGTTTTTATCACAGATCCAGCTCACGCCATCCAAAAGAGGGGTAAACGGAGCATTCATATGTGAAATGGAGGGAACTCACAATGTTATAAAAATACAGGTAAAATCTCAATTAGACTAAAAATAGGGGCAAAATCACCAATTCCGCTTATTTTTTTCTGTCCTATGCGGCTGCAGCTACCTTATCAATTGTTGGTGCGGTATGTTTGCATTACCTCGTGCTCTCATCTGGCGTTTCAGCTGCATCCCAATCTGATATTATTACCATCTACCCAACTGCGCTAGCATGCAAGTCCGGCCTATATATTCTTGGCCCTCACAAGTCACAGCCAACAGTTTAGTGTATGTCCTTGGCATGCCTATAAAATGGTATGTGTAAGTTGAACCAGAAGTTTAGTTTTAGGATCATTTCGCTGCCACAAGCAAGGCGCCGAAAATTATGTTGTAGGCTTTAAGGTGGCTCAGAAACAATGAAGCAAAATGCAGCATTTAGGCTTGAGAAGCATCAGGAACACACAGTGCCACAGATTCCCTTCCACTTGCGCCACACCCCGCAGCACAGTGCACCACCATAGCACAAAGTGGAGCTTGTGTATGTACGACACCAGAAAAGTGTAGCAATCTCCACCTCTTGGGGATCAGGCTTCCGCCTATCAACCGCCTCTGAAGAGATTATCGCTCTATGCTCGAAAAGAGTCGTTGATCCCACTACAGCAGACATGATATTTTGTGACACTTTATTTTTGTTATAGTATTTGTAAATTTCGGTAACAGTTCAACATGGTATTTCCTAGCAGGGCATGCAACATTTTTGGTTGGGACAACGAAAGCCATAGGAACTGTGAAATCAACAAAACAGAAAGTACCTAGGTCGCACACAAAAATTCTCGAACTCCGTAACTGGAAGACGAGAGAATTTTGTAGAAATTATGACAAACACAAAAGAACCCAGGCCATACAAAAAAATTCACCGGTAACAAGACAAACTATGGCAAGAGAGCTTCAACTGTGGTGGTTACAGAGTCTGATTCATAATCATTTCAATGGAGACAATGCTGAGTACAAAAAAAAAAAAAAAAAGTCAAGGCTAGACATGTTTGCGTGAATTTAAATGTGTAATTGTGACCCTCATAATCATTAATGTGATATCTTACAGTTCACTCTTTACTTTTACGACTGTATATTACCAAAAGTTGTTGGTGTCTATTACTAGGCCAGGCATCTGCCTATAAAACTATGGCAGTGTTAAAGGGGCTGCATAGTCTGTGAGAGGGCACCACTCTAGTGAAATTGCGAAGCAAGAGTGGAGCAAAACAAGGAACATATATCTACTCTAAAAAGAGTCATGTTTGAGAAGAATGAGGAACCCACAATAGTGTCGAAGTAACTGCATGTAGGTGATGACAAGCAGATCGCAAAACAAAATGAGAAAGAAAAGGGGTGATGAAAAAGAAAAGTATTATCAGAGGATTGCAGACGCATGCTGGTGCCAGGCCGGCTTAGGGACCGAGGGTTGTCCAGTGACCTCATCACGCACACCGGCTTTTATATATGAGTTACATATGATCCATTCTATGTGTGTTTGTGGTAATAAACGTTGCAGTATTGCCAAGAAGGACCTTAGAGGTAGCACACATGTTCTGGGTACATGAGCCAGACTTGTTAATAAACGTTACCGTATAGCCATGAAGGGCCTTAGATGTAGGATGTAGCATGCATGTTCAGGGTACATGAGTAGGACTTGTTTAAGAAATGTTACCGTATAGCCATCAAGAACCTTATAGGCAGGATGCATGTTCAGGGTATATGAGTAGGACTTCTTCGGCACACTTATGTTCATGCTCAACTTTTGAACACCACAGTTTGCTTCAGTTGGAAGGTATCCGTATCGGTAACGCATCAATGCTTTATTGCCCCATCATGCAGAGTTGGATGGTCAAAATGATACTGCAACCATCACGCAGTATTGAACGGATTAAATTCTCCAGAGGTGACCCTGCACCTGGCAAACTAGCTGACAAAGAACAAGCTACATACATCTCGCTGCTGCTCATTGTACCGTGCCTCAGATATACTAGACGCGAGAATCAATGCCAAAGCCATCAACACAGCAAACTTCAAACTTGCGATCCTAGGAAGGTTATCCTTCTGATTTGCTCGTTCCGTAATAAATCCGCTCATCTATAACTATAGTGTGTATTGAAAGCCATCGATTACTCATCTATAATTCCCGAAATGCAGAACATGCAAATATCAAGGCTCCTCCATGAATTATGAGAATTTAGAGTGTTATGGAGGAGCAACTCCGCCATTTATCCCCACATTCACCCGTTCGTTGTGATATCAAGGCTCCCAGTTGCCATTGCCGATTCCCTCAATCTGCTTCTCCCCTTTCGGTGACCTAGGCGTTGCTATGTTCTCCCCCACTATGGAGTCAATGTAGGAGTGCTCTGAAGGGATCAGACCTACTCTCACCATCACACCAATGATACACATCTATGGGTGTATCTGCTGCAAGAACTTGTGGACACCTTGTCGTTCAAATTTCTGTTGCAGACATTTTAGGCAAAAGCTTCTGACAAAGTTAAAGTGCCATTTGGTTCCGGGATACATCTCATTTCCATCAACATTAGCTCCCTTTATCTCTTCTTCTATTTCACATATAACACTCAGCACAGAGCTAAAGTGAGATTAATGTCTAATGAGTGTTTGAGGGTTTACTGTTTGACTCTCTCACAATGCACGTAATGTAATCTTATGTGTTTTATGTGAAAAAAAAAAATCTTGAGCTTTATTTAAAAATAACTTTGTATAATATAGGATGCTAAATGACTCACATGTTTATGTCAAGAATGTAGTTTGGCTGGTTACGCTGAAGAAATAGTATAAATGCTAACAAACAAAATGTTTCATATATCACCAACTATAACAATTTGTATTGTTAATTATCTATAAAAAGTAGGAATGTGTAGATGCCAAATAGGATTCGGATCAGACACCAACAAGCTCTAGCACGCCTAGGACGCCAGACCAAAGAATCCAGCGAGGATGTGACTCTTTCATGGTGGCGAATAGAGAAGTTTAGGAGCAAACCACCAAAGGATAACCAACATGCTTGCATGACGAAGAACCGCCAGGCAAATTGTGCTCCACGAACAAAGCAAATTAAGAACCTTCCAAAATCTGTTATTAATTCATTGAGACTCCAAACGGGTGAACTATATCTGTTTTTCGACCAGATCGATGAGAAGAACGACATGGTGCAATCAAACCTTGTATTTAAGGAACTTTCCCAAACCGGTCTGGCCGGTTTAAGAACCGCATGGCTAGTTCCAGCAAGGTGAACACCCCTGAAACGTCGTTTCTTCATCTGGGTTCCAAATGGGATGATCAAATTTGTTTTTAGGTTGTCCTGACAATAGAAACACAATGGTACTAGAGTCAATTATACACTTTGTCCACTTTTGGTTCTCAACTGAATGGTTTGTAAAGAATATAAAAAAAAGAAATGGATGGTGGTGTCAGCTAGCTAGGTGGCCACACAGCTCGTCTTAGTGCTTTTTGTCTTGACCTTGAAACTGACATGCAAAAGCAGATTTTAGCATGACTGGACGGTGATTATCATGATGATTCTGATTACTGCTTCTCTACGCATGCAGAGACAGGAGTATCTCCCAAAACAACGGAGTGTGCCGCGTCCGATCTTTTGCCTGGTGAGCAGCTAATGTGTATGATTTTGTTGGTTCACCATGTTTCATTCTACAGAGTGGAGCTGATGATGTATGTATGAATCAAGATCCTGTTGCATCTCAGTCCAAGAAACAAGAGACCATATATGGACGGCACACAACACATATTGTTGTCCTTCATTTCCGCTTCAGTCTCTCAGATCATTCTCATAATGGCAGCTGAAATTTTAGAAATACGTCATGGCATAGCGATAACCTAACCAAGCTATTTATAAGCATGGTTTACTCTAGCATCATTTAAGATCAACTATTAGTGTTGTTTGGATTGTCAGTTTAAGAAATGAAGTATCTTTGTTTATAGATAACAATATAACTTCTCACACTACTGCTTGTAGTGGAAAATTATTTATGGAGACCTCGCTTTTAGTTCACCAGAGCCCCTTGTCAAATTAGTCACTTTTTTATGCCTGCATTTCAAACTATTATTAGTATTTTATTTGAATTTTTTGTACTGTATCTTTGTAAATTTAAGATTTATTATGTCATTTAGCACTAATATAATAAATTATATTCCAAATTCTACAATATTGGTTTACGAATTTGTAAATGGGAATTAAGTACATATATGATTTTTTTTACAAATTTTACAGTTATTTATTAAATCGGTAAATGTTTTATCAATTGCATGGATATGATTTTTATGCCTTATACTCTACGACAAACTCCTAGGTAGGTCGTCACTGTTGGTTTCACTTAATATCACACTGTTGGTGTCATTTAGATTGGTAGGTGAAGAAGTGAAAGTAAACCAACCATGCATCGACCCTGTCATTTTTGTTTATAAATTACTATACCTTCTCATACGATTGCTTGTAGCCACAAATAGGAGAATAGAAGAGAGCCACAAGGAAGCATGAACAGTGGGCCAACATGTGTAATCATATATAGAGGAATAGGATGCAGCGGGAATCTTTGCATATGTTTGGTTCTTGTGTGATTGGTTCCTGTACCAGACCTCACAAACGTGTGAGGTTACTCTGGGGCGAGATGAGACAACTAGAGCAGGCACCTTTGTACAGTGGATCAGTATGATTCAGTAATGGTCGAGTCGGTTTGTAACAAAAAAAGACTAGCTAAATGAGCTTAGAATCCTTTTTAGCTTTGAATGGACTCATATCCAGCAGTTTGAGGCCATGTGATTGTGTGAACTCTTCAAACTGGATAATTTGCCCAGTATATTGCATATTTATTTTTACTCGCCTACATGGATTTCTTATTTGGCAGTGCACATACCAGTATACATCAGATTCACTTTTTATTCGGACGAAAGTTTTACCATCTCTTCTCTCTTCCAAGAGTCGAGATACGTTCCACGGTACAAATCGATTGACGCACCACCAATTCACACGATGAGTCATCTTCGCCCCTCCTTGCACAAATGAGACAAGTGGAGCCAAAAGCAGCTGACGAACCAAACGATAGTGTCAACGACCCTCAGCCTCTGCTGCTCACTGCTGCGGGAGGCTAAGTCGTCACTGGCGGAGTGGAGGATAGAAGGCTTGGTGCTGGCTCTATAGCAGTGGTAAGTTAAATTTACTCTTAGGAGCACATGCTCGCACCTTCTGAACCACTGGTGGCGGACGGAGATGCCCTAATTGGCAGAGGCAGAGCTAGGGTGGGGAACAGAGAGTTCATCATTGGAAGAAGAAACGGAGATGCCATAGTTGTTGGAGAAGGGAGCCATTGGAGCCGTGGAAGAATGAAGGGGACCATGTTACCATGTAGAGCTGTATAGTTCAACTGGACAACTTCTATTGTTCTCGGGTGTTGCAAATATGTAGGTTACCTCAATGAGCTTTGGCCTGTCCTATGCAGCCAAAACGGGCGAGCATGCCTCGTTTTAGTTCACCAGAGCCCGTGGTCACCGCTTGGTGAGGCGCACGAGTGGACGATGGAGCATGTCATCAGGAGAAGTTGCCGTGTGACTGGTGCACGGAACTGGCGAGCCCTGTAGACTTATATCATTTGGAGACCTGATTCCGCTATCAAGGACTGTTTAGCTACAGACAAAAGCCGCCGCTGTAGCTGCTGAGCATCTGGTGTTATGTTTTCCCTCGATGCCTCTCATTTCCATCTCATCAGCTCCTTGCCTTCTACCATTCCAAACTAAAGTTGACTATGAGTGGGAAAATTTGATTCACTCTGAAGAAATGTTGTCATGGTATATATTTGGTCTCAAAGTAATTCCGACATATTGTAAGTTTTGTTTGCATAAGAACTGATGCATATTTATTCTCAGTAGGCGAGCCATATGATGGCCCTGTTTGATTCGGACGCTGGAAATCTGCCAGCCACATGAAAGTGCTGGGAGGAACACTATTTAATCGCTCGGATTGGATTGATGTTTGGCTGTGTACCAGCCTGTCAGACATTATTCAACCGGCACCCATATGCATGAATTCAATAGTTATCCGTGTATTGGAAAATAAAATTATCATTCTTTACTTATCCAAGCATCTTCTCCTTTACTAGCTGGAAACACACTTGGGCCGCTGAAATGGTCTCCGATGGATGTGCAATTGCATTGCTGCTGAGCATGTGTTCCCTCTCCGAGTTTATATTTTCATGAATTATATTAGTTCACCCTTTTTCTTTTCATGAATGTATAGTACCAATAGTAATTGGGAGAGGGGCCAGGCATGCCTATAAGATGTAGAAGCTCAAGCACCAGTGGCATAGTTTTAGAATCATTAGGTTACTACTGTGCTAAGAAACATATGCAAGCTGATAAATGTTGAAGCAAAAGGCAGCAATCGCATGTTATATATGAAGGTTTGAGAAGCATCACGAAGCCACAATGCATGAGTTTCACTTCCACTCGAACAACTCTGCAAGTGCGTGTACAAGCATATGTGTATTATATAATATACATATATATTAATTACTAATAGGGAATTAAGCGAGTCTTGGTATTATGTAACTAATCCGGTGGCCTCACGGGTCTTTTCTCAAATTTTGCAGATCTCTACCGACTCATTGATGAATGGAGGCACCAATGCTGGCAGCTCAGCTGAAGATCCCGGTGCGGCACTGCTCCAATATTCAAAGCTCTATACCTGATAGATACCTCTAGCTAATATGGATCAAACTTCTGTCTGCCACGAGTCATCACTGTGTCATGGAACCACAATTATAAGTGTCTAAGTGCGGAAATTCAATCAAGAGAGTGATCAAACCCCGACTGGACTCCATATAACTCAGCCCATGAACTGAAATCCACCCAATTTCAAAACTGAACAACCAAGACCGTAATCGTATAGCGATGTACAACAATTGCGTAAACCATTCATAGACAGTTAAGGGAGAATATTTTACATAACGGAGTACAAGTTCAGTTGTAGCAGCGGAAATCAAAGTAGTTTAGAACATAGTCTGAAACAGAGTTAAATAAGCCAGTCTAGGATCACATCTCACAGCAGCAGGAGGAAAGAGATATGGAGACCATGCCCTCCGGTCTAGTCCTCATCACCTGTAGGGAGAAGACAGACAGTACTTGTAGCACCCAGTATAGAACACGTCATCTGCAACAGGTGGGAAACAAACCCTGAGTACGAAAAGGTACTCAACTAGACTTATCTGTCATAAACCAAAAATAAAGGACTCCAAGGATTATGCATGGCTTTATAGGTGGGGCTAGCTCTTTTCTTTGCATAAAAGCACAAGTAAGGACTACCACTGTTATAGCATCACATTTAAGTATAACTTGCTTAACATGTAGGTTAGTAGCTAGCCTATCATAACTTGCAAGAATCGAAAACAACCAACACTCATTGACAATGAGGGTGCAAGGAACCATGAACCCAACAGGGACCCATAACTAAACATCGCCTCAAGTTTTCCTTGCATAAAATTAAATGTGTACTACAGGAGGGCATCCATCATGTTCTCACTATCCAGGAGCGACGGCGATTCAAATCGACATTGTCCAGCTGGCGGGGTATTGCTAACACTCACCTAGCAAGTCCCGCTATGGATAGCCGTAGATAACCTTTCATCAACTTAGTAATCGCAGACGAATTTGCTGATACCCTCGGGAGCACACTTGTCCCCGCAACAACTATGAATTATATACACCCTGCCCAAAGTCGACAAGGCCTACCGTTGGTACCACCGTTTCAATGTAATGGTTTTCACTGTCCCGAAGTTGAGGTCCAGTCCTTAAACGACACAGACAGGACTACACGACTCACACTGCATGTCCTGTAGCCTCCACTTTCCGCCCCCGCTAACATTATCAAACTTTTAACTTGCATCACCATGATGACATATTCTAGATTGATCCATAATTTATCCCTCGTGGAAGACATTATCTTCTAACTCTAATGTTTAAAGCTTAACTAAATAACTAAATGATTCCTGTATTATAATAGGATGTTAGATTATAAGTGAAGGTGGACAAGAATAGATATAAATGCATCAAAGGTTTCCAATCAACTCCTGTTACTTAACGCAATAAACAACATAAAAAGGATGCAAGCAAAGTATTGTAAAAGCATGGGACGTGAGAATGCTCGACTTGCCTCTCAAAACGTGGCAGGCTCGTGGGTCGAGCACCCTGGTCCTGCTGGTGTGTGTTGGGTTCGATAATGCATGGCGTGCATGTATTTTCCTCCATTTTTATGGATCTTGGCTGCTTTCGATCCCATAAAAGCTTTTGGCATAAGTACATGTTGTTTCATAGATGTTCTTGGAGCTTTGTTAAAATTCATTATGTCGTAATCCGGTTGTGCTAACACTTTTTGACATGCATCATGATTGTAGTCTACACTTAATTTCTAATGTCAAAAACTTGCATATCAAGTTGACAAATCTCTTCACTATTTGCACAACACACAACCTACCAGATGGTGCAGGACTACATCAACCTACAGAGCACATGACACCTTTGACATGTAGGAAATGAAGTGTTACTCTGACATGACATGTGCCCACCTATATCATCGTCTACCCCTCTCCTCACACAAAAGACATCAATCCTCCTCCCTTTCTCTCCTTTTAACCATTTTGTACAAAAAAAGAGGAGAAGAAAGAGGAGGAACGAGGCGGAGGAGGAAGGCGCCCAGTCGGAGCCCTGCTGGAGGTCTTCACCTAGGCCAGTGTTGATGGGGAGGAGGGACATAAGATCATCTTCTTCCTTAAATGGATGCATTCAGTAGTTGTGCATTCAGAATATCATTGTGGCTCTTAATCACAAAAGCACATATCTCCATTATTACTTACTATCTACAAAATATGTGCATGTGTGTTGTAACGGGAGAAAAAATTATTACACATGTCCTGAGCTTAGTAAACATGACTAAATCACATGTCAACAACATCTACGTGTTAATCCATTATACTGGTTCTCCTGACTATTATAATCCATTTATTATACTGCTGGTTCTTCCTTAATTGGATGCTCGTTCATGCACAGGCACGCAGGCTCCATCTGAGCTGGTCTCGTGACGTCCACGGTGCATGGTGGGCGAGATCACTGACAGGGCACTCACGCGACAATGATCCGGAAGCTGTGGACCCTGTCCGACCCGGCGCCCGCGCACGAGAAGCTGCAGCGGCTGGAGACGCTCGTGTTAAAGCTCCGGTCCACTGTGGAGGGTGCGTGGACCGGTCGTATTCGACTTCCGGTTCTGCCATGACGGGTCTGCAGTGCAGGGTGCAGCAGCGGCATGTCGTCGTCGAAGCCCGTGACCTGGTGCACCATGCGCCGAAAACTGGCGGCGTCAGCGCTGATGTATGTGGTCGGCAGCTTCCGCACAGCCTGGGACGGCGCGGGCTGCTTGTTTTGCACGCACGCGTGGCGGAGGTGGATGAAATGATAAAGAAAAAGGTTATTAGGACGTGGTTGTGTACAGAGTGTGGCTTTGGGGAATCTGTTTAATTTAGGAATGTAATTGTTGCTTTAACTATTGGAAAGGGACTAATAACGGAATCAAAGCTAGATACCATAAAATTCTCAGAATCAAAAAAGGAATCATATGTCATGCAAAGTGATATCAAGTCGCCTTGCCAAATTCCTTTTTACGCATTCTTCAGATTGGGCTCGTGTGCGACCTGAACTTATCTCTGCTGGCAGTAATCAACCACTGCTCATTGCTATCAAGTGAACCATGTCTACCCAGCATTCTTCAGATTGGTGGTATCTTGTTTCTCGATGCCTCTCATTTCCATCATAAGGTTACCTTCTTTGTACTCCACACACAATATATTTGTGGTAGAGATGAAATTTTTGTATTGTTTTTTTTGTGTACAAGCGAGGAAAAAGATCTCTATGAGGTTGAAGCCGCTCCAAAGAAACCGTGCATGCTCTAGTTTATTTTGGTGTGAAAAGAATCGTTAGCTTCAAATTGCCACCACTGGCCGGTTTGCAAACATTTATCTATTTATATTCAAGTAGGTGAGGCATTATGTATGGACACATCTATCTATAACTCCTATAAAGGAGAACCCCACTAGGAGAGTTCTCTGAGCATGCAGACATGCCACATACGCAACCATCAGTTTCGGTTTCAGTTATTGACTTCCATGCATGACGAGTGAAATCAACATTGCAGTGCTCCCTCCGCCACCTGTCCGCTCTTATCCGCGCGGCCTCTTCCCCCCCAAGGCCCAGGAATGAAACGAACAGGCAGCGGCATGGCAACAAATCATTATGAACGCAGACCCATCCTCGCTCTCTTCGACTCCCCATGGAATGAAACGAACAGGCACATATATTTATTTTCACATTGATTCCTTAGCAGCCTGTGGAAGAAACTGAACAGTCACGCAACTTTATGTATAAATACCTTCCATATATCAAGCGGTGCTCGGGCTCGAGCGGTGTAGCAATCGCTCAAAGCAGCGGCGGCGTGGAATCCGACCAGCACTGAAGTGGGAGAAAGGTGTAGAAGGGAGCCGCAGCCATGGAATCCGACCTCCTCCGCCCTGCTCAAATTCGCGTAGCGGCGGGCTCGCCGAGCCTCCAACCTGAAGAAGAGGCGAGCGATTTGATGATGCAGAAAATGAATTGGTGGTGTGCCTCCGTGCTTCTTCCATTAGCCTAAATGCAAAGAGATTTGGGGCTGTTTGTACTAAAGTGAAGCAGAGATAGATTGGGCGGTGATGGTCGAATGGCGGCGCACCCTCGGTTCGCAAAAAACGCCGCCATACGCATCACCATCGCCGCCGCCGCCGCTGTCCTCCCTGGCGAGTGCGGCGCCAAAAGCAGGCCTCATCCTCTCGCCAGGCGTCCACATCGACGCCGGCAGGCTTCCTCTTGTGGCCATGGTGGCGTATGGAGCTTGACATCAGTTCCTCATTGGCTACGGCGTCCTGAGCTCGCCGCCGCGCCCTCCCCATCGACCGACGCGAAACGAGTCCCACCATGCGGAGGTCCCCCCTTATCGACGGTGTTTACTGCATAACGGCACGATGGCACGACGGCTCAGATGATGGCACATGAAGACGTATCGAAACGATTAACCCAATGAAGCACCGTAAACTTGGCACTTAAGAGCTGCTGCTCCAGTCCAAAGACCACCAGGTAAATAACAAAAAGACAGGACCAACTGGCCCGACAAACTGAGTGCTCGACTGAGACCACGTGAATACACGGGACTTTAGCTGAAAACTAGAGGGGACCAGAACCTCGGGCAAGCAAGATTCAAAACCCAAATGAGAGGATAAAAGTAGCTGCTAGCTCACCGACGCGTTAGAACTTGTGACTCGCCTCCACGGAGTCGATAGAGCTGATAGATGAGGAGTTGCCGTTGGGAGAAGTTGATGGAAGTGGACGACGGGCCTTCCCAACCAGCTCTAGGAAGCCTTGCTGTTCTTCCTTCAAATCATCCGGTTACAGCATCGGATGAAGTCCAAAACTAGTTTGACGTACAAAAAAAGGTACGTATAGCTTGTTATTACCTTGCTTTAAACACAGTCGTTAGCTGGTTGTATAAGTTACATAACATCTCTTTAGATCTGCGTAGTTTAAGTAGATAGACTCACCTAAACCCACCAAGAAAGTGAAGTTTTCAAGTACTATGCTACACTGCAACAACAGTATGGGACATATGGATGTTGAGCACAAAATAAAGTTTAAACCTAGTTCAACCTAGAGCTTAAGTACCGTAATAACTGCAGGAAGCGCGGAAAACAAGGTCCAGAAACTTGTATAAATCCATCAGGTATTAGTGCAGTCACCGCAGCTATAGCATCCTCTAAGGCACGTCCTGGCCAGCCTCTGTTCTTCCCATATGTCGGCACAACATTCAACTCATTTGAAGAGGCAAAAGAATTTTACAATATTTATTCATGGGAAATCGGCTTTGGTATAAGAGAAGGAAGATCAAAAAAGAATTGCAACGAGTACATAAGCAGGAAGGATTTAACATGCTCTTGCGAGGTACGTATAGCAGCTAAGATTACTAGTTAAATTAGTTTCAACTCTTGTCATATTTTGAAACAAAGATAATATTTTAATGTTAAATTATTTTACGCTGGTTAAACTTAAACTTGCAACTTATTGCAGGGATTCTGTAGGAACCCCACTGCAGCTTCGGCGAGGTGTGGATGCAAGGCCATGATGCAACTACACCGAACTGAGGACCATGCTTGGATAGTTACTAAGATAATAGCAGATCACAATCATCCACTTTGTGCTACAGACGGGGAGAAGAAGCAGTGGGGGTCACACAGTTTCGTTGATCCAATGACAAGAGAATTCATCAAAAGGTTGCGGCACAACAACGTTACACTTGGCCGTGTTTGCAGCATAGTAGGCGTGATGTCTGCTGATTCGAATCTTGCAGTGCGCAAGCAAGCAATCCAATCCATGTGTGCTCAACTGGCCCAAGAGGACATAATGGATGATATGAAAAAGACAATCACACTACTGAATCAAATGAAAGAAAAAGACAGTGGACTAGAAGTAAGGTTCAAAACTAGCGTCGATGGAAGCATTAAAGCAATGCTTTGGTGCACCGGTAAGAACAAGAGTGATTACGAGAAGCATGGGGATGTAGTCACATTTGACACCACATATAGAACAAACCTTTACAACTTACCATTCAGAATATTTGTGGGGTAAACAACCACTACCAGTCTATAATCTTTGGGGGAGTCCTGATGAACCATGAGCGCACAGAAGATTTCGAATGGACCTTCAAAAATTTTAAGGAAATCATGGGGGGTAAACAACCCCAGACAATTCTGCCAGGTAAAGGTTTCACATGCATATATAATACACTAATATCGTTGCTTGAACATCCAATAAAATTAGTGACGATTTGATCATCCCGTATATGCAGATCAATGTCAAGGGATGGCCGCTGCAATTAAAACAACGTTCAATGGCACAAGGCATAGGTGGTGCCGCTGGCATGTCCTAAGGCAAGCCAAATAAAAGATAGGTGCAGCGTACTCAAAAAAAAGTAGCTTCAAGAAAAAATTCAATAGGCTAATAACCCATGAAGTATCCCCCAGTGCATTTGAGCAACGCTGGGTTGAGCTAGTAGATGAATATGGACTATAAGAAAACAAGTTCATGATCAGGGCATACAAGAATCGTGGCATGTGGGCAAAACCATATTTCATGGGCATTTTCCGTGCTGGAATGACGAGCACACAAAGAAGTGAAAGTGCTAACCATATGCTAAAGAGGTTCATACAACGCTCGGCACCAATGCACGTGTTCGTCTCAAAGTTCAGGGATTTGCAGTTTGATAGGAACCAGGAAGAAGATAAGGAGAACTACAAAACTAAAATGGTATGTTCTAAACTATATCGTCTTGAAATATATAAAACCTTACGTGGATTCTAAAACAATTAATTTTTATGCAGCAATCAAGAAAAAAACGAATGGGAGTTCCTTTGGAAGAACATGCTGAATCAATATACACACGGGAGATGTATGAAAGGTTCTACAAGGAACTTTATGAGTCAGGTGCGTATACAATAATTGATAAGACAATAGGAGAGAAGAAATTTTTCATCGTGCACAACAACGAGCTCGAAAAAGAAGACCCCATTAAATATGTGGTACATTTAACGGGGAAGAAAAAATAGATTGCATCTGCGGTCTTTATGAGCATGCTGGACTACCTTGTCGGCACTCCTTGAAGGTAATCTAAGAGAGCACTGTCCCATACATTCATGATTTTTCCTTACCATTATCAAGGACATTTGTTGAGAACATGCTCACATGAACACTTTCAGGTACTCATGCACCTTGATAAGAAGCGTATACCAAGTGGAAACATTTGTAAACGCTTGGCAAAAAACGTGTGAAGAAGAACAAACACCTGAAGACCCTGCATCTGTAACACTTAAAGTAACCGAACAGTCGAATGAGATGAAAAGGCGTCTACTAGTCATGAAAGCTCTAGAGCTATCTCAGACAAAAGAGAATATTGATGATGATGTTTTCCAACAAGCAATTCAAGCAATGGACAAGGCAGTGGCAGGGATGATCAACAAACATAGCACCGAGGAAGTTGAAACATCTCAAAGACAGTTACCATTACAAGATAGAACAATGCAAACTCCAATATCTTGCCCACCCAGACCAAAGAGAACAGGGAGACCACGTGATACATCGCTCAAATCATGGAAGAGACACTCCAAGCTCGAGAAAGGAAACAGAAGACTAGAAGATGAAACTGAAATCAGTGACAAGACCGAAGCTGCCACCTGTGGAAAGGCCAAGTCAAGAAAAAATTTCAGATCTATTGGAAGTGACCTGAGTAGGAAATTGAATGGCAGATTAGTGCTATGGAATTTATTGTAATTTTCCAATTAATTCTCTACCATAATTTGTTGTGATGTAGGTGCTCGGTAAGCTAATGTATTAAAATGAGCCTGCATTCTGTGTCCTTGCCTCTTCCAATGACAAGGCCAATGATTAGTTCTCTTTCCTTATATATGCTAAAATAAAGTCCGTCAGTCGTGCTCTAGATATTTAAATTTACATGAGACAAAGATGGGTACTTATGTTTAGCGGCTGAGCGCCAATGGTTTAATCAATGTTTAGAATAGGTTAGATTATTATATAGTTGGATATTTTTAGATATAACCATGGATTAGTTGGATATTTTTACATCAGACAAAGAAATTTATGGTCGTACACAACAACGAGCTGGAGAAAGATGAACAGTTCAAATATGTGGTCTTGTTTCAAGGAGAAGATAAAATAACTTGCAGCTGTGGCCTTTATGAGCATTCCGGCCAACCATGCAGGCACTGCTTGAAGGTAAGCGATACGCTCACCATGTCAAAAATGTTTCCATTTAGTACTACCACTACAACCTTTTTAATTGTGTGTAGCCTCACAACTCATCTATGCAGGTACTAATGCACCTAGACAAGAAACAAATACCAACTGGAAACATTTGTAACCGCTGGAGGCCATCATGCGACGAAGGACAAACCCCAAGAAGACCCTGCATCTATAGCAGCTAGAGTTACAGAACAATCAAATCAAATGAAAAGGCGTATACTGGTCATGAAGGCTCTAGAGTTGTCGCAATCAAATGATAATATTGACGACAATGTATTCCAACAAGCAATCCAAGCTATGGACATGGCAGTAGGAGGAGTGACCGGTAACGCAAAAAAGCTTCAAATAATGAAACCCCAACAAAATCATTAGCATTTATTGGTTCATCAGAGCAAAATGCAATCTGTTGCCCACCTAGGACTAAAAGAACAGGGAGGCCACGAGATTCTTCACTGAAATCGTGGAAGAAGCACTCCAAGCTCGAAAAGGAATACCGAAGGGAAAAAGAAGACCAAGAAAACAATGAGCGCAACGAGGATGGACCCTGCGAATTAAGCAAAACAAGGAGAGTGTCAGATCTATTGCAAGTAACCTAGTTAATGTCTATTTGAACTACTTCTCCTTAGAGAGTGAAATGACAAGGAGCATAATGGCAGAGCATATTAGAATGTGGGGTTATGTATTCAGTTTCTCAATTGAGTGTGTAATAACTATGATCCGTGTTTTATGCTAGTAAAAATTAAATTTTATGCCAGGCAAGTTACTTTTTAAATTTAATATCCTTTATGTCTCCATAGATACTGCGTGTGCAGTTATTACTTCGCTTTCTGAGTACATAATTACCGCTGCACCGATATTTCATGCTGCAGTATGAGTATTGCGAACCCTCATAGCAGGATTCTTTCTACTTATCGTCCCATGCTCAAGTCGTTTACATGTGCGGCCGTGCACATAGATACGATTACTAAAACGTTAAACAAAAGGGTCAATAACAATCCTATGAGGACATTGAATATCAGTATTAAAAAGTTTGATGATATATTTGAATAACCAATGCAGTTAAACATGTGAAAAAAACTAAAAGTCTAATATGAAAAATGGTTTTGAAAATATGTACGACAATGTCGTAGTGAATAACAAATTCGACCCCTTGAAGAAAAGCTCTAAACAGTATGAACATGCTGGTCATAAATCAAGAAATTGTCGTTGTTGAACCATCAATTATCTTTCTATAGTTATTTAACATGGAGTCGGATAAAAGAATATCTAGTATGATATTAAATAAGTTCAACGATAAACATTCAAATTTTCGAGGAAAAAAAAAACAAGAAGAAACGGTGATAGACACAAAAATAGCTGAAACGAGATAATTTACATAAAACTTCGCACACTATAAACGTGCGAGGATTATTGTACAATCATTACAATACCAAAGTGGCATTCACCGAAAATACCAAATTCAGATGGTACGAACACATCGAAATAGTGCAAGCGTTACAATATATAAATATGTTCTAAACAGATGGTCGATCCATAAATAGTAGGGAAACTAACGGTTAACTCAAGTAGCTACAAGTAGCATACTTAAAAAGCCTAAAACCATATGGTCAATGGCTGGCGGCTCTTCATCGAAATTGGAATAGTAGGACACTAAGCAGGTTGGGAACCCGGTCCTGCCAATGGAATATTCATGCAGGCACCTCCATCTGAGCAACAATCTGGTCTGCATCAGCCTGAAACAAAAATAAGGAAAATTTAACAATAACCTAGATAAACAAATAAATAACTGGTGTTCAAACTATTATTGAAAGATCAAATCAAGTTAACCCGCAACTACTAATTAGTAATTGAATTGGAAGCATACCTTGAGGGCAGCAAGCAACTCCATGTCCACTACAAAACTTTGCCTGGCAGTGATCAATCTTTCCGCGAAACCATGTATATATTCAAACATTTCGTCGTCGGCAAGACGAGGTGTCATCTTAGACGACAACTGGGCATTGCAGGACTCAAACATATCGGCAGTACTCTGAATCAGTGCCTGCAACTTCTCAGCACTCTTCCAAATGCCGCCCATCTTGCGATCGAAGCGACGAATGAAGTTCTCCTGATACACGCGAACACCAATGTGCAAATCAATGATAGGACATCCAAGCTGTTCATCAACATGCTTAATCACCGTATAGCAGAGCTTGGCCATTGCGGCTTCCTTGATCATAGCAGGTTCACCAACAAAGTTGAAGGGTGGAGCAGTCAAGCAAACTGAAGCCCTGAACTCACCACCACCTGTCTGGACAACACGGATAGGAGATACAGCGCACGGGAACTTCTTAATGGCCTCATTGAAGATGCTAAGGAGTGTGAAGTAGGAATGCTCCCAAACCACTACCTAAAAAAAATTAAAATACATCTCAGATATTATATCGGACAATGGTACATTATAAACTGTTGAAGCATCTAGAAATTTTTCACAAAAAATTAAATATCTTCCTATTACCGTTATTAGTTACATGGATCTATCGTTCAAAAGTACGTAATTTTACAATGTATTTATATACATTAGAACTTAAAGTGTTAGTTCGCCGACCAGTATGTAAGAATAAGAAACAGTGTAGCCACGCAAGACATGTATAGATATTAAGATGGAGACATATATGCAGGGAACCTTTTTCCAGTTGAAGAATCTTTATGCATGTGCCAGTAAGTAACTCAAAACTTTTGATCGTATTTTAGAAAGGTAAACTTTTAAAGGCGCTTCGATAGTAATTTTATCACTTGTTTATAAAAAAACGGAACTATATACAGTTATGCATGGATAAAAAAGAATGACATCAGTACAAAATCGACATTTGAATATATATAAATATAATAATATTCGGCTCTAACAATCAAATACTGTGGAGAGTAAACGAAGGAAAAAGTAGATGGGTTTGAGAGAATAAACCATGTCATTTGGTACAGTCTCGTCAAAACGAGTTTGCTCTTCAGGCTCGACATCACGGACCATCATCATACCGGCGAAATAGGCCGCGTGGGCAACCTCAGCAAAAACATGAGAAGCCTGATAACGCATGCTGGCAGTGAAGGAATGGACAGGAACGAGCTCGGTGAGCTCCATCCCATGATGATCACGTGCCAACCAAATAGACAACTCGCTACACATTTGAAGCAGGGAAGTCTGAGTATCCATCATGCATCTCTCCATCACTGCATACCTTTGCTTGAACGCCAAAAAGGCCCCCCTCATTGCATTAAAGAGCGGCCTCTTCAGAGTAATCACAACGAAACTGTAATCAGCTGGAAACTAGTGATAATTGTTCCTAACGTCCTTTAGGACAGCCAAAGATGCGGATTTTTCTGCCTCAATGGCACCAGGAAATTCCTCGCCAGTTGCCTCAACAGTTATGCGGCCGGTAGGGGACAGGTTGGAACGGAACTGAAAAGGGATTCTAACACTGAATAACGTTTCACCGCCACGCTGAATGGTTTGGTAATACATCTGGAAACCAGCAGAAAGCCTCCTTGTGCCATGAAGATCAGCATAAACACCACCCAACAGATGGAATGGCCAAACGAAGATAGGAGCGGCCATCTAGATACTTGCAAAAATTGAAAAAAATTAAACATCAGTAAATTTTTATACTACTAACTAAGTGGGACAAGCATACTATGTAACTTCATACGGTTAATCGCCGACACTTATAGAAATCGTATGAAGCGTGGCTGAAATAAAAAGTGAGCTACTCACCCGAGTGAGATACTCACATCTAAGAGTAATTATAATACAGTTGTACGGATAAAGAAGTGAGATACTCACCCGCTAAATTTAATAATAAAAACCGATTACTATTGATGGATACTTAATGAAAGTAATTACTAGACAACTTCAACGGAAAAGAATCTACTTTAACGTTGTGGCCTCAAATCTTTTACAGAATACGGATGGGGCTAGGCATAAATATTTGAGTGGAATCCAAAGTTCAAAACAGAGCAGCCGGCGAGACTACCGGTCAGACAAATGTAGATATAAGACGTGCCCCGATGGGCAAAAGAATTGCGGCTACTGGCATACTCCCTCCGTCCCAATATAATTGACGTTCCAGGCTTGCCAAGAAGTTTCAAAATAAACGACGTTTTAGCCGTGTCAGCCTAGATCGAGTAGTAGCCAGGTACGGCACCTATCCATCCATCAATTCATGTCGTCCACTACATTGAGTAAAAGCTGTTAAAAAAAAAGAAAAGAAAAAACGGACGGCCACGGAAGGAGCCTTATCCTCTCACGCGTCACGCATGGGAGTCCGACCGCCTCTCCGCCTCCGGCCGGGACGCCTCCCTGGCCCGCCGCCGCACCAAGTCCAAGCAGCGCGTCGGGGCCGAGCTCGCCATAGACGCCGTGGACGACCGCCGGGGATGCCGCGTCGGGGCCGAGCCGCCATGGGCGCCGGGACGAAGCTCGCCGCCAAGGGCTGCGTCGGGGCCGAGGGCCATGGCCGGGGACGAGGTCGCCGAGATGCCGCATCGGGGCCGAGTTTGCCAAAACCGCCCGGGACGAAGCCGCCAGGGCTGCGTCCGCTGAGGTCGCCATGGCCGCTGGGGACAAGCTCGCCGAGGATGCCGCGCCGGTGTGCCGAAGCGCCATGGCCGCCGACGGTGGAGCCGCCGCCGCCGCCCGCGGCGGAGCTCGCGGCAGGGGCCTGGGGCGAGGTCGCCGCCGCCATCGGGTGTCGAGCTTCTCACCCGCCGCCGGCAAGCTCCCATCCACCGCACCTCCTCTACGAGTGGGAAACTGGGAACACATCGGGACTCGGGAGTGGGAACAGAGCCAAGATATAGGGGTATGCAGGACTTTTCACACCGACCTTGGTACTCGCTGGGGAGCCTAGAACGCCCTTTATTTCGGGACGGAGAGAGAGTATTGAAGGAGCCTTAACGACACACAAGACGAAAAAACACGGCTCCCAAGGAAGACACAGGAGATTTGTACCACGAACAGCCGAGGCTGGAAAATTTTTCAACACTACAACAGTGCAGATGAATTGATGAACGGAAGAACACGTTAGCTACCCTATCCAGTATGGAGTCTTGCAATCCTATCCACTTTGGCCTCTTGCATGTAAAGAATAAATGTTGTCAGATTCATTTATATGACGAGCAAGTGTATAGATCATGATATGAATATTTTACAAAATACATATGATTAAGGAGTCGCTCAAACAAATTTCAATCGAATAACCAGGCAATGAAAAAGAAAAAGAAAAAAGGAAAGATGCGTTCACACCCGAATGCGTTCACACCTTCTCTATGGGTTTAAAAAACAAAAAATTAAAATCATCTGGATATATCAATGGTAGCACATGCAAAATAAAAATTTCAAACGATGCCATAATTAGAATTAATATGGCGATACGACGGACCCAAGAATCAATAGAGATGAGATAAACAACAAAAATATTTTTTAAAATAAAATTGTTCCAATGCGCATGCTGCTTAGAAAGGGACAAAAAGAAAGGCCCACGTGAGACACAGTGTATCTCTGCGGTTCACATGCGCATGCAACTTCTACGAAAGGGCCCGGTGAATTGTCCAAAAAAACAGTGCCGGCAGCTGGGTTCACACCCTAAGGCTGGAATCATCGTACAAGGTAATTAATATGATCAGACACTACATATATGCAGGCGAACAGCTACATTGAACGCAATGGACTACATATATGCAGGCGAACCCTAAGGCTGGAATTGCGTGTATTGTTGCTCTGCGTGAATTGAACGCAATGGACTCAGAACTCAGCAATGACATGACTAATAAAGAAACACCATCATGAGCTCCTCGAAAACCGTGCATGCACAATAAATGGGTAATGCTCTAGGGTGTGTTTGAATCAGGGGCTAGATTGCTAAAGTTTTAAACATTTTTCCCACTTTCTCTCCATCACATCACATTAAATACACCAAAATACATATGTTAGGAGTATTATATATAGGTAAAAAAATAACTAATTACATAGTTTAGATGTACATTTCGAGAGGATCCTTTTGAGCCTACTGACTCTAGGGTAGTATGATATTTACCACTAAAAAACGAAACGTACTACTGTGTACGATATGACATCCGGTTCTAAATTTAAGCAAACTAAACAAGGCCCAAAAATTACTAACCAAGTTCCAGTATGCAAAAAAGATTAAAAAACAAATCAAAATGTCGGCAAATGAATCAAGTATTATATGAAGTTAAAAAAAATAATATGGTTCCACATTTTAGATACATTTTGTGCCCGGATTATTTTGAGCTCAGTTACTGCATGATATGCTAATTTTATCACTAACAAAATAAAAGTAAAGTAAATTATGTGACACGCATTTCACATTATTCAGAAATTTTGGATGCTAAACACAAGAAAGGTCGTAATATTAGGGCATCAAAAAGAATCACCTAATTCCTACTTGCTCCCCTGCCAGAATAAACGTATCTCTCACTACCCACCATGAAACTAACGTTAATTATATATTAAAATAGTATTAATATTTATATTACATAGTTAGTATCATTGGAAAAAAAAAAATGATCTACATCTTAACAAATTTATTTAGATGTTTAAATCTTGTACATAATTTCTACAAATCGAGAAAAAATTGTGGCACAACACCCAAAAAAGCGTTTGTTTTAATACTATCACTCAGATAACGAAGGTGTAAAAAGGAAAGAAATCTCCATCCAGAAGAAGGTGGCTACAGCGTCAAGCTATGCACACGGGGCCAAACCGACTCATCGAGCACGAGAAGCAAGGGATTGGGAGGCAGCGAATCAATGCCATCACTGCAGCACTGCGTGTACGAATACATTTTACCTGCCCAAGAATCGTGAAAGTGATCCGTGGAATCATTGTGCAAATGAACAGGGTCAAGGACAATAGGAAAAGGGTCAACATCACTTATTGAAGCACGAATGCCAACAGCCAAGAGAAAGAGAATACAACAAGCCACATGTGCCAGGTATTAAAGACCACGTCCTACCAAAACACGCAACATCTTTAGCTCAACATAGGGACCACGACATCCAAAGCCAGTTTGGGAGGACGCAAGAGCAGATTTTTATTTTTTATTGATGAGGGTCAAACAACGACTACACAACACGACATCTCTTCAAATCAGAAGCAGGAGGTCCCTGATTGGAGAATCCTTCCCATGATGACAGGACTATGCTCTCAATGCCAAGGTTCACAAAATAGACAGGATGCGAAACAGCATAGCTCATGGTTTAGCAAAACAAGCTGAGAAGCAATATGCTTCCGCTAGCTATCCCTTGATTCTTTGCTATGATGTCCCTCACAAAAATTGTTGTCCACTTTCTACTTTGAGGGATCTTGTAATTGAAAATAGCTGTACCATTATCTCAGCCGAGTGCTGTTCTCACTAATATATTTGGGGCTTTTTGCCCCCGTTTGTTGTCAAAAAAAGCTACTTTGGTCGGACGCTGGCCTGTTTTTTTTTTTTTTTTAATTTTCATTATGGGGGGGGGTTGGTCAAACAAGGACTACTAAACAAGACTCGGAAAACCAACTTGAACAGGTTTAGGTACGATTATCAGAAAAACAAGACGTAAGCGACGAAGCGATCAGATAGATTAAACAACTGGAAAAAATATACAACTGGTTATAGTTACTTAAACCAAAAAAAAAAAAAAAAAAAAAAACTAAAAGGGATGCAAAAAAAAAAATCCTTCTACGAACGACATCAGATGAATTAGAAGATAGCATCTAACTAAATTATTTGAGTCCATGACGTCCAAGCAAGTGGTGATTTATATATTCATATATGTTCTTTTGTTATTTTCTTAATCATAATGAAAGCTTAGGCATTAATATTATCGGAATGAGTGGCGATTGCCGACGAAAATGGATGAAGTGTGTGAGCATGCATACATGCATGCAAGACTGCGCTGCCCACTAAATGTCTAGCACACAAAACAAAAAACACTAGGATAGAGGAGCTCGTCGATGCTTAGTTATCACTACTACCCTACATTAGAGGATATGCACACTCATCCAAACCAAACCGGCCCTTATCTCCACACAACAGCATTAGCTAACGCAAAGTTCATCCAACGTAGTGCATCCAACTTAGAAGCTTGCCTCATCCAAGATAGCAAGAAGTATACATGTCGGAACAAGTTGAAGCATGTCTGATCAAGCGGCGAATGAGCGCGGATCCAGCTACGGAAGAGCAAGCTCCGACTACCTCGCACTCAAGAAAAGTCGACTAGTGCATCGCCTCAACGGCAAGGAAACAATTCTTCAAGCGGTTCCAAACAAGGTTACCACCCTACCCACTTCTTCCCAAGCCTTAGCCATGTACTTAGCAACGAACAAAAAAAAATTGTAATAGACTCAGGTTTAAAGTTTGTACTGCATACTCCAGCTTTCAAACCATCGTGAAAAGTGGCAGCAAAAAATAATGTTGCTTTATGATGAGAATAAGTCAGGGCTACACTTAGTTGATGGAAGAATCCTCAAAATAGATAGAGCGGCAATTACGAGAGTTGCGGGCCTAAACACAGGGAAGCCTTTCCCAAACAACAACTACACAGACACAAACCTTGTTGCAAACATCGAAAGCCTTTCCACCCTTTTCCCTCATGACAAGTTAAAGCGACCTAACACACCCACGAGCAGTATTTCAATTGATTACGCGAAAAAATTCTTAAAATTACATAGCTCCAAGCCCATGGACATTAGAACTACAGAGATATTCAGAAAGGCAATAGTACAGCTGTCCATGACTATATCGCACCAAATCACGAGGAAAAGGACGTCGCAATTGCGGCAGTCCATGCCGCCCAAGATCCAGAAGGCCCATTAGTCTACGACTGGGCCGGACTAGCACTACAGACATTACAAGAGGCCACAAGAAAGTTCAAGAACAAACTCAAAATGAACTCTCCAATTGGACTAGCATGCGTTGAAGGATTCACCCTATTCCTAACAGTAAGTACAACTATCAATTTTTACTGACAAACATTTGAATAAATGTACATGTTCGACATTTGAATATTTTCCTAAAACACAACATTATGTTCATATAGGTGTACTACCTACTACATTCAACTTCAACGGGAATATGCTATGACACAGACACTGGACCGCTCATCAAGCATTTCACACCAACATCTATTCGATCCCTGTTGAAGCAGGATGAGTATAACCGATATAGATTAGCCTCGACCACGCTGGTACCTGAAGACGAAAAGGTTAGCCGATTTAGTAGATAATTTACAAATATCTACAAAGGCAATAAAGAAGATTCTAGTTAAGTACACACTGCTAATGCCACATTGCATTCAATTTTCAGATAGCAGAAGTACTCCGTGCACTGACGCAAACAAGTGACGGGAAGACAATAATAATGCGGAGTTATGGCTCGGCACCTTGCGGCTTGGAAAAGGTAGATGCAAGAACTATCATAAATTAAAGTGTACAAGTATATCTTTTCAAATATGGTAGATGCAAGTGAGTAAAGGACTGACATATCTTTGCATTCACAAAACACCATGAGATCTTTAGTATAATAAATCAAGTGTCCACCGACTCAGCTAGAGCATTCTACAAAATGATAATGTCAATTGAAGCAAAGAACAAATCACACAGCCAATATGCAACCAATAAGGGAATTTTCTAAACTTCAAATGAACCAAATATAACTATTGGTAATAAAGAAATAACTAATATCATTTTGTATACGGCGGTACAGGACGTCCAAAAATGGCTAAGAATGATAGCTATAGAAAGGATTCAAGAATGTCTAGATAGTATAAGTGTGTCCATTCAACGAGGAGAGAAGAAAACAGGTAACACTGTCATTAACCAAAATTTACATCTGAGAGTTAACAAATTACATTTTCCAAGATAATTAATACTAATGAATCATTGAAATTGCAGCTGATGTTTACTCAAGGACAAGTAGTCAAGAGGCAAGCCAATACAAGAAAATGTCTACACCGGCATCTCTACTTCTAGTGAGCAGTTCAATTTCTCGTCAATAAAGAAATAATCAGTCATTAGTGGATGACGCACCCATGAACACTCAAGGTTAGACTTCCCATCTCGCGACTAAAAAAAAATGGAAAGAGGGCAGCTAGGTTTAATTATGAGTAAAATCTACTAGGATAAATAATGCAAACATTTATCAATGTCTGTAAACGAGACAAGAAAAGCGAGTGAATTGAAGAAGCAAAATTTAGCAAATTACATTATTAATGTCTGTAAACGCACGGCCTCTGGCATAACTAAACTTTTATGGTCGCAGATGAAGCATGGGAATGGAAAACACCGGATATGACAAAGATAGACGAATCAATCATAACAAAAGGAGTCGAACTCGAGAATACAGGCCAACAATTTGACAAAAACTTCATCTCCGAAACAAAATATCAAGTCTTCAAGTGCAGGACCACATTACGACATTAGTCCTGATGAAAACATTGATATGGGAATGGAAGGCAGTAAGTGCAATTTACCCTTTATGCAGAGTTGGATTCCAAAAACAAATAAATAGAACATTCTAACATTTGTGTCAAACCTTTTCAGGGCTGCTGATTTTTTTTACGACTAGAACAAATGTTACTCAGTCTAAGAGATTTGAGAATACTAGATGAGAATCGACATCGCCATCTCGAACTACAACACCGCACAAAAAAAAAATCCTAGCTAATTTCGCAAACTAGTCTGATCCGTGTACCATGTATTAATAAAAGTCCGCTCGGATTTTACCTTCATATGATAATTTTATTTTACTATGCATCCAATAGTAGGATTAATATTCATTAAGAACCCAAATAACTAGAATGCAACTCCTGCGCCTCAGAATATAATACATTTAGTGATTGCGCATGAAAAAGTAGGATTTCCAGAGAATAAATACAGATTATATATATTCATGTAATGCGACACATGCGGCCTAACGAAAAGGCATGCTACACCAGCTAATCCTACACGCTAATTAAATCAAAACCTAAAAAGTTTAAAACCAAAACAAACAATTATGATGCACACTAAATATTTTTTTCCATTCCAGGTCCTATACCACCTACTGACAACACATCAACAACACCATGTACAAGGACAACAAACATGCAAGGGGATCGCCATGTTACCAATTTGAGCAAGGCTGTAGGGACCTACAGGAATAGATTCGGTATATTGCCAACAATGAGGACACAACAAAATGTACGCTGCGTCACCATAAAACGAGTCATAGATGCTTGCATGCAGAGCAAGCAAGGAGGACGCTACATCATAAGCAACAGCCATCTTTATACTGCGAGTACATTAGTGAACCTAGTTTTGCATTACATTGATGAAACCAAGAAAACGGTTTCAGACAAACTAAAATTTACTTTTAAACAACAGGTAAGGTTCTGTGGACGTGTGATCCACATAGACCAATCAGAGCACCACACGGACTACAAGATAGATGACGGGACGAGGACTTTAAATGGGCGAATATGGTAAAACCCGCAATACCTACATTTATAAATGTATTATTTAAATTAGACATTAAAATTAACTTAGAGAAATCGATTATAAATAAAATCCTACAGGTCATGGAACAACAAAGGTTACACTGACCTATTGGGCTAAACGTAAGTTTCAAGAATTTTAAATAACCCAACCTTGTCACAATTATTGAAAGACTAACTTGTCCGATCATGGAGTTACAGACTTGGAGCATACTACGAAATCGTTGCAGATGTCATCAAGGGCGGTAATTGGATACTTCTACAAACTAAGAAGGCAACGTAAGCAAACCTTATCGCTTCTTGTACGGTACCATCCTTTTTACGCTACACATTATCGATACTAAATATTCATGGACCAATCTATAATCTGAAAAAATATACTATCAGGAAAATTCAAGACCACAATGCAATAACTATGCATATGCTCACCGCAATACAAGAACATTGTGACCTAGGAAAACTGAAGAAAGATGATGTCGAAAGATGGGACAAGGCAAAAAAAGAAGCAACCACCTACATCAACACATCATTCAGCATGGAGCTACAAAAGGAATCCATAGTAAACACCCTCTCTAAAAAAGAAATAAGGTGAGTAGGAAAGGCCTAGCTATATATGGTAATTTATATTTTGAGAAAATTATTTAATACTACATTTATGACATACTGATATATCAATGTTACAGAGAAGGTGAAGGAGCTACGTCTGAGTACATAATAAAATTATGCCACCTAGACCAAGCTTCTGCAAGGTAAGGTTTGTAAGGTAGCAAACCGAGCAATCAAAACTTTTTAGGAACAAAGAGAATTTTAATTTATTAATCTTGAACACGCAGGTCTACTTTGCAAGCAATGCTAGATGAGGGAAGCATCTACAATACGATCGATTAAACCACTTCAAGCTTGCGGATAATAACTAGAAACATGCATTTTGATCATGTAACCTAGAACTCATTTGTAATGAGGAGAGTGTTATAATAATATTGGGATTTGCAACGCTGCTTTTACAAGCGCTCCTTTAATAGAATTTAAAATATTGACTAGGGCCAACATCCATAATAAACAAACACCAATACAAGGAGAGTCAACAAAGAAGAAAATTAAAAAAATGTAAATAAATAATATTTAGAACGTTATACACCTTTTCAAGTAAATTTAAATAAAAAGCACATGCAAAAATCAAAAAAAAAAAAAATTGTCGTGTACCTTATTAACCTCGCCAAAAAAAAAAAAGCAGATCACAAGGAGAGAAACTATTGGGAAATCATTAATTCTTCATCGATGTCAATCAATGCCCCAGAGTTGCCAAGCAACTTGCATGCGTCATACAATAGCTTCACAGCAACTTCTTCACATTCAACCTGGCATGCGAAAAATTATGGACATCAAATAAAGTTGGCGACAACTAATGAGAAATAATAAGACAAGAGAAAAAAACAATAAATGTGGGCCTACTCGAGGTTCAACATACCTTTGGTATATAGGGCTTCAAATCAAAACTGTCAAAACAACGATAAAACATCGAGCAAAGGACACCACTGTAGTTAATCCTATATAACAAAAACATAAGGTACAAAATAAGAAAACAACAAAAATATGCATGGATACCTTCATAAGTTAGTTCAAACTAAACCCACGTAAAATTATAGTGGCGAAAATAAATCTAACGAAAACCTACAGTAGATTGCCAAGTGAATAAAATAGGTGTTAACAAAAATTAAAATGAATTTTTTTTGAACATGCTTAAGTGAGCCAGACATAAACAAATTACATAGTTCTTCAACTAATATCATATAGGAGAACTACCTTGCAATGGATTTGTCAGCAAAATTCAAGATCCGTACATCAGCACATGTGACATCTGAATCAACACCAATGAATACTGATCCAACCAAAGTACTCAGGGCTACTTTAAGCATTGCACATGCACGCTCAATAAGGCGAAACCTACCTAGATAAGGTAAGGGCCTCAAAAAACTCGGTCGAAAACCTCTAACAAATTATTCCGAGGTTGCCAAACAAAACATGACCATTGACAATTCAATAAACATGGAAAAAATACCTGCATACCATAACAAAATAAAAGTATAAGGATGCAGTGGATACTAAAAAAAAAAAACTATAATAAGTAAATTTAGAACCTAAAAAAATATTTGTAAAATTACATACAAGGCTAGTTTGGGAAAGGTCAAAAACTGAGTCCGATAGTGACAAATGATCACTGAGCTTAGTATGAACAAGATCAAGCGTTGCACTGACAATCAATCCCTGCAAATAAAACAAATGATACGCCATGAAATGTAAAAAAAAACATCAAATAATACTTTCGGGCAAATAACACCAGACTAACGCTAATAGCAAAGTTACATACCATAACATCTGACTCAAAGAAATGCCTCCATCTTAATTGACCGTGACAAGCATACAATAAATCATCTTGCTGCTTTGCAACCCTGACCAACGCATCAAACAAATCCAATTCCATTTCACTACTGCCCATACATCGCACCACAATTTACTTGAATATACCTAGGCTCCTGGTGTACTACAGCAATCCTTAAATATGAATAACCAACGATTGACCGTGACAAGCATACTTTCTTTTTTTGCGAAAGCACTCTTCTCTGTCTATATGAGAGGATCATGACCGATTGAAGGATCCAACCCTTAATCGTCGAAATCAATCTACAAACTCTATTATCCCCTTTCCCAACCTCATGTTGTCCATCCCTTGATCCGGCAACCAGGGATGGCGTCGTCCCTAGACTTGGCAGCTCAACTATTGCCCTGATGGGTCCCTTCCGTGAAATAGCTTCAATGGTTCCGTTGGTAGTTTGCGTGAAAACTAGCCAGTTCTTCGATACGCCAAGGAAGTTAGTTATTCTAAGATGGTTTTGCTTGTAAACATCTCGGTTGTTCACAATGAAAGAGTGAAATCCTCGCTGTGTTCTTCGGTCCGTGGTGGCCCAGGAGTGCTAGCCCTTGCTGATGTGGGATTCAGACACCCTCCGATTTTGATACTGTGCTTTAGATAAACAGCTTTAGACTGATGCCGATCCGCCAGAGAAGCACTTTTGCATGAGTCCGGTTGGCAGACCTTCAGGACGATGGGGAGTACAAGGACTTGTTGGAGACCTTTCGCAGAGGCCCATAATCTTGCTTGTGGAAATTTTAGTGAAAGCCTGCATGAAAAGATTTTGATCTATTCCATATCGGTGTAGTCTGTAGGTGTTTTATGACAAGCTTCTCTGCACAGCCAACTCCTCTTGCAAGTTGACATTTTAGGCAAAGGTCAATTCAAAGAACTGGTGCTATTCTATTTCCGGATACCTCTCGTTTCCAGCTATCATCGGCTCCATGCATTCTTCCATTGGACAGAGCTAAAGTTCTTTGGGAATGGTAATTTGATTCCATCAGAAAAAAATAATGTCAGAGTATATATTGGCTTGAAAAGAATCCTGGCATACAGTGACTTTAATTTTCTCAAAGAACGGTTGATATTCATCTTCAGTAGCCGAGACATT
The DNA here is from genome assembly GCA_015847255.1 of Hyparrhenia diplandra. Taxonomy (NCBI): domain Eukaryota; kingdom Viridiplantae; phylum Streptophyta; class Magnoliopsida; order Poales; family Poaceae; genus Hyparrhenia; species Hyparrhenia diplandra. Next base: position 59,166 of record JADLZK010013221.1, on the reverse strand, counting down.
ATGGATTTTCTCGACACTGGACATCTGCCACGTGCATGCAAGAGCTCCCAAGTACACGATTTTGTCAGCTCCCCCTATAAGTTTTATCCATATATATTGTAGAGATAAAAACTGGCACTCTTTACCATCCAGGCATCTTCTCCATTCCTAATTGAAATTTATCAAAATTGATTGTGTAAAATCAATCAATGACTACTAAGTTATTTGACTTGTAAATACGCCTAGGCCGCAGACATTGACTTCTACATGATGCATCAGGCCGGGTTAGTCAGGTTAATTTATGAACAACGGTGAAAACATTGAAGGGAATTGTGATGAAAGAGATTAAAAAAAGAGTGAATTACACTAGAGGTCCCTAAACTATTCTACTAAGGGAAAACATTGTAATGGTGTAATTGATGCTACTACAAAAATGATTTGACAAAATAGCATATTTTATTTTTAGAAGTAGCTAACAAAAAAGGTGTGTGTCTCGTAAAGTCCCTAATGGACATTAGGCTATTTAACAGAGGAGAGCCTCTTAATTGGTCTGTTTGTGATAATAAGGACCATTTTCAGATCCGGACCTTTTAATCGGGCCATTTATATTATTTGAACACAGCCTACATCTTGGTGATCAGAGTATGGGTAGCCCAACTCCAACCAACCGAAGCACCCCTTCTGTTTCTTTCTCGTCACCTTCACCTGAGTCATGTCTATGGGTTGTCACCATTATCTTTTTTCGATTACACAGTACAACACAGACGGCCAACACACATGCACACTCACCGCTATGAACACATGTACGCAAACCTTGCCACTATATATTAACACCTTCGAAGGACTGAGCCAGCAGATCTTGAAGTTCAAAAAGTCACCACAGGCGTCTCATTGTCGGCGGGGACGTCGCGTACCACTCAATGCATAGCACTGGAGAATACTGGAATAGATCCAAAAAATTTTGAGCACCAATGTCAAGTCGAGAACTTGTGCCCTGGTGGGCAGGTTGCATCACAAGGAACCCAACCAGCTGATCTATGATCTCTTTCCGGAACATTCAACAACCATTTCCATAACGGCACCCTCTAGGTCCTGCCCCCTCTAGCTACCCCCTCCCCGTGGCTCTAGACCTTTCATGGAGCAGCGGTCATCGTTCATGGAGGTCCGGCGAGCCTATCTCAAGGGGATCCAATGACTCTTGTCATTTGCAGGGCATGCCCAACCCACTCTAGGCAGCGATGGTGCATGCATGGTTCCCTTTCTCTCTCATAGTGAAAGGGTCCACCGAGGTGGGATGTGGATCCAACATTTGCAGTGGCGGATTCTGCTAGACTGGGTGAATTCTCACGATGAGGTAAATCTCCTGAGATCTGGCTTGTCTCCTCTATTTCTCCTCCCTCTCTGCCGCTCCAGCAGGCGGCAACGCATTCAGTATACGCTGTGGACACAGTAGTAGCACTTCCTCCATCTACATCTGCCGTCCATTGCCTCTTGCATGTTGATAATTTAGGTGAAGCTTGCATGAGGTGCTATTCTGCTTCTCCATATCTCTCATTTTCATCTATATATCTTCAGCCCCTTGCCTTCGTCTTCCATTCCACATAATACGAATGATAGAGCTAAAATTCTTTGAGTACTAATGTGATTCCCTCAGAAGTGGTGCCATGGTATATATGTTCCTCAAATCAAAAAGAACCATGACATATTGTTAGCATTATATTTTGCAAAACAATCGTTGCATATTTATTTGCAGTAGGTGGGTCATTATATGGGCCTGTTTGTTTAGGAGGGTGGAAACCTGACAGGTACAGGCAACAGCTCTGAAGAACATGATTTCGTCAGTCTAGGTCTCGATTGATGATGTTTTGCTGTGCATCAGCCTAACTGACAACATTCAAGCAACACTCATATGCATGAATTCAAAGTTATGTGTACAATGGGAAATTAAAATTGTCGGGCTTGACTATCCAATCATCTCCTCCTGGTAGCAACAACATGGCGTCAGCTGCAAACCAAAAAGTTCAAGATTGGAGATATTGTCTCCGATATGTTGTGCTCGCTACACATCCCAGCTGGTCTGTGATAATCACTTTGATAATAAGGGCAGTCTGACCGATCGCCTCTACAAATGGCGATGGAAACTACCTACCTACCTACCTACCTTCCCACAATTGGAAAGTACAATATAATGATGCGCAACACTCTTACGTTTGTCTGGGGAACAAGGTGTCTCATATCTTCTTGCCCTAGCACGTGTCTCCAAAATATAATGATGCACAACACTCTGACGTTTAGCTATCAACCAAACACGCCTTAAGTTTTGAATATTTATTATTGGTCCACTATTTAAGTCTATGACTGAACCGTAACAATAATACTAAGGTTCTATGACTAGGCAAGGCATGCCTATAAATGACTTGTATAGGCTGAAGGACCGGTATTCTATAGTGACAAGCACTACATATGTGATCGTTAAGTTGTGAAAGCCAAGCCACTGCACATTCTGTGAGAGTGCAAAGAAAAGTTACTACTCTGGTAGGAGGTAAACACACACAGACTTGAGAAGCATCAGGAGCCCAAAATGCCATACTTTACTAGGTCATTGTTAACAAGTTATGTAGCACAAGGACTTTGAGCTGAGTATACTTAGTATGATTCAGTTGGAGAGGTTAAAGTCTCTGAATCTTGTGAAGATTATTTCTGCATGCTTGGTGAGACCAACCACTCTGAATCTTAGCGCAAGGACTTGACGAAATCGGATTAGTTATGAAAGTATATTAACCGTGACCTATAATTTGCTCGCCTTGAAAAATGAAAATCGCCCGTGTTGGTTAATAATCGGCTAGTGAGGGCCCGTGCAGCTGGAACACTTCCCGGAGGTCATGGCAGCCGACGGGACCACTTCTTCGCTGTGCAAGTCGCCACTGCCACGGTTAACCTCCTCAAGAACGACTGCCTCGGTTAACCTCCGTGACGACGACAGCCTCGGTTAACCTCCTCGACAACGACAGGAACCCTATGGACAAGTGTTGCGAGACGGATGTGAATCCCGTTGGCAGCGTAAAAAAAACATTAAACAAAATCCAACAGACCCGTTGGAAAACAAATTAGTCCCGTGCTCTCCATGGATGTGGTGTTCTCTTGTCCACTCATTTCGTCAGTTCTAGAAGACTCCATCACACATCAGCGGTCACATCTCCTTGGGACTGATATTTCCAGGGGTATTTACATAATTTGACACCCCTCCTTGGTATGCGTGCCTAGCCCTAGGATTGCACTATTTGGGACAAAACTAACTGAAGCCATGGATTTGACCTGTACTTGAAACAGCCTCTTCTTCGTTTAATATAATTATAATGCACAGTCCCCTTAATTATAATATAATTATAAGGCACATAGGAAATTTTGTGCTTTCGTGCAATTAATCCCATTACCTAAATCTAAAGTGTTTGATGGCCAAAGTAGCCATATAATATAGGGGAATTTGTCTTTAGGACACTCATAGTGGCGTCGGTGTGCTAGTGGACATCGTCTTTCAACGTATTTGCCAGAACACATTTCCGTTTCATGCAATTTGTCCCGTGGACACTGAGGAGAGAGAAAACTTGCAAAATGACATCCGATGCCCCTGAGCCCCACCGGTCCGAAAATTAAAAACAGAAAATAGGAAAGATAAATGACGCTACCAGCTAGGGCCCGCGCGTCGTACACATAGAATAGGGCAGCAGCGCGTCGTCGGTGGTACTTCGGCGACAGTGGGTTTTCCGGCAAACCGAGGACACCGGCGGCTTCCCCTCGACGGGACCTTTCGATAGGTACACACACCCCGAGCTATTACAAACCTTAGAGATGTCAGCGAGGCACGACGGCGAAATAGCGGCGCGGTGCTCGGTGAACTTGCTGCTTCCGGCGAGGGCTGGCCCAAGCGAGGCGAGCACGCCGTGAAGATGAGGCGACGCAAACCCCTTCCCTAATCGAAGGAATCAGCTGCGGTAAGGCACTCGACGACGGCGCAAGGTCGTCGGGCGGCGGCATGGCGGTCGCGCGCGCGGCGTTTCGCTCGTCGGAGCCCGAGCAGCGCGATTGGCGGGTGCTAGAACATCAGCGGGGCAAGGCCAGTCCCGTGCACGCGACATGGAGGTCGGGGTGGCCGGGGCGGGCTAGCCGCGGGCGAGGTGCACGCCGGCCGGTGATGGCGGCGTTAAAAACCGGCGATTGGCCCTTGCCTTGGCTCAAATCGAAGCGGCGCACGTGTCGACGCCACATGGGGTCGACAAAAAAGCTTTCCTTCTCTTGGTACAAATTCCAATGTAAAATAATACTTAAAAAATATTTTTTGACACTCTTTCTTTAGATAATGGAAGACTTTCGGCTTCAGGCCCGGCCCCTGCAGCTGCTCGCCCCTGCGAGTCCTAGCTGCCGAGAAGGCCCTTCTCAGCCCAGATTAGAGCTCAGCACACCTAAATCTGCAACCAATCCTTTTGTGCCAATGACATCGCTGGCAGCCCAGATCAGCACCAGCCGAGTATACTACCAGAAAATTGAATATCCTTGAGTGCGCAGCAATTCCTTGAGGGGCTAAATTGAACCGCCAAGGATATACCATATCCTTGAGTGGTAACCAAAACCGCCAAGTTAATTCCATATTTCCTTGAGTGTTTTGTTTGAACCGCCGTAATTCATATTTGCTTGAGTGTATTTGGAACCGCCAAGGTAATTCACATTTCCTTGGGTGTCAGCGAAACCGTCAAGGAGTTGCTAGTTTTCTTGAGTGCAAACACTCAAGTAAATTATTGTAGCCGCCAAGGAAACCTTTTCCTGTTTAAGTTCCTGCAGTTTTGACGTTCAAAAAGATAGAAACATTTATTAAGACTTAAAAGACTCAGTAACGCAGTGGTAAGTCAGTCACTTGTGAGGCACGAGGCGCGAGCTCGATTCCCAGCTAGAACAAGTAAGTATCAATGTTTTTCTTTTTTGTTCCTATACATTTCCTTGAGGGTCACTATCCGCACTCAAGAAAAGTCATTGGCACTCAAGAAATGATACACATCCTTGAGGGGTGTTACCTTTCCTTGGGTGTCATTGGCACTCAAGGAAATATATATTCTTGAGCGTCATTACTTTTTCTTGGCGGTGTTAAAAAATTGACGGCCTAGTTGTTTCCTTGACGGTGCAACACTCAAGTTAATAGGTATTTCCCTGTCCATCTACCCTTGGCGGATATTACTTGAGGGCTGGCAGCCAGGATTTGTTTCCTTGGCGGTTTTGGGGCTTTCCTTGAGGGTTTTTGGCCCTCAAGGGAATGAGAGGCATTCAGGCATTAAGCCGTTGGTGCTATTGTTTGCCTGAATGCCTCTCATTCCTATGATCATGAGCTCCTTTTGGGTTATTCAATTCCACACCAACTTGAACCAACATAGTATCTAGGACAGAGTTGATAGCTGAAGTTAGGTTTTTGTGTCTCGATTGATGGCTTGCTGTGTTCCCTCTCGGAAAAGGGTGCCACCGAATATGTTGGTCTGAAAAGAATTGTGAAACTGAATAACTTTCAGGCAGCCAATATGAAGATAGCATTAGAAACGGGCAGTCCCAGCAGGAACTGCAAGTTATATATACAGCTGCCTAGTACTTCACCGACAAAAGGGGCAGTAGAGCAGTGTGTGCTCAAGTACATGGCAAATTAATGTGCAATAGCATGGCTGCTGAATCAATTATTATTTGTTCACTGTCTTTAATTTTATAATAACTGTATGGGCCAGACGTGCCTATAAAATGCCCCATCTATACAAGCTGAAGGACCAATGGTTTGGATTGTGAGGATGCACAAGCCAAGGCACTGCACATATATGTAGGCGACCGGTTTAATAAGTTGTCTCGAAATTGGAAAATTAATGATGATGGATACATATAGGGTCGGGAATGTTGAACTCGTCAATCCCGTCCATATATGAACCATAATGTAAATAAGTTAGTTGCATTGACATGTTTATCATTTCATCATAGCTAGCTGTTAGTTGCATGCTTGCAAGGAAAACGCTGTAAGCACCAGACTCGTGCTGCGTTCACGGTGTGGAGACCAAGTCCTCCGCCACGCACGTATGGAAACCGTGCCCGCGCTTTACGTGGGCAGGCCGCAGCATGCGCGGGCGTGGCGGGGAAGTCGAATTGGGAGATCGTGTAAACACCGATCAATAAAGAGTGAGCAGCAAGACAAAGGCGGTCACTATTGTGCGGCGGAAAAACAATTTGTCGTTTGTTTCTTTTCGCGTTCTAGAGTGACGTTGTGAGTGAGAGCGAGTTCGCCGGGCAGTTCCCGATCGCCGTCGGCACAGCCACTCAGGCAGCCGGTGCCAAGAGGGAAGCATTAGGATCCCGGAACTACAATTCCCAGGGAACCGGGAGTGAACTTGTAGGCCTTTTAGTGCTTGTTCATAACACAAAACGGGACTTAAGGGGCCTTCAAGATGGGCCCGGGGAGGGCAACATTAATTAGTCCCGGTTGGTAAAACAAACTGGCAAAAGGACCCTTTCCTTTTTTTATTTTTCTTTTCTTTTTTTCCTGTATAGTTTTTTGTTCCATTGTTTTTTTTATTACAAATAAGTTGTCATATACATATTGTACGTCCATAATCTATGCATTTGTTTCAATGTGAGAATGAAACAAATTACCAGGAGCTTTTATATTTTAATGAGACCATTCCCTATCTTCAAGTTAATAAACCATAATAATTTAAACCAAGTCAATACAAACAAGATGTTCAACTAGGCACCAATGTTCACGCAATTATAACTACCATATCAGACTACTTTATACTATGAACTAGGCACCAGGGTGGAAACCTGGTTCGTGTGCTAGAGAATTGTGACGACATTTCAGATTAGTATCCATGTTCAAATCTATTACTCGCATACCAAAAATCTTTGCTCAACCAAGCATAGATGTAGGTTTGATGCAAGTTGGAGGTAGCTTGTCCCCAGATTTGTTGCCCTACTAGAAAAAATTCAGAGGTACTACATTTATTTACAAAACCTAATCAAGATAATTTTGATGAATACAAAAGCTATATGAAAACACTTTGTTGTGAAAATTTATAATTTGAGACCGTTTGATGCCCACATATTCATTTTGACCTATATGTTTTTGATATTCTATTTGTAGTTCTCAATGCAAGGAACGAATTTGTAGTTCTCTATGCAAATATTGATTTTAGGTTGAAATTTAAATATTGATTTTAGGTTGAAATTTAAATATTTGCAATTTTAAACAATATTTTTTGGGGGAAATTGGAATTTTAAACAATCTCGCAAGTTGAGATAGTGCCTTGCGCACCAAATTTGTTGTTCTCTATGCATGTGTGTTTGATTCTGGGTTCTGTGGGTTGGTTTGGGTAATAGCAGGTGGAAACATCTTTTTCGTTTGTTATAATTCACTTGTCCTTTTTAAAGGCATTGTGCTTTTCAGACTTTGTAATAATTGGCTGTGTACATCCACGGATGTAGAGGCGGATTGTATTATCCATTATCTAAAAAAAAAAGTGGGTTGGTTTTGGGTCAGACCTGTTTTGGGGGCTGTTTTGGAATGTTGAATATATGGTTTGGGTTCACCCCTATAGGGAATATCGTTCGTTGATGCAGGTTCACCCACCATTCTTTCAAATATGAGACACCATGCAAACCCACATCGCATCTGCTCCCTGGTGTCTGAGCTTATATTTTCAAATAATTATTATTAGCTAGTTCACTCTTTACTGTTCATGAATGTATAGTACCTGTAGTATTTAGTGTCTATGGGCCACGCCAGCATGCCTATAAAATGATGTGTGGTTTATTAGTTTTTGGACCGTGTTTGGTTTGCCGCGAGCAGGGCACTGCACGTTACATAGGATAGGATCATGATGATGTAAGGAAAAAGGCAGCAAGGTCATCTTATCTAGTTTAGATATATAGGCTTGAGAAGCATCAGGATTCCACAATGCTTGAGTTTCCCTTCCGCTGGCACAATACATACCTCTGCTGGCACCACACACTCTTGGTTGCTTACCACATCAGAAACACGAGCTAACATGGTAGACTCAAGTTACTGTGCGTTCTTGTAAAAGGTTTGTCGCAAGACATGTGAATTGAGGTGGGAAGGACTCTACCATCGTTGTTTGGGTGGGCATGTTTGAGGAGGACACTGTGTGTGCTTGCGGAGCCATGTGTGTATGAGTGCTCGCCCGCTGGGTCCGCTCACCGGAGCCGGAACCACATGCCCTCGGCTGCTGGCTGCGTCGCGTGCTGGTGCTCGTTGTCTTCTTGCTTTGGCTAATTGGCTGGGACGAATGAACGGAGACTCGATGACAGCAACGAAGGGAGTGGAAAGGATTAAGGAGGGAGAAAAAAATAGAACAATATTTAGTACTCGAAGAAACCTCCATTGCAAGGTGTAGTTTCTATAGGTGATTTTTTCTGATTTTGTCATCATGGAAACAGTGCCTAGTTTCTACCATTGGGCCTGTCATAATATCCTTGATAAAATGTCAAATTATAATCAAAGCAAAAGGAATTCTGGTTGTCTACGTTGGACCAGGTTTCAATGCTGCTTATCAAATGTTGTCAAGCTCAAGGATATATAACATACGCGTGTACATGAAGTGTGGCTTTGAGGGTCCTGCTGTTAGTTTCCATAAACATGAATTGTTGCTTCGAGTGTGACCCTAAATCCTAAACTCTGTTGTTTTCAGAATGGGACCACAAACTGAATTATGGAAACCTAGCTAGGATTTTATTTTTGAGTAGCAAAAGGGATTATGCAAATGCCATTGAGAAATGCAGAGGTACACACAACACAACTGGTTTGTGGGATGGTGCTGGCAAAGGAGTTCATCCACTAAAAATGAAACACTGCAAAAGCATTGCATACATGCACAGCTGCTCGATCCGCTACATTTACAATGAGCTCGAGAAACTGTCGTGTGGCACGTACCTATTGCACAATTAGCTCGTTGAAATTTTGAAATGCCTCTTGCGCAGGCACTTTAGGCCAAGCATTCAACAAAATAACAGTGCTATGTAGTTCCCTGATACCTGAGATTTCGATCATGGACACTAGCTGCCTTCTTGCATTTCATATAATACTCAGGACACAGCTAAAGTTCTAAACGTGTGATAGTTTTTGGTCGGTTACAAGGAAGGGTGCCTTGTATATATAGCATACTGTCACCTTAATTGTGCAAAAGGAATTGTTGCATATTTATTCAGTAGACGAGATATTATAAGCATGCATTCAGTTGCAATCAATATATTACAGAACAAGGTCACTCTTTTCTATCAAAAGTATCTCCTTATCTGTCAAATGAACACACAAAAATTGATTGTTGGACTTTGGAATTTGCTTCCTGTAATTCGTTTGAATCTGATTTTTAATATATTCCCATAGGGGAATCGGCCACTCCAGTTCATTCAAATAAAAAAACAGGTGACTAACAAGGACAAGAGATAATCCAAGTCCAATAAACCAGGGAGGAAACAACACTGGTAGAAACCATTTCTCTGGGCGTCACATTTCAAAATTGGCACAAAGACAATTAGCAACTTTCAGTGATTTAGAGTAGTTTGTGTAGTCAGACATGAACAAAAATTAGATATATTAAAATACAAGGATAACTACATAAAAATAATAATTTACTTGAACTAGTTGGTGGTACAAGAGTATTGCCTGAAATCATTTTAAAATTCAGAAAACTAAAATATAGGACAAGTGTAGATTTATTCGTTTGCACAGAAACAGATTCCCGAACAGGATGACAGCCTTGCCATTTGCCATTACCCTGACAGGTTTGCAGTAAAAAAAAGGGTTGTGCACCCACAGATAACAACATATCCTTGTGTGCTTCCATCTTGTACCGGTCCGATTTTCCCCCCACGAGTCTCGCTACCCAGGAGCGCCACCGCCGCCGCCCCACTCTCACCACTGCTGGTCCCCCTCCGTCCACCTTCAGCACATCGCCTGCTGGAGGCCGGAGGGAGGGGGATCCATTGTTTTTAATAAATGTTTCTATTAGATCGAGTCCATAGTTTAGGGTTTCTCCATGCCAAATTTCTTGGTATTGGGAATTTATCTCATCCTCTCAAGCCACAGCAAGGATGCTAGGTGGAATCGTCTTATGGTGGTAGGTTTGTTGACGATGAGGGCGACAACGACAACATGCAGAATATTTTTATCGGATGGCAACATCAAGGTGTCGCTGCCAAGTAATAATTTTTTTTTCTGCCTTTCTCCGTTTGAAGCAACCTGTAATCAAGGCTTTGAGCATAGCAAACTAGCTAGGTGACAACATAGTGCTGATTAATTCTTTTTTTCTTCCTGCTTATGCTCTCTATTTTGTGACAATAAGAAAGTAATATTGCCTTAGAATAAAATATGAAACTAATAGCGGTTAGAGGTTTTCAAGGGAAACCTCTACCTTAATCCTCACCTGCTGTGTTATCTAATTATTCTGCGACGATAATAATAATAGTAGTTGTTGACACCAAAAAATGGTGTGGTCTAAGGCATGGTAAATTTTCGAGGAAGATCAAAAGGGGCTTTCTGGAAGTGACTGGACGCAGGCGACCGGACCGTCTGGTCAATCCCCCACGCGTCCGATCAGTCAGCCGGACGTCCCGCACCGATTTTCGAGGCATCGACCGGACGCGACCGTGCGTCCGCCCAGCGACGTCCTCCCAGCGTCCGGTCAGGTTGGCGCGTCGTGGTTGATTTCCAGCACCTTTCGTTATCGACCAGACACGGGTGACCGGTGCGTCCGGTCAGCCTGGTTCCAGCGTCCGATCAGCTTGGGAACGATTTGTTCTAATGCATGTGGTGAGGATTGATGCAGAGCTTGGAAACTAGGGTTGTGTCCATATGAGATCCGAACCAATTTGTTTCCAATTGTATTTTGGTCGGATTTTGAGGCTTGGAAACGTCCAAGGACGGTTTCCTAAAAGGATAAGACCACCCTCCTCTATATAATAAAGAGGTTCATGGCCGATTTGATCCCATCTACATCCAATCGACAATCAATCTACCCCCTGTCCCGTTTGTAGGTCATCTTCTTTCTTCAACCCTCCATCCTGCTGTTCGGCGGCGATCTCCGCATTCTTCGTCGACGTCCTAGGTGGCCTTGCTGGTCCTAGAACACCCCTCGCGTGCGTCCTCCTGATGGGTGTTCCCGGAGGTGCGTTCGGAGGTTCTTTCCAGGTGTCACCAAGCTCTACATAGGCCCTAGAGATCTCTCGATCGTTTGCCACAGATCATGCTATGGTGTTCGCTGCTTCAAGGTTGTGTGTAACCTTCGTGGGTGTCCAAGGCCCTCCCGGTGTACTTGGCCTGGAACCCTAGTTTCGCGTCAACAGTAGTAATATCGCCTCACGGAAAGCTCTGCATCAATCCTCACCACATGGATTAGAACTAATAACGTTTCTTAAAATGTTTCACAATGAGTTAGTATACTTCTGAATACTTTGGGATTGATTTTTGCTGGCTGTTAATGGAAATAAGGATTGCAAAAAAGTAAAATGGGTTTAGAAATGTTTTTTAGAGTTCTGTCCTACAAGAGCTGGTTGGACTTCCTAGCCATTCTAGAAATTGATTTACAAGGACATACAGAAAGCCATTTCTAGAAAGATGTTCACTTTACGTCATAAATGGATCGATGTGTGCAGTAACATTACTGATGACCACGTGCACCCTGATGTCGGGACTTTCAGTTTGATTTAGTAACTATTATTATTACCTTCTTTAACTTTGTAATTGTATAGTACCAAGTATAAATGTTTTATATGTCCAGACCAAAAACGAGCTTATAAAATGATAACGAGACTTATACAAGGATCTAGGCAGCATAGTTTTAAATAGGATCGTGAGGTCGTGAGATAGCGCATAGAAGAGTTGTTGTGTTGCGACTATTGGTAAAAGCAAAATGATGGGAGCCTTCTTGGCTAGGAAATAATGAAGCAAAATACAGCAAGAGCATCTTCTCTACAAGTACATACATTCAGGATTGAGAAGCATCAGGATACCAAGATACACATGCATAGATTCCACTTCCGCCATGCTTGACAATTCGGTGGCCATGCTGCTTGGCCGAAGTCAGCATCTCCGTCTCTATCTCCGTGATTGGTGACTGGTGACTGGTGTGAATGAACCCATGAGCGACCATTGGTGAAAAGGAGATGACAGTTGGATACATGCGGTGCGTAGGCTCTGCTGCACGTAACAAAAACCAGAAGGAGGGAGAGATGGGCTACAGGAAGGGTGTGTACGTAAAGAGTTTCCAAGTTGTTTCTGACCAGGTCCACTTGCATATATAAGAAACAAGAAGTAAGGTGGGTACGACCAATAACAATTGGTCTATATATACGTCCAGACCAAACAAGCCTATATAATGAGACTCGTACATGCTCCAGCACCATTGCTCCAATATGAAGTTTCAGGATGGTTAGGTTGCGAACAGCCAAGGCGCTGCACATTGTGTGAGAGTCTTTAGTCGACTTGCGTTGCTACTGTAGTAGGAATCTTTTTGTTGCGCAAGAGAATTCTGAAGCATGACGCAGCAAGAATTGTGTCTTCCTTATAACTTCAAGTTTTCAACAAGCTCATGATTTAATCATCAGGAACCTATGGTGCTTAAGTTCCTTTTCCACTTGCGCCACTCTAACAGCACACTGCAGTCCACCTTCCATGCTTAGCACAACCGAGGCCACTGCTGGCCTCAAGATCATTTGATGTTGCTGTTGTCGTTTTGCTGATTGGCTGCAGCATATTCTGAAGCTGCTAGAGTTGTTGAAAGTCTTCGACAGACAAAGGGAGGTTACAAAGATCGATACGATCCAAAATAGAAACTCACGGAAAGTGAAGCCAATCAAAAACAGAATCTGGTGCTAGATTTTCAGAACCGGTGACCTCCAGGGTGGTGAGCTACTGAGATCTGGTTTCCTCCTGCGAGAATAACGCCGGGAGTTTTCTCATCGATAAACTTATCGATGTAAAATTTTACATCATCGATCCCATCTCTCTCTTCTAAAAGTTGATATGCTCCACCGGTAAAAATTGATTGATGCACCACCAATTCAATTAACCAAACCATAGCGTGCACGATGTTAGCAGAGCAGGGCACTGGCTATGACATGCAGGTAGATGTCGCAGTCTTATGCTATGCTAACTTGTGTTCCTGTATTGTAATCTCCAAGCAGCAGGACAAGAGGAGCAGTCGCCGAGGTGTCAATGTGCGAAGGTGAATCATGCACACCAAATCCATCTTGTCTCTGTACACCAAATATGCTAGCCCGATATTCAATGGGGACCTTGCATTGCTCACCCTCAGCCTCGGCTGCTCATGCTTGAGGAGCCACGACCAGGCCATTGCCTGAAATTTCATCCGATTGTTGGTCAAATTTGATCTGGCAGTGATGTACTGTTCTGGTGTACTGTTTCTAAAAAAAAAAGCTAAATGAGCATAGAATCCCTTTAGCTACTGTTTGTAAACTCCAAGATGCAGGACAACAGAATTATGTGTATAGGTAAATTACGCACTCCAGATCCATCGTATTGTCCAATATTTGGCTGCTAGCTAGCCCGATATTCAACGGTGACCTTGCATTGCTCACCATCAACCTCCGCTGCTCATGCTTGAAATTCCATCCATTTGTTGGTCACGTTTGATCCATTTGTTGAGGCAGTCCCTGTCTGAACTGCTTCTAATGATGCAAATCAGCTTGCTTGTGTAAATTAATTAGTCCGTGTGTTAGGATGACCTCAAGAAATCATGATGTCTAAGCATGCTAGAAATGCAATTGGTCCCAGGCTTAGCTCATAATGTTCTGACAAGAGGTAACCTCGAGACGGTGCAGCTAAGGTTGCAGTTGCTGCAGAATCCGAGCCCAAAAAAACTATATAATGCAACAAATGTAATTGGACCAATGCCTTCTAGTTGTTTGTAGTGTGGCCGCAAAATGCATTGCCATGTGCATGACTGTACCGGTACCTCTCGTTTCAGATGGCAGTGTCAGGGATCATGTATAAGTTATGGAGCTGCACTACTTTCACTTTAACAGCAAGTGGCTGCAATATGTATTCAGTTTTATATCCCAAATGGATGTGAAGTAGTATGGCACTTATGAGCTTGTCCCGATATCTAGAGTTTGACTATAAAATGACTTGTACAGAGCAAGCTCTACCACCACTAGTGTAGTTTCAATGTTAGGTTGCCCCACTGCAAGGCAATGTACGTCAATTGAGAGAATGTTGAAAAAACACAAAATGCAGCAGGAGAATCTTCTGTCTCTCTACATAGAAGGACAATCACAAGATTGAGAAGCATCAGGAAGCCACAATCCCCAATAGTCACCGGTCTCTGCTGCAGATGCATATGTACCAGCTGGCTTGCCTATGTACAGGCGCTTGTTTCAAATATGCTGGATTCAAGATGAGCGCTTGTTTCAGATATGCTGGATTCAAGATGAGTGATTTGAGCTAAGATCATGTTTCAGCAAGTCCCCAATTTTTTTGTTTTGAAGAAACTTTAGGGGCGTGGCCCCTGCAGAAATTTATTATAACAGAAATAAAGCAGTGTGCAAAAAATTACAGGGAAATTAAAAGAGTTAGGGCCAACCACAATAAAAGTCCCCAAATAGAACGTATGAACTTAAACAAATTTAGTTACTTATATTTTCCTGGATTAACTATAATGAGCTGCCTATTAACAATAGAATATGGTTCTCATGAGCAATTGTGGGTTTCAGTACTATAGCTTACGATACATGACATGAGCCTCGTGCCTGTGATGACTTTCCATCACAATAAAAGACCCATTTTCATTCCTCATAGTGACAATGGAATTGTTTGAACGGCAAACAGGTGTGATAGGACGTGCACACCACGTACATGTTGCTCAATAGCCAGAATAGCCCATAGCGGCTTTACATGTTACATATGTAACAAACTAATAGGGCATTTTCACGCAAATCCCCTACACATGGTCATTTTTCACGCTTTTGCAAATGTTGCGGCCGCTAGGTTTTCGAACCCGTGACCGGCCGCCACGCGTGGAAAGCTCTCACCACCCAGCGCTACACATGTATTTGTGTCCATATCTCATTCCGCATCCCATATACCGTACAAATCCTAGTGAAAGTTGACTATTTGAGACCCTAAACGGTTCAAATCAAAAAGTGGTCAACTACAAAGTTTCATAACTTTTCAAGATTGTGACAGAGCCGACCAATTTATAAGAAATCAAGTATAAGTCGCAATCACCGAAGCAATCGCAGTCTACACTTGAGTCCATATAAACCCGGTATTCCGGAAATCTCAGAGTGATTTCAAACTCATCAACAACATACAACAGGATCGTTGAGCTTGGTAGTAAAATCCGCAGGTATTTCAAACCAAATTCGATACATATTAAACATCGAGTCGCGGTATGAATTTATTACAAACTCAAGTTCGATTACGGAAGCAAAGGTTTTCGAAAACCAAATAGTCTTTTAGCGAAAAGCAAATATAAGATAGTGCCGGATGATAGTCATCCCTGTAGCAGCATGAGACAGGGATATGGAATTGCCTTGCCCTGGCCTTACTCCTCATCCACAAGGAACAAACAAGTCTTACAAAGAACCATGGTAAATATGATCACCTGCAACAACGGGAATGAAACCCTGAGTACAAAATACTCAGCTAGACTTACCCGTCCTGAATAAAAATAAAGACTCCAAGGATTATGATAGGCTTTATCTGGGGTTCAGCTGACTCACATTAATTTCGCAAATAAAGTTGTTTAGTGAGCCTACACATACTACTTGTATAACCAAGTTAACAGGGTTATTATTATTTACATAACATAGATCCTGTATAGTCAAGATTTATCATTGCTCAAGAGAATAAATAACAATGTAAGTAACTGGATCAGGATATAACTTGCGTAACATGATAAAGAACATTTAGTTGTAGTGATTAAGACTACATTGCCGTGGAGGTATCCCGGGTTCTCACTATCCGGGAGAGATGGCGATTGAATCGATTGCAAACCAGGTGGCGAATACCCCGACACACACCGAGTCTACTTTGCAAAGCGCAGACCGATTACTCCTCAAGGTGTTACGGGACGTAAAAGTCTCGGTCTTGCCGGCTACCCCCTCCTTCTCGGGTACCAAGTGAGCGTGCAACGAGACCGACATCATCGTGCGCATCTTCTTGTACCCAATAAAAACCCTCTGCAACCAACGCCAAAGGAGGAGCGATAAAGCGAGCATGGCCGGCCCCTAACAATCTTGCGAGAGTTTAAATGGCTCACGACCCAGCCGGAGCCTACTATATGCCGAATGCGTTCAACTTCCGACCACAGCCCGACAAAGTATGAGTCCTTAATCGATCAGGTGGAAAGGACCACAAAGTCCACCCAATCTCACATGTTTTACTTTAAGGTTCTCAGCAACAGCTTGACAATCACCCATGTGATTGTTCACAACATATCCTCAAGTGACCGACATCACTGTCTACTGCAATCATGATACTAAGCATTAACCTAGACTCTGCTAATAGGATAGGGTAACAACTTCAGCAAGGATTTATAATGCATCAACGGTTTCAACCATTTCCTATACGTAATGCATGAAACATATAAAAGACTCAATTCAATTTAATTGGAAGAATAGGGAAGATCGAGAATGCTGCGGGGCTTGCCTCGCGAGAACGTGCTCCGGGCACTCAGTCCACTCTTCGGTCGATCCTTCTCCTCCTGTGTGACTCCTCCCCGACTGCACTCCCAGCTGGAACAACTCCCTGGCCCCCTCGATCAGCTCCTCCAGAACCTCCCCGATCCCGTGATGATGCATATGATGAAGAAAAGAAATAATTAAACTTATAAGAATGACAACTTGCATAAAATAAATATGTATGATGAATGGATGCTTCATGATGTAGCTAATAGTAAGTGCGTATCCCTTCTGCAGAAACACAACTAATTCTACACAAGAAACATTAACACTTCACACCAAGTAACACCCTAACTCTCTAATTAACCGAAAATGGCAGATTGACATGCTGCCACTAAAACAGTCACACAGGGAGTTCTATAACTCCAAATTTAGCAAACTAGGACTCTATGGAAAGCTAACAAAATTCTACACAAAACATTCCACAGCACCAGCAGCTGACTCTAAACCTAACAGCCTCGAAATTGGGAAAAACAGAGACTCTGTTTTCAGCCCAAACACCACATACAACACCCATAACTTCAAAACTACTCATGCAACTTATACCAAACTTAACCAGCAAGTAAATCAAGTAATTGTCTACCAAATAAACCTACTGAACAATCCAAAAAGATAATCTAAAAGCACATGAAATAACATGCCCTAGCAAACACTACGCTTGCACATTCTAATTAATTAAATGCTAGGAATAATAAATTGACAAAACATGCAAGGTTACCAAACAAATCATACCAACAGAACATAATCATGCTAGGAACACATAATAAAAATATAATTACTCAACACAAGCATATAAGCATACATTTCTAGCCTATTTCCTAAGCACCACAATTAAGATAAATATGCAACTACCTCAGAAAAAATTCTACAAAAATTACCAGAGCATCCTACTGGAATGTAACAGCTACCATAAAAATATCATGGCAAGATTCTACTTGTACAGCCCTACACAAAAATGACAAATTGACACCAAACCTAGGCATGAAAATACTTTGCACTATGAAAAGTGTCAGACAACAGATTTCTGAGCATGAACATCTACTCAAACCTATCAAGAACCACCACACCAAGTTTTACAACCAAAACCCTAATACTTATTTTTTCTATGAATTTCTAAAGATCACATGGCAAAAAGCACATAAATAGAAAATCACATTTCTTCTACAGAACATACCATGCAATATATTTTTCATAGATCCTACTCACAAAAACAAGCACTTTTCATACAGAAAGCATATTTTTTTATCCTGCACCCATTAAAAGATATGATTTACACCAATTTCCATGCGTTTATGGCCATAAATAAAACTCTATATAAAAGTTCTCAGAAAATAGGGTTTCATAATTTTATACTGTAGCCTATCTTTTTAACAAGCACACCAAAATTTGTCTCACTCAATTTGGACTCAAAATGACCAAGATATGAATTTTCTAAGCTTTTCACTCAATTCGGAAAAACAGAAAAAAAAAAGAAAAGAAAAGGACGCAGGGGCCCGCGTGTCAGGCGACACAAAACAGGGGACGGCGCGCCGGGCGGGTCGGGCGGTGGATCTTCGCCGGCAATGACCAAATCGGTCAACCAGCTAACCTAAACGCATCTACGCGACACGACTAACCCATTGGTACCCTTGGTTCGCCTAAGACTCGACGCGCGAACGGGCGACGACGGGCGCATCTGGCGGCTCGCGGGCGGCGCGGACATCGGCGCTCCGGCCGTTCTCCGGTGAAAAGGCAAACCAAGGACCGTTCTCGACTCCTTAGCATCTAACGGAGACATGCAAGCAGGTTTGAACCTAAACGGAGCAACGACGGCGACAAACCGAACGCGACGGCGGCGGTGCTCACGGGCGGCTCGTCGGCGATGACGCCGCATCGCGAAATGGCGGCGGATCTACTCAACCACCTAGCTCTAGAGCTCAAGCATCACGAGGCGAAGCTAAAACGCGAAAAAGAAAGAAGAAAGCTCGATCTCACGAGCTGGCGGCGGCTTGCCCCAACGGCGGCCATGGCGGCTCGCCGGCGGGGCGCGCGGGTGGTCGGAAATGAGGCGCTCACCGTGGCTCTCACCTTGATTCGCCGACGGTTTCGCGTAGCACGATGGGACGAGGTTAGGGCTGTGGTTTGGCGCGGTTTGGCTCGACGGGCGGCGGCGAACGAACGGCGACGCTGGCGGACGGCGGAGCGCGGCGCGGGCGCAAGCGTTTCCGTCGCGTGAGCGGCCGGGCGGCGGGTGGGATTGAGGCTACGGTTTCGGGCCAAGACACGGGTTTTAAGGCACGGCGCGTGGGTCCGGGCCGTACATCGGCGGCCGCGCTGCGGCCACGTTGTCCCGGCGCCGCCGGCCGGCGGTGAGCCGATACCCCCTACTCTGTTTTCTGAATCAGCAACTGTTTCTGGCCTAGATCTCGCAAACCGTGCGGAATTTGGAAAAAAGTCAAAACATCAAATTTGTGTAGAATTTCAAGATCTACAAAACACTAAATATGGACTTTTTCTAATTCGGCCTAGATTTGAAACTAAAAATTAAAAACAGCAAGGTCAATCCAAACATTCAAACACAGAGTTTGAAATTTGACTTGAGTTTGACTTGAACTTGGGGGCTCTATTTGGGGCATTTCAAAACCTTTTCACAAGAAAGTCACAACAGATCATTTGCTCCACATAAAAAGTACTTCATTTCATCTATAGAAACTTTTTGCTAAAAACACTTCTATCAAGCACTTTTGAAGAGAGTTTCAAAATGGGTCAAAGAGGTTTGACACACTAGGGTTGATTTATAAAAATTTTTCTAAATCAAAACACAAGCTCAAACATGGTCCTAAATTATGATAAAAATACATCTAGACATAATCTAGGTCCAAAACATGATTATAGCAAAGATCCTATAGTAGCTAGGTCAAGCAAGCATAATATGCTAACAACTTAATTAAAAGCTATTATGCACTTGCTCATGCATGAGATGATGATGATGCTATGCAAATGATCATGCTTTCAAGATGCTTAACACCTAGGGTGTTACAAAGATCTACAATTTTCATTGACTATGTTTCTCCATCCGAGGTCGTTTACAAAATTTGAATTTCAAATTTGAGACATTTGAACGTAACTTTTGTATGGTTAATTGATTTCAAATTAAAAGTGGTCGACTACAAAGTTTCATAACTTTTCGAGATCTACAATTGTTATTTAGGAAGTTTTTCCATCCGAGGTTGTTTGAAAAAAAAAAATTTCAAAATTTCCACGTTCAAACCCACTTTTTGAGGCATCAAATAAATGCAAATGAGAAAGTGGCCAACAACAAAGATTCATAGCTTTTTAAGATCTACAATTGTACATATATCTAGATGCAGAATTCAAAAGCTACTACTGACTTGAAAGGAATTGTTAGGGTTCTCTAATGGTATACAAGGAGCCAAGCAGGAATTCAGAGGCCAAGCATGTATGCAAACAGATTCTTTTGTTTGCTGATGTCACTCATTTCCATCATCAGGTCCTTGCATTTTTGCATTTCACATAAATCCCCCAGTGCAGAGGTGAATTTATTTAGTGTGATAATTTTTTTTGTTTGCTCTGAAGAAAGGACATCTAGGTATATATTGGCAACCTTTAAGGGTTATTTCTGTAATTTAAAATTTTTAATTGGTCTTTGTGCCCAGTGTTACAGTTGCAATAATTTTGGGACAGAAGGAGTAGTTCCCTCCGTTATACAGAGAGAACCATTACTTCACAGCACGCCATTGACGACTAGCCCCACAATCAAGCCGTATTGCAACATTATTGAGTCAGGAGCATGTGCCACCTGATGTTAGTTCGCTCCTTTACTTTCATAACTGTATACTACCAATAGTAACTTATTTATACGTACACAACAAAACAAGACTATAAAATGAGACTTGTACAAGCTAAAGCACCAATATGTAGCGTAGTTTCAGGATGACTAGATTGCGACAATGTGTGTATGTTAGGAGCCTTTTTATTTTCTGGAGACGTCGATCCAAAATACAGCAGGAGCATATTCCCAATAAATTGAATAGGTTGAGGATTGAGAGCCATCAGTATCCCGCAAGGTCCGAGCACACGCCTTGGTGTAGTCAAATCACACTGCTGTGTGCACCTGCTCTGTCATTCCAGATAGCTTTGAGCAAACTACAATGTTGCTGTAAACGACACATCATGTTAGTAGTCAACTACCAGGCACGATCATGGGTATAATCTGGCATAAATCTAAGAGATGGTCGAATAGCCAGACATGCTCTTTCTATGTTCATCTACAAAGGATGTGCCATGGAGGATGCCAAAGAGGGGGTGAGGGTGTGGTGTGAATGGTTCGGGCAGTCTAGATTACAACCCTAGGCCTGTGATTATAACTACCCAATCTGCTCAGCAATCAGAATAACGTAAGCTGATGATGTGCTATATATAGACGAAAGACAATGAAAATTTGTAAGGCAGTTGTTCAGATTTATTTACAGTCTTTAAGACACTCAATAACTGAATTACATATGAAGAATATAACTGTCCCTGGATTTGAAATCACTACGTATATATGGTAAGGCCAAACACAAGACACATACAGTGTGAAATAATTGGTGTATATATATCAGCATTTGACCAATACTCAAACCATACATGTGTTTTGTGAATTCAGTACTATGCTATGCTATACAGCAGCCCTCAATTTGTCAGTTCCATCAAAGATGCTGATTGTTCATCAAGCATTGATGCATGATCATGCTAAGTTTGGATCAATTGTGGGAATGGGATGCATCGGGATATTATGTGGTGCCTACAATGACCACTATGTTGTACGTATCTTCAGCACCACATAGCCATCTTGTCCCATCCGCTCCCATGGGTTCGAACCTAGTTCATCCTTGCTGATTTGGAGAGAACTCCAGAGATACAAAATATTTTGGTGTCCTACACAGCAGCTCCGATTGTGCCTAACAAGTGCTGGTCGATCGGAAGCTGCAACAGGGCACAGAGTTCTCACTGCACGACGAGTATAAGCTACAGAGTATCTGACAAGAAGCGAGCTGAGAGTGGAGTTCGACAGCACTGACGGGTTGTAAGATCCGGCTCTGATGCGGAACCCCATCACTGCCAGCATGGTTGTGCGGGCTCAAAATCTGGCAGTGATGGGGGTTTGTAATCGACACCGGCAGTCCAATCAGGGCTAGTGAACATCGCCACTTATAGAGCCTACATGCATGGTTTCACAAAATATAAACCATATGTTTAGCCTTGTTCTAAAAATCAGTCAAGATGTGAATTTTTTTATTTGGAACAAAACAATTCGAAAGTTAAATTACATTATTAAAATTTTAACATTATCTGCTGCAGAGGCCAATCGACGCGCTCAAGTTAAAATGTTTTGTTTGTTGGTTGTTCGTGAACCTATTTGGAATTGGTTTCAATCATATACGCAAAAAGGGAAGCAATTTCTTTTAATTTATTTTTTTTTTTGTAAGGAGATTCACTCAGCTTTTTTAGAAAGCCAATTTCTTTTAATTTCTGAGGGCCCAATTCTTATCCTCTTCCTCCATAACAACGAATTAAGTTGCTACTTTAAATAATACTAGTATAGTGCCCGTGCTAACGCATACGCTTTATTTAGGGGTACATGTAAAAACAACCAAACAACGATTTTTTTCATAGTTCAACATTTACACAATTATGTTTAAACATGTATACAATCTGGGAAACACTTTTATATAAGAAGACAATGCTTTTTCTCGCATTAAACATCTAATTTATATTCTGCCTAAGTCCTTTCAACTTGCCTTAGAGATCTTCCGGGAAGCTATTTGAACGGCTCTTCAAAATGTCTGCGAACTTATAGTGAAATAGATTAAGATTTATGCCCTAAATGCATAGTTAGGATAGGACAAATGGAACAATGAAAGAATCAGACCACCAGCGTCAACCATTCAAGTTGACTTTCAAGTTTATGAAGCAAATATTACAGCAAGTTATTGCAAGAATTGTAACACATTCTTACATTGTGTAGTGAGGACTACTTATCCAAGTTATGTGAACTCCTCTCCATTCCTAGAATTAACCTTCCAAGCCATGATAGCACCATCAGAACTCTACTCTTTGAGTGCGTCTCCCCGCCACGAACTGCACACAATGAAGTTTAAATAGAATTCAGTCCTGATCCAGTGATCCTTCAAAAAGAGGAAGAAGGAACAACATTAAGGACCTGAGATATCAAATTTAACATGTTCCTTGGATTTTTGTGTCCATGAACCTTTGACAGAAAAAAACTAGAAGACAATAGATTGTGTTCTCTAGGCTAATATTAAATGCATCTTCCATCAAACCAAATATGCAGACAATTAAGTTGTATATTACGATGGCTGCTGTAATCTTATTAAACAATCAAGTATCATTTAACCCCAACCAATCAGATCTGGATAGATCACGCATCCTATAGATCCATCATTTACGCACCGATCCGTTCAGAATAGAGAAATACAAACAGGGCACTCGTCACAACCAAATCGAACATGATTGAAACCCGCGAAAGGCAAGAGGCACGTGGCTCACCGATGGTAGGGATGGTGGTAAAGATATCACTGAGCTTGAACATGTAGAGATGGTGGTCTTACCATTGGTGTCGAGGCCGACCATGAGGATCCGCATCTGCTTGGTGAAGAGCCAGCTTGAAAATTGACATTGTGATTTCTGATCAGTAAATATGGTAACATGGAACAAGTCTGCAGTATATAGTGCTGAAATCAAACTGGATATGTCATTATGTTGCTCATGTATTGATCATTTCTGAGACAGTATGCGGTGTTGAAATCAAACTGGTGTTTGTGCACATTTTATTCTCAGCTACAATTCTCTTTTTTTTTTTGAACTATGAGCTACGGTTTTTAGGGTGCGACGAAGTACGATGTATTAATTTCAGCACCAGATATATTGTGTTTTGTCAAGAGCTGCTCCGCTGACGTGTCTCAACTAGCGAGGAAACAATGCTTGCTTGCATCAGCGAGACAGAACCAAACGTGCTCTTGATGTTCTTCCCCATCCGACCCCAACCAGCACCATATGAGCTTAGCTAATCAGGGCCTACTGGTAGATGGCAAGCGTCAGATACCTAACCTTCACGCCAATTATCTTCAAGCAGCTGAATAATTATTTCCCATGTTTTGTTTCGTTTATTGATAATTGCTGGTACGTATATGGGATCCATATATACTCAATGGTACCAGCTCAATCATAATCGCTGAACCATGAGTTCAGATTTTGTTATTTAGGTTTGAAACGTAAAAAATAGTACGTACGTCATGTAGTTTGATGATGGAGCAGCGTGATTCTGCTGACTCATCCTTCTTTTCACTGACAGTGCATGACCGGATTGTTTTCTTTCTTTAACTAGTATCAGATGATGAAATTAGTACCGTTGTTTGCCCCAATACTAGCACTGCTATATTCAATATTTTTAGCGATTAACATGTATGATTCTCTTTTTTTTTCCTCACAAGCGGCCAGTACTGGAACTATAACGAAAGTAATAACGTGACCCACCGGTTGATGTATTTTTCCTGCCTTTGCCTCTTCCTCAATCTCTCATTCTCGTACGCATTGCATTTTATTGGCAGCCAAATGTGGCATCTATCCGCACCCGCGCAATGCTTTGACTGTGGCTGAGGTCGCTATCTATTTGTAGGAAGTAAGGCTGCAACCTTTTGCAAAAAAAAAAAAAAAAAGATGTAATCAATAGCAATATACGGTTGTGTCCTGTACTGTCATTGTCGTATGTTTTTTAATAAGTAGCTCTAGTTGAAAAATGAAAATAGAAAGATGCTAAACTATAAATAACTGAAAATGTATTAGTAACGTTATCTATACAGAGTCTCCATCAAAAAGCTATATGATTTGTTCTATCACTGCGTTAGCTGAGGCAAGCACGATTCCTTGTTCTAACTGCCGCTAGAAATTAACTAATTTTCTCTTAGTTAAATTTTTCCTAAACAAGCGGTCATGGTGTAAAAACATTTAGTTATGTGTGTTTATTGCCTGATTTTGTTGTATGTGCGCAAATCTTTTGGTTCTTGTTTTAGAAAATGTATCAAGCATAAGATCGAGCTGCTTATCATATTGTTCGGGAGACAGTATTTTTAAGCCTTTTTTTCCTTTTCACGACGTTACAGGAGGCAAGCGCGATTGCTGCCTCGATCTCTCATTCTTTTTTTTTTGAAAGCGTGCCCATGGGAACGTATTGCCTTAAGGGGAAAATAAAATTTTACACGTCGCACACTTTAGCCAAAACAATTGCCTGCAGCGCACAAAAGCATACAAACAAGAATCGATGGCTTAAACGGCGGCGCGGGTATGCGGTTGTACTCAAAAGGTAAACTAATGCGCGACGAGAGGGGCTGGGGAGGGGTGTTGAAAGAAACAAAAGCGGCTACGGCTACAGCCTCAATCTCTCATTCTTATATTGCATTGGTAGCCGAATATGGCACGCTGACCAAATACTTTCACCAGCGATAACCGCGCATGGGAAAGATCTTGTGCACGACCGCTTTCTTGGAAGATGGAACGGAGTCCGCAAAGTGGCTCGAAACCTCACTGCGATCGTCAAATCCGGTGTGGATGAGGGTGCACCCGGCTGATGACCCTCCCACTTGTCAAGGAGCACCCGTCGTGCCTGTCTCTCTGGGTTGGTGTTGCGGAATGCCAACTTCGCGGCCAGACGGTCGCTGCGCCTCGGGAACCAGTCATCACTAAGCATGCGCGCATGCCGGGGGCGCCGATCAGCGGCTGCTCGAGGTGTAGTCCCAGAGAGGCAATGAAGTCGTCAACGGTCATCGATCCCGGTGGCACAACCTGGGTCGAGGTGGTAGTAGAATGTTCTGGAGGTGCGGCGGCCGAGGAAGAACTTGGGGGCGGCGACCGAGCCCGGCGTCGCCTTAGTCCTACCGGTGGAGGGCAGGATGGTGTCGGTGGAGGGGCTTGCCCGCAGCCACTAGAGCGACATCCTCGACGGCCGCTGACGCCGAGAGGCCGCCAAGGGGGATGCGGAGGAGGGGGGTTGAAGTGTATCCGCGACCGAGGCGCACGGAGAGCAGGGCGCCCGGCAGCGCATCCCGAGGGCGAAGAAGCGACGGGCGGGGAGATTCCGCTGCGCCGGCGACAACGGCGCATGGAGAGCTAGCCGGGGACACCCGGCGGCATCCCGAGGTGGCAGAGACTGCGGCGAGGGCCGTGGACGTGAAGCATTCTGCGGGAGGTGGTGGCTACGGTGGCGCTCACTCGCCCGCATCGGCAGCGGCGCAACTCGAGGTGGCGAGACCACGCGGGAGGGGGAACCCGCCGCGCCTACCCCCGTGGTAGGTGACGGCGATGGCGCGCCCACCCGCCGCGCGCAGGCCCACAGGGAGGGGTCCTGCCGCGCCCGACCTCTGCCGCAGGTGGCGGCGGCGGCGATGGCGCGTCCGCCTGCGCTCCCGATGGCGGGGGCCATGGCGGCCTCCGTGGTAGGTACCGGCGGTGGGGCGCCTGGCCGCACGCGATGTCGGGGCCGAGGAGGAGGGGGAGATGAGGAGCTGTGGTGGGGAATGGTAGATCTCGGCGGGTCGGGACGTCGGGGAGGGAGGGCAGGCACCAAGGCCTGGCCGACGGCGGCGAGGGGAGAGGGCTAGGAGGGGGAGCGGCAGCGCACCGCTTGGGAACGGTCCTATCCTCCTCATGTAGCTCTGGTTGCAAAGTGAAAATGGAAAGAGGCTAAACTATAAATCAGTGAAAATGTCTTCGTAACGTTTTGTATATGGAGTCCCCATCAAAAAGCTAAATGTTTTGTTCTATATACAAACCTTTTGCTTTCCCAGCTTATGGCCACAGAAGAAAACTTTTGTTTTAGTTAATTTTTTCTAAACAAGCGGCATGGTATTAAAAGTTTTTTGTTACACGTGTTTATTGTCAGCTTATATTGATCGGCAAACAATATCTTTCTTTTTTTTTTTCTGTCACTGGGTTAGAGGAAGCAAGCGCAATCTTTTACCGCCCGCGATGGAGCGTCGTAATCCGATCCGCACCCTGCAGCAGGCCCAAATCCATTTGTTGAGGGAGTCCTTTTTTTCTTGAGGATTGTCAGTCCTTGTTCTAATTGCCCTTAGAAATTAATTTGTCTGTGCGTTCTCGATGAATCATGATGTCTTAGGATGCCAGAAATGCAATTGGACCAGGACCTAGCTCGTAAATGTTCTTACAAGACGTAACCTCTAGACGGTGCTGCTAAGGTTGCTGTTTCTGCACAAGCCAAGCTCGAAGAAACTATATAATGCAACAACTGCAGTTGGATAGTGTCGCCTCACAATGCATGGCCAAGTGCATGACTGTACCAATACCTCTCATTTCAGATGGCAGTGTCACGGATCATGTATAAGTTATGGAGTTGTACGACTTTCACTTAAACAGCAAGTGCCAACAGTATGTGTTCAGTTTTATATTCCATCTGGATGTGGAGTAGTATGACACTTATGAGCTTGTGGTCCCAATATCTGGAGTTTATTTTTTCAATATTTGGTTTTCGATAAGCTAGGCATGACTATAAAATGACTTGTAAAACACTAGTGTAGTTTCAATGTTAGGTTGCCACAAGCCAAGGCAATGTACGTCAATTGAGGGCACATAGACTAGTGGCAAGGGAATGTTGAGAAAACGAAAAATGCAGCAGGAATTTTTTCTCTCCCTATATAAGGACAATCACGGGATTGAGAAGCATCAGCAAGCCTAAATCCCCAATAGCACCGGTTTCTGTTTCACCTGATCTGCCTGGTAGCTTGACGGACTCAAGGAGGCTTGCCTATGGCACGTTGGCTCAGACGCTAGCCCAAAACTGACACATACGAGCAGCAGCCACAAGTGTCATCTGTGACCGGTGGCTTGATCCGACGCCTATAGAGACAAGAAACAGCCGCATGACTCCCCTGACTGGAGGATTGTGCAAGACTCAATCACTATATCTTCGCTTCTCCAAGCCATAAAAGCAAAGGTTCAAAAAATAGATAGATCAGCCAACCTCCACGCTGATCTACTAGCTAAAGAGACTGTTGAACAAAACTGCTGTTCCAGTACTTTGGCTCTGATTTGTAGCACACCTTCCCATTACAAAACCTGTGCTCTTAGCAAACTTGAAGACATTGAGATTCCCAGACAATGTAACCTTATGTAAGCTTTGTTAGAAGATATGGTTGTAACAACATATTGTAACCAACTTCGTGATAGATTGTGTAAGACGTGCATATCTTGTAACACGGCAAATGACCATGGTTAGGGTGCACGCCAAGGCATGATGTGCCGGTTGGATAGATCACAAGGATAGATATGTTCCATAGGATATTCCCAACCGGTTCCTTGTAAACCAAGTATGTATGTGGTATATATATTAACACGTATCCGTGGTGAGCCAAGATAGGCAACCACGCTTGTTGCAATTCTTTCATGCTTTATGCTCATCAATATAATATCTTGGGGCTCATGCCCCCGTTTTCTGTCAAAAAAAAAACTTCCAATCACCATGATGAAAAGGCAGGTACTCATGGGTGCGCCTTGCATCTTGGATTCGCAGCAACGAGGTAGAGGTTCGCAAGCCCCACACCAAGTGTGAGCCAACCCACCTTGGCATATAACCTATTTTCTAGACAAATTTAAGTAGTGGGGAATATGCATCTGGATATCTGTTTAACCAACATTGTAAATCATTTTTTAAGTAGTGCGTTGGACGGTGTCCTAAGTGAAATGTAACAACTTATAGTTTGTCATCATGAATTATTATTTAGGCATGAGCATCCGTAGCTGGCCTGGGAATTATGCCTACTGAGTTGGTTTTGCAGCCATTTTCTTATGAAGGCCTTCGAATTATATTTTTTAAAATAATCTAAAAAAGGAAAGCAAATTTGTTGAGCAAAGCAAAGTATAAATAAGATATATAATTGGTAGAGGGAAAGGTGACCTTAATTTCTCATATCGTTTTTTTGTTC
Organism: Hyparrhenia diplandra; assembly: GCA_015847255.1. Taxonomy (NCBI): domain Eukaryota; kingdom Viridiplantae; phylum Streptophyta; class Magnoliopsida; order Poales; family Poaceae; genus Hyparrhenia; species Hyparrhenia diplandra. The sequence continues at coordinate 30,454 of JADLZK010013221.1, read as the reverse complement.
ATTTTTCCGCAGAAATAAATGCTGGAGCAACGCCAAAGGTCTTGAGAGTTGGTGTAAACCAAATGCTTCAGGGTAGAAGGTTCGACAACTCAAATGAAATGTCAGTATCTCAAAGGAGCATGAGATAAACTTCACCCAGAAAGACCGATGTCTCATGCGCATCCACTTGCCTCCCAATCTTGCAACCACAACTTTCAGTTTTGTGTCTGAGGGACGGAGACGCCATTTTACTTGACAAAGAAAAACCCAAAGCCAGGAGAACGTGTCAAGGCTGTAGTGCTCTGCTCAGAGGAGATCATGCATGGTGGAACATTCTTCATTTTATTCAGACCTAAATATTACTGTACAACTAGTCTACTACTGCTGTATTTTTAGTCAGAATTCATACACATTATTCAAGCAATTCTGAAAAACTATGATAAGGTGTATATGTTGATCCAGAGGTAGATTTGTGCAACCACAGATGTCTAACGAGAAAAATGGCGCACAAAGGGCATCACCATCGTCAGCCAGAAGCATGGCTTTCACCCAGCAGCCGACTACCAAGTAGCAGGACGCCCAGCAGGCACCGCAAAAAACAGCAAGAAGTCCAGTCAGCGCACATACATCTGGAATCTGGATGACAAGGGCCCCGCCAGCTCCTGGTCGCCGCCGTCACCCATCCGGCCCTAAAGCTGGCTTCATCTCATCCCTTGCTCCCGCTCAAGTTCCATCAGCTGCAGCCGCAACGGCGATAAGTCCAGATTCAGGTGACATTAAGTAGGAGTGTTGCATCTGAATTACTCCCACTGCCTCCCATTCCTATATCAAGCACTACTTTCATTTTTTCGTCTGATCGAAGGGATTGATTGAGCTACCATTTTACTCGTGAAAGGAAAATCCAAAGTGTTGAAGGTGCCACGACTGTAGTGCACAGAGGTGGTGGGACTCAATTCGCTGCTACTAAATTTACCATCAGAAATTTCACGCTTGGAGTACTGCATGTGTAATATGGCTTCATCCCATATTACGAACCACCGTTATGCATTGGACAACCAAAGTGCCTTTGTAGTAGGAGTGAATTTGTAGAGTTGCCCATTATACTAGCAGTGTATTCAATTCAGATGTCAAATGGATGTGCAATTAGTATGGCTAGTGAGCATGTGCTCCCGACGTTTACTTAATTATTATTAGTTCACTTTTTACTTTCATAAATAAATGTATAGTACCAACAATAATTGGTTCATGAGCCAGGCATACCTATAAAATGACGTTTACAAGCATCAGTAGCATATGTTTATTATCATTTTAGTTATTAGTAGTAGTAGGAGACTTTCAGCTCTGGCTGCTAATGTCGTAGATGAACCTTTGGGGGGCTTCATAGTGGTTTCTGGTGTTTGGATCTAGCTAACCCTTGCATTTGGGAACCACGACTCATAGTGAAAGTGTACACCTCTGCAGAGAGTTTGACAAACTAGTATACTAGCCGTGCTCACGGACACGAGCGGCCTTGGACCTTTGCACTAAGATGGTTACTAATGTTGCTAACATGTTTATGGTTTATCGTTTTATCATTTGCATTATTTAAGTTATATTGATCATGACCTATAGGTAGTTCTTGCCTTGCTATATTTGCTGAGTTCGACATGGACTCACTCTTGCAATTTCCCTCACCTCAGTCTGTTGGCAAAAGTCACATGGAGAATGGAAGAAGATACTAGTTCTTGGCATACGGAGCCCCCAAATACTGTCCCCTGAAGATAATGGAGCCCGAGAAGTTAGCAACCGTACATTATGAAAATGGAGTCCTGGACAAACCTGCCGTTCACGCCATCGAAAGTATTACAGGAATCAATTTCTGTGATGGACGTATTACATTTACCGTGGGCGGGCAAATGCACCCACCACCTACCTTTAGCCTAGAACATCGCATCTTTATAACCCTGTTTAGTAGCGTATGAGTCTCTTTTGGTGGCCCTATATTCTGTAATGGAATTTACTAGTGCCTGCACGCGCAGGAAACACCCAATCTGACTGCACACTCAATTTTTAGAAACCCACCGAACCTGCTTACCAGAAAAGGAAAAAAGCGGGAGTTGTTTACCAGAAAAAGGAAAAAACAGGGAGCAGGAGAGTTTTGCGCGCTCACAAACAGACACGTGCCAAACGAGCACCGCTCCCAAGCCTAGCCCACTTTGTTCTACCGTAAGCATTTTTAACGTTCAAATAGCCCACTTTCACGTAGAAACATGTATTCTCCATTTTGTTCTAGAAATCTCATGCATAGTCCAAAAATCCACGGAACCCAAGATGATCAAATAAAACAACATACATCCAAAATTAAACAAGTGTTGAGGCTTATCAACTATAACACGTATTTGAAAAAACATATCAATGCATCTTCTATGTTTCTTCCCTACATATCTCAGCTCCATGATTCTTACTGCGATTCCCCTCATATCTTCTGTCGCTCATGCATTTTTTGGTAAAACTAACTAAAACTACTATATAGCAAAACTAAATTGCTTGTACTGTTGAAGAAAATGCTTTGTAGGGATTGAAGTGTTTGGCCAAGTCCATGTACAGAAATTCATAGAAAGGACCACAACCCTGCAAACAAGTGGGAAAACGTTAGGATGCAAGATAGTGACTTTACTAGATTCTAGTTGAGAACCAAACGAAAAATGATGTTTCACTAAAAATTTTGAAAGAAACAATTGACCAATAGAATTGTGCATGCCATTGTTCATTTTCAAGAAAAGGAACCATCTTTAGTAACCTTACGTGTGTGCTAGAAGCAGAATTAAACCATTTTATTTCTATAGAAAAGAGTAATAGCATAACAAATTCATGATTCGGAGATGGAAACTAACTTGGTGAGCTGACAAGAAAGGAGCGAGTCTACAACATTAACCCATGGTCTCTGGGTAGCAGTGCAGTGTGCCAATCACGACAATGAATACCAAATTTCAATCTCCCTAGCACACCGCCAATGAATCGTGCTAGGGAACCTGCACGCAGTGGAGTGGTCACATATCTAACAGAACCATATTCATGTACAGAATATACAGGTGCATGCCAATTCAAGGAAAACACTAACATCAGTAGGGAAAATTAATCAAGATAATTAAATACCTGATAGTGAAAATATTGAGTACACTATCACGCATAAAAGGTATGTAAAATGGTCTGTTGTACAGTACACTATCACACATACAATCTTCATCTTCAATGAAAAGGTTGATATTGCTACTGTGTTGTGTAATTGTATTGTGTCAGTTGGGTACTGTTGTCAAGGCACATCACATCAGCTCTCAATGATTACGGGCATAAATGGATAGAACAAGGCACATTCTACGACTGGTCACTAGTGTCCTAGGAAAAAACTAATAGTCAGGTTTTAGTAACGAGTTTGATTCTAGAAATTGATTTATTTTGAAATGGAGGGAGTATGTTCTGTCATCTTCCTAAGTTAATGAAAAAAATGGTTGCTGATTTTTTTTTTTGCAAAAATAAGGTTAAAGATTAAGTGTGCTCACTAATGGATTTATTGCCTTTTTGGCTTTATTTCGTAAGTCCGACTCCTCAAAAAATGTTTCTTAGCCTATGTAGTGTATATATTTAGACTTTATTTGTTTGTTACCATAAGATACCCACAATGCACACCATAATTGCTTTGCTTTTCATACATAAATGCCTTGTGTATCATACTAAATTGCTAGTTTTTTTCCCCACGTACCTGGTGCACCATAGAGTTTTAATGTCCTCCATGATTTTGTTGCAGCTTTTTCCTAGCCTTTGGTCTCCCAAACTCCTCATTGAGTCCATTACCTCAAATATTTTTCCCCTTAGGTTTAGAACCAGCAACTAGTAGTGTCCCGCTGTCTGTGATCCGTTGTTTCCCATGGCCTCAAGCACAGGAAACATTACCTATGTTGTTTTTTTGTTCACATCTCGTTAGTAACACACCAAATCTGAATATTGTGAATTTTAGTAAACCATTCATATGTGAACACACCATCTCGACGGTGGTCGAGGTTGTTATCAGCACGCTGAATACGCGAGTCACCAGATTCCTATAAAGCTGGCCCGATTGGAGAAATGTCCGCCAAAAAAATGAAGAAATGCCAAAACACAATTACAAACTGCTAATGGGCAGATGTAAAAATACTTGACTGTGAAAGAAAAATGCTGAAGAAAAAAGGGTAGTCTATAACTAGCTAAATTATACTACCTAAAGGCAGTGGTGAACAAGGACCAGTTGGAACATGTACTATATTAAACAAGAATGTATATAGAATCTGGCCATCACTTGTAATAGAAGCACATGTTGTTTGATGGGCTGACCTCGATTGTCTCTGTCAGTTACTTGAATTGATCTCTGTAACTATGTTATGTAGGTGGCCTCTTGGTTTAGCCGATGCAACAAGGTGCTCTAGGTAGACATACAACTCCCAAAAATTTACTATCATTGTCTTGCTGCCATAGAAAAAAAAATGGCGTTAGATAAAGTTGGTAGCATGTAGTAAAATGCTTATCTTGAACTGAATAAATGCCCGAGCAAAACAAATAAATTGCTTAGCCATAACTAAAAAAAAATGCTAGAGTGAAAAAATTATGAATTTTGCATCAAATTAGGAAGTAAATATTGAATTCAAATTAGTATATTACTACTAGTAGTGCTAGTTTTTCTCACAAAATGATCCAAAAAGGCTAGGGCTGGGCTCGGCTCTCCCTCCCCCCCCCCACCACCACACACACAAAGGTTTTAGAGTTCGTCCGGTTCAAGGTAGCACTACAAAATTCCAAATAACTATTGGAAAATGTGGAGAGAATGCTTAATTTTTGGGGGGCTGGGAGCGGGTTTGACCCTGGTGGCTGTGACTCTTGATCGCAACATAAATGCAGGGTGCCACAAGGCAAGGATAGTCGAAGATTAAGAGCAACAGGAGAATCAAGGATGATAAAACCCAAGTAATATGCTCAAACTTCTAAATGTTACTACAAATGTTCTTATTACCAGATAGGGGAAGTGTGATTCCTTTTACCCTCAACATTTCTTGTACCCTAAAAAGGAGAAGTCAGATATAAATGCTTAAGAAAATATAGAAAAATGCTACATCAGGTTCACATAAATGCCAGAAAAATACAACATTATTGTGAGAACATCTACATAATAATAACTTGAAAACTGCTGTCTAAAAGTGAAATCCAATGAAATCTACGATGCTGCATAATGGACTTAATGCGAAATTTAGATAATAAGGATACCCGATATCTATCTCATAAGATAACACATAGATCCACTAAATCAGTTGATTTGAATCATTTCCATACAACACTTCTACATAGCACACAAGAAACAAAAAAAAAAAAATGTCATGTGAGCTTAGTTCCATAGTCCACCTGCCCTCTACCAACCACACATCAACAAGCAATTGAATAGTTAAGATTTTGACAAAATAAAATTGTATTCCTATGATCTGACTACAAACGAGTCCTATACTTTATCAACTAGAAAAAAAAATCCCAATGTGCCAAATATAGAACTATTGTGTATACCGAGAAAGCACTAGATTTACAATAAACATGGCAAGCTATAAAGATATTGGGTAGCTAACCAACCAGAAAGCAAGGAGAAGGAACTCCATTGATTGATATCTCCATAAAAATACTACATGGGACACACAAAAATGCTAAAGATACAACATATATACCTGATTGGATGAAGGTGCATGTTGTCGCTATCGAAGTCCTCTAGCTGTTTTCCTTCATAAAATGACAAAAAAAATTTAATAAACTGAAGGCAATGTTGGAGGTGCAAGCCAATATAAAGTAGCTAAATAAATAGATCAAGGCATATGTAGTAGTGCATCGTAAGGTGTGTACTTGGAACAATACTGAGAATGGGGTATTTTTTTTGACGCATACGGTGCAACCAATCGGGCCAGCTTTATAGGAATCGGGTGACTCGCGTATTCAGGCGTCGCTGATAACAACCTCGACCACCGTCCGATGGTGTGTTCACATATGAATGGTTTACTAAAATTCACAATATTCAGATTTGGTGTGTTACTAACGAGATGTGAACAAAAAAAACAACATAGGTAATGTTTCCCATGCTTGAGGCCATGGGAAACAACGGATCCTGAGCAGCGGAACACTACTAGTTGCTGGTTCTAAACCTAAGGGGAAAATATTTGAGGTAATGGACTCAATGAGGAGTTTGGGAGACCAAAGGCTAGGAAAAAAGCTGCAACAAAATCATGGAGGACATTAAAACTCTATGGTGCACCAGGTGCGTGGGGAAAAAACTAGCAATTTAGTATGATACACAAGGCATTTATGTATGAAAAGCAAAGCAATTATGGTGTGCATTGTGGGTATCTTATGGTAACAAACAAATAAAGTCTAAATATATACACTACATAGGCTAAGAAACATTTTTTGAGGAGTCGGACTTACGAAATAAAGCCAAAAAGGCAATAAATCCATTAGTGAGCACACTTAATCTTTAACCTTATTTTGCAAATAAAAAAATCAGCAACCATTTCAACAAATGAAACAAAGGTGTGTTCACTTCAGCCTTTTTTGGCTGCTACTACTGCAGTTGTGGCATGCATAAGGAAAAAAGAAGTGTGATTCCCACGACTGGATCCATGGATTATGTATGCATGCAAGATCGGTAAGAAATGAACAGTAAGTGGATGATGAAGCCTATCAAGTCCATCCACATTATTCTAAGCCATGAGAAGTGTACCAAATGAAGTGTAGCAAGGGAGGAGCAATGAAACAAAAAGAGGGAGCAGCAATCAAACAAAAAAGAAGGGGGCAACAACTTTTCCAATACCTCCCCAGTTGGGACACAAACTAGATTGCTAAGATAAAATTGAAAAAAAATGCAAGGGAAAAAATAAATAAACTGCTTGTCCGTAACTGAATAAATGCTAGACTGAAAAATATGGGATACGAGAATATTCAATTGAAATCAGTATGTGTTGCACCATATGTAGTAGACTTGTAGAGAAGAAAATGATCAATCACTTGTAGTCACCTTTCACATAAACCATATCCAGTAGACTCTCATAAATAAGAAAATGACTTGCTACTACTAAATCATAAATGGAACGGATCAGATCCTACAGAACTCATTCCTATCAATTTGATTTTTGTTCCACGAAACCGAACTAGAATGTTGGTTGTTATTTCAACATGCCGATAATACTAACTACTGGTTCAGATGTGCAGCCTAGAGCTATTCTTTTTTAGGTTTTGCATCCATACATACAACAATGTATCAAAGTAGGAATGCAAACCAAGTTAAGATATAGAACCAACCAAAAGGCGAAGCCGATCAATCCTAAGTGAAAGGAAAAATGCTCAATTCAGATTGGAAGTGAGAGGTATGGGGAGACTGAACACATGTTTACACCGACACCGGCACCGGCAGCGGAGAGGTGACTGAAAATACCACATTCCTTTCTATATTCATTTTAACTTAAAAATGACCATTGATGACAAAGTCGCTTAGAAAACAAAAACAATGCAAAGTACTTGCCGAGAAAACAAATAGTTCGCCAAGAAGATCTGGGGCAGCTTAGATAGATTTCTCCACATTCAGGGGCCGAATGTGATTGTCAGCCGCACATCCATAAATTCACCCCTGCTTATTTGCTGTAAATCGGTGGTTTGCCTGGACATGTATGCCATAAAATGAGTCAGTTATAGAAGTCAGATAATGTACGTAGAACAATGTGATTCCATGTTTTGCTAGTTCAGAACCATAACATATTCAGTTTATAATTAGGGAGCAAGACAATAAGATGTGAAGAAAATATCCATGATAGCAATTAGATAACAAACCAATGCTGTTAAACAGCTAAATTTTCAGTTGCTGTACAGGGCAAAGCTCAATGGTGACAATTTTCCTCGACCAAAAGAGTCGAACAACATTTCTATATATTCAACATTCAGAAAAAAAAAAGTAGAACGGACTTCAGAAACTTGTCCATCTCAAATAATTTATCAATACCAATACTATAATAAATTCACTAATCACTAATGATTTGGATCAATGAAATATATTGTCCAACCTGAGGACAAACTTCTGAATCCCAAATAACATATTGCACATTGTACAGATCCATTCGGATGCATTTCTCGTCAGATCAATAGCACTAACCCAAATTATTCCACGAACTTTATGGCACGCAATAAACATCAAAGAGCGTGAGTGCGGGTCAAAATCAGTGCCGCGGCCAATTATGGCCAGACAAACTCCGCAGCTAACCCCTATCCCTACCTATAATATGGCAATTTGTCATGTCGAGAGGAGAAGGGAGGAGGACTACCTGGGCGCAGATCCATCGCCACCACCACGGATCCGGTGAATCATGGCCGCGCCCGCCGCCGCCTCGCCGGTGTTGGAGCAGAAGTCGTTGGAACCCACTGGAGCGGGCGCGGAGAGGCAATGGATCGCCCGATGGGGGAGCAACTTCGCCTATGGCCATGCAGGGACACGGTGAGTCGCCGGGCGTGGGGAGGCGATGGGTCTCCGTTGGTGGGCGCGTGGCCTCCGGACTCCGGCGGGCGTAAGAGCCGCATGCTCCCAGCACGAGCGGGCGGTCCGGTTTGGGGAGAGAGCGCTTCAGGGACGAGTGTGGAGAGGGCGAGTGGTGTGGGGGCGCTGAATACAACGGGTGGTCAAGAGCGAGCATGCGCAGGCTGGACGGTGGATCCGGTGTGCATTCCAATTATCTATATCCTGCGCGCGCGTAAAGAAGTATTTAGGTTCTGTAATTCAACTGCTCAGATATTTGGTGGGATGCTGTGATATATGTAATTCCTTAGTGTTGCATCACTTTCAGATGTGCCTAACCGTCAATTTAGTAGTAGCAGTAATCAGCGTTCTGCTGAAACAGTGCTGGTACTCTGGTCAGTAAATGTCTTCCGTCAAGACATTATCTGACCCGGAATATATGCCTTCCGTCGAAATTGGTTGCCCATCTGCATGCCACCAGTGGGAAGTAATTAAGCGAAAAGAGGGTTTGAGAAACGAAGACAAAACAATAATCCGACTTAGAAATAAAAAGAATAATAAGGATGCCATAAAAAAAAAGTAACACGAAATTACTCCGTCCTGTGTTTTCAAATATAAAAGTAATATTAAGTTTAGTATTTGTGCATAAAACTGTATAAAATGGTACCTAGAAAGTACAAAACGATTTATAGTTTGGAAATCAAATGACGGAAGTGTTAGAATGAAAAGGAAACATTGGTGACCACAAGGTAGTTGTGAAAGATTGATGAGAGTACAAAGTGTGTCAGCACAAGGTAGTTATGCAACCACTGCACATGTATCCGTCAATCACTCCATTAGTTCATGCGATCCTGTGGAGTACATGATCACGGAGGTAACCATAATTAGTCATTTCGTACAGTATGATTATACACTACAAAATACTAACGCCAGTGACAAACTATTCATAACCATATCCCTCACTCTCTGTTACTCTATTCGTAACCAACACAACATGATGAACTATACTAGCAAGTCATATCTCGCCAGTCACTGTGTGATGTATATTGTAACACAAAGACGAACGTGTGGGTGCCTGCGTGCCCTGCGTCGGCACTGACGCCGAAGGGTGGAGCCCTTGCACAAGCAAGCAAAAGGAGATGTGAAGAAATCGAGAAGCACTCTCCTGCGTCTGTGCCAACACAGATGGCACCATGCACCAAGTACAGCAGCAACGACTGGGGCAGGCACACGATTGATCGAGACAAGACACGACGCCAGGCTGCGATCGACCGACCGGGCCGTGGCCATCAGCCATGACTACTAGAGTGTACCAGCATCTCACGGATGCTGAAGATGACGAAGCTGGACTGTCAGCAACGGCACGGCGATTGAACAGGATGAAGAGGCTAGCAGAGGTCAACGGCAAACCGTTCAGCTGGAGTGTCAGCAGGATTAAGAGACTAAAGCTGCTGTGGCTCGTGATCTGTCCCGGTTTGATCACGGCCTCGCTGACCTCGATCCCACAGTAAGTAGCATCGGATTATGGAAAGTGAGGCGTGGTGGGTTCCTGATGCTTCTCATTTCCATCCAACAAATGGATGATGTTGTTGCATTTGGCTTCATCATATTGTGGCCAACAAAACTACATCGACCCTATACCAAATGTGCGTTGTGGCAAGCTAAGGATCCTTAAACTCTGGTACATGTTCTCATATTGGCTCTTGAGCTTCTTCTACATGTCTCGTTTTATAGGTTCTATGGTCTGGACGTATAAACGAATTATTATCGGTACTTTACACTCTGAAAGCAATTGTAAGAACTTTGTTCCACCGTGCTTATTTCTAATGCTACTGCACAACCATTTGCGACTTTAAATTGAACACACTGCAACCCCACCCGCTGTTGTCTACCGCCGCATGCTGCCATTAATTGGTTTTGCCGCTGCTGAGCTATTGTTTGTAGTTCTGCCATCAACTGATTTTGCCTCTGCTGCGCCATACGCTGCCATCCACTTGCTTCGCCAGGTTAGCACACGCTGCTGGAATGGCCCTCTGCCATTACCTAGCTTGCCAGCTGTCGGCCGCCAGCAGCAGTGTTTGTGTGCACAGTCCAACCAGATGGGGACGTGGTTGGACCATGAAGGTTCATCTGGGCTGTGTTCCTAGGCTGAGACAAGCCGGACATTTCATCAATAAAAATAAAGATAGAATATCAGATTCAATCCTATTGTGCTTCTCAGTAGTTTCTTTATGCAGTGAACTCATAATAAAACCACATGTTTATATGTACAGATTGTCTGCTGTACAAATAAATTAAACTGGGGTTTATTTTGTTTACCTTTAGAAATAATTTATGTTATCCATGTGATGTGAAATTTTTATGGTTCCTTAGTCAATGGGTTTTTGCTTAGAAATGTAGTATCTGTACTCGGCTTGATACTATTTTCTAACGGCCCAAAAAACTGCAGTAAGGACTGTTGTTGCCTATACTGTTGGCATACCTGCCCGTGAACATCGTTTGGCCAGGTTGGACCGCCCAAGTCAGCGGGCAGCAATGATCCTACTTCCGGATTATACTGAGGTCGGTGAGCACCCATTGATTCCAAAGTGTGTGAACTAAGAATTAAGACTTGAGCTAGCTTCTGTGTCTCTGAATCGATGGCCTTTGCTAGCATCTGTAAATGAGCATGTGTTTCATCAGCTTATAGGTGCCTTTTACAACAACCTACATTCTTGCTGCACTTCGCACCAAGCCATTTTTTGTAATGAAGGCCGTGCATATGGAAGCAAATTCAGATTGACGCCTTTGAGTCGAACAGAAATTAAGGATTCATGAGTTCCTGATACTTCACAATTCTGAATCTATTGAACATACCGAGAAAATTCATTTGGTGCATGCACGTACATACGCTCCATTGTAGCAATACAACTCTTCTACAGGCTCTCAGTGCTTTGGCTTGTTACAATCTAAGGATCCTGATACTAAGCTACACAATGGTAATTGACCTTATGAAAGTTTCATTTTATAGGCCTGTTTTGTGTGGCCCTATCAAGTAATATCCACTTATTTCTGTTACGGTACTGTCATACTCGAGACATCTAGGAGCACATGCTCGTCACTCCTGCACATGTGCCTACAACGACATAAATGGAATACACTGCTGCCCCTTGTCTGTGAAAAACAGTAGGAAGCTTTAAGCTGGCGGGGAAATGATCAAGCAAAATGTGGCGAGATCGAGCATGCATGACATCAATAAGCAAAGACATTTAGGCATGAGAAACATTAGGAACCTACAATGCCTAAGATCTCCACCTCTGTACCTACCAAAGCGTAGTCAATGGCTATCTTCGAGCTCAACACCTTGGCTCAACACATCCTGTTCTAGTAAAAGGCATGTGAATTGATCTAGGAAGGTGTCTACCAGAGCTTTGTTGTGATGTGCCTCGGAGAACTGGATGCGTCTCTGTTCCTAGTCTCGGATTCCTAGGCTAGAATGATCAGTGCCCAAGAAACATTGTGTGGTTGTCTTCCAGGATTGTTGGTGGGTTTTGGACGGCACAAATTTGTCTCCAAAGGAATTGAGGTCAAGTGCTTCAACTACTTCGTCTTCATTCTCTGATAGCTATAGGTCATCAGTGCAGCAAGTCGTGCACGAGGTGGAGGGGCAACGCTTCAACAGCTGTTAGGCTGGCGATTCTGCATATACTCAGACCACATTTCTCTTCCTTTAATATAATGTGTGTGCGGTCCTCTTGCCTGTTTGAGAGAAATCAATTTACTTTTTTTAATCGCTCCCTTGGCAAAAGGCTTTAGTAGGTGTAGAAATAGGAATGGTGCCAGGAAAATGTGTGGACGTCCAAGTTGGCCTCTCATTGTGCATTGATCTCATGATAGTGCCTCATCCAATCGTCACTTCTTAGCAGGATGCGGCTACTGTATATATGTAACGATATTGATGAGTTCATGACGGTCCTGTAACGAATAGTGTGCTTTGTAGGAGTGACAAGTTTGCTTTATATGAATTCTGTAGGAGTAACAAGTTTGTAGAAGTAATATGGTATTGCTAAAAACTAAGTGTGCGGTTTCCAGAATTTGGTTTTCGTGCCCAGGGTGTTTCGCCATGTTGATTGTATTTCTATCTCTCTCTGTTTTTAATAAACTCTGTTTTCACCAGCAGTACTTAGTTCAACAATAGCCTACAAATGTGTTGTTTACGGATAACCATATCAAAAGGACAGTTTCAAAAGACCCATAAAAAATGAAAACCTTGAGCTATACACTTCTAAGAGCAAGTACTATAATGAGCGACTGGCCGGTTCATATCTACGTGGAAGAGAGAGAAGAAAATAGGCGTCTCACGACACGCCCGCTACGGCCGGCGACTACGCCATGCACTTGCTGCAATTGGCTCCGCATGCAGCTATGCCTTAAATAGTAGCGGGCTCCACCACCATCGCCGTGCGTTGTCGCCGGCAGTCAGCGAGTAGCCTACGAAACTATTAAACCTACTCTAAACACTGAGTTTGGTAGCTGATGACATCAACATTTTTCACCGATACTTCTCCAGAAAACAGCCAAGCATGAAGTTATAGAGATCAAATGAAGCCTGTAAGTGCGATAGAGTGGGAAGGGCAGTATTTTGGTCCATACAAAAAATACAAAATTTTCCATACACATACACAAGGGCTCAAAGACGTTGTATACATATATAATGGAAAATTTGGCAAGAACTGTAAGGGCAGTGGTACAGTTTCTTGAATAGTAATGGTGTACTTGAAAAACGGTAAAGTTTTAATGGCACAAATCCAATTAATCCTATCTTTTGACAGCAGCACAGCAGGAAGTGGTGTGAGTGTAGTGAGCATCCACGGTTGTGTTTAGGGATAGGGCACACCACCAACAATGGTCAGTCATAAGGTACTGCACGCTATGCATTGTATGCCTAGCTGAGGGCATGCATGGCGTGTTGAGTGGCAAGACAAGCGGCCTTGGCGACTTGTGCAGAAGCACGGGCCTTGACGAGCAGACTTGATGAATGGAATTTGGTTCCTCAATACCTCTCATTTCCATCATCTGAGCTCTTTGGATGTTTTCCATTTCACAGAATAGTCATGACAGAACTAGTGTTATGTATATAGTTTGATGTCGCTCAAAAGAAGAGGTGCTATATATATGGCAGAAATGAAACATGACATATTGTCACTTTCCAAAATTTGGTTCAATATTTTATTTTTCAGTAGACGCATTATACGCATGCATTCAATAGTATGCATGCTAGCATCCAAAGTTGTTGGAGAATTGATCAATTTGTAAACCAATCAATAATTTATTACTACATCAATATTATGCTCAAAAGCATCACTTGTTTTTATATATGCGAACTCCTATGGGACAGAACAGAGTGTTGGGACGCTGGTGGTCATTCAGTGCTAATCGTTGTTGGTGAGCGTGAGAATGAAAGTAAGGGCCCATAGAACGCACAGGAGAACTGGATCGTTGTCGTTTTCATTGGTCCGATCAATGCCCAGCGTCCCCGACATGATACAGTCACTGCGCGGCGCTCCCTTATTGTCGTATTGTCGTTTTACCCACAGCTCGCATTACACCTGCAGTTTCGTAAGTCAAGCGTAACAACTCAAAGTTTGTTATGAATGGCTTGGGAATTAAGCTTGGTGATTCATTTTTACAGCATAATGATGGCCACATAATTATAATTATAGAATCCAATGTATGAGTCACAAGCCCTATATCAAATCAGAGCTTCTCCATTTCTCCACAGAAAATACATGCTTCTCCGGGGTCATCACAAAACTGAATAAGTTTTGTTTGCATCTGCCAAAATTCTGTTTTTATGTAGTGTTGGACTGAGTCCTATAGCCTCCAAGGTCAGATGTAACAACCTATGGATTGTCCTTCATTGTTTCGGATTAAATCATATCACAATGCAGGCACCAAAATATTACCTTTACCATGTTTTATTTTGATTGATCATCAAAACTTATCGTTGAATAGCTGCTTAAAACTAGACAAAATTACCGACCACCATTATGCATTGGACAACAGAAGGAGCTTCGTAGTAGGAGCAAATTTATAGGGTTGCCTACAACTTTCACTTCACTGACAAAATTTAAGGGGCTGCAGTGTGTTCAGTTCAGATCTAAAAAGGATGTGCAATTGCATTGCTTCTCAGCATGTGCTCCCTGTTCGAGATTATATTTTTATACAATTATAATTAGTTAACTATCTTTTTATTTTATAGTACCAATAGTAATTGGGACATGGGCCAGGCATTCCTATAAAATGAGATGTAGAAGCTCAAGCACCAGTAGCATAGTAGAATCATTAGGTTACTACTGTGGTAGGAAACTTATGGAAGATGATAAATGATGATGCAAAATGTAGAAATCGCATGTTATCTATGAAGACATGTAGGTTTGAGAAGCATGAGGAAGCCACAATGCCAGAGTTCCAGTTCAACTCATTTTCTTGTAGGTGTGTGGCTCAAAACCTAGGCTCCACCAAGCATAGTTCTGAGATTAGTGGGAGCTGGGGTTATGACTATTGCTCAGATCGTGTCCTACATGAGGCAAAGACTAAAAAGATTAAATAAACCTTACACTTAAACAACAGTTTTTGAACTGGTTAGCTCAAACATATACTCTCCTTCTAATTCCATGTAGTAAGCTCAAGCCGCTTCTTTGAATTCTCGTGATTTATGTAGACACACATTGGTGATGCCGCCGAATTGAGTCAATTCTATAATATTCATAAGAAGTTATTATATTAGTCAATCAAAGTTGCAGAATTAAACTAAAGCTTAAAATATAAATAGTTCCTCTTGGGATGTCAACTAAACCTAAAGTAAATATTTGAGCACAAGATGGACAAATTAACAAAATAGTCACTACTAATGATGCATGCTCCACTTGTATTTCTTTTCCATGCTCTAAGGCGAATTGAGGACTGTGATACCGGTATGCGACACGTGAGTCATTTTTTACTTCATCCACACGGGCGATAGAAGGGCGTGGAAATCCACTAGACAGAGCATCGGTAGGTCCCTGCTTGGCGACGCTTGTTCACCTCAAAGCCGATTCGGACGAGTATGTTTTGCAGAGCATCGGGAGGAGCGGGATGAGAAGCACCTTTGGAACACTTCTATCGGGGCCCCTAGTATGTGACACTCACATGTTGTCTATAGCTGTTTCTACTTTATATAAAGCTTCTAGACACATTCCAATGCCTCTTTTGCGAGTGTACAGTTTTGGCGAAGCTTGGATCAAAGATCGGGTGCTATTCTATTTCCAGATACCTCTCATTTCCCAGGCCACCCTCTTCAATGTTGTGGAGGTTCTAGAGCCCATGCAGTGGAAATTCATGACCCGTAGTGAAAGTGTACACCTCTGCGCAGAGTTAATTAAACTGTTATAACAGCCGTGTTCAAGGTCTTGAACAGCCTTTGGAGACATTAATGAATAGAATCACATGTTTATTATGTTGTTGATATTAAATTGATGTTTATATCTGTTTACACATGTGAATAATGGGATATGAGATTCCTTTATGCTTAAGCTTAAAACTTGACCTACAATAAAAGCAACCGTAGTTAATTAAAACAGTGTCAGCCTCTGAGCCTGATAACCCCTGGCTATGCTTGCGGAGTTCGACATGGACTCACCCTTGCTATATCACATTAAACAGATCAAGGTGGGTGTGATGACTACGCTGATAACTACCATGGTGAGTACTACTAGGCTTGTTGTCAACCAATAGGCTATCCCTGTGGAGTTGGAGCAACCTTGGAGTGCATTTATCAGTCTTTCGGTAGTGTTAGAACTTTGATTTTATTCTTGTATTGGATATTATTCATTATGTAATAAAGTCTCGGATATGATACTCCAGTAATTTGTCATACATATGTGAGATTGATCTCTGGGCACATATGTATTCTATATTCGTTTTTGTCCTTTAAAAAGGGTATGACAGCTTGGGAGATGGTTTGCACTTCTATAGAAGAGGGTGGCCTGGGCATCATTAATTTATAGCTTCAGAATCAAGCTCTTTTAATTAAGAATTTGGATAACTTTTATAATCGAGGGGGACATTCCCTAGGTGAATATTGTTTGGGAAAAAGCATTATGGTAATGGCAATCTCCTGGATGTGTCAAAAAAGGATCCTTTTGGTGGCGTGATGTGGTTAAGCTAGTTGATTACTTCAAAAGATTTGTTTCTCTTCAGTTGAAAAATGGCATCATTGGGCTTTTCTAGAAGGATAAATGGCACACTTGAAAACTCTTTTCCCCACCTTTTCTCATTTGCAAAAAGGAAATTCATTTCAGTCTGTGCTTTTGCTCAGGAAGATCTGTCTAGCCTTTTCTCCCTGCCTCTTTCCCAGGAGGCTTTTGATGAGTACCTTGCAGTTCAGCAAATCATGCAGCAGACCCTTGTCTCTGAACATGATAAAGATATTAGGACTTATCAAAATGGTTCTTCTAGATTCATCTGTGGTCTACAGAAACCTGCTTCCTCATCATGAAATCGATGCAACTTTTAAATGGCTTTGGAAGTGTCCCATTCAGCCGAAGCATAAAATTTTTGGCTGGTTGCTCCTAAAAGGTAGATTGAGCACACGAAATATCCTAAGAAGAAAAACATGTTTCTTGATTCCTATAGCTGTACAACTTGTGTTCCTTTGGTTGAAGAAACGGTGGAGCACCTTTTCTGGAGTTGCCCCTTTTCTCAGCAATGTTGGGGTATTTTGGGCCTAATCACCATCCCGGATGGCTCATCTTTGGATAATATTCATGGCCTGAAAGCTCCGATTCATATCCAATTCTTCATGATTTCTATCATTCTTATGTGCTAGACCATATGGAAAGCCAGAAATGAAATGATCTTCAACAATGAATTGGGGCTAGTTTCTTTTAGAGTAAAAGCAGGTGCTTCTTTTCAGTTTGATCAACGGCTGCAAAGTTTGTAACTGATTGCATTTTCTTTCTTTCTTTCTTTGTACCCTAGAGGTCTGCTGCGACAGCCTCTCTTCTCTCTTTTGTTTTGGCCAAAACTCTGTAATCTGTTTCGTTCATTGGCTTTTATAATAAATCTCAGCAGGAGCTAAGGCTCCTTCAGTTTCCTCCAAAAAAAAGGAGGGACGGAGCTCCAGGCTGGGGTCACGACGCTGCCTGACCCGTCCGTAAGCGCTCCCTGGATGACCAGCGGCGGCAGGAGCTGCTCTTACAGCGCCGACCTTCGCCTCACGCACAATGAACAGAAGGACAACTTTTAATGTGTGCTGATGGCGGTCTGCTAGGATTGCCACAAACCTTTGCTCTATGGCGGAATTAGGTTTTGATTAATTTCAAGATCTATGACTCATGGTGTTGACTAGGAATAATTTGAATTGGTGTTCCTGGATAAACGCTATATCCAGAGTTTTATTTCCTCGCAGTAAATCTGTCTGATTAATTATATCTTTGTACTATATAATATCCTTGAACTGTCATATTATAAAAAAAGCACAAGGAGTTCTGGTTATCTATTTACTACGTTGGACCAAGTTTCAATGCTTAGTTATCAAATGTTGTCGAGGGTCCTCCTGTTATTTATTTTTGCTTCAGAACGAGACTACAAACTGAATTACAGAAACCTTGGTAGGAATTATTTTTGAAAAGCAAAAGGCAGTTCACAAATGCCTTCAGAAGTGCGGAGGTACACAACACAATTGGTTTCCGTGGATGGTGTTGGCAGAGGAGTGCATCCTATGCAGTGGTTCGACTGACCAGGAAACACCGCAAAAGGATTGCATACATTTACAATGAGCATCTCGTGAACGATGTATGACCTCTGACTCGATCCGTTACATTTATAATGACCTCCTGAAACTGATGTGCGGCATGTACCTATTGCACAATGAGCTCGTCGAAATTTTGAAATGCCTCTTGATGCTGGCACTTTATGCCAATCATTCAACAAAATTTCAGTGCTACTTAGTCCCCAGATACCTCACATTTCCATCATCGACCGTAGATGCCTTCTTGCATTTCACATAATATTCATGACAGAGCTAAAGTTCTCTACGTGTGATAATTTGAGGTCGGATACAAGGAAGTGTGCCTTTTTTTTGAACGCACAAGGAAGTGTGCCTTGTATATATATTGGCCACAAAAGGATCATAGCATACTGTCACCTTCATTTTGTAAAACTGTTGCATATTTATTCAGTACATGAGATATTGTAAGCACGCATTCAATTGCAATCACTATATTTCAGAATAAGGTGACAAAATGAACACACAAAAATTGATTGTTCTAGAATTATTTCTTAGAATGCAAAATCAATCAATCAGTAACAGCTACATAAAAATTGAGCTGAAAACAAGCTTGGGCCCCAAATGTGTACTTGGAGCACTATAAGTCCTAGGGGACATAGCAGACTAACCACGACAAGAGCTAATCCAACAAACCAGACTACTACACAAATGATTTTCTATGGCGGTTTTTGAGGATTAACCATGGTGGTTTTTAGCCGCCAGTGGCAAGGCGCTTGGATCCGAGAAGGAGATCCGCGTGCCACTTTGATCTGGGCCGCGCCGCCCGCCATGCATCCTGCCGCCAGGAGGATGAGATCTGTGCTGCCGCCTGGCTGCATCGACCTCGTGTGGTTGAGGAGGGGCCAGTCGACGCCGCTTGTTTCATTGAAGGATAGGGGATGGGTGCAGAGTGAGGGAGGAAGATGGAGACACGAGTGATGAGAAGAGTGGGGGAGATGGAGATGGGAGTGGAGGAGTGTCCGGTGCTGGAGTCGACAGGAGTTAAGGTTTCACCTCGGGCTGGTTTCAGCTTTTCTAAATTCTAGTGGGCCTGGTCTTTTTAACCGTGGCAGGCTTTTAAAAAAATTCCATGGTGCAAAGGTTAATGTATTTACCATGATAGTTTTTAACCGTCATAGTTAATTAAAAAACTCCATCGTTCAAAAAATAAAATAAAATGCGATGTAAAATATTTTTGTTGGGCCCGGACACTAGGGCACCACGACTCGGCTAAGCTAAAGGCGAAGGCGGCATCGGGGCAGGATGGGTCCAGCCTCTGCCCGCAGGAGCGGAGGCCCGTGGGTGCCCTTGGCTCATATGAAAAAAAGATGCATGCGAAGGTGGTGGTGAGGTTTCTTTTAAATTTACCACTGCCTAACCATATCTCTGATCAGAGATCCTAAATTTTATGCAGGTACATGTGGCCCAAGGAGCGGAGGGCACCTCCGCATTCCCTGACAGGTAGCGAACAGGAGCGTGAAGCCAAAACATGCAAGGCGACATTGACAAGGGGGGCACGTTTAGGAGCGGCCCCCAAGCAGAAGCGGCCAGTGGGGCTGTGGGCCAGCCTGTGAGCGGCCCCAAAAAGCAACACACGAAAATTGATTGTTTTAGAATTATTTATTACAATGCTAAATCAATCAATCAATAACAGCTACTCCACCATGGACAAGCGTTAGCACCCTACAGTCTACTCCAGTCTGGTGCCTGCAGTAACTCTCTCTACTTCACATGCGACCAGACTGCCTCTTGTTTGACTATAATCTTGCACTGTTCCATCGCTGCTCACGCTGCTCATATTTTAGGCAAAGCCTGGAAGGAAACTCCTACTGCTATCTTGTTTCTCGATGCCTCTCATTTCTATCATCATCTCCTTGCCTTCTTCCTTTGCACTCCATACCATATGACTCAAGGCACAGCTAAAAGTTCTATGTTTTCTTCTTTTATTTGCCACAAGCGAGCTGAAATTTCTTAATGAGTGATAATTTCGTGTAGATCCAAAGAAAGGGTGCCCTTAGTATGTATATTGGTTTCTTTAATTTGAAAGATTTGTTGTGAATTTATATTTCAATGTATAGGTGAGGTATTATTGTGGACGCATTCAATAGTTGATATGATGTGGGTAATACACATCACAATCGTGGTATCATCTCCTTTAATGTTTAGTAGCAAATAAGTCCGTGATACAAAATATGTCCATGTGTGTTGTAACAGTAGAAGAATTGTCACTTACTACTAAAAACCCAAATTCTTCTTTGCACGCAGAAACAAAAGAAAATGTGAATAGCCTGACAGGGTATATAGAAAAATGTGAATACCCTGTCCATGTACACACGGAAAGCCCGCCAGGACAGCGATGGCAGGGCCTTCGCAGCTGGGCTTCAGTTCAGGGAGCGGTTGCTCTATCTCCGGTGCTCGATATCTCCAGTGACCATGACGACGACGGCAACCGCATGGTCATTTCAAGTCAGTTCTGATCTAGGGGAGGGCGGATCGGCTGAATTGGAGCTTGGATCTGGTGAGTGCAACGGTGGTATAATGATGTGGATGTCGTCGGCAGTGATATGACGACAGTAATTTGCTACGTAGGGTATAAACTAAATCTACAACCTGTAGCCGTATGCCCCGCCCGGTGGAGAAACTGGGACGGCAATGGCTCAAGGATGAAGTGTCTTCGCCTCCACTGCGACACCAGATGGGCCGTGCGCCATGCCCTAGTGCCATGTGCCCTGGCCTCGTGTGCAAGAGGAGTAGGCACCTTGGCTGCAGCCGCCACTTCCGTCGTCATATCCAGTTACCATAATTAGTCCAAGTCGGATTTAGAAAGAGTAGGTTATGATAGAAAGGTGAGTTCGGATTTAGAAAGAGTCGGTTACGATAGAAAGGTGAGTTTATTAAAGGTAGAAAGGAGAATCCAAATCGATAAGAATTTGTCTGTTATCCGCATGCCTCCCCACACTCACCCGTCACTGCCGCCCCCCCACGCCTCTCACACTAAGCTTCAAAGCCGTGATCAGTGAAACATTAAAAGGGCTAAGACGTGCCTGCATACAACGAGCGTGTGGCTTGGAGAATCTGGTTGTTTTTTTTCAAATAATTTTGTTTTTGAAATGTGTAACAATAGCTATATTTTTAAACCTGCCATTATGCTACCTCCATCCTAAAACAAATATTCTTCTGCAGTTGGCTTAAGCAAAATCATTTTTAAGTTCGACTAAATTTATGAATAAAAGTGACATATAATTTTATTAATGCACCAAATATTATTAGCTACATGTAATTTACTGGTGTCATAGATGGACGATATTACTGTATCTTATAAAGAAGATTAAGGGGTGTTTGGATACTTTAGTCATGTGACTAAACTTTAGTCACCTGACTAAAATATAAAAGTTGGGGGTACCCTGACTTCTTAATTTTAGTCACCTTTTAGATTTTAGTCACCCCTTGTTTGGATGTAAAGTGACTAAAAGTGACTAAAACAGGGGTGACTAAAAGTTTTAGTCACCCAATCCAAACAGGCCCTAAGTATATGATATATAGTTCGGCTTTAGATGATTCTAAAAATTATTTAATTTGGTATGCAGCACCTAATTAACATCAAAGCAATCGCATTGGCAAGAAAAAGGAATGGAAGCGAGACTATGCAGTTGTGCTGCTAAAGAGAACAGCGTAGGGATGCAGCACCTACTTAACATCAAAGCTGCTACTTGCGCTGGCTAATGAGATGAGCTCAGAATCCACCAGGGCTAAAATACAAATGAGATGTGATTCATCTACCATGCATTACAATAGAGATCAGAAACGGATGAAGGTCCCTTTGTGATCGCCTGAAGTGCCATGAGGAGTACTCTGCGGCTCTTGATAGCACTTGGCATAGCGCACCTGTAGGCTGTTCGGCAACCGGATTCTAGACACATTCCAGCGCGTTTTGTGTGTGGAAGAAACTTCAGGCGAAGTTGCAAGGACAAATTCGGTGCTATTCTGTTTCCCGATACCTCTCACTTCCATCTATATATCTTCAGCTTCTCCCATTCCACAAAATACTATGGATAAGCGAAAATTCTATATGAGTAGTAATTTGATTCATTCAGAAGAATGGGTGCCATGCTGTTTCCCGATACCTCTCACTTCCATCTATATATCTTCAGCTTCTCCCATTCCACAAAATTTTATGGATAAGCGAAAATTCTATATGGAGCAGTAATTTGATTCATTCAGAAGAATGGGTGCCATGGTATATATTGGCCTCAAAAGAACCATGGCACAATGTCACTATTATTTTTCAGTTGGTGAGTCATTATGGGCCTCTTTTCTTGGGATGCTGCTAGAAACCAGTCAGGTACAGGCTAGGGCTCCCAGGAATATGATTTCGTCAGCCCAGGTCTCGATTGGGATGCAGCACCCATATGCGATTGTTAAATAAACACATGAATCAATCAACACTGAGTCGATAACTGAGCTGCAAATACACCTGGGCCACCGAAGCGGACTCCTATTTGACTCAACCGGGTTACTGAGACGACATGAAACTATCGCGAAACAAATTCTGATGAGCAGTGACTTAGCTAGAGTTTGTGCAGTTGAGGTGGTCTCAGTTGCAGTGTGAGCTTGGCTTCATGGAAAACTAATGCGACAATCACAGCCGAATCAAGGCTTTACTTGTCACGTTAACATGGCATCGGCTGCAATCCAGAAAGTTCAAAATTGGTGATATAATTTCCGATATATATATGTTGCGATGTTACACGTCCCAGTTCGATCTGTATTGGCCATTTTATAAGGTGACCTGGCTGATCTTCAGTTCAAATGGCTCATTAATGCAACACTCTTCTATTGACCATTCTATAAGGTGACCTGGCTGATCTTCTGTTCAAATGGCTCATTAATGCAACACTCTTCTAATTACTAATATAATATGTTATATAAAATCAGTAGAGCGTATGGTTTCTTTCATTAATTTTTTGTGTTAATATAATAAGATTCTTTTTTAATACAGGACAGCTTCACATCTTTGTATTAAAGAAAGAAAACTCCCCTACATAACAAACATCACACACATATGGTTTCCTTCATGATGGAGCATGTTATAGTACAATTTTAACATTCTCATGTGATGGGTGTAGGCCATGTGTATGTGCGTGTGCGTGTGATCCACATGGTTCGTGCTTCGAGTAGCTTTGATTGTCATCAGATAAAAGAATGTGAGGAGTCATTTGGTTTTAGTTTCCCTGATTGCTAAAAATAAACAAGCTTGCCTTCATCGGTGCGTGTAGTAATGAAATGGTGCCATTGGCGTCGCCAGCGGGAGCTGCTGATAGCTGAAGATGAGTAGCTACCTGATGCGCCCTTATTCGAACTGGAACAAGATCATAAAGCTGGAGAACCTGCAGCTTCCACTGCCATTATTTTTTTCCCCAAAGCCTCTCATTTCCATGATCATCAGCACCATGAGTTATTCCTCAATTCCACAAAAACTTGAACCAACACAGTACCTAGGATAAGCGGGGCTCAAGTTCTTTGTGATTTGATGACTTCCTCGCTCGCTCTCAAAAAATGTGTGACATATGGTGTATATATAAAAGAACCATGAAATTGAACAAGTTTCAGGCAACCTATATGAAGTTTCTATACTACAAAAACGATTTGTAAGAGCCAGCCTCATTCCACTATAGGGGGGGGGGCTGGATATTGAGCCCCCCACCCCACCCCGACAGTAGGCTCTATAAGGGCGGTTGGATCACCAACCCCTTACAAATCGGGCCGATTTGTAGGCAGTTGTATGTAACATTTATATACCATTCTTGAACAATCGAACTGATTTGGATGGGGGGTGGTGATCCAACCACCGTTACAGCGGCTGGATCACGAACCAACTGTAGGGGAGCTCAATATCCAGCACCCCCTTACAGTGAAATGGGGCTGGCTCTAACAAATCATTTTAGTAGGTAGTGTCAGTTGAAGATGCTTACACTCAATGGCAGAATATGAGAGAAACTTTTGCTATCAAGGCATATTCTCTTTTACTACTCCCCTATATAGCTAGCCAATATGTGTTTCGTGTGTTGTAATGAGAGAAAAAAAATCAGCAAATCTAGCTTAGTAAACATAACTAGCACAGGCTGCGCTCTCTTTTAGGCAAGACACATGCCATCTGTTCGGCTGCTTCTCCTAACCACTCTCTGATGGCAAGCGTGTGGTTTCTACTTTATCACGACTTAAATGCATTGTTTAAACTGTTTTTGACAGTTTAAATGTGTTTAATACACCATTTAGGGTATAAACTATGTGTATGAGCATAATTTTTTATTTACACCTGTGTAGAGAAGTTTAACAGGTTTATGTAAACATGGTGTGACGTAGACAGTGATGTCTCTATTGGAAGAATAAATCTAACTCTATATCTTTCCATTAATCATTTGAGGGTTTAAATAGAGATTACATGGAGATACGAAGCGGTATGAAACTGAAATAACATGATTACAATCTTTTAGGATTCTAATGTAAACACTTAGTTTAACAGTCTCATGCATTTACTTTCATGTCACATTGTGGTCTTCAGGAGACCAGGCCCCTTGCAACGACCTTCATCTGGCTATGCTATACCCTAACGACCTTCCCACCAGCACCCCTTATTGTGTATGCTCCCGGCCCTCTGATCAAAGTAGACACCAGCCGTTATTTTTCTATATATTGTGCCTCAGGCAGACAGCTATAAAGAACATTATTTCGAAGGACATGCTATCTTCTAGAAATTTAGTACTGTCCGCCGTTCAGTTAAGTGTTAAAAAAGAGGCTAAGGTGTGCTGGTATACAAATAAGCGTGTTGCCAGGAGGATCTGTTTTTTTAAAATAAAATTCTGTTCTTGAAACATATAGAAGCTTCACTTTCTAAAAGTCGTACAAATCAAAATCTACCATTATGCTAATTAACATCGAAGCTACTACTGCGACCAAATATCTACACTCTGGCATGGGCTGCAACGAGGCATAGTGGTGGTATACCTTCACCTTTACTGCTGAGCTTTCTGAAGCAGACTGAGTGTGCAAAGGGATGACAGAGTTCCTTTGTGATTGCCGCAAGCGCCACGAGCTTTCGGAAACATTCTCTGGTGCCGCTTGCACAAGGACATTTTAAGCGAAAGCTTGGTTGGTTCAATAATCAAGTGCAATATCTTTCCACGATACCTCTCATTTCGATCTCATGAGCTCCTTGGGTTCTACCATTCGACACAATACATAGGACAGAGCTAAAGTTGTCTCTGAATGGCAATTTGATCCACTCAGAAGAAATGGTGACAGGTATATATATAGGCCTCAAATGACAAATTGTTATTTTTGTTTGCAAAAGAACTGTTGCATATTTATTCTCAGTAGGTGAGACATTATGGGTCAGTTTGATTAGGAGAATATCACATCCTTATAGGGAGACTACAAACAGTGAACCACTAATCAAACATTATGTAGTCTAGCATCAGAAATGGCAGTGTCAGTAATCATATACAAGTTATACAACTGCCTAATTTCATTCTCTTTACAGACAGCAGCAGTTTATTCAATTTTTATGAGCAATATGAATCGTAAGCATGTGCTCCCTGATGTCCACGTTTATTTCTTGATTTTAATATTATTAGTTACATTTTACTTTCATGAATGTATACTACTAATAATATTTAGTTGATAGGACAGGCATGCTTACAAAATGGCAAGAATAGGCACAGGCACCAGTAGTTTATTGAGCCTAAATGGCAAGAATAGGTTGTGGGCACACACACGAAAGCAATGCACACTATATAGTAGGCAGCTTTGAGATGGCTGCAAAATGATGAGGCTCCAGAACCATCACGAACATAGAATTTCTTAATCCCTGTTGCACTTGCACAACTCGGTGAGGAAAGCACACAACATCTCTTAGGATCCTACTACGGCATAGGCATCGAGAGCAGCACAGCCACTGTTATTACGAACTGCCTTAGAGATCATGATGCGGGCCCAAGCCTTTGTTCATCAGAGAATTCCTAGGCCAAAAAAGGTCAGTGCAGAATACATGCTGTTGATTTCCATTGTTAGTGGCATCGCCTTGAGTAGCACAGGGAGAAGTTTATCACATTTAGATTTACGAGTTATCAGTTTATCACATTTAGTGCTGAGAAGGTGTGACACCCCGCCCTCCAAAGCCGCACCGCCTGACCCTTCCGGGGGCGCCGCACGCGTACACATAGCACATTGCTTACACTTTCGTCCTCGCTTCGTGTGTAAAAGGGTTAACCCGAAGGTGATATGGGCTGGAAGGCAAAGGCTTATAAGTTGGCTCCACCCTTGCTTAACCAAAGAAGGTGGTACTATAAACATGTGCACTGCGCACTCATAGGCCCCTCTTGGGCCACATCAAAATTGGGCGGGTGTTACATACACCCCCCCTCAAAGGACTCGGCGTCCTCGTCGGCGCCAACTTAACCAGGACCTCCCCCTCTTGGCCACGTCTGTGCATCCAGTGTCGGCACATGTACACCCATGCCCGAACAAGCTGCGACTACACCAGCCCGTGAAACCGCAAAAGTCGGCTCGATACCACTTGTGACACCCCGCCCTCCAAAGCCGCACCGCACAACCCTTCCGAGGGCGCGACGCGTACACATAGCACCTTGCTTACACTTTCGTCCTCGCTTCGTGTAAAAGGGTTAACCCGAAGGTGATATGGCTGGAAGGCAAAGGCTTATAAGTTGGCTCCACCCTTGCTTAACCAGCAAGGTGGTACTATAAACATGTGCACTCTGCACTCATAGGCCCCTACTGGGCCACATCCAAATTGGGCCGGGTGTTACAGAAGGAGAGCAAAGAGGAGCGCAAACATTAGAAAATGGCTGAGGGAAGTACTTTGAATTTATTATTTTCTAGCTCGTTAATTCGGAAGGATTGCTTAACAAAATCAAATTTTTCAATGAGGGTATATTGTTAATTGTCTTCAAGCATTGTCGACCTTGGGTATGAGAAAGTGAGTGAGCCCGCAAATCACTGCAACACATTTCGGTTTTGCATGTCTCGTTGAGTATAATCCTAGCGAGGAAGAAAAAAACAGTGCAATATTTATGCTTAGTATTCTTGCACTACGAGGTACTCCTATGGTGCAGAGAATTTTTTTTGACTGAACTATGGTGCAGAGAATTGGACAAGGAAGCTTATTTGCTTGGCTTGGAAGGTATCTGTTGCCCAACCATTCTTTAATGCCCCACCACACGGAAATAGTGGTGACACTACACAACAAGCTTGCTGCCAGTACCTTGCGCGCTGGATAAGCCATAATTGCAAATGCCCAAGGCATGAACAATAACCAGCTCCAGGCTGAGAATTTGTGTTGCTGTAAAATGTTTGGCACAGGGCATGTGGGATTGAGATGGTAAGGACCCAGCCAACAGCCATGCTGCTTATCTTGATCAGAGACAAGCATGCATCAGGCCCAAGTCTTTGTTCTCAGCAGGGATGTGCCGTACAATCACAGTACAATCTGTATCTTGTCCCCCTGGTGACCTTGTTGACCTGACCCTGCTGAGAACCAAACTGCAGGGTCAACCAAACTGCAGCCACAAGTCTGCATGCCCAAGCATTGATGCTGAATAGAACGACTAAACTAAGAAATAAAGGGGCTGTTTGGTTTAAAAAAGTCCTAGGAACTCTTTTTGGAACTAATAGAGAAAAAGTCTGTATTGGTTTCTAGGGACTCTTTTTTAAATCCCAGGGACTAAAAAGTCCCTCAACCAAACGGGCCCAAGCATTGATGCATAGGAGGTCATCATTCTGTAAAGGTTATACAGATTGGCGAGTCTGGAGAAGGGTGTTTAGCGCCAAGCCTTCCCCGCACACTGTGCAATGTGCGGAGGTGGGGCTCGAACCCTAGACCTTCCAGTCACATAGCAGTAGAGCACTACCGCTTGCACCTGGGCTGCAAATCGAGGTCATCATGCATTACCTTGGTCTATTTGGTTGGTCGAAGTAATCAGTCTATGGAACATCGACCCACTGTTGAAGGTTGAACTTGCTCTAGTTATTCCAAGAGAGGAGATAAAATAATTTCCATTAAATGACGAATGGAGAGTAACATCTTTGTGATCCCTTTTATCTTCTTTCTTTGCGAAACTGTGACAGTCCATGATTGGGCCGGAGGAGGGGCCGCCGGCCCCGAGCGGGGGGGGCGGCGGGGGGCACACCCCTAGCGCGCGATCGGCTGCCGCCGTCATTTCGCGACTTCTTCGACAATTAAAGTTATATTAGGAATAAAAATGTCTTAGTGTTCGCTTAGGACAAGTAATATCTTTGTTTCGATCTTTGTTTCGAAAGAAGATTTCCAATCTATAAGAAAACCTCTTATAGATATATATGGTGGATGTAATCTCTAGGGCAAGTCAAGAAATAAAACATACATCCGCCTTTTGTTCACCAGCCCCCAGGCGTACATGCCCCAGCCTCCCTGCCGCCAGCGCCACCGCTGCGCCACCTGCTGCCACTGCCGTGCTGCCACGCCCGCATCCCTGTATTTAATTTATGTCGCAAATGGATGTTGAGTGGCATGTACTATGCTCTCCTGATTAATGTAGTCCAGACTTTATGTTTTTGACTTATTTACTAGCATAACTGCAAAATAATTGGCTTATACAGTACGTATGTCCGACGAAAGAAGCCTATAAAATGATACTTGTATGTACAAGCTCAAGCATAAATATAGCGTAACTTAAGGACCCTTAGGCTGTCGTATGACAAGCCAAAGCCACTGCACGCTCTATAAGAGCCCATAGACGACTTGCTATATATGGTACTAGGAGAGGCTGCTACTGCACGTTGTGTGATGAAGCAAAATAATATGCATGTAGCATGCAACTGCATCTTCTCTATAACTTAAACAGTACATTCAGGATTGAGAAGTGTCAGGAACAACAACATCTGAGTTCCGGTTCCATCGTGTGCATCACACTGGCTCCATCCTAAAAGATGGTTTCGAGTGGGGTGCAGACTCACTGCTGAAGCCCGCAACTGAGAATGCTGATGTAGAGATGGTCTGCAGAAATGGCTGGGTCACGCTCTATGGAACTGATACTCACTGCATTCCACGTACGCTCCATGGAAAGCAACAAGTTGATGGAATGCAAGACCCACAAGAAGCGCTCCACCATCTGATCACCAACTTTTCAGCATGCTCCATTTATTCACAATTGACACAATTGCACAGACTCAATCTTGCACGAGTAAACTGACTACAGATAAGACATACAATTGAAGAGTGACATCACGTCCTGTTCTGCGGGAGCCAGTTGTACCTGTACCAATGACGTTGCCAGCATCTCAGATGCCCAGATTGCTACGAGTTCAACTTCTAGCAACAGGATCCGAACTGCTTCCTGCAGCAGCAAGCCTCCTGTATCAGCTGTTCTTCATGGAAGGATCTAAGCACCAGGGCAGCCAGTGCAGCTGGTAAGCCGAGCAGGCCCTATAGGGAGTTCGTGTTACATTGTTTCCAAACGCCTTTTATCCCAACGATAGTCAGTTCCTTGGGGTCTTCAAGTCCACAGAAACTGGAACCAACATATATAGTACGTAGGACAGAGTTTTCATAGCTTGAGTTTTGTGTGATTGATGACTTTGGTGTCAAAGGGTCCCAAAAGAATCATGTCAATTTTTTTGTATTCGTTTTAAAAAATGATGCTGCCTTAATCTTCTGCCACTGAGGCTTTAAACAAATGCATTTAATAATACAAGCTCATGCAAAATATGATTGTGATTCGTGCTATCAAGGCTTTTTTGCCTTTATAACAAAAGAGTTATAAATTTTTGTTTCGTAAAAATACTATTAATTTAGTTAGTAGGCCGGTGCACACTAGTTCTTTTTGCAAACAGCAGATTCCTAGAGTGCACACTAATAAGCTGGAATGGCCGCACGTCAGATCATTGTTTCTTCCATTCAACTTTTTGTGACAAGCTTCTTGACACATTCGCTAGTTTGTAGGTCGTTTGTGACAAGCTTCTTGTCACATCCACCTCTTGCCAGCAGAAATTTTAGGCAAGGGTAATGTGAAGCAATTGTGCTATTCTACTTGCGGATATATACCTCTCGTTTCCATCTATCATCAGTTCGTTGCATTCTTCCATTCGACATA